>MU179926.1:8896183-9589676 GCA_016808195.1 Cytospora chrysosperma | reverse complement strand
CCTAACCCTAACCCTAACCCTAACCCTAACCCTAACCCTAACCCTAACCCTAACCCTAACCCTAACCTAACCTAACCCTAACCCTAACCTAACCCTAACCTAACCCTAACTAACCTAACCTATCTTCCTATACGTGAACACGGTTGCAGGGGCCTCCTCCTCCTTCTATCTATATACGGTTACCGGGGCTTATATATTTTAAATACTTCTTTTTTTAATATATAAAAACAGTTAGTAAAACTCTTCTTTAAATATTAATATTTTTAATATAATATAACGGGTAATATAATTCTTCTTTATATATTAGTATTTTTAATATAATAAAACGGGTAGTATACTTCTTCTTTTCTTATATAAAATATTTATTCTTTATAAAATAGATTAAAGTAAGTAAATAATAAACTTTTTCTTTTAATTCTCTTTATTTTTTAATTTTAAAGTTAAATTAATATTATTCTTTATTCTTCTTTTTATTAATATTATATTAATTATATTAATTATCTTTTTTAAGTTAGGTTAGGGTTAAGTTAACCTTAGGTTAGGGTAAAAAATTCCTCTCTCTTTACTTTTAATATTTCTTTATTTCTCTTTATTTTACTTTTTTATTTATAATAAAATATATATCTTTTAAAAAGTATTAATATTCTTTTTATTATAGTATTATTTCTTATTTAAATAAATAAAGTTATTATATTAAAGTTATAATTAATAGTATTTCTTTTTACTTTTAATATATAATATAACTTTTACTTTATTTTCTATATTATAATATTTTTCTCTTTTAATTCCTTTTATTATATAAATACTTTACTTTATAATAATAATTCTCTTTATAATATTAAGTTTTAAATATTATAATTAATATAATTATTATATTATTATAGCTTTATATACTTCTTTATATCTTTTACTTTTATATTCTAAATATTATAATAAAGTTTAATATTATAAGTAAAAAGTAAAAAAACTATAGCTATTAATAACTTTTATTATATATAGTAATTCGAACTTAAGACTTTTAAGGAATATTCGATTAATAACTAATAAAATCTTATAAGAAATTATACTGCTATACTATATAATAATTATATAATAGCTATAGTTATTATTAAGAAACTTACTTTCTTTATAAAGAGAGTTTATTCTTATTTCTTTAATTATTTATTTCTTTATATTCTTTATTATCTATTTATTACTTAACTCTTTTATCTATTTACTTACTTATTTACTTACTTACTTATTTTATTCTTTATTTCGAAACTTTTAAACTTATTAACTTACTTACTTATTTATTTACTTACTTATTTATTTACCTGCTTATTTACTTACTTTAAACTTTATTTTTAAACTTTTAAACTTACTTATTTACTTATTTACTTACTTACTTACTTACTTACTTACTTACTTACTTACTTACTTACCTGCTTACTTACCTACCTACTTACTTACCTACCTGCTTACTTACCTACCTACTTACTTACCTACTTACTTACTTACTTACTTACTTACTTACTTATTTACCTACCTACTTACTTACTTACTTACCTGCTTACTTACTTACTTACCTACCTACTTACTTACCTACCTACTTACTTACCTACCTACTTACTTACTTACCTGCTTACTTACCTACCTACTTACTTACTTACCTTAGACTTTATTTCTAAACTTTCGAACTTTCGAACTTACTTACCTACCTACTTACTTACCTACCTACTTACTTACCTACCTGCTTACTTACCTACCTGCTTACTTACTTACTTACTTACTTACTTACCTACCTACTTACTTACCTACTTACTTACTTACCCTAGACTTTATTTCTAAACTTTCGAACTTTCGAACTTACTTACTTACTTACTTACTTACCTACCTACTTACTTACTTACCTGCTTACTTACCTACCTACTTACTTACTTACCTTAGACTTTATTTCTAAACTTTCGAACTTTCGAACTTACTTACCTACCTACTTACTTACCTACCTGCTTACTTACCTACCTGCTTACTTACTTACTTACCTACTTACTTACCTACCTACTTACTTACCTACTTACTTACTTACCCTAGACTTTATTTCTAAACTTTTAAACTTTCGAACTTACTTACTTACTTACTTACTTACCTACCTACTTACTTACTTACCTACTTACTTACCCTAGACTTTATTTTTAAACTTTCGAACTTTCGAACTTACTTACCTACTTACCTACTTACCTACCTACTTACTTACTTACCCTAGACTTTATTTCTAAACTTTCGAACTTTCGAACTTACTTACCTACTTACTTACTTACCTACTTACTTACTTACCTACTTACTTACTTACTTACTTACCTACTTACTTACCTACCTACTTACTTACCTACCTACTTACTTACTTACCTGCTTACTTACCTACCTACTTACTTACTTACCTTAGACTTTATTTCTAAACTTTCGAACTTTCGAACTTACTTACCTACCTACTTACTTACCTACCTGCTTACTTACCTACTTACCTACTTACTTACCCTAGACTTTATTTCTAAACTTTCGAACTTTCGAACTTACTTACCTACTTACCTACTTACCTACCTACTTACTTACTTACCTACTTACTTACCCTAGACTTTATTTCTAAACTTTCGAACTTTCGAACTTATTTACCTACCTACTTACTTACCTACCTGCTTACTTACTTACTTACTTACTTACTTATTTACCTACCTACTTACTTACTTACTTACCTGCTTACTTACTTACCTTAGCTTTTATTTCGAAACTTTCGAACTTTCGAACTTACTTACTTACTTATTTAATTCTTATAAATAAAAAGAGATATATATAAAACTATTTATTTTAATTATATATTTATCTTTTATTTCCTTTACTTATATATCTTTCTATTTCTTTCTTATATATAATATATTAAGTATCTATTAGAATAGAATATAAATAAAAAAATAAAATCCTTATCTACTTCTATTTAATTCTACTTACTTCTATTTACTTCTATCTACTTCTATTTAATTCTATTTAATTTTATTTAATTCTATTTACTTCGATTTACTAGTATATTTATTCGATTTACTACTACGTTTAAAGGGGAGATAATTATGCTTACTTATTACGAAAAATCACATTTGAACTACATTTGAACTCGAAACCTCTAGATTTAATTAAATTAAACCTACCTACTTACTAACTACGCTATTTACTACCTAAACTACCTGATAATTAATCTAGGGAGCTGGCTAGCCCTTATAAACTTACTTCGAGGGCTGGAATAGTACGCTGCAGTAGAGAAGGAGGGGGGACGGGGGGGAGATAAGGAATAGCGTAGATAATAGAGGTTCGCTAGGGCGTAAGTAAAGGTATTAAAATTTAATAAATATAGGTTAATTTACGCTATCGCGGGCTATATTTTAAAATAAATAAATCGAATAAGGAGGGGGGGAAAGAAAAGAAGGAAAGATTCGGTATTTACTATTAGTAGTGCTAGGGCGGGCTGTATAACGGATAATTAGATATAAATAGGTCCGTTAGAAAGCTAAAATTCAGGGCTTTAATACGGTATACCCAACGTATTAGTATCTCGTTTTACAGGCGGCGTATAGGCACTATTAGGTACGGGCTTCTAAAATATTAGTTTTCTCGCGCAGTATTCACAGTAAAAATAAAATAAAAATAGTATAAAACCAGTAAAATTCGGCTTTACCTAAAAACTAACTAAAACTCCCATTTACTATCCTCTACCGTGCCCTTCGATAGTAAATCGTTATATACCTTTTCGAATCGAGGGTATAAATAAGGGCAGACAGAGATAATAAGTAGCGATAGCTCGCTCCCTTCGAAATCACTCCTTTTCACCCTACTGCAGAGGCCTCGAATTAGGCTCTCCGGGTCTTCCCTAAACGCCTGTAAATCCCCTATACGCCTAAAACGCGCTAAAACCTCCGTATGAAATTTCCTACCCCATAACTCCTCGCTAAAGAATAGCACATGTACTGTAAAATCGATAAAATCAAGCCCTAATTCGCATTTCTCGCCTGGAATTAAGGCCCACCCCCCTGTTTCCTTCGCTTCCCAGCGGCTACACAGGGCAAAAGGCAGGTAACAGAAATAGCAGCCGGCATAGAGGCCGCCAGCGCGCTGCGTTATAATATACCGCACTAGCCTACTAGAGAATTTACGGGCTTTTTCCTCGTAGGGCGTTAGGTTAGGCTTTTTACAGTCTTTTAGAAGGTGCTTCGCGCTATCCGAGCCTAAACAGCACGGGCACCCTACTAATTTATTAAATTTAGGTAGTATTATAGACCTAAAAAAATAAAGAAGTACTGTAAATTCGATTTTAGAGATATCGAGCCTCTCTGTAGCCTTATTCGCCCTACCCGTAATTTCTCTAGTAAACCTAGGGGGTATAAAACTAGGCCCCGCCTGCGAGGTACTCGAACCTAGGCTAATAGGCCTCCCTACCCTCCGAGGGGGTAAATTTAAATCGTTAGTTAAATCGCCTTCGATTTCGTCCTCGATTTCGTCCTCGATTTCGCGTTCGATTTCGTCCTCGATTTCGTCCTCGCTTTCGCCCTCGCTTTCGCCCTCGCTTTCGGTAGTAATTAAAGGCGATTTAACTCTATTTATATTTACCCCCTCCCTATAGCCTAGGCTGCTCGTTCCCTCGATAGCCTTAGGGCCTAGAAAACTAGGGTTAGGTCCTTCGGAATATTTATTAGGGCTGCTAGGCCCGAGGGCCTCTAATAAATCATCTGAATTTAACCCTTCGGAGTAATTCTCGTTATCCGAGGGAATTAAAATAGCAGATTCCTTCTCCTTCCCTTTCCCTTTAATTCCCTCCTCTTCCCTATTTTCTAGGCCCTTAAAACGGGCTACGCTGCCTCTATTCTCGCCTAATCCCTCTGTATTTTCCTCGCGGCTGCTATTAATGCCCTGAATAAATTCGGAATTCCGGTAAATATCCTTAGGATAATTTAGCGAGCAGATATCGCACGGAATTTCGCCTATCTCGCAGCTCGTACGGTCTTCCCGGCCGTCTAATACCGAATCTAAAATAATACGGCGGCAGATACCCTTTAGGATATAATCTTTAAGGGTATACGGGCCTAAATTATTAATAGAATCGTTATTATTCGTAGGGAGAAATTCGCTAGTATCGATTATAATAGATTCGCAGGCCCCCCCTTCCCTCGCCCCTCGCCCTACCCCCTGAATAAATTCGTCTATAGAGAAACGGCCGCCTATATGCACTATAAGGCGTATATTCGGGATATTTAAACCCCTTCCTATAGCCGTAGTGCCTGCTATTACGCGGCCGCCCTTATAAACGCCTTCTATAGGGGTATTCGACGCGAAATCGATAAGCCGCTTAGCCTTATCAACACCCTCTAGCGTATCGATATCGCTATAGTATGTAAGGCAGCCTAATTTAGCGCCTACTTCGCGGGTAATTAGCTTCGAAGAGCAAAAAATAATAACCCGCGCGTTAGGCCCTAAATTATCTAGCGTATCCGAAACTACTAGATCTAAAGTAGCTAATAAAATTACTAATTTAGTATTTTTATTTCGTTGCTTCTTACTATAATAGAGGTTCTTTATACTATAGCGAATATTCGGCTTGCTAGTAGGCATCCTAAAGATTAACGGCCTATCAGATTCTTCTATATAGGCTTTTTCGAAAAATAAGCGCTCTTTAAAGGGCGGAAGGGTAGCAGTTAAATAAATCGACTGTACGCCGTATATATTTAATTCTCCGAGCCGCTCTAATTCAGGCCTAAATCGATCGTTACCCTCTAGAATTAAATCGCACTCGTCGAAGATAAACCGATCTAGCCTTTTCGAATAGGCTAGATCGTTTAGTAGGGTCTTAAAGGGTATAGTAAACGCTATTTCGGGCGTAGCGAATATAACCCTCTCTGCTAGGAAGGGCCTCGAATTATTCCAGATCGTACTAGGAACCCCTACCGATTTACAGCGCTCGTTAAGGTCCTCGATTAACGCTATTAGAGGCGCTATTACTATCGAAACGCCCCCGGAAGACGAATAGGCAGGTAGGAGAAATAGTAAGCTTTTCCCTACGCCGGTGCCGAAAATAGCAATAATAGGGCTCTTATAAGCTATAATAGCCTGTAGCGCTTCCCTCTGTAACCCCCGGAAATTAATAGGGCTTATAGACCCTATATAAATTCGCTGTAATTCCCGATCGAGGTTAATAGCCCCTAGGGATTTAATTCGCGCCTCCCGAATTCTGCTATTTTCGAGCCCTATTTCGCTCTCTGCCTTCCGTTTCCCGAGGACGTCTAGGGCGGCGATAGGGTCTAAAAAGCCTAATAACGCGTGCCACGCTAGAGAATAGCGCCTAAAAGCCTCTCTTTTTAGGGGATCGATAAAAGGGCCGTCCCTAATTAAACGTCCGTAAACGTTACGGGCTGTTTTAGAAGAGTGCCCGGCCATCTCGTCCTCTATTAGGTCGCTAAAATCTGAATCGCCGCCGCTATTATTATCGCTATTAGAGCTATCGCCGCCTGCCGCCCTAGCCGTAAATTCCCCTATTTTATTCGCTTTAATTTTCGCACGGCCTAGGGCGATAGCGATATGCCTCCAGCTGCTAAGCCCTATATTCTGCCCACAGCCCTCTGTAAATAGGTTATTTAGGGCCTTAGTTAATCGAGGACTGCTAAAGAACGCTGCTAATCGGTGCCGGGACGTAGAAAATAAGGCCTCTGTATCTTCTATAGCCCCTAAAGGCGCTAGATCGTCTGGATTCGGCCCTATTTTCGAGCTAGCGAATCGAGCCCCCGGGATAGCGCTATTAGAATTATCGATTTCGCCCTTTTCAGGCGCGATAGGCCAGATTCGATCGCTAAAAGAAGTAACACCGTCTAAATTCGCCTGTAAATCCTCGAAAAAGGGTAGCACTAAAAGGATATAATAGGAAAGAAGTTCGCCTACTTCGCGAGGCAGATAACGGTAAATTATTTTTAATTTACTAGAGGTAGTATAGCCCTTGTGATAGCCTGTAACTAACTGAATTAGGCCCCTATCGAGGAAAAACCCTCTAGAACCCTCGTTATCGCCGTTCCTAAACCGAATCGATAGCGCCTCTGTCCCCCTAGCTGGCTGCCCGGAGGTAATATGCACTAAAGCAGCTAATTTCTCGAGAAATTGCCCTATTAAACGGCTATATCTTTTAGCCTCTTTAAAGGAAGGCTCTTTAAATTTAGTTACTTTATAGCGAGGAAACCAGGCCTTTCGCGCCTGTTTATTTAAATGAATTCGCTTTAATAGCCACTGCCTAGTATTAAATAAGGCGCTTTCCTCTATATCGCTAATAAACGAATAGCCTATAGATTGCTCTACGGGGTTATCGGTAAGGCTTTCCCAGTCGATTTCGGGTAGAAAGCCCCTATAATAATCGATTAAATTCGCGTTTAGGCTGTTCCTACGCTCTGGGATATATAAAAGGTCCTTAAATAGTACTTCTCGGGCCTGGAAAACACCTTTTCGAACTGTATCCCGTAGGGTACTAATCGAAAGGCGAATTTCCCTATATATTAAAGTATCGCCGTCCCAGCTAACCCCGCCTGCTTTAATATTATTATTTATTAAAGTAAGACCGTACGATCGTAAAGAAGCTAGATAAGGTATAGGCTTATATTTAATACTAGGCAGTACTAATTCCTCTATTGCTTCGCGAATAGAATCGAATAAATTAGGGGCTTCTGCGCGGGCTAAAGTTTCTGTAAAACCCGGCTTTTTAATATTCTCTTTAATAATAAACTCTATATTTCGAATATAAAATTCTAAAATAAATAATCGAGATAAAGTAGTAATTGCAGAGATATAAGGGGTAATTATATCGACTTTTTCGTACGTATTATCCTCTCGAATATGTAAAACAGCTAAAAAGCTAATTAAAACGCTCTGAAACTCGCCTTTATTAAGCTCTTTCCCGAAGATATTTAGAATTAAGCCTAATACCTTAAAATCGAGTATATAATACTCCTTTTTAGGTATAGGGCCCTGTAAGAACTCTAAATCGCAATCGAGAGGGATTTGAGAAATTACTCTTTTTAGGCTCCTTCGTAAACTGTTTAGCCACTGTAATTCACTTTTCGAGAGGGTATACGGCGGCCTTTTACCCTCGGGAAGGTTTATAGTTCGAAAAATAAACGTAATTAAACGTTTAAAGACGATACTATAGCGATTCCACGTCGCCGGCTTATGCAAAGCACTAAAAGGCGTTTTAGGGGCGCTATTTAAATCCTTTCGATTTAATTCTAATAACTCTACCCTCGAGATCTCGTCCGAATTAATTCGCCTTTTACCCTCTGTAATTATCCGATCTATCGAGGAATAAACCTCTAGAAGGCCTCGCCCTTCTAATTCGTTTTCCTCCGGGATCGATTCGTTTAAAATAGGGGCCGGAAATAGTATAGTAAGGGCGCGAATTTCCTCTTTAGTAGCCTCTATACGAGATAAGTGCCCTAAAGCCCCGAATTTTCGTAGCCACGGGTTAGGAGCCTCTTTCTCGTCTAGGGCCCTAAATTTAGTAGCGTTATCCTGCTTAATTTTAGAGGATTTAGCGCTAAATCCTTTAAAATCGTCGCTATTAAAGCCGCTCGAATCGCTATCGCTTTCGCTACTTTCTTCCGTAGTATTTTCAGGCCCTTCTAACTCTATTTCCGACCCTATTTCAGCAGTAGACTGGGCGCCTACTATAGGGGTAGTAGTAGTAATTATAGGCGATATACGCCCGTAATTAACCTCGAAATAAGAGCTTCCGTTCCCGTTTAAAAAGAAGCGCTGTAAATTCGCTTTAGCTCTATAAAACTGGCTAAAAGACTGCCCTCGAGGGGGCTTTCGAAGGCCTTTAAAAGGCTGATGCTTTATTTGTATATGCTTTCGAATCGTACCCTCTGTAACTGCTGTATATTTACAGTTAGGCTCGAAATTACAGGCGTAACCGTCCTTAACTACTACTAAACCCTCTATAGTAGGCGTCTCTTTAGAAGGGTACCTGCTAAACCCTTCTAATTCTTCTTCGGATTTTATAAGGCTAGGGAAGCCTATAGCCCACTCTTTAATCCGTTTAATTTCAGAATTCGAAATCCCGTGCTTTTCCCCTCGTAGGTGGTCCCGTAAGCGGCTAAAAATAAGCCCTATTTCGCATTTAGAGCATATTAATAGGCCAGAGCCTAGTAAATACCCTATAAAAGGGTTATTTGGATTTTTTTCGACTGTAAAGCTACCTTCTATAGCGCTTAAAGGCCTAGTAGGCTGTACTAATTCTACAGGCACCGTAGTTTCAGTAGGGCTATTAGACCTTATAGGGCTTATAGAAGGGCTAGACGAGGGAACCGCTTGGCGGTTTAAAGGCCTAGGCATTTTTTACTATATATAAAATATCGAAATAGTAAAGAATAAGCCTATAAGCCTTATAGAGGCTTCTGTAAATTTTGAAATTTAACGCCTTTCGGGGGCGACGATAGTGGACGATAGTTCTGTAATAGTAACTATAAATCTAATTTAACGCCTTTCGGGGCCGATAATAGTGGACGATAGTTCTGTAATAGTAACTATAAATCTAGCAAGAACTGCTATAGTGCGGCAAGAGGGCCTAAAAATCGATTCGACTTTAATTCGATTTTTTTTTTGCTCCCTCTTATAGTCCCTCCGACCCTAGATTACCCCACAGCACGCTGTAGTGGGCTCGAGTGTACGTTTAAAGGTGCCGACTAATTCGTTTTGTATGTAAATTCTAAAAAATCGACTCACGGCCACCAAATTCATCTCCCGGCGCGCACGCAGTGGGCGAGTTATTTACGTTAAAGTGAAAAAGTCTAGGGTAAGTTAGAACTTAAGGCTCTATTAAATCGAATTTAAATATCTAAAATAAACTAAAATAAGGACCGTAATCAGCGTATTCGAGAGCCTATAATAGATACCGGGCCTAATTTTTCACTCGTATATATAGGTACTTACTTATACTAAAGAAAGTAAAAACTTAGCTAGATATATAAGCCTGTAAATCTAGAAAACGTATATAAACCTATAGATTAAACTCTATAGCTGTATTCGGCGGCTTCGATAGTATATATAGCCTATACGGCTAAGCGTGCATCGACTGTTTAAATATACTATTAACTTACTAAAAGTATCGAGTATAGAGATATTTTCTTATAGTTATTATAAATCGAAATTAATTAAATAAAATAAACTAAAATACGGCCTATAATAAGCGTATCTTATAGTATAGAATAGATATATACCGAACTCTATATCGACTAGTTAAGTATCTTATAAACTTACTAAAAGTATCGAGTATAGGGATATCTGCATAAGCGTATAACTTTTAAAAATATATATAAAGTTATAGAATAAACTTTATAGTTATATTACGCAGGTTCGAAAGTATATATACCCTAAGCGGCTAAGCGTGCATCGGTTATATAATTATATTATAGACTTATAAAAACTATCGAGTATATAGCTACTTTCTTAGTACTCTAGTAATTCGAAATAAATTAAATAAAATAAACTAAATTATAGGCTAGATTACGCGTATTAACTAGTATATATCCCTATTAAATAGAAATCTATTCGTCGTACTTCTAAGTAACGGGAGAGTCTAACTTATTTCGAGTTAAGTTTAGTATTAAGCGTTCTAATAAATTAGGGCCTAAGTCTAAAAATATAAAAAAATAGGCGTTCGAATCGCCTCGCTCTATACTATAGAATATAGAAAGATATAGCTTATAGGGCTTTAAACTTAAAAGATAAAAATAAAAAGAAATTATTACTGGTCTCGCCTTCGGTACCTAACAGGCTCCCTAACGAAGAACTCGCTCGGGAACTAATTATAGGACTAGATAGTACTCCCTAACGAGTTTAAAGAGGAATTTAATCAACTCTAGAAAGCCGCTAAGGTATCTAGAACCCCGAGCCTACAGCCCAATTCCCTGCACTTAAGCGGATATTACTCTGTAGGCGGGGCATTATGGCGGACCAGACAACCCTTTTCCCGATGGGGCACTCAATTACACAACAGCCTACTATAAATAATAGGGCTTAGGCCGTGGTCAGCTTACAGAATAATATACAATTAAGTCAGCGTCGCTACCAACTACACTATATACTATGAAATCTGAAAAAAGCAGCGTAAACGGAGCTTATAAGAGCGATTCGAGGGGCGGGTAATAGTGGGTATAGTAAACCTTAAAACTTCGAACTTAATTTAAAAATTAACGGTTGGAGATATTAAGGCCGGATAAGCTAAATCGCAATCCTTAGAATTAGGCGATTCTAATGGTATTTTTATCTTATTTTTAGCCCTAGTATTAGGGGTAGTGCAGCTACTATTAGTTTTGCTGCTAAAAGTGGGACTCCGGAGGGGAGGGTTAGGGTTCGTAGGGGTTCGAGTCTCGAAAAATAAATATTTTTTATTTTTTTATCTAGTTCGGAAATAGTATATATACTATATACTAAGTTATCTAAGCGATAAATAAGCTATACGCCGCTTAAACTACCCTATTATATCGATTTCTCAGATATTTTATAGTAAGTCTCTACTTAATAGTAGTATTTCCTATCGCTCGGGCTAGTATATAAACTAATAAAATATACTATAATGTAGCCCGAGATGTAAGCTATATTATTATATATTAAACGTATATTAAAGGTTAGTCCTAGACTTAAATAAATTCGAAGTAAAATAGATAGTTCGAAATATTTTCGAATTTATTCTACTTCGAATAAGCTTTACCCCTTATTATAGTTAGTATAATCTACACTTTTTATAAGGGTAATATAGAGCGAATTTCAGGCTATTTTAAAGTATTTTTATCGCCCTAGTAACCCTAGTAGTAAAGGGTTAGAGAACTTAATAAACCCCCCTCCCTATTAGATTCTATTACTCCCTATATCCCCCCCTACCCACCCCCCGTTTCTAGGATCTCTAACTCCTCTTATAAGGGGTCGTCGGCCGCCCAGATTATATAGAAGTAATAATCGTAGTAATATAAGTAGTATAGTCGGAAGTTTCGTAGTAATAAAAGTAATTCTGAGGTCCCTAGTTCAAATCGCCTTTTCCAGTGCTTTTCTTATAGAAATAAAAATCGTAAAAAATCGTAGGAAATATAGAATATATTCGTAAATATTAGAATAATATATAACTCTATATAGAGTAGAATTAAAGAGGTAAAACTTCTTTTTCTAATTCTTTTTTTATTTTACTTACTTCTTTTAACATTTACTCTTATTAAGTTTAAGAAACTAACTTTATTATATACTTATTTCTTTAGTTCTTTAATTATATACTAACTTACTTATTTTATTACTTACTTACCTACTTACTTACTTACTTACCTACTTACTTACTTCCTTCCTTCCTTCTTTACTATAAAGAAAGGGCTAAATATATTAAGCTATCTAACTTACTTACTTACTTACTTACTTACTATATAGAAAGGGCTACACGTGTACAGCTATTTAACCTACTTACTTACTTACTTACCTACCTACTTACTATATAGAAAGGGCTACACGTGTAGGGCGATTTAACTTACCTACTTACTTACCTACCTACTTATTTACTTACTTACTTACTTACTATATAGAAAGGGCTACACGTGTAGGGCGATTTAACTTACCTACTTACTTACCTACCTACTTACTTATTTACCTACTTACTTACTATATAGAAAGGGCTACATGTGTAGGGCGATTTAACTTACCTACTTACTTACTTACCTACTTACTTACTTACCTACTTACTTACCTACTTACTTACTTACCTACTTACTTACTTACCTACTTACTTACTATATAGAAAGGGCTACACGTGTAGGGCGATTTAACTTACCTACTTACTTACTATATAGAAAGGGCTATACGTGTAGAGCTATTTAACTTACTTACTTACTTACTTACCTACTTACTTACTTACTTACTTACTATATAGAAAGGGCTATACGTATAGGGCTATTTAACTTACCTACTTACTTATCCACTTACTTACTTACTTACTTTAAGAGTAACTAATAAGGTAGTTTATAGAACGAGTATAATAGCTAGGGATATATACTTTATACTATTCGATAGCTTTTAATTAGGGCTATCTAGATAGATAGGTTACTATAGTATAGGATAAATAATCGCTTTATAATAACCTTACTACTCTCTTTATTATAATATACTATATAAGAGTACTAATATATATTTTATTCGAGTAGACTATTAAGGCGTATATTTATTAATTCGAAGAGGGGGGGCCCGGGAGGCTAGGGTTAGCAAGGGTTACGGGGAAGAGGAGGGGGGGTCCGGGGGCTTTACTTAGGGTCCCGCTTTTCTACCCCCCCGTAGCCCGGAAAAAATAATAAAAATATGCGTTCGATAGCCCTGATCGCGAGGGTCACGATTCTATACGTTTCGTCTTATTTAGGTAAGAACTCGCGCGTGCATCGCGGTCCGAAGGGGCGGGCGCCGGGCTAGCGAATCAGGCGGCGCCGTTCGGCCCCACCGGCAGGGGGTTGGTGGAATGGGCTCCCGTTCTACCAGGCAATAGCTGTTAGGGTATAATAGATAATACTAGCTTATCCGCTATTAGCCCGGATATTAAGGATAGCTAGCTTACTTAAGATAAGGTTCTTATATTTATCCTACTTTAACGGGTACTAGAAGAAGCTTAGTAATACTACTAGCGCTTATTAGTTTAGCTTATCCTTATTAATAGCGCCCTTTATAGCTGCCTGCTATACTTTATCGACGAAGTTATAATAAAGCTTATCTTACTTATCTATAAAATTATATAGCGGGTACTATATAACGGGTAGTTATTATAATTATACTTAGTAATAGAGGAATTTATAAAATATAGCTTTATACTTTACTTATAAAAGAGCCTTTATCCGGTTATCGAATAGCTTCGCTAGCTTTATATAGCCCTCCTTATAATTAACTTCGAATAGAGTAGCGCGCCCGGCTTACTAAGCGTTATAAGACGCCTATACCCGGTTAAAGATATAATCTACGCTTACTTATAATATCGCGAGTATAGCCTTACTATTATTAATCGGGTCGATTAGCTAGCGGAGCTTATCCGGCTCTAGCCCTTAAAGGTACTGCGCTTAGCTAGTCCGGTTTACTTAGCTACTAAGCTCGCTATTAGTAATAGCGACCCTAATACCTCCCTAGGCCCGGCTATACCCTAGCGCCGCTTACTGCTACTACTACTACTACTACTACTACTCCTTATATAAGCGGAGCAGTTACTAGGGGCAGGCCCTAAGACTATCGCCCTCGCTCTCGCCCTCCTCGCTATCCTCGCCCTCCTCGCTATCCTCCTTATCCTCCCCTACTATAGCAGCTACTACCGGGCCCGCTATAATAGTAAACTACCTACTCGCCCGGCGTAACTAGAAGAAGTACTAATAGTATACCCCGCTAGCTTATAGTAAATCGTATACTTTCCTCGCTTTAACTATAATATCGCTGCCTTTCCGCTACTCGTTTACCTATTTATATATAGCGTAATAATATTATTAAATCTATTAGGGCTATTATATAATATACTTATAGGACTAATACTATAGCTTATTAATCTTAAGCGCTTTTAAGTATAGGATAGTAATAACGGGCGATATAAGGAATAGGAATACTATTAAATCTTCCTATTATTAAATTACGCCCGCGACTTATATTACTTATACCGCTACTTACCTCTATTTATTAGCGCTTATTATATAGTACGAGGCCTATAAATAGGTTAGTACTTCCTAAGCAGTATACCCGATATAGTACTTTATATATATTAGAATATAATAGTTAGCTAGATAAGTAAATAGCTCTATACTTATTAAACGCTTAATCCTATAGTATAGTATAATATAGTATAGCCCCGATATTATATATAAGCGTCGCCCCTTTTAAGTTAGGAGGAGGGTAAAATATCTAATATTATATTATATATTATAAGTAGGTCCCGTTTTATCCTATTATATCCTATCTTACCCTACCCTCCCTACCCCTCTCTCCCTTACTCCCTTACTTAGGTAAAACTTAAAACTATAGGGATTAGGGGACCCGTTTACCTACTATATATCCCGGCTATCCGAGGGCAGTCTAAGCGCTAGCAGGGGGGGGGGAGGGGGGAGGGCTAAAACAGGCAGCTAAATTAAGCTAGGGTTAAAGGTACTATATATATATAGCTGCTATATCGTTAGTCGTTATCGTAAGTTCGGTCCGGTCTTTAATATATAAAGAGCCCTAACGGTAAACTTCCCTAGCCCTTATAGGCGCTAGCAGGGATATTAATAGAACTATTCGATAGCCCTTATCGAGGCGGTTTTAATTCAGTATATTATAGCCCGTCTAGATAAGAACCCGGCTATATATCGCCGGTCCCGGTTATAATAAAATCTACTTAATAAAGTTTACCCCTTATCGCCCGGGTAGCCCGTATATACTATACGCGGGTTTTAATAAAGTCTAGTAAACTTTATTACAGAATAGGGGTTAGGCTTAGCCTTAGCTTAATCGGATATCTATATTATAAACTGTTAAACGCTTTTCCGTACCTGCGCGAATATAATCTCCGCTTAATTATACGCTTTATCCTTAGCTTTAGCCCTATCCCTATCCCTATCCCCGTCCCTATCCCTATCCCTATCCTTATCCCTATCCCCGTCCCTATCTACTAGGCTATATATTAGCCTTATTACCTCCGCCTTGCGCTTAATATACGCTTTATAAATTATTAATATCCGCGCAATCTTAATTATAGTAGAATAAACTAGGGTATAATAAACGATATTAGCTTATCTGCTATCGGCCCGGATATTAAAGATAGCTAGCCCGCTTAAAATAAGGTTCTTATATTTATCCTACTTTAGCAGATACTAGAAGAAGCTTAATAATACTACTAACGCTCGCTAGTTTAGCTTATCTTTATTAATAGCGCCCTCTATAGCTACCTGCTACGCCTTATTAATAAAATCGTAATAAAGCTTATCCTGCTTATTTATAAAGTTATATAACGGGTACTATATAATAAGTAGCTACTATAATTATACCTAATAATAAAGGAGCTTATAGAATATAGCTTTATACTTTACTTATAAAAGGGCTTTTATCTAGCTATTAAATAGCTTCGCTAGCTTTATATAGCCCTCTTTATAGTTAACCTCGAATAGAGTAGCGCGCTTAGCCTATTAAGCGTTATAGGACGCCTATATCCGGTTAAGGATATAGTCTACGCTTATTTATAATATTGTAAGTATAGCCTCGCCCTTACTAATCGGGTATTACATTTATATACTACCTATATTGCTATACTATAGAAGGGTAAAAGATCTGTAGTATTAGACTCTGTTTAATATAGTAGTAGTTCGCTTTATAAGTGCGTGGGCATATTATAACTTATAGTAATAACTATACTCTCCTCCCTAGAGGTTCGACCTCGAACCTCTTAGGGCACGCTTATAGGGCGCTAGACCCCTAAATATCGTTCTATCCACCTAAGAGTGTAATTAATTGCTCTTTATTTAATTAAAACAGAACGCTTTATTAGTAGGGTAAAAGTTCTATAAAAGAGCAATCGCGTTTATTCGAACTCACGACCTCTATATAGCAACCTTAGGCTACCGAGAGAGTCTGATACTATTATTATAGTTGCGTACTACCTATACCGCTGTACTACAGAAGGGCAAAAGATCTGTAGTATTAGACTCTATCTAATACAGTAGTAGTTCGCCTTATAGGTGCGTGGGCATATTGTAACCTATAGTAATATCGGGTCGATAAGCCGGTAAAGCTTATCTAGCTCTAGCCTTTAGAAGTATCGCGCTTAACTAGTCCGGTTTACTTAGCTATTAAGCTCGCTATTAGTAATAGCGACCCCGATACCTCTCTAAGCCCGGCTATACCCTAGCGCCGCCTATTACTACTACTATTATTACTACTCCTCGTATAAGCAGAGTAGCTACTAGGGGCAGGCCTTAAGATTATCGCCCTCGCCCTCGCCCTCCTCGCCCTCCTCGCCCTCCTCGCCCTCCTCGCTATCCTCGCCCTCCTCGCCGTCCTTACCCTCCTTGCTATCCTCCCCGTCCTCCCCCGCTATAGCGGCTACTACCGGGCCCGCTATAATAGCAAACTACCCGCTTACCCAGCGTAACCGAAAAAAGCGCTAATAGTATACCCCGCTAACTTATAGCAGCTTATATACTTTCCTCTTCTCGGCTATAATATCGCTACCCTTATACTACTCGTTTACTTACCCGTACGTAGCGTAATAATACTATTAGATCTATTAAAGCTACTATATAATATACTTATAGGACTAGTATTATAGCTTATTAGTTTTAAACGCTTCTAGGGACGGGATAAAAGCGATAGCTAATATAGGGAATAAGAACGCTATTAAATCTTTCTACTACTAGATTATATCTATAACTTATATTACCCGCGCTATTACCTACCTCTACTTATTAGCGCTTATCGCATAGTATAAAGCGCGGAGATAAGTTAATACCTCTTAAGTAATATACTTAATATAGTACTCTATATATATTAGAATATAATAATCAGCTAGATAAGTAAACGGCTCTATACTTATTAAATATTAAACGCTTAATCCTATAATATAGTATAATATAGTACGGCCCTAATATTATATATAGGTATCGCCCCTTCTAAGTTTAAGTCGGTCGGGAGGAGGGTAAAGTATTTAATATCCTATTGTATATTATAAGTAAGTCCTATCCTGTCCCGTTATATCCTATCCTGCTTTACCCTCTCTACCCCTCCCTCCCTTCCTTATATAATATAAAACTTAAAACTATAGGGATTAAGGGACCCGTTTACTATTATATATCCCGGCCGTCCGAGGGTAGTTTAAGCGCTAGTAAGCAGGGGGGGGAGGGCTAAAGTAGGCAGCTAGGTCGAGCTAGGGTTAAAGGTACTATATATATATAGCTACTATATCGTTAATCGTTATAAGTTCGGTCTAGTTCTAATATATAGAGAGCCCTAACGATAAGCTTCCCTAGCCCCTATAAGCGCTAACGGGGGCGTTAGTAGGACTATTTAATAGCCCTTATTAAAGCGATTCCGATTCGGTACGTTATAGCCCGTCTAAACGAGAACTCGGCTATATATCGCTAGTCCTAGTTTCGATAAACCCTACTTAACGAACCCTACCCCTTATCGCCCGGGTAGCCTGTACACACTACGCTTACTTTCCTATAAACTCTAGTAGGGTTCGTTGCAGAATAGGGGTTAGGGGTTAGGGTTATATATATAACTTAAATAGATCTATATTAAAAGTTTATATTAGAAATCTTAAAACTTAAACTAAACTTATAAGTAATAATATAAGGGATATTCCCTTCTTCGAGTTCGGTATTATAAAGAAGAGATAAAGGTTATTATAAAGATTAATTAATTTATTCGGGAGATCTTAGTAATATTATATTAATCGATATACTACTTTCTTCTTAAGGTTTATCTTATATTGTTTATAATCTTTTTCGAGGATTTATTAATATTATTCTAAACTAAAGAGATTTAATTAATCGTTTAGCTTTTAAAATAATAAAGATTATAAAGTTTTTAATATTCGGTTTTAAAGGCTTCGATAATTATTTATAAGTTCTAATAATATATTCTTATAAGCTGAATAATATAGCTTTTATTTCGAATTAATAATTAAACGTTTTCTAATCTATTAAGTTCTTATAGAGTATTATATTTATAGTTATTTTAATTATATTAAACTAATTAGAAGTAAAGTAGATTTATTCGAATATTATCTCTATATTTAAGATTAATAATATACTAATAATAATACTCGAGAGCGAATAAAACTTTTAATTATTATATAGAGTTAAAGTTTAAGATTTTTATTATTATATCTCTTAAGTATTAAGGGGAAATAATAGGATATACTCGTTTTAAGTCTGATTAATTACGGAATAATTAGCTTCCGAGGTACTAAAGTATATTCGGATATATTCGGAATCCTTACTCGCTAATATAAATCTATATTTATAATTTAGCAGCGGGGCAGAATACATGACATTCAAATCCTTCTCTGCAAGTAAGCACTTGGCGGTAGACGTATATACGTATCTGTACAAGTGGTACCCAGATATCTACCCTGTATAACTACAGTAGATAGTGTTTCCACAGCACACACCACAACTGGAGCATTAAGATTGGGTCGCAAGCTGAGCCAGCCACCTTTCCAGATCGGCCATGATGCGGTCCCCTAGCGTCGCTTCGACAGCACAGTCGGCCCAGCTGGCACCAACACTCATCCCCCTATCAGCGACACTGACTGGCGAGAATGCGATAGCTGCAGAAGGGACCTCGGTGCTGAGGCCAAACTGGGCTCGGCTGATGGACCACTCCTCCCTGTCATCGGGTTTGCTACCGCTGCTGTCGCGGCCGCCGCCGTTGCTAGCTGTTGATAGACTGGGGTCCAGCACACCAATGTTTGTAACCAGCCATGAGAATTGGCGCTTCTTCTTCGCCATAGCACCCATCGTCTGCTGCCAGTCTGTAACATACTTAAACAGCCCAACTAAATCATTTTGCAGCCCAGTTTCCAGTTTTTGTGCTATCTCCAGCCTGTTCTGTGCCGATGCGGCCCAGAGTTCGCTCTGGAGCTCGGCAGAGAGATCTACTCCTCCGGCCTTGCTGGTAGAGGTCGGCAGCTTGGACCGGATCCGCGTTGCTAGATCTGTATCCCATCTGTGCAGACACTGCGTCACATAGTTGCTCACTGCTCTGTCGGACCGAATCCACGGGGCATCTTCTGCGGCTGCTGGGGGTAGATTTCGGCGGTGGTCAACAATAGTGGAACTTTGAAAGCCTGGCGCAGCCGCAGTGTCAAGGCGCAACGAGAAGGCGATTAGAGCTAATCCGTTTATCAGGCCGGTAATAGTAGTCTTGTTTTGTCGACAACTGCAGAAGCTAGAGTTAGTTACCAAAAAAACCCAACAGGAGTAAGTTTCATGCAAGTTAGGAGAGGAAATAGTCACAAGGTGACCCTAGCCTGTCTCAAAGCCGGCAGTGTATCAAGTTCTTTGAGGCATACGCTTTAAGTAGGAGGGACTTTCTCCCTTGAAGGCGTTAAATTTGTATTCAGAAAGCCACTTACAGGGCTAGGATTGCGGACACAGATGCTTGATCGACCCAAAAGGCCCTGTATTGAGTTCTGTACGGAGAGGGGCGAATTGGGCACCACGTTGCCCACGTTATATCGCGATTCAAGAACTGCGGCCGCACGTCCTCCCAAAGTGCCTTGGCGAGGACCTTCACACCTACTGGAAGATCCGTTAAGACTTCGATTGGGGTTGGGAGCAAGGGAGCTTGTTGAGGCAGTTTGAGGATATTGCCATCCAGGCCCGCCGTGGTCTGCTCGTGTGCTCCGTTATGATCATTAAGGCTCTTGATCAAGTCTTCGTGGAACACCTTGGCACCCATAGCGTCGAACCAGGGGTGATTCCAAGTGAGTAGGACTTCCATAGAAGGCCTGGGAGTATCTCCTTGCCGGATGATGGTAATTTTCCAGCCCGGCTGCAGGATAGAAAGGTCTGGGAAACGCTCATCGAGCTGGGTGCTGAAGGTCTCCTTCACCATGTTCTCAAAGCCGTGCCCCATAAGGTCAACCCATTTTATATGTTGGGTTAAGTCGAGACTCTCAAGCTGAATCCAAGAGGGACTCTTGGAGGAAGCATTTCTCATACTGACCTGCAGCATCGGGTGTCTCATGATAATATCCACAACAGCAACCTTGACTGCATTCTCAAGTTGGGCTTGCGACTCTGCAAGTTGTGGAGGGATATCATAGCGACAAGACAGAGTAGTGCCGCGGTACTGGTCCAGTAGATACATGGCCAGTTGGTACGTCTCGCTAGACAATTGGTTCTCGGTCAGACCACCAGAGATATAATGGTGCCAGTGTGCGAGAACGGGTGAGGGGCTCACTTGATTCCGAGTTTACGAAGCACCACGGGCTTCGTCTCCGTGCCCTGACCATGTTTGACTGTGGGTGCCATGGCTCGTTGCTGATGTGGCGAATCAAGAAGGGATGGGGCTGGTGAGTAGGTTGATAATGCATATGCCAGGAGGAAACGTGTATTAGATGTCGTCGTGGTAGCCTTGTTTGCGTTCTTTAGGTGATTTGATGTGATGTCCAAATTGTTCCTTAATGCAAGAATAAGGGGAGTGAGACAGTTGGTTCGCGGTTGGTTGTTTAGTTCGCTCTGGCTGTATGCTCCCCCTTGCCGCTGGACAGATTAGTTATCGCCCTAGAATTTCGAGATGTACAGGGTACAAGTTAGTAGATTAAAGTACCCAGTTTATACTACAGGTCGCCGTATCACACGGAGTTAAAGTTTAAGATATATTCTTCTATATCTTAAGTACTAAGGTGGAAATAATAGGATATACTCGTTTTAAATCTAATTAATTATAGAATAACTAGCTTCCGAGATACTAAAGTATATTCAGATATATTTAGCATCCTCCCTCGCTAACACTTAGTACCTCGGAAGCTGGTTATTCTGTAATTAATTAGATTTAAAACGAGTATATCCTATTATTTCCCCCTTAGTACTTAATATATATAATAATATATATCTTAAACTTAAACTCCGTGTAATACGCATACAAATAATGTGCGAGGGCCGTGTACGGATACTGCAAGGATCCGTACCCACCTAGTTGTGCTAAGAATGTTATACCCACTGGGACGGAAGGGGCTAACTGCTCCGCTACTCGAGGCCCTCCACCTGCAGATAGCAATACCCGCAGCTCCATTAGTCCTGTGTAGGCGCATACCGTAATCCTTCCATTGAATCAAATTGCAGCCAAGGGGCACTAAAGCCCGATGCTCTCTACCTGCCTCCCTAGCCTACCTCCTCAACACATCCTCTCGGAACTTAGCACTGATCTCCATCCATTTCCCCTTAAGCAACATGGGTCAGTCGAAAAGCAGCAAAGGCACTATCCTGGTGACAGGCACCAATGGAACTCTCGGAAGCGAGATAGTGTCTCAAATCCTATCGACGCCCGAGCTGGCAGCATACCACGGCATCTACACAGTCCGCAACGCAGAGAAAGCCCCTGTCCTGGATCTTGCCCTCCAGTCTGGGAAACACTCCCAGACACATTCTAGCAATGTCATCTCTTTAGACCTGGCCGATCTTAGCAGTGTCCGCGCTGTGGCCGAAAAGATCAACCAGCAAGTCGCTCATGGAGAGACCCCACCTATCCGAGCCCTGATCCTCAATGCTGGCTACCTCGAATTCACAACACAGGCATGGACAGCCGATGGCTTCGATATGGCTTTTGCCTGCAACTACCTCGGCCATTGGCTGCTGACTTTGCTGCTTCTACAGTCTATGGATCGTGATGTGGGGAGAATAATTATCGTGGGTAGCGAGTCTCATGATCCTTACAACCCCAAGAGCAAGGCGGCCTTCAACCACGAGAAATGGATGAATTTCATTCACGATGTCCATGGCAGTGAGCCAATAGCCAAGGGCACATGGAGTGCTTCCAAAGAGGATCCATCCTTCCACTCTGGCTTTCGCCGCTATGGCGCCTCCAAGTTTTGCCAGGCCTCAATGATGTATGTCGAACGCTGCTTTGAGGAAATGATTTAACGCTGACTGCTGAGCATAGTCCTGAGCTCCAACGCAGGCTCGATACAGATCCCGCGCTCCACAAACTCTGCATCCTCGGCGTAGATCCAGGCTCAATGCCAGGCAATTTGACACGCCGTGGACCGTGGATCATCCGAGTCTTTGTCTTCAAGCTCATTATGCCCTGGCTGGCTCCACTAATGGCATGGCTGCAGCCTAATGGTCCCTTGAGTACTGTTAAGTTGGGAGCAGCCGATATCATCGCAGCTGCGCTGGAGAGAGGCGAGTCTCCCAAGGGAATGTATTTCTACAGGTCAGAGCTCTCAGAGATGACACCTGAGGCGAATGATGAGAAGAAACGAGAGAGGCTTTGGGTTGATACTATAAGATATACACAGTTGAAAGTGGGGGACAGTATTCTGGTAAACTGGCAGTAATGTGCGATAGCAGGAAGGTTTTCTTCACGAGGATGAATCCCCTCTAATAACACTATAAATTTCAACATCAGACCTGTAATTATATAATTCTATTAAGATAGAATTATAGTCTTAGCCAGGCTAGTAAAAGGACAATATAGTATTCTTTACATCTATAAAATAACAACCTATTTATCGTATAAGTACTTAAGGAGTTACTTATAGTATATCGAATTTATAATATTAAGATCTACCTTTAGGGTTGCTAAATTAGTTTATAGTTAATAGTTAGAAACTAACTAACTATAAACTAATATACTTTTAATTAGTTTAAGTTAGTTACTAACTAACTTAAACTAATATACTTTTAATTAGTTTAAGTTAGTTACTAACTAACTTAAACTAATTTAAACTATTTATAAAAATAATCTTTATTAAATTATATAATTAGTTAATAATTTCTTATATAGTATAGACTTTATAATATAAGCAAGTATCTTTATATATAGTAAAATATTAATTATTTAAGTATTTTCTACTTATTTATATAAGTTTTTAAAAAAGTATAGTTAATTTTAATTAGTTTAGTTAGTTATAGTTTATTTAAGTTAGTTAGGCTATAATAAACTATAGTTAGTTTTAGGTATATTATTAACTTAACTAACTAATTTAAGAACTCTATCTATATAAATAATTTATAACTCGTATTTAAATTTATTTAATAAATATAGGGAAGTATATATCTATTATTCTATATCCTATAGCTATTAAAGTGTGCTACGCGATTTTATAATTAACCCGGGGGAAGGAGGAGCAAATAGAAAAGAATAGTTTAAATAGTGCGCACTCTAAGCACGTCGTTCCTAGGCGTAAGGCCTTTTATTATAATATATGCTATTCCTAAGTAATTACCGCGCGGGTATAGCCTATCCTCTTCGAGTGTAAATATTAGCAGCTACTTATAGCAAGATACAGCCACCCTCGGGCAAAATGCCACCGTTATCAAACCAACAGGGTACTAAATCTACACAGCTGAGGCTAAGTGCATGCTTCCAACACATAAGTGACTCCTGACGGTTGGTTCTGACCGACCCCTGCTATGACATGAGCGTATCGGAGCTCGGAACGGACTGTTGGTGGCCGAGATGAGATTTCTGTTTGCCTACTCAGTATGTAGTGACATTGTGATGTATCACACTCCCGCCTGGGGTCATGAGGAGACCAGATGTTGGAATATTGCCTTTACTTCCACCCTGGAAGTGCCACCTGAGATACTTCCGTTCCTTTCTCATTCTTGCATCTCTACTGTTTTGCTGCACAAACACGTGTTGCCATCTGACTTGTGTCTCTCGATATCGACTAATTACTCAGAAGCCATTATGACTTCTAAGCATGACTTCGTGGTTGTCGGGGGCGGATTGGCCGGCCTGGTCGTCGCTGCACGTTTGACTGAGGATCCAAACATCTCAGTCTTGGTTCTCGAAGCCGGCGAAGATCATACAACTGACCCACGCATTCGTACACCAGCTTCGTGGCCATCTCTGCTGGGTTCAGATGATTTCGACTGGAACTACCGGACCGTGCCTCAGGTCAGTCCTCTTTTGAAATACTCCTGGGCCTCAATAATTGCTAAGCATCAAAACAGGAAGGGCTTGACGGGAAGGCTATCCCTCTTTCCCAGGGCAAGCTTCTGGGCGGCTCGAGTGCCATCAACGGTCAAGCCTTCGTGGCAAATTCAAAGGCAGCGGTGGATGCCTGGGCTCAATTTGGTAGCCCTGGCTGGGACTGGCAGTCTATGGCACCTTACTTTAGGAAGTTCCATACCCTCTCACGCCCATCTCCCGCTGCCAGCGAGCACTTGCGACTGGACTACATCAATGATGATGTACGTGCCACAAGTGGTCCCATTCAGGCTTCCTTTCCGGAGGAGACGGATGACCCGCTGCCTACCGCTTGGGTCGACACACTCTCCAGGCTAGGCTGGCCAGCTTCAGGAGATCCTTTCTCAGGAGACTTTGTTGGCGGCTACATCAACGCTATGAGCATTGAGCCGGATTCACGCACTCGCAGTGACGCTGTCACAGCCTACTATGCTCCAGCCAAGGCCCGTCCAAACCTTCATGTCGTGACCGGTACGGTAGCCCAGAAAATCATCTTCGACACATCCAATAAGGTTCCCAAG
The DNA here is from genome assembly GCA_016808195.1 of Cytospora chrysosperma. Lineage (NCBI taxonomy): Eukaryota > Fungi > Ascomycota > Sordariomycetes > Diaporthales > Cytosporaceae > Cytospora > Cytospora chrysosperma. The sequence goes on along the minus strand of MU179926.1, from coordinate 9,564,432 downwards.
GCGGTGGGCGTGCTGGTACAGAAGGGCGGCAAGATCACCATGGTGGAGGCTACCAAAGAGGTCATCCTGGCTGCCGGAACAGTCGGCACGCCAAAGCTGCTCGAGCTGTCTGGTGTCGGTGACCAGTCACTCTTGGAATCTTTTGGAATTCCCGTTGTCGTGCATAACCCAAACGTTGGCGAGAACCTCCAGGACCACCCCAACGTCGGTGTCAGCTTTGAAGTGGCGGAAGGGATCAAGACCATGGACGGATTGAGCAGACAGGAGCCCGAAGCCATCGGCGCCGCGATGCAAGAGTATATGACCACCAAGAAAGGCCCCTTTGCCCTGGGAGGGAACTACGCGGGCTCACTGATCCCTGTGCCCGACTTCGTAGAGGGGCCGGAGGCTGAGGCGACACTCAAGATGGTGCTCCAGGGACTGGACAATGTTGTTCCTACTGGCGACTTTTCACCTTATCACGCCGAATTTGTCCGTTCCATCTTAGGAAGGCGAACAGAGGGTGCTGGAAACCTCTTTACCTATGCGGCTTGTGGAAGTAAGTACAAAGATTCAAATCACCCATTCTTCCAAACTTGTTTCCATGCGACAACCTCTCGACGACTCCGCAGCCTCAAACAGATGACTAACAGCAATAGATTTCATCCCCGAAGGAGCTGGCGCTGATATCATCCAAAAAGCCAGCAGCGGCGGCAATTTCTTCACCATATGCGCGGCCCTCCTTTTCCCCCTCTCTCGGGGTAGCTCACACATCACGTCATCCGACCCTGCCGAGACGCCTATAATTGATCCCAAATATCTCTCGCATCCGCTTGACTTGGAGGTTATAGCACGCTTCGTTCGCTATATTGACACAATCGTCCGTGCCGAGCCGCTTGCCAAGCTCCTCTTGCCAGGCGGTAGGCGTAGCCACGGTGCGCCCACAGATCTTACTGATCTAGAGCAGGCCAAGACGTATGCCAGACAGGCAACACTTAGCTGCTGGCACCTCACAAGCACATGCGCCATGCTGCCTAGAGAGAGAGGCGGAGTTGTTGATCCCAATCTGTTCGTATACGGGGTGGAAGGGCTGAGGATTGTAGATGCAAGCGTGATACCCCTCGCGACAAGAGGGAACTCACAGACCACAGTGTACGCTGTGGCTGAGAGAGCTGCGGACCTGATCAAAGGCCTTCCTTAGAAGGAAGGGCCATTCTTGCATGGTTCTGCATGGCTAGTCACAACGCCAGGGGCATCTTCATTCCGTATTCTCGTGAAGGAAACTACTAGTATCGTACCCAAGCCCGCGGAATTGCATACATGCTTTTCATGCTTTTGTGACTGTCTCATATATCAAAGTCCGCTGGTGAGGATGATTTCAAAAGGACCGTTTCAAGGTATTTTACTAATTACAGCATGTATGATTTCAAGATACCCAGTGTATCCAGTTCAATGAGCGGACAAGGATTAGACATACTTAAGTGAGTATCTTGGTACATACCAATTCCTGTTGCCAACGTGAGCCGCCGCCGCACGTGAATAGTAAATTATCCTGTGTGGTAGCCTGGTCCACTTTGGCTTTGGTGTATGTACAGTACTACGTGGCCCATGTCACGCAAGCCTGTGCATCAAGACTTGCAGCATCGGATGCAACCTCGGTATTCGGGCCGGTTATACGGAAGGTTGGTCGTTGGTTATATGCCGTACAAAACGAAGCTTGGGGGCTGTTATTGGTGGAGGTAATTATGCAAAATGTAAGCAGAACTTGGTTATCACACTCGGTCTCAGGGATTGATATTATTAGTACGAGCGGTCCGAGTGGAGTGCATCAACAGTATGGGCCGATCTCCGTGCAACATTATGTTGCTTTCTGACGGATCGGTATGCCCTCGTGGGCTGTAATACCTACTCAAGTAGGTAATATTGATCCCTGAGAGCTATATGCATGTAAGATTTCGTGCTGTGTATTCTTAGTGGTGTGGGGAGCCCAGTGCCCTTTCCAAGATGTTGCCGCGGTTGGTACTTGGGCGTTCTTGACCGGCTGCATTCCAAAGAGCCTAGATGTTCTGGTGCGCTGCACTGCATGCATAATACAATGGAGTTATGACAAGGCTATATGCGGTTGGCGAAAAGTATCGGGCCTAATTGCTACTTGGGGGCCCAACGGCGAAGATTTCAGTTTCATGGGTGACGCCAGCCTGCCGTTACGTGGCCCAAACCAGATCACATTTACCCACTCAACGATGGACTTTCACTATACAGTTCCATTGTATATCTTGGCAGAAGAGGGGGGGGGGGCGTGCCGCCCAGGCGCTGTGCCGCTGGTCTGCATACTAGGTGGTATCAACAAAAGCATCATTCAGGCGCGTGGTCCATCATTGTTGCGCCGAGGATTTTTAGTGCATACTGGTGAGGCCCGTCCAACAATAGAGTTCTTATCTTGAGTGACATATCTAATTTCAGTAAGCTGGAATTATTCAATCAACGGGGAGGCATTGATCGTTCCTTCGGGCCCAATTCTTGTACACTGCTTGTCGGACTTTGGTGGTCTCGAACTTTTTGTTTCTTACATCATCCCAACAGGTAATCACCGGAATGTTGTCTTCATTTGTAGGGTACTTTGGTCGTTTGTCCCATATACTTTGCTTTCCCTTGTTATAAACATCTTGCAACTGGTGGCTGTTCAACTCGAAGCCTCTCTTATTTCCCAGAGCAACTATCCTTTTTTTCCCAAGCGAATATCATCGAACCATTTTACACAATGGCTGCAGCTGGTATAGATCTCTCCCAACCCTGGGAAGTCCCGGCGATGGCGCCACTGGATGGACAGACCTCCAACTTTGAGGACCCGTACAACCGGGGGCCAGCGAACATCGTCGTCGCAGCTGTTTTCATGGTGCTTGCCACGTATTTTGTGGGCGTAAGGCTCTGGGCGCGTCTCTGTGTCCAGCAGTCGCCCTGGTGGGACGATGGAACGCGTTCTCATCACAGTTCCACCCCCCTTCCTATCTAGTAGAAGTATAATATTACCGTAGTAAACGTTTTCTTATAGACACGGATCAGCCCTTCCGATGGCAATTTAATCCAGAGCATGTTGCCACCGTTTGCTTTTGTTTGGGCACTCGTTGACGAAACAAGGGTTCCAAGGTCAGCGACCATGAGACTCCTTGAACGTCCTCAATATCAGCAAGGCTCAAATTGAAGATATCTCATGCATCGAAGAGCATCTGGACGTTGTTTTCGAAGGAAATAGACAATGTAATTTCTCTGGTAGGTGTTAGAGGGGTTTTTGAAGGCTCGTATAGACATGCATATGGTCATGCCTCGGAAGACTTACTGATGCCTCTGGAGATGCTTCTTCTGACTTAACGGAAAAGTCCTGGAGGGTCGTCATGGCCGTATCATTCTGGAGCTGATTTGGGATAACGATGAGTTCTTCAAACACCGATATGTTCGAGACTGGGCCGGCATAGGTATATTCGTTGACAACCGAAGCCTCGCTGCCAGATGTATAATAATGGCAGGGGCGGCAAAAACCCCCCATCTATTTCGTACTTGAAGATGTTGTATAAGATTAGCATCCGAACGAACAGAGGGCACGATTTGGGGCCTTCGTCTGAAATCTGGTGATGGACTAATTGTTGATATATTTTCCATCTAGATACTGGCTATCAAATCTATATAAATTTCCCTGGCTGTAGAGTTTTGCTTTTCAGTTCTTGCCTCGAGAGCAACTGTTCATGATCTCCGGCTAACTTACACTGGGTTAGTTACAGCAATATCAGTCTGCCTCATCAGTACAACGTCGTGAACTTCATAATAGTCCGTATATCCTCGACGACCGCCTCGCTGCCCCTTCTTAGAATGGAAACAAGCTGCTAACGGGTTCTGCAGGCTCTCCTTAGTAGCACCTCCGCTTCCGTGTCCACTAGTCTTTCGAAATATCTTCGTGCGCAGGGAACGGAAAAAGGTGAAGCCGGAAGCATAGAGTTTCAGGAAGGCGGCACAGGCTGGCATGCAGCCTACTATAAGTGCTATATTATCTTCCAAGATTCTGCAATATGTATATGCATGTATTAGCGAAGGACGTTCCATTCGTGTTTCCGAGTTCGTTAATACTTACATCCAAATAAAGAGCTGCGCCTCTTGCCACAACTGGTCGCCAGGTTTATCGAGGAGCAGTTTGAATCGCCAATAGGCACCCATCACACTAGAGACAATGCCGCTGTATAGTTGTCAACTTCAAGTACATCCTATTTATATCACCTAGACATTGTTGTTGTTCTCAAGTAGGAGGGGGGGGGGCTAGTTGGTGGAAACATACAGAATACCAGTGAGGAATATTGCTGTTAATTGGATCTTCTTCCGCCTGGAAACCATGAGTTTCCGGATAGACAGTAAAGGAATTACTAGCATCCAGATGTTAAGGATGACTTCGAGCGTTCCATGGATAGGTGCATAGTACTCCAGTTTCTGAGGTCTTCCGTCTGTGGCGAGATTTGACCATTTCTCCCCAGCGCGCGGAGTTTGGAATATAATGACCAGGACTGGATGCGGAATGTAAATGATCGCGCTGAACAGGACTGCCGCTAATATAAACCTCTTCATCCTGCGCTCCACAGCGAAGATCTGGAAGTATAGCACCATAATCGGGAGCTTTGCTGTGAATTGGGTGATGCCTAGAATAATATTGGAGACGAATAGCCACTATAGAGAGGTTAGTATTGTAACTATAGTTGAGAAAATAACGTCTCCTACAATCCATAAGTGGTCCGTCAGATACCAGCATGCTGGCACATCCCACATGTGACGGCTATATGAACCCACTAGCATGGGTTTTGAAGTTAGTTATCATTGCTGCAGTATAGAATACATATATTAGGGGTTCATACTATACATTGACACCGCTGAGTATCCAGTGCTGAAGATGAAGCCTATAATGGACAAATCTATATATCTTAGTAACGACCTGATATGGGAACGTCCGGTTATACCGAGAAGGAGGCCAGATAGGGAGGGTGCTATAAAGGGAGATACAAACAGTCTGCAAGCGCCATTTTCTTCCAGTTCATTAACAACCGTCCAGTGAGAAACATCAGTGAGATAGCCGTGAAGACAGACCCAATCACAATCGTCACTCGTAGGAGGTTGGGTGGGTCGATGAAATTGGAAGTCTGTCCCGCCGGCGGAGCTGCCGCGGGGACAGCGCAATAGTCCACAGCGGCGGCCATTTTGAAGACGAAGAATTTCACAAGATGTTGCTTCTTGATAGAGAGATGAAGCCGTGTAAGGGAATTTGCCATAGACTCATCTAGTTCTGACCAAACCAGTGTTGCAACTTTCCAGGGGATACTGCTGTAGAATATTACTTGGGAAGTTAAATGCTATATAAAGGCCGGGGCAGAGTCGGCGACTAGGCTGGCGAGCAGACTTCTGGTTGAGACGCAATAATCTAAATTTAGAGCACTCAAACTTAACGTTACAGCATCACTGAAGAAAGCGACCCGGTAACCACTAGTTGGCTGCCGGTGAGGGGCATGCAGGTAGTATCTAGATATGCAGATGTTACGCAAGAGGGGCCCGCGGGCAGGCCGGGATCAAGAAGGATTGCATAACATATTGTAACCTCACCTGCCCTGCCTGCCTAAGTTCGCTATAGGGGAAAAGCTTGGGATATCCTGCTCCCGGATCTGATTGAAATACCCCGACGTCTTGAGGCCTCTGTATCCACCCTGCTTTCGGTCAATAGGTCAGAAACGATTATGCCTCCCAAAGCGATTCTGGTGACAGGGTGCTCGGCCGGCGGCATCGGCGCCGCGATCGTTCTTACGCTCGCCAAACACGACCACCACGTCTTTGCTACTGCACGGAATACGTCCAAGATCCCAGAGGAGCTCACCCGCCTTCCCAATGTTACTGTTCTCCAACTTGACGTCTCCTCCACATCGTCAGTGGCTGAAGCAGCTAAGGCTGTCGCTACGAGTGGTCATGGGCTCGATGTGCTGATCAACAATGCCGGTGGCGGTTACGCGATGCCTGTCCTGGACATTGACATAGGAAAGGCCCAACGTCTCTACGACATCAACGTCTGGGGCCCTGTGCGTACGATCCAGGCCTTTGCAGACCTCTTGATTGGGACCCGGGGACGGATTGTGAATGTAAGCACCGTCGGATCGGTCGTTAATACACCGTGGATATGTGAGTGGCACCACCTTAGCTGGAAAGGGAACTTGCTCGGATATTAATTCTTGGATAATAACTGCAGCAGCATACGCCTCGTCGAAAGCCGCACTATTCAATATTTCCGAAACCTTGCGCCTCGAACTTTCTCCTTTTGGTGTGAGCGTCGTTACCATCATGGCAGGTGTTGTAACGACCCAATTCCATGAAAACGATGCCTTTGGCCTGCCGCAGGGCTCGCACTATGCTGCCATTGAGGATATCATTTCCAACTGGGCAAATGGTCAAGCTAAACCCAAGGGCTGCTCTCCTGAGCAGTTTGTTGAGTCTATTTTGGAGGAAATTGTGGGAGAGGGGAAAGGCGGCGTCATCTGGAGAGGGCCCTACGCAGGTGCGATAAAGGCTATGGTAAAATGGCTTCCGGCCTCTTTGGGGGTGAGTTTGTCGTCCTGCATACTTCCCTGTCCATCACGAAATCACTTCCTAGCGTATCGACATCATCTTCCCAAGTAAACTGACTCCTATGAATGGCCCCAGGACACGTTTATGAGCCAAAACCAGGGGCTGCACGAGCTCTCGGAGAAGGTGGCAGGCAAGGACAAGAATAACAATCCAGAAAACTCCTGAATCATTATTGCTGGCTGATAGTCATGTGGTCCGAAGTGTGTGCAAGTGGCACACCTCGCAGGACGCAGCCGCGTCGCCCAATACTTAGAAACTTAGACATACATGTATACATTGCTTCTCAACATGGTTCACAGTCACTTGATGGGAGTAGCGATAAAACGGAATTGCTGTATTTAATGAGTGCAAATTCAATTTTGCGCATGTTCAAGCGCATGTATCTGAATGTAATCGTAGATTTGGTACCTTGTGCATGTAGATGATTTGACTCATAGTCTCCGTACGGCTTCAGTTCAAGCTGGGAGTCTGAATCCTCCGGGTACATTCCGCGCGAGGAGCCTTTGAGGGTCCATCTCACGCTGGACTCTCTTCAGTCGCTCAACATTGTCCGCCCCGTAGCTGGCTATGGGATCTTGCTAGGGCGCAGCGTAGTTCAAGTACACGAAGTCATCATGGACACCCAACTCCCTTCCGTCATCCTTAATACTGGCCATCAGGCTTTGAGCAGCGGTCGTTACCCTGACGTCGTCTGCTTTAGCAGTCCACGTAGCCGTGAGGAGTGTTATCACTAATGATCCTGGCCGGTCTGCTAGCCCAAGAGCGTTTGACCCGGCCCCCCGCGCGTAGATGGACGGCGGCCAAGGCTCTAGAGAGAGGCTCCAGGGAATGCCTGGAATATCTGGGGTGGCAGGCATGTTCTCGTTCTATCTGCTATGGACTTGCTACTGTCCCATTGCTCAAAGTCTTCTTGTGAAACATTATCGAGTCTTGAAGATGCATCTCAATTTTAGCTGTTCTAGGTGACATGTGTAAGGCAGGTCGGCCTTAGCCAATACCCTTGGACAAGTCCTGTTGGCTCATAATACAGCCCTTAGGGGCAATAACAGCATTTACACCAACCTAATTTCTGCAAGCCAATGGCGGATTTACTTTCACAAGTTTTGCCCATAACTCAAGCGAGGTGTCAAGCCCCCACTAGTGCAGTAGAACTCGTATCTGGAGACATCGCATCCATCAGCCGTATATTTGGTCATGTTTGTGGGGATGCCATGTTGGTACCTAGGCGGGAACGGCTTGTTGGTGTTCTTCAGTGCTTTCTCGTCGGTCTCTCCTAGCCAACCCTTATGACCAATTCAAGTCAACGGTGGGGCATATAGCCATGGCCCCTGTCGATGGACACAGGTTAAGATTTATCAATCGGGTGGAGATGCATAGTCTTCGATGTTGGTTCTTCGTTGCAACATAGTGGAGAGCCTGATCCTGAATCATTAGTCACTGTTGATATCTGCACGTTGGGTCGACTCAGCCACCAACTTACCGTAGTATTCGGATCCATGTACAGGTGAATTTACATCACCAGAAAGGACAGGTGAGTTTGGCTGTAATATGATATCGTCAACCTGATTCTCCAGGCAAAGAGACGAATTGGGAGGCTTTGTTGCTGTGGGCCGTCCCAACAGAATGAAACCTCGAGTCTTGTGTTTGAGTGAAAATGCGTACATGCGCGCTAAACATACCTAGTGCAGCATGCTTGGGCCCATCTTGTTGGATGGAGATGTTGGAGCAGACTCCGTCTTTTTTCTAATAGGGCCGGGAACAAAGCCATGATACCATTTGTGATAACGGGAAACCTTGGCCGGCCAAGAGGTTGCAGCCAGTAGACTACAGCGTCTACCAAGGTACTCTATCTACCTCTCCATACATTGATCTTCTGTATGTAACAATTGGGCTTGTCTCTCCGAATCACAGATTGGCCTTGAAGCAAACTCTGTCGCCCTAGCCATAGAAACTAAGAGCATCCTGAAGTTGTCTTCCTTTCGTTTCGAATATATAGATAATTCGCTGCTACCTTCAACAACCTGTCACATTAAGCACAGATATAATCCTTCATTTTCCAAAGGCAGAGTTTCAATGTCATTTCACTTATAAGCCCACTTCATTGCTCTAATTACCAATTATCATATTAGCAGAAGCGGTTTTGGAGACACGCGACATCTGCCAAGCCATGCACTCACTCATGGACTCTAGAATATAATAACAGAGCAGCTATTAGCCTTATTACATTGCTTGTTCTCTTAGTGATCTGCCTCAGCTAGCGTATCTGGAGATTCACATCAGCCCTGCTCTGTTCCCCGTTGAAATGATGGAACTCTTGGGAACATCCGTATTGGATCCCAGGTAAGGAAACAACACATATACGAAGATGAATAGGGAGAGACAGGGAGAAAGCGCGGTAGAATGAGGAACCTTTCTGATGGCAGCGCTGATCAAAACTTTCATTCCTAGTTCTCGGCTAGAATGTCCTCTCTGCATTTCCCAACCGAACAATGCCCATATCTTACAAAGCACAGGCCATGGAATATCCTTCTTGACCAAGTCCATCGAGTTACTTTAGGGAGCCAGGTAAGCAATTACAAGCAGAGAAAGTATATTAGGAAACGAAAGTGTGCTAACAATCGTTGACGGAAAATGATATACTATTCTAACAATACCACCCTGGGGCAACGAGCCGCTGCTATTAAGCCTTTTGGGTGCTGGGATCTATATGATTAGCCGGGCTGACGATATATCAGAGGCGTATTGCAAGACGCGTACTCTATCAACCGATGAGTTGTTCCGACAAGTGTTTCTCTCGATGGGAACAAGTAAGCCAAGCGTGGCCAAGGCATTCAGAGTGCTTCATAACCGCGGAAGTCCTGTCGAAAACCCACACGGAAAGCCAGTGGCCCAGATTGCGCCTGGCTTTACCTGCAACAACTGCAACCTGGCAAGGGCCTGGAAGCTCTCGAGCGTACCCAGCTGACCTACCTATACCAGCGTGTGCAGCTAGATTCGGGGCGCCAGTACCTTTACCGTTATGACGATTTAGTGGGCTGCAACTATGGAGATAAGTTTGCTACGGGGACTGTCGAGCTCCCGCTATGGCGCTGGCTCTCAGATATTTTACTGTGGATAGCCCAAGTGAATGCCTTGGGCGCATCGATCCTGACCTACCCGAGACGTTCTTAAAGTTTGACAACCTTAGCTGGAATCTCCTATACCAACTTCCCGAATGCCCTGCTCGCGACACGCTCTCCATGCATGCGGACCTGCTTGATGCATTCAGGAAGTTCTACAACTTACCCTAGGCTGAGCGGACCGGCAGCACCGCGTGGGTTAACAATGCCACAGAGAATAAGCTGCGGGCTGAAGATATCCCAACAGAAGACGTTGCCTCTGTTATACTGATAGTCTATTGCGGGTGAGCTGTTTTCGGTATTCCTGCTGCCAGTATCTCCGTTCGATTGCCCTTATAGGCCGGTGGCTAATCCTGAGGTTCCTACAAATACCCGTAAAGCCGCTTCCTGGTTGATCTCATATCCTCGAAGCTATTCGGTCCGACTCGAGTCCAGCCTTCGGCCCCGATAACTTTCTGTCTAATCTTACCCATCTGCACCTACACTTTTCACTGCTCGACGCGGCGTGGAATAAGATGCTACGTCTAGTAGGAGTCGCAGCATCGGTGCGCACCTTAACGGCCGATACTATGATTAGTGGGCGCGTCCTACGCCGTGACTGCCGTGTTATTATTCCTTACCGGCAATGGCACGTCGATGCGCGCGTTTTTAGTACTGAGGTCGCAGACTTCCGTCCGGGTCGTTGGTTGCACAAAGAGAGGACCAGGTTAGGTCTGCTCGCATCACGAACAGATTATTTCCGGCCCTTCGGCGGCGGCAGCACAATTTTCCCTAGTCGCTTTATCGCCAAGCGTAGTGTCACGAACATTATCGCGCTCATTCTCCGTCGGTTTGATATTACGCTAGCTGGGGAGCAACACTCATTGTGCCTGACTCTTGGAGACCTGTCCTTGGTGTGATGGATTACAAGCTTTGTCAGGATGTACGCGTTCGACTCATCCCAAAGAAGGAAGTTGTATACTGGAAAAGATTCCAGGTAGAAATCATACGCCCGGTTGACAGATGGAATGCAATTTCTGCTTTGCTATGTCGTGTCCAGGCCTAATAACGATCTATATACAGATTACCACCTACGGTGGGTATTCACTGTTAGACCGGATGATGGAAGTTCAAGGTCTGGGCAGTGCTGGTGGTTATGATACAAAATCCAGTAACTACTTATTCGCAGGAGAAAGTCTGCCGAGGACAGATCTCATAGACATGTAGCGAAATTGCCAGAAGCAGCTGGCTCTGTGCTGTGCCAAACAGCTCTCGCAAATGAGCTTATACTAAACAAACACATGTAGAGGTATTGTAGCCGAAACATATGCAGCTTGGATTTCGTCACTGTCTGGCAAGTAATCCATACAAAACTACTACGGCGCACAGAACTTAGAGCGCCTTACATACTGGAGCTGACCTCAAGGAATGGCCATAGTACAGGTTTACCCAATTTTCCCCTCACATCATACCGCTTGACGCAAGTGCCCTGGGTTTCGTTCTGTCTCAATGTTTGCGCCGAATTCTCGTTAACACTTTGTCATTTGGTTGCGCCACGCCACCGCTGAAACCCCTGACTGTGAAGACATCCTGCAAGTCCTTGCCCTCCTCTGATATCTTGCAGTCGAACAGGCTTACCATCAAGGCAGTGGTGAGGAAAATCTGGCGTTTCGCGAAGTAGCGTCCGGGGCATGTCGCGGCCCGCCACCCTAGGGGATCCACGATCCCTCAAGCCTTTTCGTCGAAAACGCTGGACAAGCAGCAGATTGTCGCGGTTGAGTATTGCCAAGGTTGCTTTGTAGTAAATAATTGGAATCTTTCAAGCCAAAACAGTTTGACATGGTGCTCATTAGTCCATATTTGCAACTATCGTTAGCGTCACAACAACTTTTCGTCGTAGTATAATCCAGTCTCGAATGTTCATGTTAACCTTAATCGTCCAAGGCTAAGCACCCTTCTTAGAATATTTCTAGCTAGCTTAATAGTAGCACTAGGGCAGTGTCACGTCCGTTTATACTAGGACCTAATTATAACATAACCCTTAGCCCACGGCTATCTAATTTCGGAAGAGGCATAAGAAAATCCACAGATTGGGCAATATCAGACTCGTCAGTATTGTATATAGAGAGTTCCGGGGCCCCGGGTCTGAAAAGAACTGCTAACGCCCAGTTCATTTCGGCGTTAGCTAGGCTACCGTTTTTGTTAGCTATGCGCAATAGTTGTCTGCGGTGCAAGGGAAAGGAGCATCGGATCATACTTGATACCCAAACAGTTCCTTGATCCTCTAGTGAAAGGTACCCAGTTTCTATCCATTTTAGGGTCGTAATTTCCCAGCCAACGTTCTGGAATAAACTTGAAAGGTTCCGGGTAGACTTCCGGGTCGGTGTGCAGCGAGTATGCAGCCATTCCTACTGGAGTGCCCTTGGGTATTGTCCATTGCATGTATTTGAGCGCAATGTCCGGAGAGCAGCGAGGCAGGCGACGCATGACACCAAAGCTCAGTCTTATCAAGAATTAGCCAACAGTCGCATAATTTGTCAAGTGAGCCTTACCGGAGCCCTTCCTTGATGACGGCTTGTAAGTATGGCAATTTCTCCAAGTCCGTCCATTTCGGTAGATTATGAGGATAGTCACCCATCAGGGGGCCCAGTTCATCACCCAGACGTTTCCTCATGTGTGGGTTACTCAAGATGTAGAAACACATGAAACCCATCGTACGCGCAGTCGTGGCCGTACCCGCGCCAAACAGTACCATAGCTTCTCGAGAAAGTCGTTCAACTGACTGTTCAGATGCGGGCATCTTGCTGGTGACAATGTATCGAAATATTGAATTGGACGCATTTTCATCATACTTCTCAGCGCCAATATTCTCGTTCTTGGACTCTTGGATATGGATGGCCATCATCTATAAATTTCACATCAGCAGATGTCCGCAAGGTCAATTGGAGCTTAGGAAATCCTTTTACCTGGCGGAATTCATTGAATCCAGAGGCTCCCGGATAAACACGATACAGGAGACCCGTCGGTATGAAACGCGCCAATCTTGTTTGTATTAGAGTTGAATCCGGTGTTTGATGCTGCTGGACATCAAGAAAACCTACCGGACAAGCTGAGGTACATGCATGAATAGAAGAAGTTGCCTCACGATCCTCTCAATTAAGTTATGCCTATTGTAAGATTAGCATAACGGCATGCTTATTCCGAGGTGTAGTTACTTGCCATTCTTCACCGAATTCCGGCCTGGTCATCATACTTGGTGGGTTTTCGCAGCATATCTTCCCGATCACGTCCCCTGCAAATGCAGAGAAGACATGATCTAGACGAATCACCGACTTCGATCCCTTCAATGCCTCTAGGCGATCATTCAGAAGTTCAGCCTCCCCAATTATCATACTTTCCATTCTGGCAATTCCAGCGCGAGAAAAGAAAGGCTCTAGAGGTTTGCGACGACGTCGGTGTAACTCGTGACTTTCCGTCATTGTATGGGAATCTCTGTAGTGTTAGCTTTGAAACTAGATGGAACAAAAGATCGGCATACCATCAAATCCAATGCCTGTTCTGTACCTAGGCCAAATCGTAGTGCGACGGGTACTGGCAGTGACATAAACTTCATTGTAAAAGTCTGCGTCATTGATCACAATCTCGTAGGGATTGATCCGAACTATAGGGCCTGTCAATGTGTAAAATAAGGATCATGGCATTAGCAGTTGAGTAACAGTGGAAGTTAAGGCTGAACTGGCATAAGGCTGTTGTACCGTATTTTTTGTGCATCTCCTCAATCTTATACACATACTTGCCCCTCGTAATCACATCGTAATAGAACTCATACAATCTAGAAGCGGCAGCAATTTTTGGGCCCGGAAAGCCTGCCAGTGGATGGAAGAAAAGATTATATGTCCAAGTCGATATCAGATAAATGCAAAGAGCTGCTGCAAGTAGAGCCAAACTTCGTGATGCAAAACCGCATGTCTGGATACCGTTGAGAAGGCCATCCATCTTGCCAAAAACATTCATCTCGATTCTAGTATTGCTTGAGAAGTCCATGACCGAAGAACCAACAGATCTCAAGAGAACATTGACTGATCTTCTGTTATATGTACTGTACCGTCTTGGATCGCGAATGTGGCGTATTAGCAGCATAGGGATATGCACAAGCCAATGATCTGGAAGGTATTACATAACTCAGGCACCCTAGGGTCGTTGTCTTGTGCATATGACTAACACCATAAATGTTACTGTCCCTGTTACTATCCGTGTTACTGTCCCTGTTACTATCCCTGTTACTACTTAGGTACTGTACCCAATCTCGTCTTACTCAAAAAAAGAAGGTATTAGTAACATTGTCCCTATCACCACAGATTATTTCCATAAGTGCTTGATCCTGCAGGATCACTATTACTGTCCCCTCGCTGTCATCATCTACAAGGGTCATGCCTATTGCGCGATCACAGTGCCAGGTGTTATACAATTTTGATTATGCGGGACAGATGATGCCGATCTCAGACTTTCGTAAGGTGGCTTACCTGTATGAGATAACGTGTTTGCTGTAGTGATAATTCTGGCTGATATGTTCGGGGCAAGCAAAGACCACGACTAACCTCAATAATAGCGGATATTCGTACTGCCATAATAGATATTTGAGGCCCCTGCTATGTACTGTACATCCTGCTAAAGGCCCTTGTCGATGCACACTCTTCTATGTAGTTGTCTGAGAGAAAAAACTACCCCGCTATACCTGAATCGCAACCTCAATTGAATCGCTACCTTAATTGAACCCTCATCTTGACTGTCTGAATCAACGATTATTTGATTGCATCGCCACCTTATAGAGCAAGCATAATAGATTGAAGCGCTTGAGAAGAAGTGATTCAATAGAAGTGATTAGATAGAAGTCATGAAATCGATGTAGGGAAGCTTTGTCTTCTGGCGAATTAGAGGAGTGTGCAGCGACAAGGGTTCAATCGCATGTACAGTACATCGAGGCAGTACGAATATCCATTCTAGCAGTAGGAATATCTGTTATCAACTTACTTGTAGATACAACCTCGAATTACGCGAACCCCTTACTTTCTAGGCTTGACCCCTGAGTCACTATGCAAGTAAGGGTCGTCCAGGCGAAGCCACAGTGAGAAACGCAAGAGCAGGTTATGAAGGAAACAGTCCATTCGGACTTTGTTTAAATATCGGAGACAGCAGTGCCTCTACGAAGCATGTGAAGATAGTAGAACAGAGGAACCCTTCGTCTCATATTAACTATTCTGATAGAGATTGTGACTATCATGCAATTGCCCTCAAGTAGCTTTGCATACTTCATCATCCTCCAGTTGGCACTCTTCAGCTTCTACATTCTGGTACGGCTCGCCTTTGCGGTCTGATACAACTCGCTCGCCTCGAAATGGAGAACAGAATGCAATACAAATTCTCGTCAGTCGTCGATCCTTCGATGTATGAGACCCATGGCCTCTGTGATGGAATTCCATTGAGATGCCATCACAATCCTGAGCTCGAGGAAATTGAGACATTGAGGTGTCAAGAAGACTGGAGGAGGTGGGTTGGACCCTTGGGATTCTACAAAGGGGGTCTGGGTCCGCGATGGAATTTCATGGCCATTACAGTTCCCGAATGTTTGCCAGAAAGGCTGGGAGTCCTAGGATATGCGAATGAGCTTGCGTTCCTGCATGATGGTTAGTAGAGCAAGAATCATCTAGCATCTCTATATTGTCAGCCTGAGCGCTAACGGCCAAAAAGACATCACGGACGTTGTGTCGGTGGTAGGTAGTCCTTGTAAAACCCAGAGAGGACACTTTCTGGACATTGACAGTTCACAGGGTGATGCACATAATGACGACTTGAAGGCTGCTTTTGAACAGTTAGCCGAGACTGGGAGCGTCCAGAACGGTGGTTCGGGGAAGAGAGCAATACAAGCTCACATTGCACGAGAAATGCTGAAGTTACACAAAGAGCAAGGAACGGTTACGATGAAAGCCTGGGCCAAGTTCGCGGAATTGGGCTCCGGCCGTCACCATGATACACATTTCCGGACGGAAGCTGAGTACATAAAGTACCGCATGATAGATATTGGTACAATGTAAGTTGTCTTCCATGCCTAACATATCGAGTTACAGCTGATTCTGCGTAGGTTCTGGTACGGTATGGTTACCTTCGGAATGGCAATCACCATCCCGGACAACGAAGTGGATCTCGCCCACGAATTGGCCAACGTCGCATACCTTAATTTAGGACTCACCAACGACCTTTACTCCTATCAGAAGGAGTACGAGACTGCAATGGCTATGGGACAGGACCACGTTGTTAACGTTATTTGGGTTCTGATGGAGGAACATGGCGTCTCTGAAGAGGTGGCTAAGGCAATGTGCAGGGAGAAAATCAAGCAGACAATTGTTGACTTCCGGGGTATTGTCAGTCACACTAACGCACGTACTGACGTATCCAACGAGACGAAGAGATACATTGAGGGCCTCCTGTACAGCTTGAGTGGCAATCTTGTGTGGAGTATCGATTGCCCAAGGTACCACAGTTGGTCCTCGTACAACGACAGGCAACTGAGCTGGATGAAGAACGGTATCCCAAAGCACGAGAAGAGCTCCATTAACGGGAAAGCGGCACATGACAACGCAGTCTTGGAGCCGGCTCTGACGAATGCAGAGTCTATAGGAGGTATCTCCTCAACAACCGAATTGAAATCGGCAGATGGCAACAGTCTCTCGAACGACGGCTTGACCAGCACCGGCATTGTCAATGTTTTTGCACTGCATGGGATCAATGACTTGAGGGCCATGAAGATTGTTGACGGGCCGATCACTCCTCCAGCTGATGCACAACATCACCCGCATGGCAGCATGCCTCCGAAAACTGTGGGCGGTTCGACTGCGAAGGTTAGATACCAAGATGCAGCTCAACTGATCTGTTGAGACGAAAATTCTGACATGCGTCAAAACAGATCATAGAGGCACCTTACGACTACCTGACCTCGCTTCCATCGAAAAACGTCAGGGAAAGAGCCGCCGACGCTTTGAATATTTGGTTCCAGGTCCCAGAAGAGAAGCTAGCCAGGATCAAGCTAATTACTAAGTTGCTCCACAGTGCTTCATTGATGTCAGGATTCATTTTTCCTTCGTTGCTCGCTATCAACTAATATACATTTTAGGCTTGACGATCTGGAGGATGGGTCGCAGCTTCGTCGAGGGAAGCCGGCTACGCACACAGTATTTGGGGCAGGTCAGACCATCAATGCTGCAAACTACCAGATACTTCGTGCACTAGAAGAGGCACAGAAGCTGGGTGGAACCGAAAGTCTAGCAATATATTCAGGTGAGTATATCGATCTTCCAGTTGACAGGCAGGATAATGACTCCTTTGCTAGAGGAATTGAAGAGCCTCTATATTGGCCAAAGCCTGGACCTGCATTGGACCAGCAATTTGATTTGTCCTTCTGTCGAGGAATACCTCGACATGGTTGAAAACAGTGAGTTTTTAAAACCTGATAGCCCCTTGATGACTTGAGGAGGGAGATGCTGACAGTGTTGCAGAAACAGGCGGTCTGTTCAGGCTACTCGGCCGTCTTCTAGCGGCCCATTCTACCACGTCTGTTAATGGAGACATGGTCGGGTTTCTCAATAATCTTGGGCGCTACTTTCAGACCCGAGATGATTACCTAAATCTAGTCTCGCCCGAGGTATACCATTTCTCTCTCACTTAGGGTTGAGATCATGACTGACAGGAAGTAGTATACGGAGCAGAAAGGCTTTTGTGAAGACTTGGATGAGGGAAAATACTCACTACCACTTATCCACCTTATATCTGCAAAGTCGTCCGAAACTCTCCTCCGCAACATTCTAGCACAACGGCGCGTCAACAATGGGTCCAATTCTGCACACAAGCGTACTGTTCTTGCTATGATGGAGGAGAGTGGGAGTCTCTCCTTTACAGCGGACTTTCTGGGTAAACTATATAAGAAGGTTAGGAGAAGCCTGGGGGAGTTGGAAATGAAGTTTGGGACGGAGAACCTGGGATTACGAGGGCTATTGGAGACGCTGGAAGTGTGAAAACGTAGTAGTGCTGCCTCCAGGGGCCTTGGAAGGTGGACATCTAAATTGCTCGTAAATCTATACTTGCTTTTAGGGGAAGTAAGTCGGGGATGGATTTCCCCTGGATTTTGTTCATATGTTGTCACGATTCGACGTCTCCAGCAAGAAGGCATTACCTATAACATGCAAGAATAGACACTGGAGACATGGTAACGATGGCTTTTATATACATCTAGCCCTTATACCCTTCATCTGCTATAGTTGCTTTGCATTTTGGATCTAAAAACCTAAATTGGGACTGATCAATTTATTCGTACCCTGAATCGCTCTTGTAATACTCGCATTCAAAGTAGCATAGTTGTACTGTCGCTTGTCCATCAGTCTGTCTACATCACTAATGTTTCACTATATCTGCATTAGTATATTTACCAGAGCAACCACCCTAGCTGTGTTGATCCATTACTGTATCAAGGTACTTCTTACTACTGTGGATGCTGTGTAACCGGAGTGTACCGGAGATAGATATTAATTCCGGTGTTGTTGGTAGTCTTGCTCACCCATACGAAATGTCTCCCTTGCATGACCTTCCCACACCTACACCCAACTCGTTCCTGACAAAAGAAGCTTCGGCTGATTCGTTGAGGTTCTTTCAAAAAGTCTAGACATACGGAGTACGAAAGGCTATTTTGGACTCTTGCCACTCCGGGGCCTCTTCCCTAACGTGTATACCCATTCCACAACAAACCCTGGGAACATATCACCATACAGGCATCGCGCAGCCATGGCCCCTTTTCAAGTTGTCCATGGGGCTAAATGCACAGATCCGGAACTGCAATCGGCTGACGAGGGGCAAGGGGCGAAGAGCACCGAGCTACCCGTCAGCAGTTCTACCACTACCAACACAAAGGAAGACAAACAATACGATGATGTCCAGGCTACACCTACTCAGGTTGGGTTTCCAGGCGCTGACACTGACGCGGACAAGAAGGAAAAGCCTGTGATCCAGGCCGGCCTTGATCCCAACATCGTTGACTGGGACGGCCCCAACGATCCAGGAAACCCGATGAATTTCAGCACCCGCTTCAAGGTCCTTAACGTTGGTATAATTAGTGCACTGACCTTCATTACGCCGCTCGCCTCTTCCATGTTCGCCCCCGGCATTCCGCAACTCATGGCCGAATTCCACAGTGACAACGACCTGCTGGCCGATTTCGTCGTTTCGGTCTATGTTCTGGGCTTCGCTATTGGGCCGTTAGTGCTGGCTCCGGCTTCTGAGCTGTACGGGAGAGCTGTTGTCTATCACGTTTGCAACATCGGCTTCATTGTTTTCTCGGTCGCCTGTGCTGTGAGTACGGATCTAGGCATGCTTATTGCTTTCCGGTTCTTCCAAGGCTGCTTTGGCGTCGCACCAGTGACCAATGGTAAGTTGAACCTACGCTTCGCCCTTTCACACATTTGGGTTATCTTGGGGCGTGAGGGGGGCTTGCATGTGTTCGTACATATGCTGATAGGAACAATGTGTTCGTCTCCCCAGGCGGTGGCACAATTGCAGACATCGTTGTACAAGAGAAACGAGGAGGCGTGATTGCCATCTACGCTCTAGGGCCTATACTAGGACCTGTTATTGGCCCTGTTGCGGGAGGATATCTTGTGGCCGGTCGCGGGTGGAGATGGGTGTTTTGGGTCCTCGCAATTATCGGCGGCTTCTTCACTATCTGTTCCCTGCTGTTTCTACGCGAGACCTATCCCACGATTCTTCTCCGGCGTAAAACAGCACGTCTTATCAGGGAAACAGGGAATACCGATCTGCGTTCGAAGCGTGACACTGGCGAGAGCGTACAACAACTGTTAACTCGATCCATCGTCCGTCCAACCAAGATTCTCATCTTCTCGCCCATCGTTCTTACCACATCTCTATATACCGGCATTGTCTACGGGTATCAGTATCTGATGTTTTCGACCTTCACGTACGTCTTCGAAGAGCAGTACGGTTTCCCAACCAAGTCCACGGGTCTTACCTTCCTGGGGTTGGGCATCGGATCTCTATTGGGCCTCTTTGTCATTGGTGCCGTCTCTGACCGCATCATCAAAGCCAAATCGAAGCAAAGCACGGGGGTGGCTCCTGGCGCCATGCAGCCTGAGTACCGTCTGCCGCCTCTTGTCGTCGGAGCGTTCTTCATTCCAGCAGGTCTCTTCATGTACGGGTGGTCTGCCCAGTATAGTACTCATTGGATCGTTCCCATCATCGGCACCGGTTTGATTGGCGTCGGCAACATCTCGGTCTTCATGTGCGTCGTGAGCTACCTTGTTGATGCATTCACTATCTATGCAGCGAGTGCACTGGCAGCAAACACGGTGGTGCGAAGCATCGTGGGTGCTATCTTGCCCCTGGCTGGTCAGAGTATGTATGCAGCCCTTGGATTGGGGTGGGGCAACAGTCTTCTTGGTTTCATTGCGGTTGCGTGCATTCCAGTTCCCCTGATTCTGCTGAAGTACGGAGAGAGGATGAGAAAAAGCTTTGATGCCAACAGACTCTGATCTCTGCAGATCAGATGAATTGGAGGCATTCCTTGAAAAGTGGCTGTTTACCCATACGGTTTGCGTGCTTAGCTTTCAGGGTTTTTTTGGGGTGTTTTTTGGGGTTTTTTTTTTTGGGTGTTTTTGTTTTTGGTGTTTTTTTGGGGGTTTGTACCCTGCCTGTCTAGACTCGTTGTTTGTTACCCTATTTGTTCCATTTCTTCAAATCAGTTACAGTGTAATTCTAGAACCGCACTATAAGTTCTCGTTCGTCCTGGTTCTGGAAGACATCATAGAGGCGTCTCAAATCCTCTGTTTGCTATTCTTACTGTAGATTGAGTGTAGGAAGGCGGTGTGGTCTGCCGCCAGTAAACGCAAGCGGCAGAGTCCTACCTACCCTAGGGTACCTACTAAGTACTTACCTAAGTAGGTACACTTCTACTTGAGATCTGCGATAGCCTCACTTCCTCTATAGATAATACTAACGAGAATCTATTGCACCTATCTGTTTACCTATTGTACGATCGCACTAAGCCTAACTAACGATCGCTGTTACCCTAAATGCTATATAGCATGCGACTAGAGCTGGGATTTTGCACGTTCAAACAGATATACAAGGTACAAGATACATATCATTCTTGAGCCGTATATCCGGTCAGCAATAGTATGCAGTCTGATAGCTGGACGATTATTAAGAGAAAATTCCAGAAAAGGCATGGATCTGCTGGAGCCCACGGCATACACAGTAGATAAATGCAACCTACCTAAAGTACTCAAGTAGGTGTGGCAAGCCGTCCCTGTAGGCCGCGGAGGTATGGCCTTATTAAGCGTGCACTAGAGCAACTTGCATCCCATGGGATCTCATACTTGCAGCTTTCAAGGTTGTGCGTATGCTCCCCACCATCAGAGTTCAACGCCGCAAGCCCACATGATGTTTCCCGCCTCTCGCCCGTGTCATTTTTACATAGACGTGCGCAGGATTTGGATCACAAATAAGCATGTGGCTGATACAGTCAGCTACCTGCACCTTTGTGAGGCAGGCAACATTGAAGCCTTTGGCAAGCCTGTAAAGCTACATGTAGCAGGAGCTGCCACACCAAATGACAAATGTTTGAACGGACTCGCCAGGAGTCTCCTACAAGGCCCTTCAGTTGAGTTGTTTCTCGAGACTGTCCTATGGGATTGTATTTCATATTGAAGTAAAGGCAATATCTCCACAACAACGGTAGCCTTCTTGTGCTATAACATAACTGATTGCTCAGTACTGCTGATCGGACACACCGGCTAGGTTGGGGCACAAGGCCATTGAAAGCATTGGACCCTGCTGAATCTATCAGGGGACTTGGGATACTACGGGAATATCTCGGTGGACTTAATCATACCGGTGATTGTCAGAAGTCTTACTTGCATAGGAAAGGATGCATTAGTGTAGCCAAATATGCACGTGGAGTGTTCTAAGGTTAGAGGCTTTGAGGGGTCTGGTGCGTTCAGTCCGTCAAGAAGACAATGAAACAATGCTGTATCGCGATTTAGGACCTGTATCACCTTCAACATAGCAATAGATTTTGCTTCCATAAGATACTGGAGCATTGGGGGATGATGTACAATATATTAGCCTGTGTGTCCTAAACCTGAAATAGGCATGCTTACGGAAGGACGGCACCGCCAGGCTGTGGAAGATAGCCGAGGAGACGCAGCTCGTCTTCCGTGGTAGGGCCTATGGAACTGTCCAATGGAGAGTAACGTTGACGAATGACCCCGGCTCATCTACCTCTCCCATGCGCCAACATTTATAATTGTGTCTGAATTATGATGGATGTGAAGAGCCAACGGCCTGTTGGACGCGTTCTTACGTGTGCTGGGGAAGCCTCTTTACCTTGTGTAATCGACGAATATACTTACATATATAACGGCTCCGCTCTTCCAAATTCACTCTATGATTAGCTTCTTCAGTCGAGTGAAATACATCTCGGGCTGGCGTACCATACATTGTCCCTGTCGTATAGTGGCTACTTCAAAATGGACACAGATCCAAAGACCAAAAAGCGCATCCGGAACAGAGACGCGCAACGCACATACAGTAAGATACCAAGGATATTTTGATCATGATGAATGATATTGAAGCTAATCACATAGTTAGGACACCGGATGAAGGAGCGCCTCAATGCATTGCAGAACCAGGTTGATGAGATGCAGCGCTCAACACATAAGCAACAAGACACTCAGCAACTAGATCCGGAATCGCAGTCCAACCCAAGTAGAGACGTGGCAGGAAACTCGGTGTCTATTCATATGCAAGGCACACGCGAAGATACGTCCAAGGTACCGAGCTACCATGTGACAAAGACAAGGGCCATCACGGAGTCCGGGCTGGAGATTGGGGAATCGAATGAGAGTCCAATTGGGATTACACATGACTTGACGCATCTACGTCGCCCTCAAGTGCCCGAAAGACTGCCTCTCGGTACGTCGCATAATCACACAACAAATTCTCCATTCTGTGCGATGCCTCCTATGGATATGGAGTTTAGCGGCTCAGTTCCACAGAGCCGCTATACAGAAATATCACACGAAAGTCTGGCGTCGTCTTTTCGCACTGCGGAAGACAGTATGCTGCATTACTTGCCATATGAGGCCACCAACCACGTCTTGGGTACGTACCCCGTTTGCACATATATAACGTGATTGCTCGGTAATTAGCAAATGTTTGACTCACTCATTGATATATATCAGAGGTAGAATTGGGTGGAGATACGGCGCACTCTGCGAACCTCAACACACCCTCTTTCGGCAGTCATACCTGGACTAAGGAGCTGCCAATGATGATGCCCGCTGTTTCTCAATCAGTAACAAGGATACCGACCACGCACGGGGGACCGGACCTCCATCAATTCTACGGTCTGGATACGACCACCACCCCCTCAACACTGGCTGCGGAAGTTGATCCATCCGAAGACGCAGTGCCCAGCCTGCATGCACCTGTGGAAGAACGGTTTGAGTACGTATTGAGATGCGCGCAGCGCGTTGGACTTCAAGGTTTCGATACGTTAGCATCACAATACTATGCCCGGAATTTCAACCCAGGCTCTGCGCTAGCGCTGGAGCAGCGCCTAAGCCGCAATCGACGCCTACCTGGACTCCTCGCCGAGTTGAGAAAAGAGTCGACGACCTGGAGTGCCTGGCAGCGTCGTGGCTACGAGGACGAGATACTGAAAGCTGCAGAGGAGATCTGCGCCTCCGAGTGTCGTGAGTTTTGGAGACGCGAAGCTAACAGTAGCGAATCAGGGGGGTTAGATGAAGAGGGACTGCAGGAAACAGTGAGCTCACATTTATACGTACTGCCAGGTACATCAGAGACAATGGAAAGCTGACTACTTCTGTGCGATAACATACAGTTGCCAAACCTCTGGGCTCTCCTAACAGGGTTAGCCTCAAGCAATCAGCATCTGCCATATAAGACTGTGTTAAAGGTCGTCTGTCAAACGGTGCAGCTTTTATATGGGCTGAGAGATCCTATTTCATAGACAGCTGTCTCGGTTCTAGTTTCGATGGATTTCCCATCCGCCATTCGTCAGACCACGAGTGTAGAATGAGAAAATGCACCCAATGCTATAACCAGGCAACGAAAACGCGGATCAATGCGATGGGGGAAGAATTGACACAGCTTCATGCAGTCGATATTGTTCATCATACACCCAATGACGATTCCACATTGGACACCAATAAGCCGACCGACTATGAATTTCTACATAAGTACTAAGTACTTGGCGATTCTAGATTTTGCGGCACCTGCAAGAACACTGAGTGTCAGATCAGCAGCAAACCCAGCGACAGAATGTTGGAATAGAGAAACAGACCATTAGACTAGCCAACTAAAAGGGTAACCACCCCTAGTAAACTAGGAATGAATCTGGTCTTATAGTTAGTATCGTACACCGTGCAACACAGAACGACAGCAACAGGTAATCAAGTCAGTATTGACGAAGGCGAGGCCGCATTCGCATTACAGTGTGTGGGATCACAATTGTTATACGTTCACCTGTATCATTGGTTCCGAAAAAGCTACCAAAAACATGCCTTATCAGCTCTGGTATTTGCAAAAGATATGTACGAGCAGTTACCGGGAGCGACCGTCCGTCTCGAAGTCATCCAAAAGGGATCACTGGACTCAGTAACATGGAAAACATGGGATTCTGAGTCTGGTAGCTGGCTGCCTGCTCTTTTTGCGTGCCTGGCTACCTTCGAGTCCGGTTCACTTGTCATCCTTCCGGAAACCCTCCTGGATGTTATGGCGCTGTCGAGTTACGACTCCATCTTCGTGGCGTCCGTCCTTATAAGCGATCCTTCCGAAGCTCCCTTTGATCCACCTATCAAACGTGTTTTCGGCAATATGACACGGTCTGAGATGGCCTACATAATCCCTCCTGCGAATCCAAGATTCAAAGACGCCGGCCCGGGGTCCTGGCATTTGATAAACCACATTCCCTTCGATGGCCAGTGCCTGGACTCTTTTCAAGGTACCTCCTCACATTTGAGTCTGACAGACTTCAATGTTTGAGCTCCCTCTTGATGTGGGAATCAGAGGTCTTCGCGATAAGCACGCAGACTTACTGGAAGCCATTATCACTTTGAACGACAAAAATCTTGATATTGGTGATATCGATATCCTTCCCATTTTCAAGACCAATTCGATAGTGAGAATTGTCCCATGCAAGCATGATCTGGGAAACAAGCAAGAAGACGCACAATCCTCTCCGCAAAGAGACGGTGATACTGCACTGCCACACGCACATGATTCACACTCTTTGTTATGAGTAGCTCTCAAGCCTTGATTGCTGGGACGAGTTGCTCGACCCTCCGACTAAAGGCAAAGGAATATTCTGCGCAACTGGTAGCCGGCAGGCCAGACTTGCCGCCGCGGCAGCTTGTAGATAGATGGGCATGACAGTTCGCGTTCTGCCTCGCAGACCCTGTTCATTGTGTATTGGTTCTCCCGACGACATCAAAGCATACGATATTCTGATCGTTTGAGGAGACTGTGTGTACAAATTCCCTGGGAGGAAGAATCAACCTAATCCGAGCTAATCATATAAACCATGGGAACAAGTTTCGCACCTGCTGTGTTTTGCTCTTGGTATTGTTATTACACTGAAACAGGAAGCTTTTGCTTCTAATATTGGAATACTGATCACTGTATTATCCCATTAGAAATCTGAAACAAGACTGAAACAACAATAACACACAGTTGATCTTCCATGGGTAGCAGTAGAAGCTACAGCATCTTCTATACCCTAGGGTACGGTAGCTCTCGCTATTGATTATTCGTGAACTACGAGTCTTGTCCGAGAAGGCTGAGCCTTCAGCACAGGAAGCCACAAGAATCACAACTCTGCCCTTTCGTTGTGTACGAACTTCCCAGTTCATATATGATAGTTGCGACCATTCTTCGCCAATCTGACCTAGGGTTGTGTGCGAGGTTGACATGTATTTGGTGGGTGTACTGCTAGATCAGCTATATAGGTAGGTCAGCGTCTATTTAGTTAGGATGTGCGACGCTCGATACCGGATCATCCGAGCTTTACATTCAACCTGATGAAGGGGGGTCGCCCCCTACTAGCGTGAGAAAGCACAGGTGAACGAGAATCTCATGTTATTTAACGTGAGCCTGAGAGCATCCCGTAGAGCTATATTAAAACCACTGGACCATCATAACCATGTTCATGTTGCACCTTCTTGTTATCTTCTCCTTCGAGTTGGTATTTTTTCCCCTTCACCCTTGGCTTGTGACGTGCTAGCAAAGGGTAGAAGTACCTACCTATATCCTTAAGTACCTGATAGGTAGACTAAATCCCCTCTGGCCGGGTGGTGTCCCCGGACAATACCAATGCGTTTGGAGGTGGCATGTCCAACCAATTTAGCGACTTCATTCGCTAAGGCCCCAACACCCTCTAGAATTGTAAGCTTTCGGACTCGGTTGGCAAGAAGCAGCTAAGGCTCAATATTGGGATCATTGCTGCTCCTTGGTACCTCTCGAATTAGAGTGCAAACCAGTATGCGTGGTATTACTGACACCTGCACTAAGGCTGCGCATGTATGTTTGCGATACATTACACGCCCAAGTCTTGCTGCCCTCCAGGAGGCGCCGGCCACCCTCAAACCTCTGTGGTTAATCCAACTCTAACTCAATCTAGGATGTTAGTGGCGGTGATCTGAAATCAATTGCACTTTGGATGATGCAGGCTCATTCCAAATTCAAAGCCAGCCTCGTGGGGATCTTACATAAGTGTGAGCTTCTTCAGAAGAAGCCTAGGCTTCTGATTAGAGAGGTATCAGTGGGACCTCGATCCTTCGCTTCGGATTCTCTTGGTTCAGCTGGTACCACGGAATCAGTAGTGGCTCACTGATAGCATAGCCTCCGGAACTGAGATGGTGTGTAATAACGGTATCTCCGCCCGTTAATGGTCTCCTGTCCGACGTTGGATTACTGATCTGATTATAGCTGCATTGTGGCTGCATTCTATTGTTCCATGGAAACGCAGATAGCTGAGGTTTACACCCTGTTGAGCAATTGGTAGCCGAGCACACAACATTGCATTCTGCAAATTGAGCTTGTAACGCTGCATCAATTCCAGGAGCAGCTGGGCTCGGTTTAAGACCGTGAAGAGAATTATTTGCCTTGGGTTGCGGTAAAGCACCGGGACAGGGGAGGTTCTTTCTCTCTTGGGGATGTCCATGGAAAATGAGTTCAGCAGATACGCTATACCGTGTCACATCAATGATCTGCTCACAGCCTTTCCGGCCTGAGCCCTGGAGCTCTATGATATGCTCCGTCTTCAGCCGCAATCTCAGCGAAGTTTCCTGCCAATGTAGCCCCTGTATAATTACAGTTCCGTAAGCATATGACGAATGACATCGTCCCCAGTCACACAGTTCCCGCCCACAGCGCCAGGCACACATGTGCGGTCTTGATCTCTGCCTCTGCCAGATGTCTCCCTGCGGTAAAGGTGAATCTGTCGTCCTGCAGAACAACCTTACGACATTTTTCAAACCGCTCATCAAGAAATTTCTCCAATTTCAAAGGGTTGATAATTCTCCCAGGAATAACCGTTTTTCGGATTGTATTATTATCACGAGGTTGAAATCGTATTACTGGCAATTAAAGCGGGGGCCGAGTGTTGGGATATTCGATATTGGCTTGAAGATGGACATCAATGGCCGTTGTATTCATAATCAAGGAAGAACTCACGATGTGGGCATTTTTATATACGCGTATATGTGGATAAGTAAGTGTTCGTGCGTGGGTGTAGTGTTATGAAGAACTCGGTAGACTAGGGTGATATGGCAAAGGGCTCGAGCACCTTTCTATAAATTTTCCCGGCTTAGGCCCTTGCAAAGGTATCTTGATAACAACGCCTATGCAGAGTTCGATTCCCCAATGTAGGCGCGTTGCAGGACTTGCATATGGATAGATGCGTGCGCCATATCGCAGGTTATATTGAGTATACCCAATGTTATCCCCCAACACCTTTCTGAAACTCCTATCCTTATTTGTTCTTTCTGAGGAATCTCCGTTAGCTCAACTAACTCTCCATCCGGGCCCCTTAAATAGCACACCCTTTGCCCCCCAGCCTCTGGCACCTCCTTCGGCACTGTGAACACTCCACTGTACACACCCCACCCTTCCAGCTCAACCCTTTCAAGAATTGCATCTAGACCCTGGACTATCAGATTGATGTGAACCGCACCGATATCCCAACTTCTAGCTTGTAGTGTGCGGCTTTTCTGTTCCTCGGCGACGTCGGCCGGCAACTCATACTGGATCAGCTCAAGTATAGAGATGTGAGACGGCTCGCTGCTCCCATTAGAATGGGGTGTTTGAGGCAGACCGATCCAGGTGACATGCATAGTAGTCCCGGTCGGGGCGCCGGTGATGGTTTTGGTAGGGTCGCCGGGGATGCTGCCGGGAACGGTCTGTTCCCAGATGATTGGGAACCCGAGGACGTCCTTCCAGAACCGAACACTGTCTGACACTGAAGACGAATTGCAAGGTCAGCACACAATACTAGGTACCTGCGTTGCAGTCGCATTGAAACCCGGCCACAGTGAGTATAATCCCAATTCCCATGCTTGTAAAGGTATGGCAAGCCCGTGGGTGATGTTAGACAAAGTCCGATTTTGATAACAAATCTCACTTACTGGAGCGGACAGTAATCCCTGTATGGCCGTAGCCGAGGAACTTGAATGGCGGATTGGCAGCCATAGCTAAGAGGAGCAAGTGGCTGAAAGATGTTTTCTGAGCGAGATGTAGTCTTTGTTACGAGATAAAATTAAGCAAAAGAGATTGACCAGCCTTTTAAAGTATGCTGCTAGTCACTGCAATAATTAAGAAAGATTACATGTACACTTGCGTTAGCAATTTCAGAGTTCCCATCCGTCACAGCCGTCTCACCCGGAGATCCTACTGACCCGCCCACCTTCCTACTTACCAACATCAATTGATCCATCGCGAATCACAGGGTCTGAATTACATCTGCTCCCCTGTGCCCCTTGATTTGACCGGTACAGCGCATATGCAAGTCTTATCACTCACATTCACGTCCTTGCCCCCTCACCGCTTGCCAAGCCTGCAAGTTACAAGTAAGTGCGACCTGAGTCACCTTCTGGCCGAGATTGATGTAGTACCTGTTTAGTGCATTAAGTACTTAGTACTTAGATGCGAATACAAGAAGGGCACTGCAGTTATAACCAGGTGGCTGTGTGACTAGGCAGTTTGCATCGATAATAACAGGTCCAACTGGGCATCTATTAGTCCAGATATCCCCCTCAACCGAAAGTCATGCCAACCGACGAGCATACATGTGCAAGCAACCACAGAATCATGGCAACCGCAGCACCTAACACACCCAAGGGCACCCACCATCCTTCTAACAGGCAGCAACGGCGACCTCGGCATCGCCATTGCCAGTCACATGATCTCATCGCCGGAACTGGCAGCCTAGGTACCATGCCCTGTACCATGGTCCGCAATGCATCATCACCCAACAAACGGCTTCGGTCTGCCCTCAAGCATCCGTCAACCATCGAATCCTGAAATAACCACGACATCATATCCCTGGATCTGGCCAGGCTCTCCGATTTACGTGAGGTCGCTACCACCATCAATGAACGTGTGGCCAAAGGCGACATTCGTGCCTCCTATTCGAGTCTTGGTTCTCATCGCAGATTCTTGCAAATAATCAAAGACCAGACGGACGAGAGTTTCGACACGAGCTTCGCGGCGAACTCATAGGGCAACTAGCTGTGGACCTTGATGCTGTTGAAAAGTATGCACATATGTATGGACCGGGACTTTGGAAGGGTCGTTGTGATCGGGAGTAACACTGCCGCTTCGCGCGATAAAATGTATAGCTAAATCGACCAGTACAAGGATGAGAAGTTGAAGTCCATATGTTCTGGTGACAGCGTTGAGGCGATTGCCTTTGGAACATGGAGTACCAAGAGAGACGACCATCCATGATGAGCGGCCTGAGTCGCTTTGGTACTGCGAATATGTGCGCAGTTACGAATATGTACGCTAGGGTAGTAGGATATATTATAACAAGAGCATGAGGTGCGACTCCTGTGGACCGTGTTTTGTAAGCACTGGGTGGCAACGCTTTGGTTTTATAGCTTGAGGTGTCGTTACTATCATGCGATTATAACATTCTACTCAATTGATAACCTCGTTGAACAATCATGATGGCTTGATTAGAGTTAATAATTCGCGTCACTATTTGAGCATTCGGAGGCTCAGCTAAGATGTCCACGGGTTTGAACGGACTCACCCTCAATGCGCCAGTACCGTCTCCCCTCCGTTCAGCTCGGCGTAGCGCACAGTATCCCGCCACACCATAACACGTTTCATGCACAGAATCTTTCGACCCATCAACAATCGCTCCCATATCCGTCCCGTTCATATGAATCTCCCTTACCAAGGATGTGTCTATTGCAGCAGTCATGGTATCCTTTGCGGACCTATCCATAGTGCGGAACTTGCTGTTGGAATTGGAACTAAACCAGAGTGTAACCTTCGTTATTGATGGAAAGATGATGCAATTTACTATATTACGGGAGAACCAGTCACGACGATGTGAAGGAGCTGTTAACATGTTTCCGGGACTCAAGCTAAACATACCACTGTGGTTGAGTACAGAATTTATATCTAGGCGGCACTGAAGCTCCCCCCTCAAAGAGTTTGGTGCCAGCCAGCATATCAGATCAGACCTTGACTTAGAAGCAATTATTTGAGGCGCAATCACAACAATATCAACCCTCTGTGCCTGTCTGTCAGCATGGATCCTGACTTGTGAATAGGAGAGCTTGTTGCTGTGCAAATCATTGAAATTGCAGGTTACCAGATTATGCTGAAACAGCCAAGCTCGATTATTATCGCTACAATTGTATCATCTACTGGAGAAAATCGATATTTGTAGATTTCTAATATCCTATGCAAAACACTCACACTCAGCCAGCTTAGGAAAGGATGAATCTGATGACAATTCGAACATCTGCTACATTACTATAAGAGACATGAATATTGGCTTTGAAAACTTATGAGAATGCTATCGAAATTCATATGTTTTCAGATTTTCTTATCAAGGCTGCAGCCGAAGGCTAGGCTATGACACTTGAATTACCTGTCAATCTTGAACCCTCCTGTGAATTGTTGCTGAAAAAATCCCTCAGGGTCCCATCTTGTAGCAACCTTCTTCAAAAACTGCAAGCGTTCCTGACCATAACTTGCTATAACGGCTTCGGTTGGCCATGCATAATTTGGGAAGCTTTTGCAGATCATAGAGTTAGCATTTCCAATCCTTCTCTCGGATAGTGCAGCCTGGAAGGGATACTTCGGAAATCTTACATGAACGGATGCGCAAGGCCCATCTGTTGTGCGAGCACGACAATATCTTCTAGGAACTTGATACCAGTAGTAAGAACAAAATCGTCGTCTCTTGCAGCGTGCCATGTCATACAGAGTTCGACCACGACTAGAGGCCCATCTCTAGGATTGAGGCCTTGAAAAGTAGTAGTCGTGGGTGGCAAGGACATCGGTGTAGTTCCACATGAGGCGTTCAACATGCCGACGGACAATGGTTGGAGAACGAGCGTATGCATCAAGCCCGATACGGAGTGCATCGATTCCACAGATGTGTACCAAAGGTCGACTATTGCGTTGAGCAGTGTGAGGTCCAACTTGACCGTGATGGTCTTATCTATAGTTCTGGAGAGCCCGGGTCGGTCGAATTAGCAACAACAATCGAAAATACTGGAGAATTACAGTATTCAACCGAGAATGAGCTCACCTAGATCCATTTTTTGGCGCCAGCTTTCCTTGTTCTTCTATAAATTTGCCATGTGAGCTATCTCCGAGTCTCCCGGTCAGAGGTATGCGGCCCCAGACGCTGGTGAAGCCATCCATTCTCACTTGTTTGGGTGAGCCTGTCGTGGTCAGTAGCGCGTTGATGAACTTCATCCCGTGAAATTGGGTGATACACCACATAGCATGGCTAACGGGCTGGCTGTCAGCAGGAAATGGAGCGCATCCTACCTCAACAAGCGCCTTCAGCGTTGCCTGCCGAGCTATAGGGAGATAGAAGACATTAGTACCGCGGAAAAATGCCGGGTGGGCGAAACAAGTTATCTCGACGGCTGTGACGATTCCAAAATTGGTTGACCCGCCGCGCAGCGCGTCCCACAGGTCCGAGGTTTCACTGTCGTTACGTCCTGCGCGCACAACTTCACCCGATGCCGTGACAACCTGTCTCCAAGTCAGCCTTTGCGTACATGCCTGGATAATCCTCGTTGGATACTGAGCGAAGCAAAACCCAAAAAACATAAAACAAATGAGAACAGCTTCTTACCTCCCAAGTAACGACCATATCGGCACCGAAGCCAAACCGTGCTGAGAAGCTCGATATGCCGCCACCGAGCAGGAAGCCGATCACACCAACAGAAGGCATGCGACCGCCTACTGTTGTCAGGGGTATGTCTCGTGACTCGAGCGCGGTATAGACAGACGCCCAAGTCTCACCGGCTGAAATGCGAACAACCGTCTCGTCCGGGAGAACATTGACTCCACGCAGCCCGCGCATATCAATAGTCACGCCAGCTTTAGCTTTAGCTGTGCCACCATATGTGGCATGTCCCGCGCCGCGAACAGCGATAGGCGTGTCAGGAGGAAGGTGGCGGCGCAGTGACTTAAGGAGGGCCGAAACTTCTGTTGTAGAGGTAGGACGGGCGACCGCGGCAGACTGGACCTCACATGCCGCAGCAGTAAAGTAGTCATTCTCGCTATCTAGGAACTCGGATGAGCCGGGAAGGTGAAGTATGCGCCGTCCGGTGATTCCAGTCTGACTCTGTAGACTGTCGCTCACCGCGTGCGCCCAGGCAGGAGCCGTCGCTGGCTTGGTTTCCATGCTTGACTTTGATGAGACTTGTGAAGCAAAGGGAACAGTTGTTACTGCTATGAGGAATGCGCCGTGGTTAATTTCTGGACACTGTTGGCGTCTTTAAGATACACGTGCCGCAGTACACATCTCGTGCTGAGAACGGAAGTAAACCCAGGCAGTTGTGCAGCACCTGTTGGCTTAGACTGCCAATTGTATCAAGTAGCCCTCCCTGTGCCGCACACACACATAAGTTCTTCATTAATACTTCAGAAGCGTATCAATGTACTTGTTAGGTACAGGTTGCAAGGAAAATGATGCTACATAGTACATACATATTTAGGGCCGACAAAGTTTGTCGGCAACGTTCAGCATTCAGGTGGATTCTGCTTACACTCTCCTAGAGAGGATAGCCCGGGTTCCCGACCTATCCACTGCAGCTCTGGGATTGATGATAAACCATGTTACATATTGCGGATCCATACGGTTGGAAAGGTCTACCAACATGCTTCAACGCCCAGAGGATTTGGCCGATAGCCCTTGCAAATATGCGAGCACGCTCTAACGGTCACAATCCGAATCGAAGGGCGATCAACGACGCAAGCACCTCTAGCAGCAGCCAATCCGATCATGTCAATTGGCGCCGGAACACGTGGACCCACCCTGAATTTTGTCTCAATCCGACTGTACGGATCCGTACTCCGTACATGTCGGGCGGCATAAATGTACAGCCGTAGGCGTCTTGGCACAGGGCGGTGGCGTCTCATTCCCCTTGACAATGTCGCCAACAATTTATCTTCGTATTTCTAAATAGTTAAGCATCGGGAAGATGCCGATTGCATTTATCACTCTAAGTTGGCTCTCATACGATTTGAGCTTGTTCAACTTCACAACGATTTCTGTAGGTGGCAATAGGTTAACTGTTACGGGCATTGCTTGTTTCAATGCGCCTAAACTCGTGTAATCCGCCTGTATGATATAAGTACCTAAGTATCTAAGCAGGGTACGCACATTAACTGCGCACGTTACTTCTGACGACAAGCCAACCTGCCGACATATATATAGGCTCCGATAAAGGTAGTCCTTGAGACTCATTGTTGCAGGCGCAAATGGCCTGAGGATCCTTTTAGTGGTCTGTGTACTATACATAATTATGTACTATACTTCAGCCCCTTTAGTCAATAGTAATAGTTTGCACACATCATTAGGAGGGGAAGTGGGCGCGCACATAACATCGAGCAACACACAGGATTCACTTGAGCTTTCTCCAACAACACCATACTGCTCCTTATAGTTACGGCATATACAATTATAAACAGCTAGTTACAAGTAGACGGCCTTTTACGGTACACGACTCGCAACATCTTTTCTGCCAGACTCGGGAGCAAGACGGGTAGATTCAATGATTGCATACGTTCCCCTGGGACGGAACCTGTCTCATGTGAGAAACAAACCACCTGGTCAGAAGTAAAAGACCCTCCATCAATCATCTGAGACTTTCCCCCGCATCAGATTTCTCAGACCGGCGTCAACGCTTTAGTCCACAGCTTTCAGCCCATCATCGCATGTCACGAGTCCAGAACCTCCCTGATCTAGCCGATATATTCGACTGTGACCGTGGTGCTTGTGGTCGAGGAGCTGGTAAGGACTTCTCCGTCCTGTTCGATGTCAATGAGTGTCGCTCCGGAAGGACCAACAGAGCCATTAGAACCAATGGCAGTAGCGTCAGTAAATGTCACGGTCCCAAAGTCGGCAAATGGCACGAGGGAGTAACCCTCGGAGAAATCCTCGACGATCCACTCAGCATTAAGCTCTTGCAGAGCCTTAGACTGGCTGCTGAAGGTGTGGGTGACAGAAGTACCCTTGGAGACGTTTTCGACGACAGCAGTCCCGGCCTTTGTTGAGGTGGCTGTAACAGTCACGGTGATTGTATCACCGGCGGAGATAGTGATACCACTGAAATCATACCTATAGGTTGATTGATTAGTTTCATCCGCTCGGTGACCTGAAATCAAGGATAGTGGTGACTTACGCATAGTCTGGGTACCACTCATACCAAGCGTCGAACGAAACTTCACTGCCCTCGATGTAGAAATCGACTCCAGTCTGGAGAATAGAGTTTGTGGCGGTGTCGCCATCGATGCCGACCCACGCGGAGGCGGCGTACTATTTTGCCATCGAGTGAGCATAATTAGTCGCAGGAAACGTTAAAAGTTCACAAACTGCTCTAGAACTTGAAATATGAGCGGCTTTCTGGTAAAATGACTAACCTCGGTCCTGGAGCTGCCTCCGGACGGCTCCGAGGGAGTTGGGACAACGAATGTGCCCGCCACCGACTTGTAGCCGGTACCAATGAGAACTGCACCAGCCCAATTGGAAGAGTACTCTTCGTTGGTGGTTCCGTTGATAAGGCTCTCGATCTCGAGACCATCACTGTCTGTGGCAGGGAGGCGGGGGTTCGATTGACGGGAAGCCGCGCGGGCAGCGTGACGCTCACGACGCTTCTCAGTGAAGCGAGCTGCGAGCACAAGTTCAGTGGCGAAGGCTACGGTAGCAAGGGCTGAGAGCTTCATTTTGAAAGTGTCTGTAACGGGAGCTGAACAGTGTTGAGATACAATAGATGAGGCAATAGCAAGATTTGATTCTGGTGCTTCTTGGATACCGCTGATGATAGGAGCTAAGATCTACCGAGGCGAGGACAAGGTCTTGTCTTTTATACTTGAGAACTTCACAATGGAAAGTTGGATCTGAAGATAAGCAATTGAAGTCCCTCATGCCCTTGCGTGCTACTCTCGTGTTAGTTGAAACCAGCAAGTCAACCTGCAAAGGGAGAACGCAAGGCCACAAAGATATCACATGAGGCGATCTCGTCCCATATGGTGCCACAGGAAAAGCTCAAGGACTTGCTCTCACCTTCCCGATTCAAACACGAGCGATACTATGGCCTTCGTCCACTCGACCCTTGCTCGTGATAGGTGGCAGGTAGGGTGGTTTATGGTGATGGTAACCAACATACAGTAGTATTGCATAGACCATATCATGCCCGTTCTTTAGTATTTAGTTCGTCACCCGCAGGTAAAGCCCACTACGCCAATGGTTGGCAGATAAAGTACTCTAGGCACCTAAGAAGGGCTGTGTTGCTTTATGGCATTCTTTATACTTTTTGTGTGACTGGCCAATGAGAGAGGTCCTATAGGGCAGTCGACTTTTCCATCGACACATACGTGATCGCATTGCATGCATGGGTAGTTTTCTTTCGTAATATATTGGGGTGATGCCATGTGTCGTCAGTATTGAGGAACCATCCAACATCCGATTCCATGCAAGCTTCTTTGAAAATTGAAGGCGCTTAATCAGGTCAACAGCATCAACATGGTACAAATGCGAGCCTTAGAACTCTTTTTTCTTCGCAAGTTCTCATAATGGCGGCAGATGCGGGACCACGCGACACTTTTACATGGCAAATGGCCACATGAGGGTCATCGCATGGGGGTGCACCAAAACTGGATCGTCAGGTAATCGCATTCATGCAGACAGCTATCTTCGGATCTATCGAAGCAGGTACTGGGTGTTTCTCTTGCTACTTCAAATTGATAAGGACGTAGTTATCTGATTCTGATGTCGCATGCGTCCCAGAGCCCCTTCAGCCTCTGTGCTCATATATCCCGTTTGATACCTGAAGATCTGTGTCTGTATTCCAACATAGAGTTATGTCTCATCAGAATGGACCTATCCAAGATATCACCCCTAAAGTCTGTTGCAAATATTGTCTAACTGGAATTGCTCTATAGCCAGAGCTGTATGTAATTAATTAGTAGCACCATACCTTTTCCTTACTTGCTTTCCTAATGCGTTGTGCCGTATTTACAATCACTTTTCTGCTGAAGTCTACCGTGTTACAAGGATGATATATTTCCAGCAGAAATGCAAGCAAAGTGTAATCTAGGGTATCACACAACTCTTGAATACAAGTATTGGATTCAAAGTATGGTTGAGTATTATATAGCATCTCACACTTGGACAAGGGGTACAGGCCACCCTGGAGCGTGTGCGGACGTTCCACTTTTTGACGGCACTACCACACAACATTAATCAGATGGCTGAGATTAGAAATTATCATAGTGTTCCAAGGTGGGTGTTCAGATCGTATGGAAAGGCAACGACGAATTTTAACAGTGTTGGGTGGTTGTCCGGGGAGGAAATCCGAGGTGGGAACTCTATCAATCATTCGAGAACACTCAAGCTCATGAGGATGCAACCGGGAAATGTATACCTTACGTCGGAAGCATAAAACATCATCATTAACTCGGTCTCTTGGGATGTTCCTTGACGAGAAAGACCCCCAGTCTAGACCTCGGGCTTGACGGTGCCCGGGCCTGAAGGATTGATATGCTGCACGGCGCAATCCAGGTCCAGGCTCTAGGCTGCTAAGGGTGTTCTTCATAAACCAGGGGTGAAAATCAAGTACCTACTCATTTCCTACGTGAGTGAGATCGAGGCGGACGTGGCCGTCGTATGGAGAACACAATGAAGTTTTAGCTTCCTCATTCGGAGGCCACGATCCAGAATCTTCATCCCTCTGGGCCAGGAGTCTGCTGCCTGGGAATGCATGTTATTTCTTCGTCTGATATATGTGTAGTCGAGAAAGTACACATGAAATGTGCTGCTGGCCCTTAGGTCTCGTCGCGTATACAACCACTCAAAGCAGTCAAGACGGCTTGATTGCAACTTACAAGACCACCTTGTTTCTTTTAGTATATCCACTTTCCCAGAATCCAGGCCACTCACTCGGGAGCTCTTCGAGAATAAACCTGCATAGGGCAGCAGTTACTTGTCCAGGCTTCTCGAACTGCACGAAGTGACCTGCCTCGACAGTGACCTCCGTCAGATTGCTACAAACCTCCCTCATCGGCACTGGCAATCGCGATGTCTTGGTATCACACGTCAAATCCCATGTGGCATGAATGAACAATACCGGTTGCTTCAATTTCCCACCACCCGGCGCCTTTCCATTATACTCTGCGTTGCGCTCGTGGTTCATGTAGTACGCGGACCCCGACCAGAACCCCGTCTTCTGCATGTCCTTAGTGAACGAGTCGAAAACCTCGACCGGGAGTACAGGTGTTCCGGTCATATCGACACTCGGTGGCTTCTGCATCCCATCAAACCACCCGCTCTTGCGAACCGTGGAAAAGCGAGCAATGCGGCTGGTAGGCGGGGTCGTCATCTGCATAGCGGCTTTGCAGAACCCGGCGACGTCCTGGTCAAGCCACTCGACGGCCTTTTCGAAGTTTTCCTCGTAGTTTCTCATGTAGTCCCATTGACCGAACTCGTACTCGTCCGCGGGGTATGTTTCGCGGTTCACCAATGGGAGGAAGCCACTCCAACCCAGCTCAACGGAGTGGTACGGCACGCAGAGATTGACCAAGGCCTTGACAACCTCGGGGTGCTGAGTCGCAACTGAGGATGTCACTGCAGCACCCCAGTCGTGGCCGACCCAGATCGCTGCACTGCGATCGGTAGCAGCTAACAAGGCCATCATTCCTTCCACGAGGGCCTCCTGACAATAGTCCTCGATCACGTGACGGGCGGTTGAATTGCCATAACCAGGCATGTCAGGGGCGACAACACGGAAGCCCAGGCCGGAAAATGTGTCAATATGAGTCTTCCAGGTGATCGCAGTGCCAGGCCAGCCATGGATGAACATGATCAGAGGACCATCGACAGGGCCAGCCGCCAGGTAGTGGATTTTTTTGTCCCCGCCGGCGTAGGCCACATCATTTCTGGTGATGGTAGTCATATCGATAATGGTGGCCTCTCTCCCAGCAACGCTTGTGATGGATTGATGGGAATGCAGTGAGTCTTGGAAAGGAGACGATATCTGCTTTTTCCGTGAAATGTATGGGTTATATAGTGCCTATTTATTGGAACGTAATCACCGCACTTCACATGCAGATTCCCAGTGCCTTTCCCGTTGCAGTTAGTAAAAGAGATGTGCAAATGCCTGTGCTACAGTAAGCAAGCAGAACTCATATGTGTGATACATCAAACTACATACCTTCGGCAGTTGCAGTCGGTAATTGTGAATCCCTTGTAACTTTGCATCAGGACACCTTATGGACTCGTTCGTTCCATAATCCATTCATAACCGTAAACGTGGCTGCAAGAATGTTAAGGAAGGTCTGTAGTACGTCGAACGACATTAGGTATCAATTGATCAAGACCATCGCTACATTGTGGTGAATTTGCCAGGATAACCCGACCAGGATAATAAACAATAGCCACAAATATGCTTAAATCGACTATTTATATGGCGCCCAGGTCGAACTCAACCCAGTCCACTTTTAGCTGAGGAAATAAGCAACATGCGTTACTGATTTAGTCCCATTTTTTACTTTCTCATTTAGCAGATACGTAAACCGGCTTGAAATAATATTATCAGTAAATATACATATACGAGCATGCTGCCCTGCCTAACTTATACTTAATCAAGACTGCAACGGGATTCACTCCTCCTATACTGGTAAGATAACGGACATTCCAATAGAATATAGTCCGAGGTAGTATTTTCAGCCCCGGGCCTCGTTAATTAATTCAGACTTATGGTGATCCTCAGAGCAGGGCAAATCGAATAGAGCAACTTAACTACTATTATAAGCTATTTATAATAGGCATAGGGAGCTCCTCTATATAGGTAAAAAGAATAGAGCATATATATAGTAGGTCTTAATACGCTATACACCCTCTAGATAATAACTAATCGTCTGCTAGGCGTATTATAAGCTCCTTTTTTAGTATTTTAAATAGAGATAAAGGAAAACGAGCTGTAAATAGCCTTAATAGCTATAATAGCGCTCCTAAATATATATAATAGAAATCCTAACGATTATCTGCTACCTAATAGGTACTCTTTAGACTTATATAAGAGCCCCCTTCTTTTCTGCGCTACTTCTCTCTATAAATTCGAACTTCCGAACCTACCTCGTACGCGCGCATATATATATATAAAATACCTCCGAAGGAGTCTGCTCGCCTTCGGGCTAAAGTTGCGAATAAGGTAAGTAAGCACTCCTAGCGCTTATTATAAGCCTCGTACTAAGTTTTCGAGCAGGGCCGGCCCCTTAAGAAGATCTAGAAGCCCGGTAGCCCTTTAAGTATACGTTCCCCTAAGGAGTAGGCGCGCTAGCGCTAGCTCTTCGAGGAGATAGCTGCTAGGCGCGCTGCCTAGCTTAATAAGCCCGCTGCCTAGCCTAATAAGCCCGCTAATAAGCCCGCTAATCGCTCGCGCGCTAGCTGTATAGTTAAGGAAATTAGTCCTCCTAGTACTCGCCGGGATATACCCTATAAGCCTTATATCCGTTCTACGCTCTCCGGCCGCTCGAACGGTACTTATTTCGACTAATTAAACCCTAATCGATCTAAGCGCTATTAGAAGTGCGTATACGGGTACGTATATATCCCGCTCCTTACGCTCGCCGTCCCTACCTCCCTCCGGCTCGTTAAGGTCTTAGAATCGGGTATAAGCCCCCTTATTATTACGAAGGCGCGTTCCCGCGTTAGGATACTACTCGATATAGCGGAGGAGGCTAAGGAGGCCGAGGAGGAATAAGAGGAGGATAAGGAGGAGGGCTCCTCTATTCTCGACGAGTAGAGTAAGTAGGGTAAGGATAAGGAGGAAGAGCTAGAGGGAGAGGAGGAGTGCGAGGCGCTTAAGCGTAAGGTTAAGGTTAACCTTTATACCTTAGTTAATTTACTCCTTTAAGTAAGAAGTTTCGTTTTAAACTACGCGTTACGCTTATAGGGGGGAACCCCTAAAATTAAAAGTCTTTTTCCTTACTCTTTTTAAATAACTAACCCGTATTATAAAGGTTTAATAGTACTCTGAAATACTCGAATTAAGCTTATAATAGGTTCTTCGTAAGCTTATCTGCTAGTATAAGCTTAGTTAGTATATACTATATACAGAACGAGCCCTTAGAGTACTCCTACTTAAGCTATATATTATAAATATTAATATAACGAAGCTTCGTAATTACTTATTCGTTACTCTTAACGATTAACCGAATAATCTACTTATTATCGTTATAGAGATTCTATAAGCTTCCGACTTTAAGAGCTAGATTACGAAATAGATATTAAAGAGCTATAAGCTCCTTTACCGTATAAGCTATGCTTAGAAGCTCTATTTCTATAGTCGAAATAGTAACTATATCTTACCGAGTAGCCTTCTAGTAAATTAGGCTACTATAGAGTATTATTATATACCCTTAGGATAATCTCCTTATCTCTTTATTATCGGTAAAAGAAGTATCCGCTATAAAGATAAGTATCTCTTTCTACTCGCTCCCGTATCGAATCGAGAGTATATATATCCCGTAGAGGTAAGTAATACTCTACTCGATTACCTCGAGATACTTTAGACTTAAGTTAGTTAAAAAGTAAGAGAGCTATGTAGCTGCGAAGGCTATATTTGCTCGGATTATAATAGCTATATATAGAAGCGAGCCGACTCGCTCTTAGTATACTTTAATCTGCTCTTTTATAGCTTCTCCCTTATACTTTTTAAGCGGGATTTCTAATAAGGGAGTACTCGGGAACTATCTTTCCGTTAAGTTAAAACGCTTAGCGATCTTCTCGATATACGAATCGTATATAAGGTATATCTTCTTAGCTGCTCTATCCCTTATAATACGTACTCCGAGATACTATTTAGCTACGCCTTAAGCTTTAACTTCGTATACTTTTTTTAACCTATCGATTACTTTCCGCGTATCCTCTTAATCTCGCTTATAATAGAGTATAAGGTAGTTGTTTATATAGAATACTATAGTTACTGTCTTCTGCTCGTTTTAGAAGAGATACTACTCCTCTCTATTAGGTAGGAGACCGAGCTTCCGAAATATTAAAGTAAACTCTTTATACTATAATAAAGGAGTATCTCTAAGCCCGTATAGCGCGTTTAGGAGACGTATAT
This sequence comes from Cytospora chrysosperma, assembly GCA_016808195.1. Classification (NCBI taxonomy): domain Eukaryota; kingdom Fungi; phylum Ascomycota; class Sordariomycetes; order Diaporthales; family Cytosporaceae; genus Cytospora; species Cytospora chrysosperma. The sequence goes on along the minus strand of MU179926.1, from coordinate 9,522,749 downwards.
ACTTCCCGGGCTACTTAAAACCCTCCGGAAGCTTATAGTAGATAGGCTTGCTTTTTAGCGCTATATTTAAGAATATATTTACTACGTTAAACTACTCGATCTCTAGGTCGAATTAAGTAGCTATAGCTATTATTATTCGGAATAAGCGTATAGCGAGTATAGTAGCGTAGGTGCTTTAGAGAGTATTAACCGGTTATAGATCTCCTCGTATATAGATACGAGCTTTCCCGCGCTCTAGGAAGCCGTTTTAATCCTACTTATAGGTAAAGACCTATCTAAGAGGGAGTAACCGTCCCTTAGCTAAGCTTCTCTCTATTACTCGCTATATTCCCTTTACGATTAGGGTTTTTAGTTCTAGGTATACTGCTTATCTAAAGAGCTTAGTAGTTAGATAGTTCTAGAGCTCTCTCTAATTATCTAGTAATTTCTAGAGGAGCTCGTTTCTATATAGCCGCTACTAAGGACGAGCGTAGCTCGTATTTAGCTTAGCTACTGTATATTACTATACCGTAGTATATAATACTATATAGAGTATTTTATATACTCGGTTACCCTTATCTAGAGCTCTCTATTAATTAAGTAGAAAGGTATTAAAGAAGGTTAACTATTATCGCTTACTCGGGATATTAATTACTCCGTCCTCGAAGAGTATTATAGTAAATATTCTATTACTCTCTAATAGAAGTCCCTATTAGCGCCGGCTCGCCCTTTCTCCCGGCCTACGCTTTATTTACTAAGAATATTTAAGCCGAGATAGTCCTGCTCGTAGTAGCGTTTTAGTATATACTACGATAGTATCTCCGGTTTATCCCTCGCTTAGCGAGGGAGTTTATATACTTATATCCGAGACTTCGTTACCTCTAGTTTTATACTATAGGTCTTATATACCCTACTCGTCTTAAACGGGGTCTTATTAATCTACTCCTTAAGTAGACGGCCCTTTACCTTCTAATACGATTCGTAGCAGGTTAGGTATTATTTTTAGGCTTAGTAATCCCGTTAGGAGTCGCTCTTCTTCTACCCCCGAGCCTTTAAGCCGTAAGGTTAAAGGCTTAGTAAGCGACTCGCGTACTTCTGCAGCTTACTCCTTAATATAATTTAGTATACCGAGCGCTTCGGTAACTAGTATAATCTCTAATACCTCGTTATCCGAGATCTCGAGTAGTATATCCGCGCGCTCGAGCTTAGTTAGGCCGTTGTCCTCGATCTCTAGCTTATAAAAGAGCTCTTTATCGAAGATAACGTTACGTATAGTAATTACTTTATCGAATATAAGTACCTAGATAAAGTAGATATTAGAAGCTTTATAGCCGACTAGATACCCGATATACGCCCTCGGGCGTACCTTAAATAAGCGTCTATTTCGATCGGCTTCTTTATCCTTTAAAAGGGGATATACTTAGTAATTATAAGTATAGGTATTACCCTAATTAGGGCGCAGGTTAGTAGTAAGCTCGTAAACTCGCTAAGGAGTATACTAACGAAAATACTATACGAATTATATCTCGAGTACTTAATTTAGGGACGTCTATACTCTTTTCTGCCTCGGAGAGCGGTTATATAAATAAATAGCCGCTGCGCTCGTTTATAACTATAGCCGCTTAGGGAGGTTAATAGCGGTATGCATTTTAATAGATTTCGTGATTATCTCCTTACTAGCGCGCTCGTTACCTCTATTTAGCTCGTAGGTATAGGTTAGCGTAAGCTCGAGTTTAATTCCTTTATACTCGTACTATTACTCGTAGTCTATACTCCTATACTTAGAGATTACGGCTTTCTCGTTATCCTATTTAATTTTATAGATAGAGAGCTTATACTTCGTCTTTACTATACTCTAGAAGTTTCGTATTATAGGGAAGATTTCTCCTTTACTCTTTAACGGGAGATCCTTTATATAGAGTACCCCCGAGAACTCGTCCTTAATTACTACTAGCTAAAACGAGCCGCTTAGCCCCTATAGGAAATCGAAAAGATCCTATATAATTCTCTAAAAGGGGCGTCGCGAATAATCTTCCGATACTCGCTTTAATATTACCTACGAAGTATACGCTATTACGTAGTACTTATACTTTATACGCTGCGTATCGTTAATCCTTACTCCTCGTACTACCTATATTATCGCCTTTAGAGCTTCCGGTCCTAGATACTCTAATCGTAGGTATTAGAGGTACTTTAAATCTTCTCTAGTTAATAGGGGCTATATAATCTTCCTCTAGGTTAAAGTAAAAGTTATATAGGAGACGATATCTATATTACTCGTTAGAATTACTACTTAGGCGCTCGTATAGATAGAAAGTAGCTTATATTCGAGGAAAACTAGATTATATTTATATACTAGCTGCTTAACTACTATACTCTATTCGAGCGGCTTAAAACGAAGGGTATAATCTAAACCTATATACTAGATACCCGCCTACTTTAAACGAGCTTCCGAGATAATATTTATATAGAAACTATCTATAATTACTATATCCTTAAAAACTAGGTTCTTAGTATTCTATCCCCGAGCTTTATTTAGGATCTTTTTAATTACTCGAGTCCCTTTAATAATAATCGGAAAGGCTATTATACCTGCTTCTACGAACTTACCGGGATCGGACTGTATAATAGAGTTAGGAGAGAGCAGGTCTAGCGTATTAACGAGGTGCGAAGCTCTATAGTTATTGATTAGAGTACTCTATAAGAGCTAGTATAGAAGAGATTATATAGTTAAGTAGATCCCTTTTACTTCTAGAGCGGGGCGCTCCTAAAAGAAAGCGCTAATCTCTCCTAGATAAATAGATTAGCCCCGCTCGTTTCCCTATTTTCCCTTAATCTACCCCTTTTCCGAGAGCCGTTCTTAGAGAGCAGCTTATATTACTTCTTCGAGATACTTCCGAATCTCGCTCGCTTCGGATAGCGTAAGGGAGTTCTTTCCGAGCCTCTAAGCGAACTTCGAGGAGCCCTTTATCGCTATCTCGAGTATTATATAATCCTCGGGTTTCTATGGGTATTTATATCTATTAAGTAAGTAGGGATAGGTATATTTCCGCTTTATACTACGCGGAGCTAGAGTAAATAGTACGGGAGAGGCGATCGTTATAAATATCGCCGGCCCCTTAACCGAGTAGTTAGCTCCTTCGTAGCTTATAGCGATAAACTATATACTAAGCTACTTTAGCGTAAGAGTAGGCTTTCTAATCTTATCGTCTTAGATAAGGTCCTATAAAGCGCGGCTAGCTTAATCTAGTACTATATACTATCCTATAGCGTTAAGAAAGTCTTTAGCTATAAGTACGCTTTCTACGTTTAAGAGTTTATATACTTAGGCTCGGAGAAAAGCTTAGTATTAAAAAGCGTATTATTTAAGCGGGTCTATTCCTCCTATTTATACCGAGATAAATATCGCTCGGTATTCTTATATAATAGTAGATTTAGCGCTCGCTAAAGTAGGAGCTAGGTAATCCTTTAGAGCTCGAACTATAAGCTAGAGTAAGGCTCTCCTTTAAGAGACGATCTTTACCTAGGCGGAAGCGAGTAGGCTAGTATCTATTATATAGTTTATCTAGTTCTAGACCGCTTAGTACCTGTTCGCGAAGATTATAGAGACTAAGTTACTCGTATTCTACTATTTCTAGCTCTATTCGAGCTCTTAGAGCGTTATTTCGTAATCCGGTTCCTATAGTTCTTAAAGTTTAGGGCCGCGTATAGTAGAATCGAGCTTCTCCTAAGCTCCGAGCCTCTAGATATAGTCTATCTAAGCGATAACTTTCTTAGCGTTAAGTAGGCCTTTAAGCGTAGGCTGCTTGGGAATTTCCGTAATCGCGTTTAGCTAATCTTCGGCTTTAGGGTCGACCTACTCCTAGATACTACGGAGTATATAATAAAATTAGAGCTATAGAAACTAGGTTAGGTAGCTCCTATAGTTATATAGGAGCACCGTTCCTGTAAGGATAGGCTCTAGGCTAGAGGATATCGTAAGGAGTAATCGTTATTTAAGAAAAGAGCGTTTAAACGATAAGAAGACTGCTTAAAAGGATCTGTTATAGGGGCGTAAGAGCCGGGCTTATAATTATAGTAATCCTTAGAGCAGGGTAAATCGAATAGAGCAACTTAACTACTATTATAAGCTATTTATAATAGGCGTGGGGAGCTCCTCTATATAGGTAAAAAGAATGGAGCATATACGTAGTGGGTCTTAGTACGCCATAAGACTGCTGCCGAGAACTTGCTGGCAGTTGAGCTAACCCTAAGTCCACCTGAATAAGAGCATAGATGCAGCTCCGGATTGAGACGATAGCCTCTTCAGGCAGAGGAGCCGTTGTGATGCCTTGGCATGCAAGACCTGACGATACTGCTTATGCTACAACCAAATCTGAATTGCAGGGTATCTCTGTTCGAAGTTCTGCGGTCTCGGTGGGAAACCTCGGGGTATTCGGGGATATTACTGCGATGCTATGTAGCTGCAGCCAATGCTTTTCAAATTTCGGCTTCCGAGTGGCAGGCTGCAGCAAAAGAGATCAAGAAATACTCTCAATCCAGCCCGACTCTATATGATGGGCTTCGTCGATTTTCCAGGTTATTAACTTGCTGGCATCGCCACCATCACTGTGACTTTGCCCACATTCTTCCCGCGTATCACACGTCAAAGCGGTTTCTTTGTGTTTGCTCTCTTTTAGCCGGGCATCCCAAGGCACACCTGGGCACTCTTCCCACTGCATAATCTATTTCGGAGCAATCATAAGGGAACAGCATCATGCCTAAGCCCAAGATCCTTTGTCTTCACGGTGGCGGCACCAATCCAGATATCCACCAATTTCAAGCCCGCAAGCTTAATCCATACCTCGAGAAATACTATGACCTCGTCACTCCCCGGGGCTTTATCGACTGCGGCCCTGGTCCGGGTATGTTGCCATTCTTCGAGGGCAGCGAGTTTTGTCAGTGGATATGGGATGGAAAGGGAGGCGAGTTCATGAACACCACCAACGCGAAGGAGCAGGATGATTGGCCGGACTTGCCGAAGCTGGTGGATATTTATCAAAAGCAGGGGCCTTTCGTGGGCATGATTGCGTTCAGCCAGGGCGCAAAGGTTGGGGTGCACTTGTTGAAGTGGTTGCAGGAAAATGAAATTGGGGAGGGAATGAAGTTTGCAGTGTTGGTCTGTAGTACGAGTCCTTTTCGAGGAAAGAGGCAACCTGGTGACCCCGGGGTTCCAGCAGAGGGGAGCATTGAAATCCCAAGTTTGCATGTGATTGCGGAGAAGGATGAGTGGCACAACCAGGGGGAGATCATGGTGAGGTGTTTCAAGGATCCTGTGGTGATTCGCTCGCCGGAGGGGCACCATATGCCGATGGACAGTGGGTTGAACCAGAAGATTTCTGACTTTGTGAATGACAAGGTAGTAGGTGCATGACCCATGCACGGACCGAGCAGCAGAGATTTGTTGTGGAAAACAGAAAGAGGTTGGACGAGATGTATTGTGTTGATAGGATAGGGTGGGAAAAGAACGAGGTGGACATGGCCGGCTCGGGAGATGGATGGGACCAGGGGAGCTCTAAGGCTAGGTAAATGGCAGGATCGCTTTGAAGGACGAAGCACCAAGCAGCATAGGGACAAAATCGGTTCATTTCATGGTGTTTGTTGCTTGTCGTAATATCAGAGGCCAGATCATCGGCTCTGCTTGACTTGATACTGAAGTTTCGATCATCACCACAAATAAACGGACAGGATCACTAAGAAGAGCTTCGTGCTGTTCTTAAATATATTCCTAATTACTCTAAATTACTCATGATTCTACTTGCATTTTTCAGGTCTCAGTTTACACAGTACGCTTACTGCATGGCTCCAGGTAGGTTATGACAATTTATTGATGTTTGCTGGGGTCTGTACGAGTGAATGGTGAATGAACTACTAAATATAATTAAGCCGGTAGGCTTTTCGGACATCTGGAACTGATAGCTTCTCCAAGAACAATCTATCTTGAAACAATTACTAGGACATGGAATTGCAGGCGTTAACGATTATAATAAAGTTTATGGAAGTCACTAGGCTTAAACTCTGATTTAGCATAAAGCTCATAATTAGTTGGAAGGGTACTCTAGAAACTCATTTCAAGAATATCCCCGAGATACGCCTCCTATAAGATCGCGTCAATCACTAATATGGTTTCGGTTTATGGCTCAGATGAAGACCGATATATCTATATGCTCCCGTTGTGAAGACACTCCACGCTGCGTCTCAATAGCCACTACTCTAGACTGGCAGCAGAATTGACCGAGCGGGTCGCCTACGTGTACAACTTTTCTGTGTGCTTTGAGAGAATGAAAGGGAGTAGGCACAAGCTACGGTACACCAGACCATGCTAGTACTTGTCACTCTGACCAGCGGCCGCGCCAATCCTGGGTTGCCACTTGGTCGTGAAGAGGCGCGGATCACGGCTACGGTCAAGTCTCCGATATATCGAGTGTGACTCAGCGACAAGATTTAGATTTTGCAATGCTGTACTTGACCGCTCGTTACTCTGTTGTTGAGCAACGAGGACTACTGATGCAGGCCCAGGCCACTATGTCTCGTCTTTTCGAGGTCGATGCCGAGAAGACCGCCTCCGCCAAACAAATGCGGGAAGTAGATTAATACTTCATAAAGCTAGCACGGGTTAGTAAGTCTAGTCAGTCCTTCTTCTACTTACACCCCGACCAAATGCTTCTCAACTTTAATCTGGGATTCGTTGGTCACACATACGGTGACCCTCTTTACTCTGATTACCCTAGGGTACTGCTTCAATGTTATAATGCCTACTGGGTGATCCAAGAGCGCTTGGTCCCATCGTTCGTCGCGAATCAAGGTAGCCGCTGAGAATGCAACAGCAGCAAGAATAGGACTCCTGTATGTAGTTTGAGATTTTTATATGCGATTTCCATAGCTGGCCCACAGATGAGGCCTCGATAGTTGAAAAACGGTACGATTTATGTCTTTATGATAAGGCATGCTCCTTTGTTCGCATCAAGGCTACTTACACAAAGATCAGATTTCTACTACAGGAGAAACAAGGCTTCTCTGGGGGTCCAAGTGTTCATGGCAAATACTGGAATAGTCTGATGGCCAGTGAGTTAGTTGTAGGCGTCGGCCCACCGTATGATGTCCCCTCTTTCTAAGCTATCGACCCAAGTGTCCACCTGCTTGAGAAAGAATCCAGCACTGCATTGCAACATTACGTCGTAGAAGTCCACCTTCACACGGCTATCCTCCACAGGGCGGTCTGGCCAAAGCTGCCTTAGTTTCGCATCGTAGACTTCCTGCAGTCGCGTCACTTCGTATTCCATCAGATGGATCCAGTACAGTTCGTTCTTGCCCTCATTGTCCAAGTCGTCTGTGCACCCATCTTGCTCTGATGCGACCGAGCCTTGAGGCGTCTCATCCTTATATGCTTCTCGTCTCGGTTCCTCCTGCCTGCCGCCATCAGTGAGAAACTTGGGCATGTTTGTAGCCATCCAGAATGGTAGTGCGGAGACGCACTCCCAGTCTACAATAGCCGTTATCTTGCCTTCGTCATCCACGAGAATATTCTTCAGGTTCAGATCGTCGTGCCAGATGGCCGTCACCTCCGGGTTTTCCTGTATCTCTGGAAAGATCTTAGGGAGGAGGGACAGTAACTTTTGAGCTGAATGCAAGATTTCCTCGGCGTCTTCTCTATCATCTTCATCCTTCGCCTTTTCGATAGCTGCTGTTTGCTCTAGGATGATGATGTTCAACTCCGAGCGTAGCCAATCGTGACTGGAGTGGAAAGGACCTCGCGGAACATCATAGCGAAGGCGGTCACCCATGAAGAATTCGTGGGATATCAACTGGCCAGGAAGGAACCCCTTCGGCATCCCGACAGCCCCTTGCTCAGAGTCCGTGTTAAGCGTTCCTATGTTTCTGAATGCTGTGTCAGGGTCACCATAGCGGGATAATTGCGCTTGGAAATCCGCAAGACGACTTGTGAACGCTGCTTTCTGCTCCATCGACATAGTACGCCATCGTCGGTAAGCTGATGTTCCAGGCATAAGTTCCATCAAGATCCACTCGAACCCAATCTCGTTGTCGTTGCTGTCCTGAAAGGCGACGACTTTGGGGACCGGAATATCGGTATTGTCGCGTACCCACTGCAAAGTGGCGACCTCGCCTCGGGTCTTGAGATGGGGATGAACGGGGAGCGAAACTCGTATCAACAAAGGGTTTGCGGTAGAAACCAAGTAAAGCTTATTGAACGCGCCGGCTGCGTAGAATGAGACCGTACATGTATCCTCGGGACAAACGCCTAGCTGCCGGCGACAGACACGTTCAATTGCCTTTAGTGATGGCTCTCGTGTCCAGCACGGCACGAGACGAAGACCGGTATCAGCCCATTCCAACCCATCTTGGCTGTCGCGGACCATGTTTGGTGATTTTTCTTCCCTAGGGGGTGTAGTCGTGCCGATAGAAGCCTGGAAAGAATCTCGAGCAGGAGATGGAAGACAGCTGTTTTAGCGGCAGCATGGCACAATGCATTGTATTGGTCATTCTGTGGTGCATTTGAGTTAAAGGTTTCGACATAAACGCAGTGGGCAAATCGAGGTGTTGTCCTACTCGACTTATCACTATCGCTATCTAATCAAATCTAATCAGTGACCGGGGGTGGAAACAATCCTTACCCTTTTCGACACTGCTGCCTTTAATTTCAATCCCCTTCATCCTTTGACTTGAGATACACCTATAATTTCTAATACCTACAAGACAACGATCAATAAAGAAGCATGGAAGGAGACGAGGAAGAAGCAGAAGAACAAGAGGGGGGGAAGTGGGGGGAACCTACCTCAAGTGCTAACATCGATTGAAGCGGCCTTCATCCACATCAATTGACGCACCCGCCCGCATTTTGTGGATGCGCAAATCGGGCGAGAAGAAGACCCAGGGCAATATACAATGTAGCATTGAGTTTGAGAGAACACAGGGCTGTTATTATATGCGCGACCCTGAAATCGGTGCAAATGCAGCCTTGCGCTACGAGGCAATGTCATCAATCGATGGTAGCTCCGGATGTTATGATAGTAGGAGATATCAATGGCGCCCAGTACCTTCTGATGTGAGCTAGTGCATGTTCTATTTATACACCTACATGCATGGTGGAAATTAGGTACCACTGTTTCTCACGATAGGTATGTACTAATTAAGTATATATATACACAAAAAAGGGTACGCTACACATGTCCCGCCCTGCCGCCCCACTGCAAAATGCTTGAGCCCACTGGCCCGTAAGGCGTGTGAATCTAAGGCTGCACGTATGCAGGGGACCCTGTCTCACATGAGAGATGGAGGGAAACGAAGTGGACAGCTGAAACGTCCTTCTTCATCGATTTTACAAGTATACCAGGTACCTACACAGGTGTAACAGATCGCTATGACTGTACCTAGGTATATAGCAATGAATGAATTGCTTATATCGGACCTAGTTACATCTAGCCTTCGAAATATATACGAGTCGTCAACCATGGGTCCATTGCTTCTGGTCTTGAACGAGAGCAGTTTACTGATGTTGTATGCACATTATGTCTGTAGTCCGTACTATATATGCATCATGTTGTATGAGGATAGTAGCAGATGAACTGTTGGGTTGTTGATTCCCGGTCATTGCCTTTCGTCACGCATGGTTGTCACTGGTATTACATACCTAGGTATGTAGAATTCCCTTACAGTCCACACTTCTCCCTACCTAGGTAGCCCTCTGCTTACTTATACAGTACACTTGTATGGAATTCGGACCGAATAAAGGGAAAGAACAATCACGTCATAAAACATGGCCGGCTCGATGCGCGCGCCAAGGCCAGCGGTCATCGGGAATCGAGGTTGTATTGTTAAATGGTCGTTGTCGTGTGTAGAGTCACGACTCACACACTGACATGGCCCTTTCATTACGCAGCCCACAGATCCAGGGGTAAAAAGGGGGTGAGCTGGGAGATTGGGACCAGCACTTTCACACAACCAACAAAAAATCAGCATTCAAAAATCGCCGGCGATGACGAAGCAGTTTGGGAAGTGAGTGATCAACAATGCCGGTTTGTACTCAGCTGAACAGAATAGGGTGGTTCTTCTCACTGCCACACAGCCAGACAGGCTGACAGGCCAGGAACACACGGGGATTCCATGGATCGAATCGAAGGAAGCAAACGCGGACCCGTTCGGGCCCATATATATCCACAGGGCCCACATGGTCCACATGGGGGTCACATCAATCCTCTCATCAGCCCGGAAAACTCGGACACGAGCAATACCCACATATTTGGTGATTACGTGCCTCGTCATGCGCATTACTGTGTACTACCAAGCATTGAAAAACTACCACCCTTTCCCTCTTTCAATCTGCCAATTTTCGCCTACCGGTTTGGCTTTTCCTTGGCTTTGCTTGCACTCCACACTTCGCTTCCGAACCGAGATCTCGACTACAACACCGTGCCAAGACTCCACGATATCCTCATAGCGGCTCCGATGGGCAGTATCCGTGTCGAGCCTAGCCTCTCCAGTGACGTCTGATCCCACAACATGCTGTTTTCGATATGGCCACTCTGTGTGGTTGGCGCATTGACGCCCACGGCTCTGGCTGTCGATATTGACTGGTCATCAACTGGTTCGTAACAAGGCGCAATACATTCCATTCACTACAGCCTGGGCGAGGAAGACATGGTGGCATCCCCCCCCCCCCTCTCTCGAAAGACAACTGGAAGGTCGCCCTGCTACCAGAGGAAAATTGATGTGGTTGGCTTCCAACTGGCATGCTACGTGCATGTCCGTAGGACCAGCTAAAAATGTTCGCCACCCATCCTCTGTCTGGTCAAGAGGAACCGTCGCTCCAAAGTTTGCTTTCATGAGGGGCTGGGTGCGTCGTCTTCTCGCCCTCGAGTCTACTTCTTGAAAAGCTCATGTGAGCATATGGCCCGGTGTTCTTGGTTCTGACACGAGGTACATAGATTCGATAAAAGCAGGCGCAGCGACCATCACCTATGGATTACTAGGGTGGTACACAGGCAACCACACCGGCGATGTACCAGGAAATCTACCTGACCCGTACTACTGGTGGGAAGCAGGCGCCATGTTCGGGACTCTTGTCGACTACTGGGCCTACACGGGCGACGAAACCTACGTCAACGAGACATACCAGGCCCTTCAGCACCAGGTGGGCGATGACTCTGATTATATGCCGACCAACCAGACCCTCACCGAGGGTAACGATGACCAAGGTTTCTGGGCGCTCGCGGCAATGACAGCGGCAGAGACCAACTTCAAGAATCCCAACACTACGGCCGCGGGAGGACCGCAATGGCTAGCGATTGCGCAAGCCGTTTTCAACGAGTACGTCTGGCGGTGGCAGGCATCGAACACCAGCTGCGGTGGTGGTCTCCGGTGGCAGATCTTCACGTTCAACAATGGATACACCTACAAGAACTCTATCTCAAACGGTTGTTTTTTCAACATTGCAGCACGGCTCGCCAGGTACACGGGCAACGCATCCTACGCCGAGTGGGCTACTGAGATCTTCGACTGGATGGAAGGCGTCGGCTTTATCGACAACAACTACAACGTCTACGACGGAGCCTCCTCTTCATCTCCGCAAAACTGCACCGAGATCGATAAGGCACAGTGGACGTATAACGCAGGAATCTTCATGCACGGCGCGGCTGTGATGTACAACTACACGAACGGAAGTGACCTTTGGGGTACACGCACGAAGGGTCTGGTGGAACGGACGGCGACATACTTCTTCAACGACAGCGTCATCCAGGAGCCACCCTGTGAACCACAAAATACGTGCACGACGGACGATTACTCATTCAAAGGGTACGCGCTGAAATGGATGGCCAAGACGTACCAGATGATGCCTTCGACCTACGATATCATCTACCCATTGCTTCTGGCTACAGGCAAGGCTGCCGCCAAATGCTGCACGGGCACGGCAGATGGAAGCGAGGGTTTCGTGCTCAACGGCATCGCCTGTGGATTCAAGTGGACAACTAACACCTATGATGGCACAAGTGGCGTTGGCCAACAAATGAGTGCGTTGCAGGCGGTTCTCTTCACGCTGGACGGTCCGGTGCCATATAGCGCAAACACGGGAGGCACGTCTACTGGCGACTCGGCTGGCGGTAGCGACAAGACGGACAGTAGTGTTGATGGCACCACGACCATCACAACGGGCGATCGGGCGGGTGCCGGAATACTGACAGCCGTTGTCCTGGCGGCTATGATTGGTGGTTGTACGTGGATGATCCTAGACGAGTGAGAATGATCCCCTCTGCTGGCTGGGGGGACACCTGCGTCGGTCGACAATGCTCCTTTTGTTTTCATAATGTATGTTTATGCCCCAGAGGTAATTATGGCCCTTTACCTTCATGACTATAATTATTCTAGGAGCGGTGTTTGGCGTTCAGGTAATAGCTAGATAGGGGCTCGGTGAGCTGGGGGAACTTCCGCTTTTGCACCCGATCTTGGTAACCTAATTCCAAGAAAGTATCAAGATAACTGAGAATGATTTCAGCTGTCGAAGGCAGAATTGGCGGCGCTAGTTGCTCTTAAAGCTCCATCCCCCTTCCCTCCCCAGTGACATCCTTGTGTTTCATGTCTTCACTTTCAAGCCTCCCTTGCCCGCCAGACTACAGCCAATTCCTCGCATCTAAATCACTTCACGAGTTCGTTGTCGTACCATGGATACCAGACAGTACTTCCCTGACTGTACCGTCGCTTCCATTCAAATTGCTGGCATACTAAGACATTACACAGCGAAAGTCCAAGCTGATCGTTGAGGCTGGGCCACAGGTGGATGATCCCAATGTTTAGCAGAAGAGATACACGTTATACGGTGCAACCAACATGCTATGGCGGGTGAAGAGGATGTGGACATGAACAAACTAGGGCTCCTTTCAAGAACTCGCGTGGCAGAGGGCATCTGAGCTGCATGGCGCCGTAGGCGATGGGTACGAGGTCTAGCTCAATTCCCAGGGTTCCGCTGGGGCTGTAATGATGGGTAAGCTCGGATAGGAGGCCGGTGCTGAGCAGGTCCTGAAACAGATGTGGGAAGCTTGGGTCATAAAGCTTAACGTCTTAGACATATTTCTCCATGTCTTTCTGGTTGGGCTTCGCATCGTTCTGCTCAGGACTGTTGCTTTCACCGTTTGCGTCTGGTTCAATATTATGGCGCAACAAAGCAGTTGAAACCAATCAAATTGAGTTGGTCAGCATTTTACGCACCGATTGGCTTGCTTGTCCGGCTTTTTCTTCCCCCAGAGCTTCAATGTTGGCTCGCGGGCAACGAACTCTCAGATCTTCAAAGGTTTCAATGTTGGTAAGTTGAAACCGTCTAGAGATCAAAGTAGCCGATGCAGTCCAGATCATTACACCCCTGAAAAACGTACCAAGTATGGATCCGTGGTCTGTCTCAACCATGCTATTATGGCTATCAAGTTTGCTTCCAAAGTTTCTCTTCAGCCTTTCAAAATTGGGTTTTGTGGGATCACGCCTAACTAGGAAAGTATGCACTGCATCTGTTCACCTGCCCAGGTGCAGCACAGCAACCTTGGAAGCGGCAAACCCAGATCTATCTGGGACCGTTTCTAATGAACATCCTTATCTAAGTACTAGATCAGTCATGGATGCCTTTTTCGAGACTCGTAATATAGAACTTCGAGTTATATCCACTGTGAACACACATGCAGTTGTTCGATAAAACCATCAGGGTCATGAATGAAGACTTTCACAGCTAAATCAAAGCAGGATGTTCTTCAACCTCCAATACACTACCCAGACTGCCAGATGTCCACCTATACTTTACATTTGCATCCGTAATGGCTGGGCATGTGCGAGATACCATGTCTCGTGAGCTTGAGTCTGACAGCCATATCGATCACCAAGGCGGAGGTTTCCAAGCCGAATTTCCTAAACAGGCCATTGACATCAGTCGAGACCTGGGAGGGGGGGGTGACTAAGCGTTATAACTGGTCCACCGCATATGTGCCTGAACGCGTGCGGAGGAGCTTGCACGATGGAAAAGGCAACGGAAACGAAGCGTGAACAATTTGCATAAAGTCCGCCCGGGCGTGAAATGGTCCGCCATCCTTTAAACTGCTAGGACACCAGGACACCGTCCTATGATAGACAGCAAACCTCTTCCCATACCGGACCGCCGGAGATTTTATCCGCCGGTTGCAAGGTTTTAATTCCCTGGTCCACGCTAATCAATCTATATCTTGCAACCCCGGTGTCCAGCTTCAATGAAATGTTGTGCCACGGTCCGTATCACACCTGGGCATTGTCAGTTAGGTAGAGTCTAGAATTGTTGGCCAGGGTGTCTGGGCCGTGAACCTTGAAGGATGCATGTGGTTCCAGAGCAATTACATGCATACATATTATTTCCATCTCCCCGGAGTTTGCCATCAGGTAGGTAGGAAATTTACAACGGATTAATGTTGATGTAGTCTTGCCCCCCAAACTCAGAGGCATTTTCAATTTCATATTCTACTTCAATTCGGCTGTTTCTACTCGGCCTATTCCCTTTATATCAGTTGTGAGGCGACCGTGTTTCTGGTACCTCAGTATGGCAGTCCCACCGTCAGACAGATTTCGAAAGCTTGATGATGTCAATGATAGGTACTTCGCAGAAGGATATCAAAGCCAGAAGATATCCGAAGTCGACGCGAGGCAAGTAGTGGCCAAACCAGAGGTGGCTCAGGTCAAGCATCCCATGTTCGAGAGGGTGACATGGTATAAGGAGCCCCATCTTCGCAGGCTGTATGCTATGTCACTGGTGCTCATGGTCGCCTCGGCCACGACGGGATACGATGCCATGCTCGTCAATACATCACAGCAGTTTCAGCGATGGCAACTTTACTTCGGCCCGGATATCAGCGACAACAACAAGCTGGGTACTCTGATCAACATGTTCAACATCGGGTCCATCGTCTCCTTTCTCATCACGCCTTATGTCGCGGACCATTTTGGCAGGAAAATTGCTATCGTTCTTGGTTGTGTTTTCATGATTGCGGGCGGATGTCTCACTGCTTTTTGTAGTACATTCTCTGGTAAGTCACAAATTCGACATCAGTTCATAATCATATACTGCTTCTACACCGGGACTTACACACTATGCCAGTGTATATCAGCGGCCGTTTCGTCCTTGGCTTCGGGAACTCTCTGGCACAGATGGCCTCGCCCTTGCTACTGACAGAGATCTGCCACCCACAGCACCGCGGACCCGTCACAGCCATCTACAACTGTCTCTGGAACCTAGGTGCCCTTCTCGTATCTTGTATAGGTTGGGGTACCGCATACATCGACAATGACTGGTCGTGGCGCTCAATCACACTCATGCAAACTGTCCCATCACTTATCCAGCTCACTTTTATCTGGTGGCTTCCAGAGTCACCCCGATATCTCCTGAACAAGAACCGAGATGATGAGGCCTTACTTGTTCTCTCCAGACACCATGCCGGCGGAGATATTCACAACAATGTTGTTCAATTTGAATTCCAGGAGATCAAGCAGACTATCAAAATGGACCGGGATGCCGATAAGTCAACAAGTTACTTGGACTTCTTCCGGACCAAAGGGAATAGATGGCGATTGTCTATTATTGTTTCCCTTGGGGTTATTTCTCAGTATTCCGGGAATGCGCTCTTCTCGAACTATATCAACATCATATATGAGGCGGCGGGCATCACACTTCAGAGCCAGAAATTGGCCATGTCAACTGGCAAGACCATTCTTGATCTGATCGTCACTATTGTCGCGGCTTTGAACGTTGACCGCTTCGGTCGCCGTCCGTTGTTCTTGATCTCTACAAGTGGAATGGTGGTTTCTTTCGCATGCTGGACGGTGACCGGGGCCATCTATGAGAACTCGGACTTGACCAGCATCAGAAGCGGTTATGCACAACTCGTCTTCATATGGATCTTTGGCATATTTTACGACCTGGGCTTCTCTGGCCTCTTAGTGGCTTATTCCCTCGAGATTCTACCTTTTCACCTCCGAGCCAAGGGGATGATGATCATGAACATGACTGTTCAGGCCGTGCTGGCCGTTGGGAAGTCCGTCTCACTCCACCTACCGCTCGCTGCTTGTAGAAATGATGCTAATGTTGCAACTAGCCAAACGAACAAGATTGCCTGGGACAATCTTCCAAATCATTGGATGTTCATGTTATTTTATACCTGCTGGGATGTGGTCGAGCTGATATTCGTGTGGTTCTTCTATATCGAGACCAAGCGCCCGACGCTCGAAGAAGTTGCGCGCATCTTTGACGGTGACCAAGCGGTAGCCCATGTTGATCTACATACGATTGCACAAGAAATCCATGGTGATCATTATGAGGAAGCTCACTTTGAAGCGTATCGGCATAAGAAAGGGCCTACTGCGAGAGATAGGTATTATCGTGAATGAGATGGGTGGGTCTCGATGTTGAGTTTTGACAGAATCTCGGAATGGAGAGACTTCAGGAAAGTCCACTCATTCTAAGATAATTACACAACTGCTTTTAGGTAATTGGGCTTGTTATCAGCTGCGTTTACACTCTCATCAATGACTTTGAACACCTTCCTCTGGTTATCGTTGATCAAATCAAGCCATGTGTACTTTCTGGGACGATAAACTTGGGCGGGAATATCCACTACATATGTAAGTGTTCTTTCGAATATACCATCTTGAAAACATAACGGCGATGAGGATCGCAGTTGAAAGTTTGCAGTAATATTGCCCAGGTGACACCCGGGGTCTATAGAGTATAGACTACGACTCAGCACTGTTGCACTTACTGTAACTTACACCTCAAGTGCTTATCTTCTGCCATACTGTCGCTCTTGGTCCTGATTAGGTATCACAATGTGAGCCAGTAAGCTGTTTTCGCATGCACACTATCTTTAACAATCGACAACGTATTCAACACCACTCATGCGTATATAGCCAATGATGAGACTAGCTGTTGCAGTGATCGTTGTACATATCAGAATACTGTCGGTTGAAGGAGGGTGCAGGGTCACCAGTTGATCCGTCTGGAAATATAGCAAGGTCCCAGCGTTAGATGATGTTTATAAAATCGGGCAAGGTCCGTCGTATGCACCTGGGCAATGGGCGAACGGGCCAGCTGGCGGGGGTCAAGACGCCTGCGTGGAGAACACTGAAGTGCTTGATTTTGTACTCCTGAACTGTCTGAGATATAGTTCAGACATCTAAGTATCGTGGTCTATAGTTGTTACTAAGGAATCTTATCTGATGCAGATGGAAGTCCCAATCTTTGATATTTCGCCCATGTCCCTGCAAAGCCTCGCGCCTTTAAAATCTCGGATCAATCTGCGCCTATATTTACAGCAAGTACTCGTCGAACCAAGAGACAGCCTGGAGGAAGGCCTGCTCCTTGGCGAACTTCTGAGGCCTCTTGGACACGTCACAGCGGACAGAGAAACCGTGCTCGGTACCAGAATACAGGAACAACTGGTAGGGCAGGCCGGTCTTCTGGAGAATCTCCTCAGACTTGTGGCGCTTGTCGGCGGGGAAGATCTCATCGGTCTCGGCGGCGGCAATAGACAGGGGGCCGGTGATGGAGGCGAGCTCGTCCTCGTCGACGAAGGATGGGTGGGCCATGTAGCCAACGTCGATTCCGTTCTTGTAGTTACGAGCGACGTACTGGGGAGAGAGTTAGCATATGTGTTGGCTTTATCTTGACCCGGAAAGTGGTAGCTCTCGAAGAGGTACCGGGCAGACATACCTTGGCACCGAAGCAGTATCCCATGGCGCCAATCTTCTTGAAGCCCTGCTCCTTCAACCAACTCAGGCTGAGTTGCACGATAGGGTCAACGGTCTCCTTGGTATGGGGGTTCTTCCCGTCAGAGCCTCCACCCAACCATTGCATGAGGTCGAGGCCGGCGGGCATGGGCATGGGGATGGGGTCGCCGTTGAAGATATCCACGATAATGGTGTAGTAACCGTTGGCGGCGAACTGATCGGCCATGAGCTTGGAGTTTTGCCAGATACCGAAGACGTCGGGGATGTAGAGGAGGGCTACGCCATCGTGCTTGTTGGAGCCCTTGGGTTCGGCGACGTAGGCCTCGTACTGGCCGACCTTGATGGTGCTACCGGTAGGCTCGCCTCTGCGGAGAAGAGAAGTAGGTTGTCAGCTAGATATTACTTGCATGTGATCCCTTGATTGTTGTGGTCGTAGCCAGAGTGCATGCCTGATTGTGCAGGAGATGGCAACACCAACCGGCCCTTGATCCAGACCGAAGGGGTCAGGGTCGGGAGACGAGAAGGGGGGAGGGGGACTAACTCATGCTTGACACCGACGGTGCAGCACTTTCCTGGGGGGTTGGAGGCCATATCGATGGAGTGTGTTTTGTGGTGGTATAAAAGGGTATGATGATGGAGATAGATAGAGGTGATTGATTGATCTAGATTAGAGTCTTGGCGGGAGCGAGGTAACGGAAGGGGGAGGGGAAAATAGAGCTATGAAATTTATAGGAGAGATCTCCCACTACAAAAAATACCTACCTACTTGAGGTATAGCAAGCACTGTTACATACTTAGTAGTTAATCCGTACCTAGTAACGTCGTCCCACCCCACTCCACTCCACCCCAGTTGATGACTCGTACTGTGTAAGCAAGTTCATGAAGCCGAAGTGGTTGTTGACATAGCTATCTCCGGCGACGCTACCTATCTCAGGCTGTACTAAGCACCTGGGTACTAAGTATGCATGCTGATGTAACAAACTAAACAAGAGGGTCAAACACCTCCCGGGAATAACCCCGCCACCAAGACCCAAGAAAGGACCCCGCTAATGCTTGATCTGCTGGTCGGCCCTTCCGGCGTTTTAAAATGCCCGTTCAGGGCCCGTTGAGCCCCGTGCATTACATACTAAGTACGGATCTGTAGACTTACACACGTATCATCAGCTAGGTAGCACCACTTGACGTATCCATGGATCAATAATACCCAGGTGCTATAAGTACCTAGGTAGGTAGTTAGGTAATCCTGTCTACGTGTACGGGCGGACGGGTCCGTGCTACCTCCCTACTTGGTGGGTAGGAAGCATACAGTGAGTGGCACACATCTACCTACGTCTGGTAGTACGTACTTGATATACTTATCTAGGGAAGCCCCTGTAGATCCCGAGCAGTCCGACTCCGGTGCCGTAGACCTTCTCACTTCATCAACGCGTTCATACCGTACTGCACAAAGAAATCTCACTATAAGGAGGGCATAAGAGTTTTTACAGCCGGAAAAGTCCCTGTTCTTGAGATGCGCACTAAATCCTTTAAATCATGGCGAGGATGACATGAGAACACCAATCAGTGAATTTTCTGATGTCCTGTTTTTCTTGATTTTCTTTGATTTTCTAGGGCTCTTGCCGATACGGTACCGTCCACTCCGGCCTGGCGGTAAGCCGATCACGGGGTCCCATGTTCGGCACTTGAGAGCCGTTGGAAGGAGTAGGTACGTCATGAATTCCGCACCGTACAGACCTATTCCGTACTTACAAAGTACGAAGTACCTCTCTCGATGAACCCTCACCTGGGCAGTTCGTGGACACACCTGGCCAGGTACCTACCTGGGTAAGTACCTAGGTGTGTCAGCTCTTCCTACGATGCTGTGGTTCACCATTGTACGGATCCGTACATGTAGTATTACACGCTCGTACAAGTACCAGCACTCAGGCATTCCATCTCGGAATGTTTTGAACAGTCATGGATGCTCAGGTGCGTTTCGATCTCCTGCACATCAGCATTATGTACCCCACTTCGATGTCCCGCCTCGAGCTGGGTCAACCAACGGGACATGTCATTCCAAAACTGGGTACATGCCTACCAGCCTACCTAGCAGCTTAGGTAGTTTATCATATACCAGCTTGCTTTACTGCATCTTCTTCTTTTCTGTAGCCCCTGATATCAAGATCTCCACACGGTTTATAAATAAAGCGTGTGGTGGTGAAGTGTTGCTGTGGGGAAAGGGGGACGAAGACAGTACATATATACATACTGAGGTACCTACTCCACTAGGTACCATGTAGTACCTAGGTACTTAGGTAAGCATTGGGAGCTATGGCCATGGCCACAGGCGCTCAGGCCTGCCGACGTCATCTTGTATACATGGTGCTGTAAACTCGAGACCTGTCAACTGTTGAACCACCGTCGTTTGCATTGCCAAATCAGATGCCAAGGGTCACAACCGACTTCAGATCCACCAACGCCCAGGTTCCTTTTCACTAGCTTGCCAACCTACCGAAACCCCTTTGAAACTTCTCATGCGCTCTCATCCTCCCTTCACAGACTCTGATACCCGTCCTGCCTACTAATCCGCACGCCTTCCGCGTCGACCACATCAACCGGGTCAACCGCCACTCTACTGCTCCACCGTGGCTGCGATCCCAGACATGACGCCCCGACCAACTGTCTATTTTGCGTGAGCTTTGCCATGGCGGCTTCCGAGGTGGAAATCCCAGCGCTGGTGCCGACGTCGGCCGACGGTCAGGACCAGCATGGAGTTACCGACAACAACTCAGACAAGGGCGGTGTCGGGACGATATGGCCAGGAAACGGTCTAGAGAATGGCAACACACCAATACCCGAGGAGGAGGCAAGGAGCGCTGAATCTGGAACAGCCACGCAGAGCGATACGCTGAATGTCTTTGAGAACATAAATGACGAGAATAAGAGCCCGGGGCCACGCGCCGCTTACCTCCCGTCACCTGCGCCGTCTGTGTCCGACCATGAGAGCTCTATACCACCATTCCCTTCCTTGGCCGATGGGTTTTCACCATATCCTCAATTCCTTGACCACATCGATGCAGGTGACGCAGCGAGTCTCGATGGCTTCGAGTCCTGCGCCGTCTCCGAAACTGATACATCTGGAATCCCTCCGGCTGTCGAGTCCTCCACTGATGCCTTGAACAAAACCGACGATATACACGCAACTCCGAAGCGAAGTTCCTCGTCTGCGAAGAAAACAAGAGGCCGTTCCGGAACAAAGTCAAGCGATCACAGTGGCGTTAGGCGGTTGTCCGCCTCAAAGATTCACGAGCTGACTGCCTCGCCCGAGTCACTGCCCATCGCGACTGTTCCTGATCAGCCTCGTACTGCTGAAGTCACAGAGAGCCATCGACCTTCCATGGCCGCCCAGCTCGCCGCAAGCCCTCAGCAGGGACACGATACGATCGAGACGAAAAAGGTACATGTCTTTGGCGATGCACTGCCAAGCAGGACATTGCATTCGGATCAACCAGCAGCAGCGACCGGGGCGCTGCATACACCTCCTGTCATCCACCGAAAGTCAAGCAGTCAACCTCCAGCTCCTCCCTCTGCCCTGCGAAGAAATTCAAATCAGCCTTCCCCACGGCCGGCACATTTGAACCTCGAGGCTGCCAGTAACCACGGGCCAGCTAATCTAGCAGATTTGCAACATCGCCAGGGTCGGCCCAGCTCGAAAGATTCTCGTGGCTTTGAAGAGCCCCCACCCCCTTCTCCATTGCCTCCATCTGTGCCTCTTCCACCACTGTCCGCCCCGACGTTACTGCAGCTCGAGCTTGCCGCCCAACGGCCCAGTCCATTGTACATACATCATTCGTATGCAAGTGATTTGCCCTATGAGTCAAGTGCGGTCAAGTTTGAGCGGCTGAAGAATTTCCTTCTAATACCTCCGTATATCGAGAAAACCTTGATGTTTGGTGCATTGGCATGTCTGGACGCGTGGTTGTGGACTTTTACGATATTACCTATGAGATTCTGCATTGCCTTTAGTATATTGTTCAGGTGGTGGGCATATGTCGTAGGCAAGGAAGCACATTGGCTCATAGGCTTTGTGTGGGAAGGTCTGGGCCGTATGCGGGAGCGATGCCAGAGGGGCCGGAAGATGTCGAGCGGGTCAAGCCATGATGGCTCGCTCAGTACAGATGGAGGATCCCGAAGCCGAAGCAGAGCGAGCGAGCCACCCAAGGATGCCCACGCCAACTCTTCCTCCGCCTCTACCGGCCACAGCGGTTCCACCGGCGATCTGCCTCGACGGACAGACTCGGCGTGGATGAGGGCTGACACAAACGGCGTACCTCACATGCCTCCTCGAGTCCGGTCGCACCGTGGCCCGTTTCGACATAGGAGGACGAAATCCATGCCATCAAATCTTTCTTCATTCCATAAGGCCGATCTCCTACAGGGTCTGGTCATCATCTGTAGCTCCATCGCTCTCATGAACCTCGACGCGAGCCGGATGTATCATTTCATCCGCGCCCAATCAGCTGTCAAACTCTATGTCATTTATAACCTCGTCGAGGTAAGTCATCGTTGCCCCTTCTTTGGGGACCAAAGTCGGCTCATCATTCTAATGCCTGACAGGTTGGCGACCGTCTACTCTCCGCTCTTGGGCAGGACATCTTCGAGTGTCTGTTCAGCTCCGAGACACTCTCCCGCAACAGCTCTGGTCGATCCAAGGTCATGCTTCCGTTCGGCATGTTCTTGCTCTCACTGGTATATAATTGCACCCACGCCATCACCCTTTTCTACCAGGTCATCACCCTCAACGTGGCTGTCAACTCGTACTCCAACGCCCTCCTCACCTTGTTGATGTCCAATCAGTTCGTCGAGATCAAAGGCAGTGTCTTTAAACGCTTTGAGAAGGAAAACTTGTTTCAACTTACCTGTGCGGACGTTGTCGAACGTTTCCAGCTCTGGCTTATGCTGCTCATCATAGGCATGCGCAATGTCGTCGAAGTTGGCGGGCTTAGTGTTCCCGGCGCCGGTGTTGGGCTCGGTGAGGACGGAATGGCTACTGCCAAGGTCCCACTTCACAACCCTTCCATTCTCCCGATGAGTTTCACTATCTTGCCATCTTGGCTCCGGTCTGGCGAGGTATTGTCGCCCTTTCTCATTGTCATCGGCAGCGAGATGCTTGTGGACTGGATCAAGCACGCATATATCAACAAGTTCAACAACATTAAGCCCACCTTCTACAGCCGGATCCTTGACATTCTCTGCAAGGATTACTACACCAACGTCAGTACCACAGCTGGCTCCCACTCCCACCTCAACCTCTCTAACTTTTCACAGGCTTTCGTCGCGCCATCTCTCACCCGCCGCCTCGGGCTCCCTCTGCTGCCCCTCTCCACCCTCTTCATCCGCGCCTCCTTCCAGACCTACCACATGTTTCTCGCGACTCACCTCCCAGCCCCCATGCCACCATCAACTCATACATCACTATCTGTCGAGTCATCAACGGCTTCCTCGCCTGCAGTAACCGCCGCCTTGGATAGACTGGACAACCTCATCCGGAACGCAATCGGCCGCTCTATCTACGGCCTAGATGGCGACTTCGCCAACGCAACGGCGAGGAACGCCAGCAAGTTCTCCTTCCTCTCCTGGTCCACCGACGACACCATCGCTCTAGTGACCATGCTCCTCGTGTTCTTCATTGCCTTCCTGGTGCTGCTCATAATCAAGCTGCTCCTGGGTATGTTGTTACTTCGATACAGCCGCGACAGATATGCGAGGATGAAGATGAAAGAACACGCTGTCGCCACTGCAAACATGGAGAGAGAGACCTTCGATACTAAGGGGTCCAAGAGAGTGGGTGGTTTCGGTGCGGTTGAGGTAGGAGACGACAGGAGGAGGTGGATCTTTGCAGATGATCCAGAAGGGCTGAAGAAGGCGAGAGATAGGGAGCGAAAGGCCGCTGAAGGTGGCGGTGCAGACGGGAGGGGAGAGAAGGACCTAGGTGGGGTGATGAGGTATGAGATGGTTGCTAAACGGATCTGGTAGCTGTCAGCGGAGCACCCACCATATTAAATTGGCAAATCACGTCCTGCCCGTCCGTTCTGTTGACGAGGCCGCAGTCCTCACCAGTTGACTTCTCTTGAGCTAGTGATAGTCATACACATGCCAATGTAGTTCATCTATCTACTTAGGTACCGCTTTATCCTTATTCCACTCTTACGTTATCCTGACTAGATACATATTGTTAATTTTCTGGCACTCAGCAGAATATTGTGGCTATCGGCTCAACCTGAATGGTTTAAGACTGATGAGGCACTCTCCTGGACAATGTCCTCCCCCATCCCCATTGGAGACATACCTAGGTACAGGGTATGGAGAGCTACCGACCGTGTGCACTTCTTTTTTCCTTTTTCCCCCCTCCTTCTCAACATCTTCATTTTCACTCCAAGTCTAACACCAAGACATACTTCAAGTTCGACCCGATGGATTCCTACTTGTCGTGGGGTTGTGACTCCATGTCCCGCAGAATTATGTAGGATATCCTCACATAAATGGAGGTACGTAGTAATATGTTGTCAAATTTCTTGCACGTCAACCTTTATATCCGCGCACACCCACCATATGTTTTCTCGTCATTCCAAATATTTCAAGGTCTCTAAATAGGCTTTAGCAGAACCTCCTATCTGGTGAGGCTTATTTACATGCAACGAAGGTAATAACGTCAATCTCGTTGTCAAATACAAAAACATCAAATTAGTTCCCACAACGTACCGTGCTCTCAGCTCCGCATTTGTGCTGTGTACAATAATAATCCCCCTAGACTTCAAGACCAAAACTTAAACAATTCCATCAGGTCTCACTGTTGTCATCTCCTGTGCTGATACTCTCGTCGGAGCTATCCACCCGGATTCTGGCCTTCCGCGAAGTAACATCAGTCGCTGACTGCTGAATCTTGGTAAGACGTTCAAACTCCTCTCCAAGCCATACTGCTCTGGAATCGACCAAAGGCTGCTCGATTTCTCGGAACTTCTCCCCAAGTACCTGTATCACTCTACCATTCCAGCGACCCTCGACCATAAGCGCAGTATCAGGCTCATCACCATACGTCTCGACACGCCTGGCCTGTCGAGCAGTGGCCGAGTACACAAGGGCAAGCGCGACGTCCTCAGCCTTGCTCAAGGGCAGATCGTGTTTCATCCAAGCAATGACGGGTCTGAATGGTACCATCCTGCTGACCGTGGCGCCAGGAGCAACCCCATTGATGGTGATATCGTCTTTTTGCAGGATATGACGCAACACTCGGACTATGCCTAGTTGCTGAGACGAAGTCAGTAGGGTTCAAAACTAAGTAGGTGATAATTCATAGAAAGCACTGAGGACTTACCGCAGTCCAGCTAACCGAGCCAATTCTCACCAGTGGATCGACCCAATAGCCAGCAGATCCGCCAGTGATGACAATGCTACCTTGTGTCTTCGACTTTCGCATCTTGTGGTGCGCCAGCTTAATAGTGTTGAGGACAGCTCGCAAGTTCACATCCAGGACCTTGTAGATGGACAGAGGCTCCAACAGCTGGCCGTCTTGGTCAAAATGATCATCGAGAAAGTTATGACCAACGTCAGATACACCGGCGTTTGCGAAGACATAGTCGATATGTTTGATGGATTCGAAGATCTGCCGCATGGCAGACCAGTCCGTCACATCGGCCTGATGGGTGTGGAATTCTTCCCAGTCTACCCAGTCGGGCTCCTGTTCATCATCGGGCTCGTTCTGGTCAATATTGTGGACCGTCGCTCCTTTCCCCAAGAGTAGCTTAGCAGTCGCAAGACCAATACCCGAAGAAGCCCCTATTTCAGGCCTTTCTCAGTAAGCATGTACTATACCATATCCAACATACTGGGGGTAGTGATGATGAACCAGGTACCATCCCAAGTCGAGCAGGAACACAGGCACCGGGGTCATCTTCCACGTGCTTAGGATGGAGCCAACATACCAGTGATGAGGGCTACTTTTCCCTCTAAGCGGGGTATGGATGCATGGTCAATTTCGAGAGTCATCGTAAGCAGAGGAGGTTGGGAGAACTCTCTAGTCCTCTCTTGGTGCTGCGATGTAAGGGAGACGCTGGACCCACGAGTTATCAATGCGTTGCAAGAATTGAGGAGACAATCCAACAAGTAGACCTGCACCAAAGTGGGAAGACAATTACCTGAATCACAGCTGAGTCTTGTTGATAAATGCATGTAACCTGGGGCCTCCTCTGTCCAGGAGACTGGTGACATCTGGAGATCAGGGAGCCAAGATATCCACCCGGGGCATGGTGCTTACAGCTGTGGGACCAACGCAGCGGTTGGTGGTTAGTAACTGATTACTTTGCATGTAATTGCCAAGTAATAAGATAGTAGTGTGCCAGTAGAATTCCAGACTGACTGCCTGAGGGCCAGATGAAGCTTCAGCCGTCCTTCCGTAAAGACCCGCATCTGCTGGAAAGGCGGTCCACCACCCGGACCGTCTGATTTAAAAGGACTATACCGAGAATATCAGTGGACAGTAATAGTGATATGTAACATTTGGTTTTCCTCAAAGAGCCATCGCCTCCTCGCCAGATATCTCACCGAGAGTTGAATCGCTGACCATTCGACCGACATAACCACTACCATCACGTCCGCTTCAGTCCTTGATGCCCCGGGGCAGTAAACCATGGGTCAACTTACAGAATCAGTGAGATGCAAGGTTCGAAGGTCACTATTTTCGAACCCCATATCTTCTGTTAAGGCTTTTGAGAAACACGTCGACTCCTCAGAGTATGCGAAGCGGCTTGGTCCGCAGCTACGCCCCATCATCACGTCCTTTCTTGCTGGTATTGGCTACAAAGCACCCCCGAAGGTGAAGAACGAAGCACTCTGGGAAGCCATGCTGTTAAAAGCACGTGAGACTGGAGTGTCGCTTGCCCACTCTCACTCCCAAACGTGCTTCGAGGTTGGCTTTACGTACGCAGCTGTATGTGTGGTGCCACTTTCTTATCAGATACATACTTTAAAATGTACACTCGACCCACAAGACAGGGGAAATTGCTGAACCAACTGCAGATTTGTTACCCCAATCATCCCCTGGCCGCGCAGGTTTACACAGGGATACATACATGGCTCGGCACGCAAATTGATGATGTTGAAATGAAAGATGAGGTGGAGAAATTCTCAGAACGCTTTTTTGCTGGTGAAAGACAGCCAAATCTAATCCTCCAGGGTTACGCTGACATCCTGCGGTCAACCCATGAATCTTGGGACGTGGTCACGGCCAACTTCATCATTCTGTCGTCTCTTGCATTCATCAACTGCAATGTGTTGGAAGAACGCGCAGAGTTCCGGAACATGACGCCGACGGGTGGAGGTCGTCGTTGGCCGCACTATTTCCGCGACAGAGAAGGCGTACCCGAGGCATATTCATACTTCACTTTTCCCAAGGCTAGATATCCGGAAATCTCCATGTTTCTGGAAGCGATTCCTGACATGGGCAGGGTTCTGAACCTTGCGAACGATGTTCTCTCGTAAGTAAAGCGGCAATCCGAATGTCGACTACGTGAGCAGAGAAGATGCTAACTTGCTCCGAGGTTCTATAAGGAAGAAAGGGCAGGAGTGAAGAAGAACTACATACACCAAAGAGCAAACTATGAGAACAGAGACGTGATGGCCGTTCTGAAGAGTGCGGCGAAGGAGTGCATCGAAGCGGCCAAGCGTATTGAGGTTGTTTTAGACGGCCGCGAGCTGTATAAGCAAGCCTGGCTCAGTCATCTTCATGGGTACCTCCACATGCACAGAATCACCGGCCGGTACAAACTTGGTGAGATAGGGCTGGCCGAGGAGAAGAGTTGTGTAGTACCATCCCTGCCGGCGTCGCTCGAAACACTCGAAGGTGCTTGATATGCCTGGGTATACAGTACGGGGGATCGGCATTTCTTTGTCCGTCATCCTTGGAGGGTTGTTCACATTGAAAATTCTACCTGGAGAATGCGATTCAGGTTCCTAACCTTATCAACGAATTACTGGGCATACCTGAAGGTAATGGGAGTGAGATCAACTCAAAGCGGATTACTTCTGTGGGGGCCTAACGACCACAACCTCCACATTGATATTAGGGCCTCCAGCTAGGTACTGTGATAGATAATCCCATATAGCCTGCGACTACAACAGATTAAAATCCTTAAAACATGCGAAGTGGAAAACCGAGAACCTACAAGCATGGTCGCGCTAACCATCCACCAAGCTTGCTCAGTGCTTGGCATTGACCTACTTGGGTAAGGTATTGAGATCGTGACTATATATACCGATCCGTACTGGCTTGCTGCCAAGGTTAACTTTACTGGTTACCCTAAGGTAGGAGCATGTTTGCGAGAGACCATCAAGCTGATACGAGATGGGAGCTGCGGGAGATGAACATGAGACAATAGTTCAGAAGGGACCTCAAGAAAGATCGGGAGCCGTGGCTCCTTCAGAGCTTGGTCCAGAGACATGAGAGAACTAGACCAGCACTATGGGGTATAAGAACTGGCCAAATGATACTTCGCAACCAACCAAAGACCATGTGCAGGGTGTATTGTCGGCGTCGTCCTCAGACGTTGACGTCTATCAGTCAGCATCCACCTTATGTAAGCAGATCGACCAGTGTTCACTCAAGCGCTTCGGCAGGCAAAAGGCCGCATGAAGCTCCCATCCATGGAACTTCCGAATTTCGATATCTACCTAAGTACTTAAGTAGATATCCAAACAGCATCATTGATCTGATTTCACTCGACAACGCTCCGACAATAGCAAAATCTAGGCGCTGCCCACGATCCAGCTCTGCGCGGAAGGCCCGTCAAGATGCTCAGGTCGACCTACAAACCCTCCGCCACCTCTCCTCCGCCCTTACTACCTGGGTGGACAGAACACAAGGCCCCGACAGGCCATACCTACTACTACAATGCCGCGACCAAGACATCGACCTACACACGGCCAGGCGCACCTGTGCCCGCCCCAGGGCTCGCGGACCCATCTATGAGCTTTATGCAACACAATGCCGTACCGAATGTCAATCTTTCCGACCCACGCGTCGCGAACGCCTTCATGGC
The DNA here is from genome assembly GCA_016808195.1 of Cytospora chrysosperma. Taxonomy (NCBI): domain Eukaryota; kingdom Fungi; phylum Ascomycota; class Sordariomycetes; order Diaporthales; family Cytosporaceae; genus Cytospora; species Cytospora chrysosperma. The sequence continues at coordinate 9,493,920 of MU179926.1, read as the reverse complement.
GCAATACAACCAGCCACCGCCGGGTCAAACTCACCAAAACCAAAGAGGAGGCTTCGGTGGACGGGGAAGAGGGAGGGGCGGCGCAATACACGGGGATAGGCCACGACCACAACCTATTGATAAACCGAGGTCGAAGGTGCCCATTCCGGGCTGCGAGCCCTGGATCCTGGTGTACACAAAATGTGAGAGGCGGTTTGCGTACAACCCCGACAAGAATGCCAGTTACTGGCGCATCCCGGAGAAGCTCATGCCAGCAATACTCGAGATGGACAAGGCGAGGATACGGGATAAGGCAGGTCTTGGCAAGGACGAGGGCGTAGCAGGCACACCCGAGCAGGCCCAAGGTCCCGAGAACAGACCTAAGAAGGCGGAGGATGTTGTGGAGCAAAAGGCGGAGGGCGACATCGAGCACGATTACGACAGTTCAGAGTATGAGGAGGTTGAAGTCACAGACGATGAGGCCGAAGGGGACAGCATCGATGGCGAACACGCACAGAAACGGCAGCGAACAGACGACCCAGTAGACGATGATGATCAGCCAGTAGAGTTCAGCGAAGCAGATATCGCATTCCAGCTGCAGGCCATGGGCGAAGATTATGGCCTGGAGCCCGGTGAATACGATGACGGCCATATGGACGAATGGCCAGAAGGTGCAGAGGGATTAGAGTTATCCGAGGAGGACGCGAAAGCTTTATTCAAGGATCTTCTGAACGATTTCGGTATCAACCCATACAGTCCCTGGGAGAAACTCATCGAGGAAGGCAAGGTCATTGATGACAGTCGATACACGGTGCTAAGCACAACAAAGGCACGGAAAGAGGTCTGGGAAGAATGGTCAAGGGACAAGATCAAGGAGCTCAGAGAACAGCGTGCGAAACAGGAGAAGAAGGATCCCAAAATACCGTACTTGGCACTGCTGCAAGAGAAGGCAACACCAAAACTCTACTGGCCTGAGTTCAAACGGAAATACAAGAAAGAGCAGGCGATGAAGGACGCCGCACTATCGGACAAGGACAGGGAGAAACTCTACCGTGAACACATCAACCGGCTGAAGTTACCACAGGCCACCCTGAAAGCCGACTTGGCCGCCCTTTTGAGGTCCGCACCCAACTCACATCTGAACAACAAGACTCTTCCTTCTCACCTCCCACCTCATATCACCACCGATATTCGTTATATATCCCTCGACGCCAAGACTCGTGACGCACTCGTCGAAGCATATATCCAAAACTTGCCACCGCCTCCTGAAGACGGCGAGACTATCGAGACTGATGAGGCCGCCCAGAAGGCATTAGAGATGCGGCGCAAGCGCGAGAAGGCGTTGCAGGATCGGGAGAGGGCTGTGGAAGAGGAGAAGCGCAGGCAGGAAAAGAAACTGCAGTACAGCAGAGCCATGCTTAGGGATGAAGAGCGCGAACTGGAGGCTGCCATGGACGTTGGAAAGAGGGGTCTGCAGAGTCAGCTTGCTAGAGCGGGAGATGATGCAGATTAGGCCTTACGAAGCTAAATACTCAATGCAACCAGCCCTCGCCATTCGGGCGGATCGTACCTCAACTGATTATTTCTATGAGATTATTCAACTAGAAGACATTATGGTGTGGTTTCTGACGTATGGTCTTTCCTTTCATCAAGGCAACAAGGTCTTTTCATGCAAATGTCCAGTCGAGCATTCTCTTGAGACCGTAGGGGTCACACCCTAGTATTGTTCCCTTCCCCTTCCTCTCTTTCACGGGCAGTAAGTGGCTACAGACTATGTTTAAGAGATTCCGCAAAACCTTTCTGGTGCCTTGGATGTCAACATTATCTTCCGTTATTCTCTCGCGCTGCTCTGCTCCATCATCAGCCGACCGCCGAAGAGACTCATGGGCATTTTTCAATGTACTTCAGGGCGTGAGTGATACATCTCAGCCACGCGAGCAAGGTGACAGCATCTGCACTGGAGCATGCCATACCCTCCGGTCCAAACACGGAAACTTCCACTTGATCCAATAGATTGGACGTCTTCCAAGCCGTCGGAGGTGTTTCTAATCACCCCCCAGGCCTGATGAAGCGATCGAGAGACCACTGAATGGCATAGCCGAGGTCGAAATCCAGTTCAATTGCTGGGAAGATGACTACCACAAAGCTCTGTTCATATGGGCCGCACTATAGCGTTGACCTTCTGCGCCAGCGGTAAAGCATTGCAAAACACTGGCAGCGTCATCGTCGCGGGCAGGGCCTTGTAATGCTGTGCAATTCATGTACATGTTAATGGTAGAAGACACAACCCGCCAGCCCCAACCCGGCAACTCGATAGGAACACCCGGTAGGTTCGCGTCGATGAAACGAATGGCTTAAACTAACAGAGTCTTCGTCTTCTACTGTGCTCACTTGGAAATATGCCCCGAGCATCTCGACCCCTCCCAAGGTGAGCACGATTGTTCATTTTCTCGTAGCAACAACAAATAGCCTCGGGTACCTCAGCATGACCTTTCCGTCAGCCAGCCTCGGGTACAGCTCGCCAAGTCTCTGCTCGTAAGCTTTCAGATACTCATCGCGCACCTCCTGGTCCGGCAAGGCGTTGAGGAACGGCATCAGCCCAGTTGCCTTGACCCACTCGACGATCGCGCCTGGGCCCTCCATCACATGCTGGTAGAGGACGTGCCAGATGTCCACCTTCTCACAGTACGGTATTAGCGCGTCGTAATAGTCATTGGGAGTCTCGATGGGATCCAGATCGGGTCGGTTCTCTGCCGGGACTGCCAAGAAGTGCTTCTGCCAGGGTCCGTCGAGCAACGCGGTCTCTCTCATGGCCCTGTGTGAAGGCTCCTCGTAGTTATCAGGCACCTGGAAAGCGAACACGCCGCCGGGATTCTGTGTTCTGAGCAGTCGCACGATCGCCGGGATCCTGTCCTCGGTCCGCAGCCAATGGAAGACAGCATTGCTGAACAAGAGGTCCGTTCCGGGCTCGGGCTCGAATGTCTTCAAGTCGCCCTGGACAAAGTCGACGTCTGGGAGGGCCTGGCGTGCCTTGGAAAGCATGTTGGGCGAAGAGTCCATCCCGGTGATGACGGCGTCTGGGTAGCGAGCCGCCAGCACGGTGGTGGAGTTTCCTGGCCCGCATCCCAGATCTATGATGCGCTTCGGTGACCACGGTGGAAGCTGGGAGACGAGGTCGCGGACTGCGCGTGTGCGTTCATTGCCAAACTTGAGGTATTGTGTAGCGGACCAGTCTCGTGAGGGCTGCACATGGATCCCTTGATCCTGCCCAGATGCCATGTTGAGGACTCGCTTTGTGGGGGCAGAATAGAAGCGGCTTGCAGGTCGAAACAGCTGGGATGGTAGTCGGGTCCTTACTGGGATCATATGAAGCATCTTGTTTGCTTGAAGACCACAATGTTTGGCATGACTTGCAACGGGTGGGTTTGTGGTGCAGTCAACGGGTCTGCGTCATTCTATGTCCGCCCTGTAACCGAGATGGTCCGCACCAAGGTACCAGGGTACTTACCTTACGAAGTACTTAGAGAGTAATAGGTACCTGCTTAGGTACATAGGTACTCATACCGGTGGCCTGAACAACCAAGCAATGGCCGCTTCGAGGCAACCATAAAATAGACATCTGCCAGTTTAGACAGGCCATATTGTTGAATGTTCACCTAGTATGCTTTTGAAAGCTTTCTGCCAAGCAGTTCAAGCTACATCATCCCTCTAGCGTTGACTTTGAGGAATCCCAGCACCGCATCACCCACCCGCTGATGATTTGCCGAGCCGGCTCCGAACTTATACAGGACGCCAGCCAGGGCTGTCCTTGCTTGGGACAAAATCTGCTGACTCGTGTTGTGAATCATTCGATATAGGCATCAACATATTCCAAAAACACATGACTACTTCTCCAGTCTGCCTAGTATAGTGGTTAGTACACTTCGTTGTGGCCGAAGAAACCCATGTTCGATTCATGGGGCAGACACCACTTTTTGCAAGATTCATCTGCATCTGTCTTCGTCTTCCCTTTTGCTTACTTGCATTACGCGAGCAGCGTATCAGGTGATGTATGTATGCTAGCTGACCATCAGGAAAAAACTTGTCTTACTACCTGCTCTGTCATGTACGGATCTGTACCGGCACAACCACAGACTATCAGGCACTGCAACCTGCAGCGATCACGGTCACCTGGACATAACCCATCAGTGGGTTACGAGTGGTTCACGCCGAACAGCATCACTCTAGGCTTGATCTCAATTGATTACAGCACATGTCTGTCGAGGGAAGCGCGTTTCAACTGTTTTTCTATTCCGAAATGAGCATGGGTTTGAACTCAACCAGTGTTGCCAACAAGCAAAGATGGTTGAGGCGCAAGGCGTGCGTAGCAAAATCATGGTGGTATCATCATCAATATCCGCTTGTAAAATCCCCGTCAAGCTCAGGAAGTCCCCTCACATGATGACCTCGCTGGCAACATCCTGTGTCAAGTTAGCATCATCATCATCATTAGTCCAGTTACGCATGCACTCCAGGGCAGAGGGACTCACCCGCTTCAAATCCTTGTACGGCAAACAGATGCAATTCTGCACGCGCACCTCATCGTGGACACCACACTCCTTGCCGAGGATAGTGGCAGACTGGACCTTGACACCATTCTTGACGATACTGGTCGTGTGGCTGGTCACAGGCATGGGCGTACCCTCAACACGGGCCCAGGCACCGACCTTGCAGCCCCAGCCAACTACTGAATACATCACGCAGGCATCGTGTTTGATCTCAGCATCCTCCAGGACAATAGACTCCTTAACGCGAACACCGCGGCCCACGGTAGCCCGGGGCCCAATTGACACGTTGGGCCCGAGCTTCGCGGTGGGGTCAACGTGGGCGGAAGGGTGGATGAAAACAGGAGGTATGATGTTGGCCGAGGGCTGGGCAAGCTCCTTGGAACCGTTTTGCCAGGCCTGTTGCAGGTAGAGGGCGTTGGCGGGCACAGCCGAGCCGGCAGTCTTGATTTGTCGCCAAAAGTCCTTTGTCTCGTACACGAAGAACTGCTTGCTATCCGCCATGTCGCTGAGGATCTCCTGCTCGAGACGGATGATCTGGCTCTTGCTCTCATCGTCATCATCATCCTCGTCCACAATATACGAGTTCTCTAGGTTCTCGGAGGAGGCGTAAGAAGCGAGGCGGGGGCGGTCAGTGCGACGCTTGATGGCACTCTTAATAGAGGGGAAGATGACGTCTGTGCTGAACAGGTAGACACCACAGTTGATAAGGTTGGAAATGTGGCCCTCTGGCTTCTCGACGTAGTGTAGGACACGCTTCGTGTGGCTATCGCTAACAATGCAACCGAAGTTCGTGGCCGCCTCGCTGCCGACACGGGTGCCCAGGATGACGGCCTCGGCGTACTTCTCGGTGAACAGCTTCAACATCTCGTTGAGCGGGAAGGAGCAGCAGACATCGGAATTGAGGACGAAAAGGCGCTCGGGCTTGCCCTTGAGTATGGCATCACGGAAGTGGTATAGGCCACCGGCAGTGCCAAGAGCCTGGTATTCTCGTAGGTATTTGATAGAGAGGTTGGGGAAAGCGGAGGAGGCGTCCTTAAGGAAGTCACGGAAGACGGTCTCGTCGTAGTAGCCGATGAGGTAGACCTCGTGGATAGAGGGGACCTTGGAGACGGCGGTCAGGCAGTGGTAGATGATAGGGTGGCCGGCGACATCGAAGAGGGGCTGAAGCAGTGTCAGTCAGTCAATAGATGGCTCGCATCATATCGTCGCATAGGGTTGGATCGAGGGGCTTCGATTGGCGGCGGGGCAGCGACAAGGCAGTATACGGACCTTGGGAACATCGAGGGAGAGAGGGCGAAAACGAGTACCGCGGGACGCGCCGCCGACCTGTTAAATCAAGGAAATGTCAGTAAGTTGGTGTTGTGTGGATGTGTGTGTATCGTGTTGGTATCAAGCAAGAGGAAAGGAGGGCAAGGGAGACGGAAGGAGACAACTCACCAGAATGACAGCCTTGGTTGCGCCAAAGGTTTCGCCATTGGCCCTCGGCCGGTGGGGGATCTGGAGAGACATTGATGGTGGGCAGGTAGAGAGAGAAAGATGCCTACTTGAGCTTGAAGTAGATGGAAAAGAAAAGAGAGATGGAACCAGATAATCAGGACAAAAGAGTGTTAGACCAGGGTATCAATTGGACTGCAGGCTGAAGGGCTTTGGGGGAGAGTAACAAGAGAAGTGTTGGAAGTGAGAAGGAGAGGGAGCACGTATGGGTGTTCGTCGATGGTGTTTCCAAGGTTCAGAGCACAACAGGTGCACAGGTGGCTTGTACGCCGCGGACCCAAGCTGACAGTGCGGGAAAGCCCCAAAGCTGCCCAGATCAGCCAGGTGCCCACAGTGCCACAGGCTACCTAGGTAGCCAGGTACTTAGTAGGTCCCAATACTGTAGGTAAGTACCTACCTAGGTAGATAATTACAGCAGGGTGCGCCTGTGCCCTTTGCTTCCTTCCCTCTATCCACCAAATTACACTGCTTAGACACTGCACCAGAGCGGATTGGGTTCCACGGTTCTCTGAGATACCTGAGGTCTAGAAGTATATAGGTACTTATATTACAGCAGGCCCTGGGCCGAGATCAGAAGTAACACCTACACCCATCCATTGTACACTACGGTACCTGCCTTAGTACTAAAACCATCCGCTTTCCCCTTCTTCCATGTGATCGTGTCCTCCATCAGTGTTGAGGAGGGCCATTCCTAGCAACGAACAAACAAACGACAACAAGTTCAATGACGCCATTCAAGATGGAAGAGGGCTGCCTTCCCTTGAATAAATACTTACATAGTGTCCCTACGGATCTTCCGTACATGGTCCAGCACCTATAGCTTGTCATAGTTGCCGGCTTCCACAGCATCTCATCCCCATGGGGCCGTGCCGTTCCCTATGTTGCCCCCCCCCCCACGTTGCTATCCAGCAGTCTGGAAAGCCCCTTTCATTGTTGTATATTCCTTCTCATGTGCATGATAGTCCAAGATCGTTGATATGCCCGCTTCATGGTCTCTTTTGGCCGATGCGGGGTGTACATACGAAACCAAATCCAAGTACGTACCTAGGTAAAGTCGTCGTCTCCCATCCCCATACGGAGAAGGCTGGCATGCCTGGAAGCTTAGTCTCTTCCAGTTCCATCACCGCCAGTCAAGTCCAACACTCGTTCACGGTATCTAACGGCAAATGGGTGGATGGACGTGAACTGATTGACTGCTCGAGAGCTCCGAGTCTCTGAGGGTCCACATCGACTTATTCCCAGCCACTCAATTTCAACCTCGAGCCCGTTCAGCCCCATCTTCTGCCTTCCCTTGTGGAAGGCCCAAACTCGACCATTCCTGCACGACCTTTCTTGTACTGGCCGCCCTCCTACATTTGCTAGCATCTGTTAGGGGCCCCTCAATTTTACAGGCTTGACTGTAGCAAATCTTGACATTTCTTGTGGCCGACAAGAGAAAGATAGCAAACACCACCAAAAACTTCCCCTTGCAAGCTTCCAAGGTTGCCATTGGGGGCACTCGAAGCCTCTCGCCTCTGTCTCTCTTTTCTCCGTTTCCGTTATTCGTACTTCTCCTGCACTGCATTATCTTCACCTTGAAACCACTTTCGCAACTTACTTATCTATCTACTCTAGTCTCACGTTCTCTACCCTCCTCTCCACTTTGAGCTTGACGAAGCTCATACTCTAGTCGAATTCCTGTTTTATACCCCAACCGTGCCTTGTTACCTCTTTCTTGTGGTGGAAACTCGACGTTGCCAAAACTTTCTTGTACTCGAATTGTCCGAGACGCTTTGGCTGTTGCACCAAGTACATACACAATTACTTCACACCTTTGACCGGCCGTTTACTCGACTGGCCTTGACTGCTGTTATTCACAGTAAGTATTCAGCGTTCATATACCAGCTAACCCACACTCGTCTATTCTCAACCAAACTGACATTCTCTAGTCTCCTCTCCTCCCCTTCCACCATGACTGCTAGGATTAAGCGTGAGCCTGGCAGTGGTATTCTTGCCGCCGGTAGAAGTGTCACTCCCTCGCGACAACCGAGGAACCCTGTCGTCACTCCTCGATCTGCAATGCCGAGTCGACCAGTGCCATCGGGCTCGTCGAGCTCAGCCATCTCACCCGAGGAAACCAGAGGTCACCGGTCCAACGCCCGTGAGTGTCCTCCAGGGACAGCTTCCTCTGAAGTCGTAGGAAGTTTCGCTGACCTTCACCAGCTACGGTGACTACAGGCATCGCTGCTCAAGAACTCCCACCCCCTTCCGAGCCGGACGATATCGTCTTTATGCAAGTTCGTTCTCTGCCCGTCAAGGAAGAGATGAGATATGGTCAGCACGGCCGTAATCAATTGCCCGAAGCTGGCGACATCGATAAGAACCTCAAGGATATTGGCCAGCACCTCAAGTCTTTCAATGACACTTTGGGTTCCCTCCAGTCGCTGGGAATTCATCATGACACGCCGCTGCCGGAGCTTATCCTTGTCGGCGACCAATCCTCGGGCAAGTCTAGCTTGATGTCCGCCATCAGCCAGATCATCCTCCCCAGGAGCGACGGGGTCTGCACTCGGTGTCCTGTCCATATACGTCTTTCAAGTGATACGACCTGGCGATGCCGTGTATCCCTTCAGCAAGACTACGCATATGCCCCGCCCAACAATGAGCCCATCACCGAGGCGGATGTGACAGAGCACAACCCCTTTCCTCCTTGGATTAAGCAGTCAAGGGAAGTAAAGGAGTTTAAGATGGTCTACAACAAGACGGATCCGATCGATGAAATCGTACGCTGGGCCCAGATCGCCATTTTGAATCACAACCGCAACTTCGCCCAGTACGTGCCCAAGGACTGGGACCTGCGGACTCCGGAGGAGATGCATCCCGAGTACGAGGCTCGCCGACTAGCCGATGCAGAGCGCGCCACCGAGGCCAAGTTTTCCCCCAACACTGTAGCCATCGAGGTCAAGGGGCCCGGTCTTCCTGACTTGTCCTTCTACGACATGCCAGGCGTGTTTCGCAACGCGAAACATGAGGAAGACCAGTTTCTGGTCAAGGTCGTGGAGAATTTGGTCCGCAGCTATATTTCCCACGAGAAGGCTATCATCATGTGGGCAGTACCCATGAACCACGACCCCGAGACGTCGTCGACCTACGCACTTATACGGAACCTCCAAGTGCAAAACCGTACGATTGGTGTAATGACCAAGGCGGATCTGCTTCCACGCGGGGGCCACAATCAGTGGCTTGAGATGCTGTGAGCTCAATCTGAAATCCTAACTATGCCAATCAAAGTGACTGACTAATTCGTGTAGGGCCAGCAACCAACACCAGGTTGGGCGTGGCTACTTCATCACTTCTCGTGCACCACCCGCCGTTCAGAACGGCGATGACCATGAACTCCAGCGCCGCGACCGGCAAAGCCTGCGCGACGAGCATGCTGCCGAGGAGGCCTTCTTCAACCGCGCGACTGGGAACTGGCCAGAGGAGTTTCGTCCGTTCGAGGACAGATGTGGCATCGACCATCTTGTCAAGTTCCTTGCTCAGACCCTCGCTCATGAGTTCGCTATGAGCCTCCCTGAACTGGCCGAGAAGCTCAACGAGAAGCTGACGCGGGCCAAGGATCAGCTTGCTCGGCTGCCAGAGATGCCTCAGAACCCTGAGTACGAGGTCCGCAAGAGCCTCCTCAAGTTCACAAGTGAATTTCAGTCTCGCTTGAAGGGCAAAGCTTTCCATTCCTCTTGGGCTGATATCGCGGATGCTTTCAAAAATAAGGTGATCGACCTCAAGCCTCGCTACCGCGTGATACCCGAGGGATTTGCGATGGAAAGGAATGCTATCGGCTCAGGTGCCAGCGATAGGGAATCGGTGTTTAGTGTTAACAACTCCCCCAGCCTCTCGACCAAGCGCGCCCGCAACTACTTCGACTTGACTAACGACGCGCCGGCATCCACTCCCTCGGCTCAGCGACGCCGAGGTGAAAATGGCAGTGCGATCAAGATCGAAGAAGCTAATGGCTCTTTTTTCCAGTCGCCATCTGGCCCATCGGCTCTTCCTGGCGGTAGGGTGCCTAGCAAGTCTCTAGGCCAGATTCGCAACTTGATCCGTTCTGAGCGAGAGCCGGGAAAGCCGGGAGAAGTCCCATACGATATCATTGAGAAGCTTTGTGTGGAGGCTATCAAGACTTGGGAGGGGCCGTTGAGGACATTTCTGGACCACACCATGGCTCAGCTCAAGAAGGAGCTGGAAGCCTCGCTAAATGAGTCATTCAAGTAAGTCAGGGCGAACGTAGGCATAGAGTTCGGGAACATACCTCACTTCTCAGCTGCCTCCCACAAGCGGCATTCTGTCCCAGTGCTGACCACTATATAGGGACCTCAAAAAACGGCAGGTGTACCGAGACGCGAAGAGACTCACTACCGAGTGGCTCCACTCTCATCGGAAGCGCATCTTGGAGCATCTTGATCGGAACTACAGGATGGAGACTACCAAGGTGTACACGACTGACGAAGGATCCTTTGAGCGACATCGTAGGTCTACCTGCCTTGAAGGGATGACCTTGAGGCCCTGTGTGATCAGTGACTGATTCTGCGAATTTGTAGGTATGCACGAGGCTCAGATGCTCCGCCGAACCCGACACTTCTACCGGTGGAAGGCCTACAACAACGACACCTCGGCCGAGAAACTCGAAGACTGGGACACGATGACGGCCGAGGCGCGCCGGAAGGAGGAGGACAAGATCCAAAAGGAACAAGTTCGCCTGGGCGAAGACGAGTACTCGACAGAGTTGGCCGTGGCCGCCCGGGTCCGCGGGTACTACCTGACAGCGGCGATGCGCTTCACTGACGTCACGGCCATGCACATCACCAGCGGCCTCTTCCCCGATCTCATCAACGACATAGAGATGTACCTCGACAAGGCGATGGGGCTGGTCGGCGGGGCTTCCTACGATGCGGACGTGTTTGTTCGTTTGATGGAGGAAGAAAAGAGAACTGCGGAGAATCGAGTGGAGGTCAAGGCACGCGTGGCGAGGTTTGCCCGCGCGGTGAAGGAGATTCAGGAGCTTAACAAGACAGTCATGCGGGCTTCTGCGAGTACTGCGGCTCAGCAGCAGCAGCAGCAGCAGGACCTTTCTATGGAAGACGCGGATGGTGACTTTGACGGTCTGTACGATGGTGATTGAGGGAGTGATCTCACGCGGGGTGAACGAAGGATTGTTATTCGGGAGTCTCCGTGATAGATCTTCTGGGCCCACTGTCCGATGGCAAGATTTTCCAAGTCGAAGCTGCCATCTTCGTGACAATTATTTGGCTGATGAAGTGGCGTCAAAAGTTTGTCTGGTTTTATTGGAAGGTGTTGTTTTTGGCTTTACCGGAGCAAGGCTGATGAGAGATGGATCCTCAAGAATGCTTCTATCTTTCATAAAAAGTTCTGCTGTTCGCTGCTTTCGGTATCATGTTGGCCAATCCTGATGAGAGGAGACAGTGGATCTTGCGGCGAAAAAGCTCCAGTGCTTGTCGTGTGTTTGAGCGGCGGTCTCAAGTACTGTCAACAAGGACAATATCATATTTGGCCGGAGGCAGGTATTGCAACTCGGAGATGTGTGAAAACCAATGGATTACTCATTTGATTGCTCAGATGGATCGGCGTTCTGTCATGCAATCCCATGTGAAGATCCACAACAACTGATCCATATGGACGCAATATTTATGCAGCCAGTGTCTCACCATCCATTTGACATCAGTGTGTGGACAAAGTTGCGTCACAAGGAAACTGGCCCCTCGGTTTACCAGTATACTTAGTAGGTACCTAGGTAATCTCGAAGGACTCATTCATACTAGTATGGTCCTGACATTATTGTTTAAGAACGAAGAAACGACTTTCACAATTGTGCAGGTGTAACATTGCATTCAATTCATATATACCAGATTGCTTTACTTGCTTACTTACTCAGGTCTCGATATCACCCGAAATTGATCAATGCTTTAGGCAAGATGTCTTCAATAACGAACCAGGCCACCAAGAACCTGGAGCAAGGAGCACCTGCAGATGCTGGCCTGCCAAACACGGATTTCTCTAGCGGCGCTCATAAACCGGAAAGCAAGCCCACGGAAGTAAGATGGGAAAAAGGCACCACTGTGATCAAGGCTGTTAGGACAAGACGATGATACCTGAGGCAAGTATATGCCGGGGGCTAACGCTCGACCATATTTTAGGAACACCAAAGCATCACTCAAGAAGCAGAGAGTACACCGGTAGCTATGATTGCCGAGACCGCCGATGGCAAACTCGGGCACGCTGGTAGAAATTCTAAGCACCACTAGCAAATATGAGGCATGTATGTTGGTAAGAAGCTGTCAGTCGATCTTGTTGAGTTGTTTTGCATATAGTCAGGTGTGATACTGATGCGATCTCCGCAGGCTTTCTGAACACTACTTGCGTACGACTCAACAACCACTTAGACCCGGTGGCCAAGCAGACTCTCAGCCAGAAACGATGATTCCAGAACAGTCATATAAGACCCTATCTTTCCCAATCCTGTATATGTACACTATAGTATATATATTGGTGTTTGTAAGACACGGATGTAGACATTTGGAAGGAAATAAATGTTCAGATGTGACCACCGATGAACTTTTGGTACAATACAAGTCCCTCCCAATTTGATTAGATCTGTTCTTGTAACTATTCAACGTTGATGGATACCAGACAACTAGTATTTGATGTAACATCATCGACCAGGAGAGGGGAATCCATGACATTACTGCGTCTCGGCTTCCAGTTGCTCCTGGTACTGGACGACGACACCAATCACGGCGCTCTCAAAGCTCCTCAACCTGCCGCATAGCAGAGTCTCTACGTTGCTTGAATCAGTTGATCATACTCCATAGGAAACGTGGGCACTGTCCCCCCCCCCCTAAACACACCTGCTTCAACAGCCTTGGGAGATGCTTTCTCGGTATAGTCCAAGATGGAGGCACAATCAACCTTAGTCGCAGTACGAAGGTCCTTGCCAGCGAGCAACACGTGCCACTATCTCAAGATGTTATTTATCTCTCCCACCTCCCGGAGCGGGCTAGCCTGCCAGTATGCCATTTTTGGAGGGCTATCCAGAGGCCCTCCCAGGTTAGACTCTTCCGCAGACACGTCGATCCTTGCTGCTCGCTGCCTCCCACTCTCTGTAACTGTTTTTATTTTGGGGGGGGGGGGGGTGCCTGAGTTCCTCTACCTTGTTGAAGTCTCTCAGGTGTTGCTCAAACGCCCTCTATGGAGCCGGCCTAAGACTACATGTGTAAACTTAGGTCTGCTTATCATCGTCAGAGACCTTGTAGACGTATGATTTGCCATCACCAGTGCGCACTCGCTGTTAGAAGGTATTGATACCACTGTACCGAGGAGTAAAGCATGTACAATGTTTACATGTAGTCGTTCGACTGAGCACGTGCCTGGCCCTAACCCTGACCATGTACGGGCACTGTAGGGAACCCCATGTCACTCCGGATCTGGACCGTATTACTACATAAATGCCTGCTTCCAAGGTTGGTAATTAGTACGTACAGATCGGCCGGGTATCATTTTCGTGACGTACGTACTGTGTACTAGGCCGTCTTCTCATACAATACAAGTTCCAGGCCACCAGGATAAAGATGCTGCGAAGTCTGTTCAAAGCAATCCGAAGACGGTGACTGATGAGTGCGTTGGCGTCGCGAGCTGTAGCCATGTCATCTCTAGCCAGGTTCTGGACGGTGAGTATGCGACCTATTATACATCTGGGCCTGGGTACAATTGCTTGTTGAGTATGCGCTCGAGACTCGCTGACCATTGATCGCCTCACCTGTAGCGCTCCTACACGCCAGACTATGTCGGCTTCGTACTTCTCGCCGTCGCCTACGCTATTGTGTGTCTTGTCTTCTCCTTCATATCTTTGTCTCCCCTCGCAGCTGAAACCTTGAAACTGACACCCAACCCCTCCTTCTTTCCCCCCAAAACCAGATCGCCCTCCTGGTCGAGCCCTTCCACCGGCTCTTTTTCATCAACAACCTAGACATCTCATTTCCCTACACCGAAGTCGAACGTGTCCCAGTCACCCTCGGCGTCATCTATGCCGCCGCCGTCCCGCTGCTCTTCGTCATCCTCACAAACACACTAACCCGCGCCTCGCGGCATAAACACCACGTCGCCATCCTGGGCCTTGCCATCGCCCTGATCCTAACCTCCTTCCTGACCGATACCATCAAGAACACCGTGGGCCGGCCGAGGCCAGACCTGATTGCGCGATGCAAGCCTGCTCCCGGGACGCCGGTGAACACGCTGGTCAGTATTGACGTGTGCACCGAGACGAGACACCATGTGCTGCACGATGGCTGGCGGAGCTTTCCGAGCGGCCACAGCAGTTTCAGCTTTGCGGGGCTGGGATACTTGAGTCTTTTCCTCGCCGGCCAGGTGCGGCTTTTCGTCTTGGGCAGCGGAAGGAGAGGAGATGACAACCGTCAGAGCAACGAGGCCGCCAATGGCGGGGCAGGGGTTCGAGAAGATATGGACGCGGTCAAGCAGGGCGTATTCATGCGGGGGGATCTAGCCCGCGCTCTACTCTGTCTCGCGCCCCTCCTGGGAGCCGCCATGATCGCCATCAGCAGGTGTCAGGATTACAGACATGACGTCTATGATGTGTGCATCGGGGCCTTCTTAGGCTGGGTCATCGCGTACTGGAGCTACAGGAGATACTGGCCGAATCTGAGCAGCTGGCGCTCTGATGAGCCGTATCCGGAGCCTCCTGCAATTGATGACCATGGGCCCTGGTATGGCCGGCTGAGGGACGAGGAGGAGGGGCGTGGTAATGTGAGCGTCGAGTTGGATCCGCTCCCCGCCTTGAACAGTCTTACTAACGTTGGACATCCTACAGCTGAATTGAGATGAGTAGCCACCACCCCTTTCTACTTGGTGGGCCGCGGTGTTGCGCGGTAGGCGGCCAGGTTGAAACCTGTATTATGAGAAGGAAAGTCGATAGTAGAAGCTTCGAGTGTGAGACATGCAATTGCTTGATTTGGTGGATGGAAACCATTAGCTGCGGGAAGAATTGTCTCGCTCCGTCAAGGTCAGCGGTATCTGGCGTTGGTCATCAACGTGGTTTCATCAATTGTCTATTGATACATGGTCGTTATGTTAGACCCAGCCGTCTCCCGGATCATCTATGGTAATGTCATGTGATCGCAACCGTGCCGCCCCTTCACCTGTCCTCCGTGCTCTCCTCCTTGGCCAGGTCATGTTTCTTCAGCAATGCCGTGATCTCATCCGCCGACCACAGCCTGTGGTAGATCGTGCCGTCCTCGTTCTGTCCCACCGTCGCGAACTCGATCTTCTCGCTGCTCAGCTTAGTCGAATCCATCGTCTTGCTGAGCACCTTGACCGCCGTACCACATGCCTCCTCCAGGGTGCAGTCCTCCTTGTAGTCCTGCTTTAGCAGGCTCGACGCGGAAGCGTTATTCGCGCCGGCGCTCGTCGCCTTCCATCCTCCGTAGTTGCCCGAGGGGTTCGACAGGTACAGCTGGAACTGTCGCTGGGGGTCCCAGCCGGCGTAGATGAAGGATACGCCGAAGGGCCGGAGGCCACCGTGTTGTGTGTAGCCTTGCTTCAGGTCGCAGAGTCGGCGGACGAGTTGCTCACAGGGAATGTCCTCGTTGTAGGTCAGGAGGTAGCGCTGGGCAGCTTGTCGGGCGTAGTTGATGAGGATGTTGGCGTCGGCGGTCATGCCTGCGACAGCGCAGATCATGTTGCTGGAGAGGAGAAACAAATGCAGTACGTTAGCGGTCCATCACCGCGCACAAACCCAAAGTGTAGGAAGGGGAGTAGCTACGCACTCGTTCAGGATGTAGAGCTTCTCGGCCGAGGTGTCTTGTTCAAGCAGCTTCGACGTCACCTTCCGCTCAGCGGCCAGGACGATGCCATCCTTGGCGAGGATTCCGATAGCAGTGCCGGCATGGGAGATGGCTTCGAGGGCATACTCGACCTGGTAGAGACGGCCTTCGGGGGAGAAGATGGTTGTCTATCAAAGGAAGTGTGTGTGTGAGCTGCATGTAGGTCCAAATGATGCTCCTTCCCAGGAGCTGTAGCTTTCCTCCTCTGTGTGGGGGGGACTTACTCGGGAATCGTATCTTCGAGACATGATTGCAGGTCACCGATTGACGACACACACAACACTGGTTCAGGTGCTCGAAGGTGAACAGGTGAACGGGGCTTTGGAAGGTCGAGGTGGGAGGAAAAGTGTATGGGCGGGTCAGTTTGGGAGAGGAGAGCGGGTGAGGACGATGATGATGATGGTTTGTTTGGCAGGCCGTTGGGTCGTTGGAAGGTTGGAAGGCTGCACGTTTTACTGACGGCAGGCAACTAAAGTGACTGGGGAGCTTGACGACGACAGCAGGGAGCTCCAGGCAATTGCAGCAACGCGTCAAAGGTAGGAACCACCTGAGCCACACGAGGCTGAGCTGACGAGACAGGCCGCTACTGTCAGCTTAGGTAATGCACTGTAAGGTCGACTTCAGATGTTGTCGCGCGAGCTGGTACCACGGCCACTAGCCCCTCCCCCTCACCAATCAGATAGCTTGCTTGTTCAGGCACTTACTGGTAGGTACTTCCACTACTGTGGTCCCCCCCGCCGATGCGCATACAAAGTTGAACCCTTCAAACCAGACCATTGCGTTGCTCCACCTCCACTTTTTTGTGACATTCATCGATCCTCTCCAACTCTTCTTCCCTTTTCCATTTCCCGATCTTTTGACCAAGGTTCTCTTGACCACAACCACACCAGCGTCGAGTATTCCCCCCAGCAGTCGAGTCGCATCATTTTTGCGATCATATCGCGACCTTTCAGACCCTGGCTACTTGATCCAAGTCAGCGTCAAGCGAGCTCCTCCTGTCTGGACTTGTCTCGCCGGGGCCTCTCGAGTCTAACCACCATCCCAGCCCAGCTGTCGCGACGCGTTTCCGCAGGCGCGAACTGACGGCGGGTGAGCTGCTAGGCATTCCAAGGCAACGAACATCCCTTCGTATCACAGCGATGGGCGCATGATTGTAGCAACTACATATTTCTTCGTAAAAACTCTTCTGGCCTGGCAAATGACTGTATGATCTCGCGATTGGCAACAAGAGACGATCGATAACTCAATCGTTCCCGCTTCCCTCCCAGTTCCGGCAGGGGAAAAGACGGGTGTTTACTGCTCTCGCAACTAGCGACAGAGGGCAGCGACAAGCACGATTACCCATATTCCACTACTCTAATCCTCGATTACTATTATCACTGAGAACAATTCGTACACAACATGTCTGGTAAGCTACCTACCTCGCCGTCACGGCAATCTTGGCCCCAATAGCACAGCCGGTCCCCGCGAAGACCCCGGTTCATCCCACCTGTCCACCAGCTGCTTTCTGCTTGCTTCTCACTCCCCATACGTTTCCCCTTCCTCTTTTTCTTTCAAGATCAATCTCTGACCAAACTCTTGACGATAGGAGAACCAGAGCCCCGTCGGTCGGTGCGGAGCACAAAGGGCCAGCACAAGGCCCTTGAAGCCCTCGATCAGCCCATCGAGCCGAAGCGCCGCGGCAGCAAGAAGTCGAACAAGAAGCTGACAGAGCCCGAGCCTGAAGAGGAGGAGTTCATCCGTTGTGTTTGCGGTGCCACCAGCCAGGAAGGTTATGCCGAGGATGAGCCCTGGATCGGTTGTGAGAACTGTGGCGCTTGGCAACACAATGTCTGTGTTGGCATGAGCATCTTCGGAGAGGATCTGGAAGACGTTACATATTACTGCGAGCAATGCAAGCCAGAGGACCACAAGAAGCTGGTCGCCGAAATCGAGCGTGGCGAGAAACCCTGGGTGGAGAGGCGACGCAAGTACGAAGAGGACAAGGCCGAGGAAGACGAGAAGAAAAAGAGGAAGGGCATCAAGAAGGGAAAGAAGCGCCTGAGCGAGATTCCGCAAGACGAGCCCAGGTCGTCCCAGAAGTCTGCCAAATCCTCTGCCTCCCCAGCGCCCGAGAAGACCTTGGGTGCAAAGAACGCGATTAGCAAGCGCAAGGATCGTCACGATTCTGCAGACACGACCACACGGGTAAGACATGCTCCGCTCCCAGCACCCGTGCACATAGAGAGAGACAGGAACACTTCATCTTGCTGACTGTTAGACACAGGAGCCATCCAAACTGCGCAAGGTATCCGAGAGTCAGGCCGTACCTGCCCCTACCGACTACGAACCCCCAAGTGACCTTCCAAACTCCATACCCGAGCTTCCTAGTGGCCGCCAAGGATCTGCGAAGTTGCTTCAGAGGGCTCTTGTTCATGTTATGAACGTCTACGAGAAGGAGGGCGGCTACAATCCTGCGGATGGCACCTCGAACGAGTCACGGGCGGATCGTCTTGCCCTCGCCATTGAGAGGGCTGTCCATGACACACATCCAAACGTTCAAGAGTACGCGAAGCAGTGTCGCGCCCTTGGGGCCAACCTGAAGAACAACTCGGAGCTAATTGTTCGACTCTTGGATCACACCTTGACTCCACCCATGCTGGCGGTCATGAGCACGGATGAAATGGCATCTAAGAAGCTGCAACAAGAGACTGCTGCAGCCCGGGAGCGCAGCATGAGACAATCCATTATTTCGACCGAGGATGGGCCTAATGAGCCACGGTACAGGCGGACCCACAAGGGCGACGAGCTAATTGAGGGTGATACCGTCGCTGCTCCCAACGAGGCATCGTCGTTCCCACAGAGGCAGCTCAGCCGTGATGCGCCAGCTCAGTCTTCCAAGACTAGTGGGCTGGCTCGAGTGAGCAGCCAAGGCCCGGCCTCACATGGCCGCAAGCCGTCAGGGGAGCCTATGAGAATTGACACGCAACAATCGCCCACCAGTGATTTTGACATCAACAAAGTCTTTTCTAGCGTCAAGTCCCCTACTGCATCGCAGAGGCGCCGGCCTTCCGCTCCTGCTCCTGCTCCCTCCCAAGGCCCTGGAGTCGACCCAGAAGTTGACAGGCTCCTTGAGGATGATGGCAACGAGTCACCCCCTTATTCACCGACCGAGGAAACTGACCCTGATGTCGTCTGGCGGGGCAACATCACAATGACAAGCATTGCGGATTGCCATGCGACGGCCAAACATATTGGTGGCGCGAACCTAGCCAAAACACTTGGTATTGCCTGGACCACGCTGGTTCCAAGACAGCTCACAATTTCGGGCCGTCTCGCGGTCTCGACGGCGAACGAATATCTCTGCGGTATGCGCTGGAGCCCTATGGTTGATATCGTCGTCGCCAGTTTAACTCCAGCTTCTGCAAATGGCAAGGCGGATTTCGATAGGATCTTCAACTACTTCCTTTCCAAGGAGAAGTACGCTGTGGTTGGCGACAAGGGTCTCGGCAACGTCAAAGACACATACCTCATACCCGTAGCCGCAGGCACTGGCAACCATCCTGAGTTTCTATTGAACCTCGAGGACAACTCCCTTCCGCAGACACGGACTGAGAACATGTTGCTCCTAGTCATTGTTTACCGCAATGACAACTCCACTATGAATAGGATCCATGGAAACGACTGGAACAACCGAATCGTCTCACCGTCAACACACAATAGCGCGACACCTACTCCTGTACCCTCTACAATCGCGCAGCGGAGCACGTCCATTTCCGCACCGACGTTCTCCCCCACGACACCCCATCTTGGCACTGGCGGCTTCCCGACGCCTCAACCTGATCTGAACGCGCAGGGTCATTCAGGGGCATATGGCCAGCAACATCCACAGCAGCATCATAACCAGGCTAGTCATGCTCCTCCAACCATGCCCCAGCCCGCACCAGGCCGGCCGTTGTCTCAACACGAACTTCAGCAGCAGGGTGAAGCTCGGGCTCGGGAAATACTTGGTCCTTACTTCAACAGCCCTACTGCGGCCTTCTTGATGCCCCAGGCTGCCGCGATGCAACCAAACGAATGGCATATTGTTCGAGGCATATTTGATCGGGAGCCCATGGCTCGAGATAATCTGCAGGTCCTCAGCGAGCTGATTGCGAAGGCTGGCCAGGCCAAACAAGCCCAGTCGCAGCAGTCACCCCCGCAACCAGCACCCACTGCCCAGCCTGGTCCCATTGGTCCTCCGAGTGCATCGCCAAAGCCACCACAGCAACCACAGCAACCACCACCAAGCACGTTTCAACACCCCATGGTCCAACAGCTCCCGGGCCAGCAGCCACTAGGCCAGCAGCCACTAGGCCAGCAGCCACCAGGCCAGCACTCGCCGCCGCCCGCTCAAACCAGGCAAACACCAATCTCGTTGCCCTCTATCCCTGGTATGCCGGCCTCGGTGCACCAATCCTACCAGGCGGCACAAGCACAAGCTCATCAAGCTCGCAACGTCCACACCCCAGCGGCACCTCCGGCATAGAACGGAACGCCAACGGTATCCCGCACATCTTTTAAACAAAAGTCATGCTGGGGAGTGAACTATCAACTGCCCTTCTTCGGGCTGCGAGAAAGGATTTACATGACTAGACAACACAAGACGGCATTGCGAATTACACGAGATTGAGAAAAGCATGAGAGAGTGGACTAAAATGGAGTACGGGGAGATCCAGGAGAGTGCTAGAACTTGATACTTGCGAAACCTCCAGTCTCTACCGCTCGCCATGCCACAGAACCTGAGACGGGCTTCGGCGCGATGAGATAGAGGAATGGTCAATTGGCGGGTCTTATCTGCTGTCTTGAAGCCATCCTTCATCTCGGGAGGGCACCTTCGGCACATTGTCGTCTGACAGGGGCAGACAGGGAGTTCGAATGTTTCTTTCGTGATACCAGTGTCGGAGTTCTACATGGGTTTCCCAACAGCAGGGACGGATACCGGGGTTTTTTTCTTATTATTATCTTGTCTTTCTTATTATATGCTTTCGTGGACAGAAATGTGGCCAGTCATTTGGGGCGGTCTAGTGCTTCAGTGTATCCCTAGGTTTGAAATAATGGAATGGATCCAATTACTTCTATTATACAATTCTTTCGCGTTGTCCACTGATTCCGCCACATAAAAGCCCAGCTGGCTTATACTTGGCTCACAGGTGTGTTGGAGTTGTCGACGTCAGATAGGAGACGAGGGGTCCAGAGATTACTCAGGTAGAGATGGCTTTGACGATAGCAAGCAGCAAGCAGGGGCAAGGCATGAGACATACCAAGGTCCTCGCGAGACGGCTTCTCTGGGATGGTTCAGTCACTGATTCGTTGTTCCTCGTTGCGATAAATTTTGTGGGCATGATAAACTGCCCAATATCAAGGGTATATAGATTGCAGCTCCATTACTGCAGAGCGCCAGAGGTCCACAGAACCACTGTTTGGTTTCTTCCAATCAACCTCTTCACGTCCTGCCTACGTGGTTCTCTTTTTCCGACCCCCTTCTTTCGAAGGTGGGCTGTCCCATCACGCAAACTCAGCCGCTTCATCCCACATCTCTCCATCACCGCGCTCATACACCACCTCTTCACCCATCGCCTTCTCAGGCGAACCTCCGTTTCCAACCACAGGCACTTCGAGGCTCCCCAGGCCCTCCAGGACCCGCTTCGCCTTGTCCGTAACGGCATTGACGGCAGCTGTCTCGGCGCGGATCTGGTCTAGTCGTGCCTGCATGGTCTGGATGAGGCTCTCCCTCGCCTGGTGCGGGCGGTATTCGTTGATGCCGTGATGCATGTTGATCAAGATAGTCTGGATGTCCGTGGCCTTCTCGGATATTCCGTCGGGGTCGACGCTCGCGGCACCGACGAGCTCGAGGAAGTTCAGCAGGACGGACTTGGCGAGCCGCTTCAGGTTGAGGGCGCGGTCGCGGTTCGCGTCCGTCGTGGTGGTGGGGTTGTTTGCGGTTGTGCTAGGGACAAGACGGCGGACTCCCATCGCTTCGAGGGTGGGTAGTTCATCTTTCAACTAGAGGGAGGGCGGACGGACAGGTCAGCGCGGTCGTGGTCTTCTGTTGTCGGGAAGAGGTGTAGGGAGGTATGATCGCAACTCACGGTGAAGAAATCGCCATAGAGTCTCCATGACCCCTCGGCAGGCTCAGGTGGGGGCTGGAGATGTCTGAGGTCCTCGGGAAGGTTAGGTATGAGAGTGACATCAGCCTTGGCTGAGACCACCTCTGAGGGCTGTTCCTCCTGCCATGTCTTCTTCAGCTCTTCGAATCGGGAGATTTTGTCCGGGGTGAAGTCGCGCCAGATGAATTCGGGCGGATTTGGAAAGGTTGATGAGATGGTCGGAGCCTGGTGCAGTGCCTGATCTGCCATTGTCTGCGAAGTTTCTAGATTGGTGGTTGCTGGTCACTGGTCGTCGTCGGCAGTGGCTGCGAGATTGGTTGTGATGTGCGCCAAAAGTGAAGGAGGCGGACGATATGAACAAAAATCGAGGGAATCAGAGGAAGCGAGAGGTGTTCTGTTCAGCGTTCCCAGGAGGGACGCAGTGGTTGTCCAAGTTGCCTCTCCATGCGCCCCGCCAGTCTAGATGCGCGCCGACAATGGGAAAAAGAAGAACAGCCTTGCGATCCAACACGGGTCGCGAAAGTCGAGGTAAAGTTGAACTGTGACGTTGAATCGAAGGAGCTCGGACGTTCACAGTGCCTGCCGGATCGCGGATCGGCAATGTTGGTGCCGCTGTATGTACCTAAGTACCCGAGTACTTAGGTACAGAGGCTGTGGCTGAAGTATGTCCCTGGTAGTTGTGGCTAGTGTCCGTCATGGAATGTGGCTGTGGCGACCGGTGGGGCATGAAGCTCACTTAGCCGTATGTACTGTCAACATTGCTCAAGAGAACCGCCTGGAGTAGAGAGAAGAAGGGAAGAAAAGAGAAGACAAGAGAAAGTAAGAGGATGAAATGACCTAGTAACCTACTCCCATACAATACTGTACAGCAACGCAGACGGTCCGGCGGCTAGGACGACCTAGAAGACGACGACGATCACACAGAAGCGCGACCTGTTCGTGTAAACCACAGCGCAGAGGAGCTCCTCGATCCATCGCGATCCGTGCCGTCCTTGGCCTCCTCTGCCAGTAGTCCTTGCTACCTGAGAAGGACAGCGTTGATTCGTTCCAATACCCCGACTCTCGCCTTCGCCTCGACTAGACTCGACCCGTTTCCAACTTCCGCCATGGCCGACGCCCGCTCCCTTCTGCGCCAGCAACGCGCAGCTCGAAGAATAGACCATCCCCACGCCTCCTACTCCGACACAGGGAAGCTGACGTGCACAATCTGCCACGAGCCCATCAAGAGCGAGGCGCAATGGGAAGGCCATACCCGTGGCGTTGGTCACCGACAAAAGCTCCTTACATACCAGAAGTCCAGACAACCACAGCAGCAGAAACAAACACAGCCGCCGAGCCATACCAGCAGCACCAATGGCGGCGCAAGCGCCTCCAAGCCCAAGAGCAAGAATACCATTAGCGATGCGGATCTTCTGGCACAGATCATCGCCGGGAATGTGAGCGATCTAGGCTCAGGGCAGAAGCGGAAACACGATGACGCAGGTTCGGATGTGGAGATGGACGACGCCGAGGCGGAGGAAGAAGCCATGCGGAAGAAGAGGAGCAAGACGACAGATATCGACTCTCCAACAAGGTCAAATACGGCGGCTGCCGCGGCGAACAACGGGAGGGACGACTCAGTGGCAGACAAGGACGCGGGCAAGCCAACTTCCAAAATCACACCACCAAGCCTGGTGCGGCGGATCTCAGGGACGCCCTCACACGGCGTGGAGTTACAGATCCCTTCCAGGCCAGCGACACCGAGCGCCAGTGGGACATCTGCCGCGTCAACACCGAGGGCGACGTCGATGGGACGGAGCCCGTTGATGCCACCAGAGGTGCAGAGCGGGGGGTTACCTGCGAAACAAAGTCAAAAGGCGGCTTTCGCCACGACGACAAGTACCAACCCCATCACTAGCGGAGCCCCGAATTCCTCAACAGAAGCAGTAGCAACGGCAGACGATGAAGACGACGACTGGGCCGCCTTCGAGGCCGAGGTTGTGAACACCACCACAACTACCACTACCACGGGTCCACAGACCTCCCAACGCACGAAATCCGCGGGCGCATATGCCTCAGACGCCGTGATATCCGCCGCGCCTCTGACAGCTGAGGAACTCGCGGCCAAGACAGCCGAGGAGGAACACGAAAGACGACGGGCTGTGGCCGACATCGAGCTGGAAGACGAGAAGGAGGAGGCCACGCGGGCGTTGGAGACCGAATTCGAGGAGATGGAGGAGTTGGAAGCGCGTGTGAGGCGGCTAAAGGAGAGGAGGGAGGCTCTACGGAAGGGGAGCATACAGTCGGGTAATGCTACAGTTGCGGCTGCCGAGGTGGCGCCGAATGGCAACGACGATGCTGGTGGTGACAAGAAAGAAGTGCCTGATGAGGACGAAGATGAAGACGACGATGGCTCTGACGATGATGACGACGATTGGGCAGGCTTCAGGTTCCGGGGGTAGGGCATTAGTCTGAATGGCATGGTATATCACATCGAATGTCAAGACGGGCAACATTTTGTCGTGTGTAAGGGGCGTTGGAAAACGAGCATTACTTGGAGCACGAATGTTTTGCCTTGGTTTGAATGGATTTCAGCAGATAAGGCCGCCGAGTGGCGAGGATGGGCAAAACTTGCATTGTGAGTTACAAGACAAGACATTGACCACCAGAGCCACTCTCGTTCCTCCCACGAGTAACACCTGCGAAGAAACGCTCCAGCCCACGTCTCGGCTCGTGGATAGTATGCACATGCCCACATAGGGTACTCAGAATTGAGAAGTGGACACATTGCCCAAGGTGTGTATCATGTACCGCTGGCTATATTTATAATACACCACTACAATCAATGCTGGCTGCCTGACAAACTCCGGCAGTCTATCCTTCTCAAGATCGAACCCATATACCAGTAATTTGGAACATAGACTGCCGCCCTAAGCTGCAACAGTGTCATCAAGGTATACCGGGCGTATTGTGCCCATTTGCGTCTGCTCATGCACTCTGTCCGCAAGTTTGTTGCTGCAAGCACGAAAACGGAACCAGAAAGATGGAAAGAAAATCCCCAACACCGCTAGATCATGCATCATCCCAACAGCGATCGTTGCTGCATATACTGTCCAAACATGGACACCCCTACCCCGATAGCTCATCTCCATCAGCCACCTCATCAAGCAGGATATATTCAACTGGCCTCTACCTCGCCCCGTCCAACCCCCTCCCAAAACCGTCTCAACCTCCACACCCTCCCCACCCCCCTACTCTCCTCCCACCTCCTCCTCCCCTCGACCTTCTCCCTCCATCGCCTCTCGAAGACGCTCCCGACCCAGCGCCTCAGGCCATCCCGCACCTGCTCCCTCTCTACCGCCCGTTTCTTGGCTACCAGCGACGGTGCCACCCTTTCGTTGCCCGGCACGCACTCGGGCGGCAACACAGAGCGCTGCACAAGGGCCTCGGGAGGGGGCCGGGCGGCCAGACGGCGGGAGAGGCGGATGGCGGTTAAACTGCGGGCTAACTGGCGGGAGACGACGGTGGTGTGGGTCAGGAAGATGGAGCGGTGGATCAGGTCGAGCAGGGAAGGCCGGGATGGTGATGTGAGGAGCGGGGGGAGCATAGTTCGGACGTGTCGGAGGCGGAGGCGGTGGAGAATGGGCGCGACGGCCAGGGAGCGGAACTGATGGGACGTCTGTCATGTTGACCAGTCAGTCGAGTCAATCAGTCATTCACTTGGCTGTGAGGCAAGCAAACCCCTGACAGCCGCATCACAATCGGGAGCAGGATTAAACTTGGTCGACCGTGAAAACAATGCCGTCAACGAGCAGCACACAAGAGAAAATTGCAAAGTCGGGAAAGTGAAACAAAATAAAGACAGCAAAAACGTTCCGAGGACGCCGTGAGCCTTGCGCGAGGACGAAGACGGTGACACAGCCGCAGCCAGACAACACGAGGCAGGCTCACTTACCCTCGAGGTAGCTAACAGGTCAGGGACATCCAGAAACCCCAAGATGTGAAGCAAGACCTCATTCGGGAGATCAGACAGCCTCACAATAGCGTTACTGTTTACGAACCTGGGCCTCGGGTCCATGCCATTCCGGCCAGAAATGATAAGTTCTCTGCAGCCACTGTCAGCGCCGGGTGCAGGCCATGGGTTGACTCCCTCCTTCTCTTGGCCAACTGCATTTGACCTCCCATCCCTCATCAATAATTCCTCACGTGTATGGTCGTGTGATGTGTGTGGAACGGGTTGGGCAGCGGCGGCCGGACCAGGGGTAGAGATTGTAATTGGTGTACTTGGTGTACTTTCTGATAGCGGCTCGATCCAGCACGAAGTAGCTTGGCGAAGTGGACTGTCCTGACTGTCAGGTTCACTGGGTGGAGGTGCTGCAGACGAGGCAAGAAGAGACGGAGAACCAGGTTCGATAGCGGATAGAGTGAGGTGGCTGGCCTGGTTAGCCAGTTGGGTGGGGTCTATATCGGCGTGTGGGAGCACTGTTTCTGCAGCAGCAGGGGTTGCTGGCGAGGGTGATGACGGTGGAGGACAGGTCGGCCACTCCATGATGTCGGTGTTGCTGAATCTTGCGAGCAGCAGGCTGCCCACAGACTGCGCCGTGGGTACTTTAGTGGGTGGATCAAGTGGCCTTCAAGGTTGTGGTATTTGCTGGGTTTCCGGAAACCGGTCTCTGCGTTGTTCACGGAAGACGTCTGGCCTGGGCAGAGATTAAGTCAAGGTGTTACACAGTAGTGATGTAGGCGCGCGCAACTACCCGTGTAGGGGCACAGCCCAGGAGAGAACAAGTACTCGGTACTGGAATGTATCTAGATATGGGCTCAAGTGCGGATCAAGCGGCTGAGAGATAGAGGCGCGTTCCACACAAAAGTGGTAGGTCGGGCTGGCAGGATGGCCGGAAGGGCTGTGTGCACAGTAGATCAGCCGATTAACCTGGTATTGTTCAGGGGCAGGCGGCTAATGGACAAGGCTGACCCTGGGAAGTCCAAAGTAACCAGAGATTGATTCAGCATCTACCTATGAGTTCTTGTTAGCCATGGTCTTCACAAAACATAGGAGCAAGGAAGGATCCATATTACAGTGTGTGTCGGGATGGGAGGGCAGTCGGTCACAGATGCGCTCGTGTGGTTCCTGGATCGCTAAGTCTCAGGGCTAGAGTGTGGCAGGGAGAGTATACAATACATAACAGTGAGGAGGAAAGAGATATCTAGGTCGTCGGTTCTAGGTAGGTAGCTATAAGATATGGGTGTATGCTTGTGTTTGTCTGGAAATGGAAATGATAGTTCGTCGAATCTACTCTTTTCTGGCTCATAGGTATGTTTTGAGGCTGGTGGTGGTGATGATGGTGTTGTTGTTGTTGTTGTGGTGGTGGTGGTGGTGGTGGTGTTGTTGATGCGGCGGGGTTCGTTTTGTCACCGTGAAAATAGACGCCGGGTGCAGTGGCCCTGGCCCGGCCCTGGCTACACTTACCTACACAGGCAGGTACTTCAGTGCGTACCTGGCTGGATACCTGGGTACTTACCCACTATGTAGGTACCTAGTATCCATAACCCAGTAGGTACGATAGTACTAGACTAAACAGGACTAGCTTGCACAGTACACACTTGCGTCACCAGGACCGGGAAGAGCCGATCTCGCGAATCGCTCCACCTCAATTGGCAGTACCGCATCTGGTCACTCCTACTCTGCACCACACTGACACTCTGGCATAAGACAAGGGCATTCATTGCATCGAGTCCCTGTCTGGGTCTAATGCACTCTATCGAGACGGCATTGGTCTAGATTGTTTCCCACAAATTTCAAAGGATAGATCATAAGGGAGAGAGGGAGGGAGGGTGAGGGGGGAGAGGCAGAGAGGGAGAGAGGGAGGGAGAGGAGCGGGGAGGGAGTGGGCGGACAGTGGGGGAGCACGGATGACAGGTGATATCAAACAGGGTATCTCGGAATGGATGGCCCCAGTGGCAGGGTTCGGGATATGGATGGCCGGCGGCAGGCTACAAAGTGATCCCTGCACACTAGTGCAGTTACTTCCTGATCCGGCCTGGTGCTTAACGGCCCGCATTAGTCGTGGAGACGGTGGGGATCACGGGCGGGACATGGTGTGCCATTTTCAAGATATGCGGGGTAAATGCAGTATGAACTGCCACTGTCTGAACATGTATACCTACCCAGGTAGGCAAGTACGGACGTACGGATCTATATCAGGCATGCACTACGGATATACTTAATAACCAAGTCTAGGACTACCTACCTAGGTACTTAAGTTTATAGTATCTACCGAGTAGGTACAAGGTAGAAGTCGTCTCAGCTCGATCGAGCAGTATCCGTCAATTGTCTGATCATAGAACAATTTCTATTGACTCTGATCCCTTGCCCAGGTGGCCACGACCGCGGCAAGGCGCTTGGGATATCCGGCCTGCCTAAAAGATACATAGCTGCCCCCCCTCCTATCCCCAATCCGGACTTGTGTTGTACATATAGGGATCAGAACGATTGATCCCACACTACTGTAATCCTGGTCTGCAGGGCATATCACAGTGGAAACGCAGCACTTGATGTCACATAGGGCCCACAACGAGACCCGTGAACAGCCACGAGCTAGCACCAACGAGGTGTCTCGGTGGGAGGTGTGCCATTGCTCGGATCACCATGACAAGGGCCGCTGCGGATTGAAGAAGGGTTAAGGAAAAGCAACTAGTACTCGATGCATATGTCCTGCTGCCACCTGCCATCTGCCACCTGCACCTGCAAGCCATATTTATGCCAAATGTTTTTGCCAAAAACCTGCCAGAGACCGACGAAAACCACCCGTCTGCACGTTCTCTGCACGTCTGCACGTCTTCATGCCCAACCCTCACCGATGTCGTATCGGCCCCCCGGCCGCAACACAGTAGATAACTGACACTTAGAGATCATGCATATCACGACGGATCCGTACCGGACATGCCCTTTGTCACACACACCAAGTTGCATGTACACATGCCCCATTACATATGGCGTTTTCTGTTCAAATCGTGCACCCGGGTACGGTAATATCTACTTCAGTACATAGCTGCCCTCCATGTTTGTCACCTTGCATGCGACATACATGATCCGTACGTATGTACATACATACATACATACATAACCTGAAGATCCTGACATGCGATGGGACCTCGTTTGCATGATGGCATGGTGAGACCCCATGGAGAATGCCTGCGACGAATCCGGGACAACTAACAACAACCACAGCAGCAGCAGCAGCAGCGGCAACGGCAACGTCAACGGCAACAGCAACAGCGGCCATCTGGATGGAAGTCGATCTACTGAATTCAGTCGTCAATATATATGCTCTGTCATATTCTCACCGGCCCCATAAATCAAATTACCCGGTTGCTGGATATCCTGTAGGGATGCATATGTTGTGACGTCCACGTCGTGGATACACAGACATAAAAGCCTGGCAGCCACCGAGAATGGAGATACATACTTAAGTAGCCAGCAGCACCCTCCAAATTAGCCCCAAGAGATCCTGATCTGATGGGTGTCGTTGTCTCAGATCTTCAGCCCTTAAACAATGGTCCTCGGTCGTACAGGAGCTCCAGGTGTGGCTGCCATCACAGCGACACAAGCACAGCATACGTCTCGTATTTCTCCCTTTTTCTTTTTCTCTTCTTCTCCACCCCGACCGCGTTGACGTTGGACCACGCCCACTCAATCCCCACTTGCTATTGTCCATTTCCACATGCCAACTCCCTTCCATGTTCAATATCCCACGTACCTCTTCACACATATCGGACAATACGTGTAGTGCCGTGTACCGTGTAATGTGTCAAAATCGTAGGCAATAAAGAGACGGATGCGGATCCGGCGCCGAAACTCTCTCGAGCTCCGTTCTTTTAGGAGTTGGAGGGTGGCCAATTTTTCGGTCGGCCCACCACCCTATCTTGACCGGCCAATCATTACCATAAGATCACACCGAGGAGGCTGAATATGAGACACGCGTCGAGTGGAAGAAAACACACACACACACACACACACAACACCACCACCAACACCACCACCACCATCATCATCACCAGCACAGCCATTCATCATCCCGGTTATCTGCGACTACAAGAAGACATTATGACGACCCATAATTTTACTTGATTCTGATATGTTGAGCTTCATTGCCAAGCTGGATGCATCTCCTTGTGGACAACATGATCGCCACTACATATCGCTGAAAGTGTATCAGATGGGCTGGCAGTCTGGGATGCCCCATAGCAATGCAGCCCGTCATCGCCAGGGAAGTGGGAATAGACCACCACAAGCAATCGGTGGAGCTCGCCGAGTCAATGTCTGCCATCTTAAAATGGTTCCACTAAAGCCTCGTGTAAGACGATTGGCCGCCGCCAAAAAGCACACATTACTACTTTAGGCAGTCAACATATCCCTGAGCTCATGTGATTCGCGGGAAATGTTGACTTTGGGTCGCCTTTTCTCTGATTGGTTACCTTTTGGTGAACTCGACTTCATCCACGACGACGTTGATGCTCTGTCGGCTTTGCAAATAGCTGGTGTCTGTCAGGATATTCTCGAGGGGTCCTGAATGATTATTGAGGGCTCCAAGGTATACATGAGACTTTTCAAGAGTGATAATGCCTATGCCAGCACCCGCACAGTCAAACGTAGAGCCTGGTTTAGCTAAGCCAACACACACACAAACACACACACACACACACACACAGAGTGACAGGCTCACATAAACATTCTCTCACACACGCGCGCACACACGCACACACGCACACGCACGGGGCGGGCCGTTTTTGTGACGACCAGCCCAACCTTGTTCGTTCCACGAAGGATGGAACCAACATGTGTGATGGCCGGCTCCGCATAGCCGAGGCGAGATTCCATCACATCTGTAATAAGATTATGTTGGCTCCACACCTTGTTAGTCTTGCCAATATCTCTTTTCCTTGCCCTGCATGCTCGGTACCGCCGCGAGAGGACATGGGGAACCTGTGACATATACATCTTAGTCAATTTGGCCAGTCGGTAATCAAATCAAATTCACATGTGGTGGCCCCATCAAACCAAGAGATCCGGGCGGTTAAATATCGTCACAGGCGCTACGAGCCAAGCATACTATCCTGGCTGCCGTAATGGTGTATAAGTCCGGCGGAGGAGAAATACAACCGTTGGTTTCTGCTATCTTGTTGTTGTTCTTCAATGTTGTTGGTGTTGGTGGTATCGCTATCCCCCAGCTCGAGGCCCCCCAGGCGCGGCCAAGTCAGTCCACAGGTCAACCAGCCCTGCCCAGAGCCTGACCCATAGCAGGTACCCTCCACACGCCAAAGACAGCATCGACTTTCGAGACTAAGAGCAACATATCTCCATTTCCTAGCACTGCAGGACCGCGGACAACTCATCAACTTTAGACCATCGCGTCATCCTGTCGCCTCTCCATCCTGGGACCCTGTATCTTGTTTTCAAGCATTTCTTGTCCCGCTCACGCAACAAAGTGTCTCTTATCACCGACGAGAGACCTAAGGTCTCACCCGCATTCGGATCTCGATGCATGGAGATTCCGGGCGAGGTGTGGTGGGAGACAGATGAGGATCCATTCATGACAACATACGCAGCAATGTGAGTCTTTCCCAGTAATAAAGGCCCCAAACAAGGGCCGGCGGGACTCTCCGTTAATCGTGTGCACCGTGTCTTTATCGAAAAGAGCCCCCAAACATGGTTGGTCGTCGACAAATCGTAGCTCGGCTATGTGTGAGCCATCTACGTGGCTTATCCAGCTCATGTAGACCTCCTCTTGGGGTGGTACTTGACTGGGAACAACTCACCAGGAGAACCCCCCGGGATCCACATCGCCATGGCGAGAGAGAGAGAGAGCGAAACTCTAATCGGCATCCTTCCCCTTAGTCGACATCCTGTTCATGTATCATGGTCCCTGAGTGACGATATCACCGGTGTGTCGTGGAGTGTGTGTCGTCAGTTGTTCAACCAAAGCCCCTGGCAGTTGGGCTCCCACCAAGCGGCCGCGACCTGCAGAGGCTGCAGAAGCTTGAGCCGATGGCCAGAAAATCTGGCCCGTCGTTCCCTCTTGGTCTCGCCTCGGGTACAATTAACATCTCCGGCGCTACTCGCGTCGTTACAAGTTCCGCGAGTAGCATGCCATACCGGGCGGGTCTACTGTACGAGCCAGCCAGCCTGCCTGCCTGCTGTCCGAGGTCTGGAGTCCGGAGTCTCGAGGAAACGAAACGAAACGAGACGAAACGAGACGAAACGAACGACGGGCCAACGTCGGGGGCTCTCGTAGCCCTGCCTGCTTCCTCAGCCATGCCATCCCAGCCGGTCAACATAAAAGATGAGCTACCTACTGCATCGATCCATGCATCTTGGTTCATGGTCGATGAGAGAGATACATCCAGTACTTCGTATACAAACGCACACACACACGCGTACACACACCAGTAGGAGCAGAGTCCCTTGCATAGTGGATCTAAATCAACTCGGGCAAGTGAAGCGCGGCCACGTTGATGGCTCCCCGAAGGTCGCCCCTGACATGGGAAGTCAGCACCTTAGTTTCCTCTGCCGTACCTAGGTATCGCGTTTTAGAAGGCCAACACGCCATCGCCCTGAACCCACCCACTGCCCTAGACTGTTAGAGGAGCACCAGGAGGAGCCCCCGAATCTTGACCTAGGTAGTCCCTGTTTTGATTTTCTGCTTCTGTCCAGCTTGACAGTCAGACTGGATCCCTACAGGTCACGAGAGATTCCACTACTGCTGCCCTAGAGCCTCAAACGTCAGCACCTCGGTGGGTTCTCTGTTTTTTTGCCCCCATCGACTCCCATCCTCATCCACTCTCATTTGGCCCCTGGCAGGCCGGAGCAGTCTCGCGGCAAAGGCGTCCCGTTGCGGCTGATTGGGGGGGTATCATTTCGGCAAGGACGATCATGACACACCGTTGTGGCAACGGCCAGTCCATCCTCATCAGGCAAGTCAGAAGTGAAATTCAATTACCTCAACCATGCCATTCGCCTCGTCCCTATTCCTCTGAGTCCTCCCGCTAGAACTGCCCTGTCCCGTTCTGGCCGTTACTGGCCGCGAGCATGTACATACAGAGGGGCGGCTGTGGACGGCCTGCTGTCGACAGCAACGAGAGTGGTAACTCCGCGTAAGGGAGGTGGGCCGGCTTGCTTGCTCGTCTGGTACTGTGACTCCTGTCCGCTGCAAGTATGAGTTGGCTTGCGGTTCGCCTTCCAATTTGCTCGAGACCTCATTTACATCTCTACAGTGTATTCGCGGACGAGGCAGGCTTTCCCCAAAGAGCCCCCAATCAGCATGTATTCGATGATTCACACATGAGATGATTCGCTTGTGGCTCTGGCCATGCACGCGATGTGTCCCTTTATCTCGATGAAATGCCAACGACCGGTGTGGACTTGCAGGTCTCGTATGTATGTGCTTGATGCTGTCAAGGTGTTGTGCTGGCGGCCGGCGTCCTGGATTCGGTCTCTGAAAATGGGAACTTCGGACTAAACGCCTCCCGTCTGCGGGATGTGAGTGACTTTGACAAGGTTGTTCCGTGTCCCCCCCCCCCCTTTGAGCTGTTGTTCCCCATAGAGCTAGGCAAGAACCTCTATGCTGGCTGTCTCCGACCAGCACACAACCATCAACCATGGACTACCCTTCCTCCCCGTCCCTAGTGTCGGAGCGGGCCCTGACTGGCCCTCGTTATGGGTCCTGGAGGGCATAAGCGTAGATGCGGTAAGGAGCCTGACAGTCGTGCCATGTGGTACGGACAACACCACGGTGGCCATGACGGCAACATGTTGAAACACGGGTAGATCGCACTATAATTCTCGCCTTTCGTGTGGCGCCGGGATGGAACCGTTGAGCCAGACAAGGGTATGGTGATGTGGCTTGGATTGTGGTCGGCATTGGGCATTGAGCGTGGTATTCGACGCGATGATCTGCATGAAGGATTGACGGAGGGGGGGGGGCTCAGACATCAGGGTACCATGCCCAGTTATTTAAACACAAACACCCGTGTATTAAGCTGGAAGGCCTTACTTGATTTGATTGACCATATACATTGCTTGGTCTCCAAAGGGGAAATCCGTGGCCCACACGAACCCAAGAGGGAAATGTGGAATCAAGCATAGCTATGCTATGTCCGCCATGGTGGAGAAGGAGGCTCAAATCTATTAGGGGCGATTTGATCATACATCATAGACAACGTGGCTCCACCAGGCCGTGTCAGATATTTGAGACCGTGCATTGGGGAGCTTGCAGGTTGGAATAACCCTGTTGACAATGTGCTATGGAGGAGATACAATGCCAGGGATTGGAATTTTGACATTGACGAGACTGTAAACAGGGGGGTGAGGAAGGGAAGCCACCCAGTTGATCTTGCTCGACCGGCACGCGTCAGTGTAGAACAATCATAACTGTTGCATGCTTGCTGGCTTTTGACCGGCTGCAGATCCGGCATGCACACATGCCGTTATGCCCCCTCCTCCCGAGCAGCAAGCCTCGTCAACGAGATGCTGCAGATGGGAAGTGGTGCGTTGTCAATGGCCCCGGTCCACCTTCCTAGATCAACAGGACAGGGTCAGTCATGGAAGTATAAGTATGGCGCTTCCTCATCGTCTCCATGAGCTACTCTCGTTGTGTTGATTTGCTTCAACATTGTGAACTTCGAGATATCCATTGCCAGTCCTGCCGAGAAACGTTCAGGGCAACTTTTGGTCATTCCTTGGACAGAATATATCGGTCTATCCCATACTCGGTAAGTTAGTCATGTGCTAGCATGTATCGTGCGTGTGCTGAAAGGGGCATATAAATCTGTCAACCACTAAGGACAGACACATATGAGCTAACGCACACTTTCCAGTCTGGGGAACCGCAGTTCTATACAAACCCTTTAGCCTTCATCCCGCAACCTCATCCGCCTCTCCGCCACAATGTGCTACTTCGAACAGACGCGGTGGCAATGTGGTTACTGGAAATGGGGTAACTTCCGACAACAGTGCAACAAGGAATATCGAACGGGCGAAACTTGTGGCTTGAAGCTGGTCTATGATACGAATTACATGCCAGGAAACTGTAAATTGTGCGACCAGATCGAGAAAAAGGAGAGACGGTACAACAAGATGGCCCAGGACGTGGAGCGATGGAGGAGAGAGGGGAACCGGAAAGCCACCATTGAAAAGACCGAATACGACATGGAAGAGGTCCGGATGGCAATAGAGAAGATCTGGGGAGAGCATCAGGAAAAATTGAGGACTATTGGCTAATAGAGAGGGTATCTGAACAGAAGGTACGCCTCCCGTCAGTGACAATCTGAACCCAGTGGCTGACTGAAAAAAGCACGAAAATGTAAACAGAAAGACCAAAAGACGGAAAAGAAAAAGAAAAAAAGAAAAAGCCACAGGATTGACGAAAACCGGCGAGACTGCAAGCGAACGAGGATCGAGGATTCAGGGATTGTAGACTGTGTGGTGGTCTCCTTTGATGGCCATTTCTTGTGGATTTACTTGAGCTAGAGCTCCCCCCTGATCATGGGCTGGAATAGAGCTTGTTGACAGGACCCGACTGGGGAGATTGTGCAAGGTTTTAGTTGCTTCGAAAGCCTACCTATTGTCAACGTCTCACACTCGATCTATCCTATCATCAGAGACATGATGAGGCCAGCTAAGGCCAACAACGGAAGAACGTATGTAGAATTCTGCAGGTCGCATCCTGGGATCTGACACCAGACCCTTGACAGGCGAACGCGACAGCTTTCAGAGGTGCGGAGCTGCAGGAGACAGCACTGATGTTCGAAAGTGTGTCGATGGCAATATTGCCCCCACGTTGACATGCATAGAATGGACCCATCGAAGGCCCTGACAGGTTGATCGTCGCAGGAATGATGCCTGTAAGCATGCACATCCAATACACAGTAGACCAGACTGTGGTGCCAGCAAATGGGACCTGGATGAAGGAGGTGAGGGGCCCGGTAGTGGCGCCATGGGAGCCTTTGACGTTTGACTGCAGGAGACGGGGATGGCAGCATTTCGGCCGAGCAACCAGCCATTCAGCAGTGGCATATAGCGGGATAGGTGACGAAATTTTCATAGCATCTTCTCGGGAACGGCCAAGCAGATACCTGTGCACTGGAGTCGCCCCAGAAAACTTGCAGAGGCAAGAGCAGTCGTTGTGTTGGCCTTGGTGTAGCCCGGGCTTGGCTGGCCCATAGCTGCTCCACAATCACAACGTGTATAGCGAAATGATGCGGCCATGATGCGTCCTGCAAGGCTAGTAGTGTGAGGGTCGAGCCTAGCAGTTTAGACTGCCGGAGGATGGGTGGGCCATTGGACGCGCTGCGTGTGAAGTAGGTAGTCGCAGGAACCAGTTCATCAAAACCGTAGTTGTCGATTGCTGGCGAGACTGCTCGCCCAACCATGCCCACAGTGAGTCTGACAAGCTGCCCTGCCCTCATCCTCGGTAGAGCCTCCGAAGGCACTGTGCATCTACTGAGAATCGAAAAACTTCAAGGATATAGGCATAGGATCCCGTTTCCGTATTAACGTGGACACGGCAGAAGTCGACAACACAGCCCTGATTTGCAGTGTGTTTGATACACAGCAAGGGCGCCGCGTGGTTCGTTCCGTGCCGAGCGTTAACCGAGGCCGGAGACATTGAATGAGAGAAAACTCTGACGCGAATGCGAGTGACAGAAGCTAATTGTGTGATTGTCCAATGCTAGTCTCCACCTGGAAGCAACATCAGACAAAATTCGCACGTGGCTGCTGCCCAATGGGTTCGGCCTGGCCGCGGTTCTGGCGAAAGTCTCCATGATGATGTCGGCGATTGGTGGCTGGGGAAGCTTAAAATACAAGGAGGAGATCAGGCTTGGTAGGTACTGCTGCGAACTACGCATCGACTGGGAGGAGAAAGCACCGGTGAAGTAAGAGATGAAAAAATTGAACTGTTTGGAATTGTCTGCGGGTGTAGTGATAGAAATAATTCAGATTTGTTTGGGTCATTATGAGCTGGATCCTCATCAAGTACTGTGTGTTATATGGGGTCGGTATCTTCTCATGACACGCAACAAGGGTCCAGTACGGTGGGGCTCCCATTGTCTCGGGTCAAACAGGTCCTGTATATCATCTGTAATAAGGTGTGTGAGAACATGGGCAGACGTGTGTGTAGCGAGCATCGTCTGCCGCCCGACCCTGCTGCATGTGGGCAGGAACATGACGCAGGCACATGACATTCAGTGCATGCTCGTGGTCCGCAGTGAAGTTGAAATAAGGAAAGGCTAGAAGGTGTGATGTGATGTGTCGTTCAAAATCCCGGTCGGTGAAGAGCCCTTGTCCCTGCGTCATGCCATCGCCGCGGCCGCTTCCCTGAAGTTGCCGACCAGTGCATCGCTGGACTCGGTCTTGATATGTGGGACCATGTTCTGCAGCTCGGCGGCGTCTTCTTCGTCTTCTTCTTCTCCTTCTGGAAGCCAGTCGACCCTAGCCCCAGTGGCCGCAGCGTCCAAGTCATCAGCACTGAGCTTGGAGAGCAAAGACTGGTACCGCATCTGACGTGCTTCCTGACCCACATGACCGTATGGGTTCGGAGGTGCATTGCGCTGTGCATCCTTGGTGGGCGCTATTTCGAATATGTCCACCATGTTACTAGAGCACCAAAACATCAGCCTGTTGTTCCACCACCCCTCTTGTCTTTGGGGTTCTGGCGTACTCAGAAGTTCGAGCCACGACA
This sequence comes from Cytospora chrysosperma, assembly GCA_016808195.1. Taxonomy (NCBI): domain Eukaryota; kingdom Fungi; phylum Ascomycota; class Sordariomycetes; order Diaporthales; family Cytosporaceae; genus Cytospora; species Cytospora chrysosperma. The sequence goes on along the minus strand of MU179926.1, from coordinate 9,456,163 downwards.
CGCTGCAGAGCCTCAATCTCTCGTTGAGCCTCCAGAGGGTCGTTCTGCCCCGTCATCTGCTGCTCGCCGAAACTGCCGTAGTGGATGCTGTCGGGGTCATCGAAAAGCAGTCGCGAATCCTCGTCCTGCAGGTCAAGCTCCATAGGTCAGCAGCTGAACAGTAAGTTCCATAGTCCTTCCCTCCCTCTCCATCCTCTCTCCCCCCGCTTTCTCTCACCTCTCCGACGGAATCTCGCCGCCGATGACCCAGACATGATGCACAGGCACCCATGATAAACAGCTGCCGGGTTGAGGTAAGAACAAAATATGGGAGAAAGGTATCGTATTATAACCAGAAAACCGCTAGTCCCTCTGCTGGGGACTGATCGCGCGTCGCATAAGGAGTGAGAGTATCAAAGGCTGATGGTCTGCATTACAGACAGCTATCCATGGCAATGGATGCGAACTAAAGTCAAAATCGAGAATATCCCGATGGGATCGCAAGGAGAAAAGAAGAACGTCGTGTCGCGATCTCATGTGATGCTGCTACTCGCGCGCCATGGAAATTGCACCTTTCCCATCATTTGCGCCGGCCGGCACAGATCATAGATTGCCACGGTATCCCGGCAGGCAATGGATTTTCCGAGACTCTTAGTCATTCAGTGGATCAGGTACAGTGATTTCGTACATTTGTACTATGCTCACGCCCCAGAAGTATAATCGTACACCGCGCCTTGCGAACCGCCCCCCTGAATTCAGGGGTCAGTCCTCTATCTCCCTTTCTAAAGCCCACGGACAGGTACCATTGAAGCTGATCAATTTCACCCTTGTGGTACAATATATAGAGCACTATGGTGGACTACGGTTCCTAATACAGAGATCTGAACAAGAAGGGAGATAGATATCGCTGATAGTTTTCCAGGAAGGAGGGACATCCGCTCCCTCTTGAAAGGCTGCATGCGATCTAGACCGTGAAGGCGCACCTAACCAACAGCTGTTACCTTGCTCGCATGATAGGAGCCATCCTCCCTAAGTAAGTTTTCGAGGTGCAACGTTGGCAATAGTTGGCTTGATAGACTCGTAGCCCAGCTTTCAAGGTCCATTGAGGGTGTCCCCGGACCTATCCCTTTGCCTTGGCTCTCCGGATGACAACAAGAACGACTCAATGACATGGCATATAAAAATGGCAAGGTCGTCGTTCGACCTGACCTTCCATTACCCTCATCGTAGCACCGAAATCCTTATGAGAGGGTGATATTCCAGACCAAATATTCCAAACTCTTCAAGTTGTTCTCAACTCTCATCAGCCCGGCTTCTTGCAGCACGGTCTTCTTCCGCTCCTCACGATGACACCAACAGCAGCAAAAACCTATAGCATCCGGATCCTCGCCATACTTCTCCTCTCCTCCCGGGTCCAGGCCTTTGGCCATGTCCACGCTCGTGATGACCTCGTTGGCCCCTCAGGCGGCCACCACGGCTGGCCTGGAAACGACCATGACCATGGCCACGGCCACGGCCACGGCCATGACCATGACAACGGCGAAGGTGATGGCGACGACGATGGCGACCCAGCCTGCTCATGTCCGCAACCTATTACCATCACCCCAGGTTCGACCCCTGGCTTCGAGAACCAGGTGCCAGTCCCAACAGTCACTACCACGGTGACGGTACCCGGCCCTACGATCACAAGACCGGGAAACACCGTCACGATTCCAGCAAGCACCATCACTATCCCAGGAATCACCGTCACAATCCCGGGAAGCATCGCCCCAATTACCCAGCCCGCCCCCGAGACAGTGACCATCACTCTGCCTGCAGGTCCGAGCATCTCGATACCCACTAGCGGCGGATTTTTGGGCGAAGGGCTAAACGGAGGGAACCTCGGGCCAAGCATCACGGCACCTGCTGGCAGCAGCGGGAAGACATCGCTCGTACCAACTGCTTGCAAGCCGCAGACGGTGATTGAGACGGTGCTCACTACCGTGACAAGCACACTCGCTTGGCCCGGGCATTAGTACTGCTTCTTAATGTGCTCCCCTCAGTACCTCGACGACGGGCATTAAAAGGTGAAGTGAGGACGAGAGCCATGGCTCAAGGGTCGATAATCATGGCTCTAGGGTCGATGATGACTACCGGGGGCTGGAGGGAGCAAGAGAACAGCCTGGAGGGGAAGACTGGTTGACTGGACTGTAATGGGAGGACGTTGTAGACTGTGGACGTGATGTGATAGCCGTGCTGTATTGTTCAATAAGGGCCGTTTGAAAACGTGATGAGGACAGGGACGGGCCAAAACGGCAGGGACTGGTATCGAATCAGTTATCAAGATTGATTGCAGAACAGGCCATAGAATCCAGAAAAGTAGCCGACGAAGGGCCAGAATTAATCAAGTATGTACTGTGGTTTCATTTGATGTGGCAGGTTTTCAGGAACAATGCAGACACTCAAGATCAAGGAACTGGGATGCATGGAACGTAACCTGGACTGGAAACACTGGTCCATCCATTGCAGAATGACAAGTGCCGCGTACTTTTGATCTGTATTGATGACATATGCCATCTCGAGTAGGTCCAGGCGAATGAGGCAAGCTGGAAGCCTCTATGTAGGCATCTTATGTTGCTCCGCGAGATCACCGTCTGCCAGGTTGGAGGTCTGCACGTGAAAGCTGAAGAAATTGGAGTACTGACTAGAGGCTCGGGGCTGTCGGCTCGAGAAGAAAGGATAGATATCCAGGCAGGGTACAGCAGAGACTTGAGTGTATTCTACATTTTCTCCAGTTCTATTGCCACTGGCGTCGTTCAGCCTCAGTTCTGGTTCAACGTGTCATCCATGGATCCTCAGCCTCAGTCTTAGCCCAAGGCCTCAGTCGGCCTCAGCTAGGGCTTTTGGGCTTGTAATTGCAGGCCTTTGCCACGGCTGCCGGGACGGGATGACATGACATGTGGCTGAAGGCGTCACGTTTGTGTTGTGGCTGGGAAGCGGAAAGCGGGAATTGCAACTAAACAACCCACCCTGGAACGAAATCCTCCAGGTTGGAGAGGTGCGCGGTACATATAGTGTACTGTGTGTGGTGTGGATTACGGAGCAGCACCGTTCCGCCCGCGGCTAAGGCCCACACACTTTTTGAGGTGATGATTAGCGTCCACGGCCAGTAAAAATTGGGGGAGCAGGGACCGTTTACAGGGGTCAGTCACCAACGGGACATCTGGAGTCCCAACGGACTCCACCGGCCACTCGCTGCCCGTTGCCTACCTCGCCTACCACGCCTACCACGCCTACCATGTAAACCTTACTGCGGTTAGCGCAAGGGTACGTACTCCATACTCCATACTCCATACTCCGTAATCCGTAATCAATAATCCGTGCTAGTAGCGCTGCCCGCTATTCTGGCGTGCTGAAAGGGCTGGAAGGGCTGGACAGGCGAACTCGCTTCGTCACATCACCTGGACATCAAAGCCCAAAAAAAAACGTTGAAAGGGGTCACCTTCTGACGACACAACACCACACGCTACGATCCGGCACGGTCTCAAGCCCTGCACGACATCTCTCTTGTCTATCGACATAACCGTTGTCTTCCTTGTATTGCCAGATTCTGGACGTTCCTGGCCTTGCCATTCGACATCTCGAGAGACCAAAGTTCAGGCGTTGTTGACCAGCGCCTCCTCCTTCCCTCTTTACTGCCTGCCTCGTGCGAACGACGACCCCATCTTACCTCCATCTTGCAGCTGACGGAAGAAAAGGGAGAAGAAGAAGAAGAAGAGACAAAAAAAAGCAAAACCACACCCACAAAACCACCCAATAAAACCCGACACTCTTTCCTCCTCTTTCCCTCGCCCGATACTGCAAGAGTTAAACGTCAAAGGTCAAACGTCAAGAGGATCAGATACACAGTGAAAGAGAAAGGACATGAGTAGTGTCGTTTGAGGCCTCTTTCAACTCCCGAGGTCGGGAATATCCTGTCTACAGTACGAGGTGTGGTATCCCCCCTTACAGGGCTGCTCTTACAGGGGAGACACGCGGTACAGCCGACCACACGAGGCTACCTCGTGCCAGAATACGCCGATTACGCCACATACGCGTTGATACCGTACCCGTTCTGTCCTCGGAAGAACCTTTGTCGTACCTGCGGCAACATCCATCCTCGGCTTGACACCTCGACACCGACCTAGACCTGGACCTGGACCTAGACCTGGACCTGATCTCCTGCCCCTCGAGTCCATCAGGCCGTCCATCAGGCCGACTATCTCGCCCGCCCTCATTCACCGTCATCACCCGTCGTCGCCGCTTCCACACCCTTCCTGCTCAAGATGACCCTCCTCCCTCCAACAAAAGGCTCCACGCCCGTCCAGAAGACTACCGAGATTCGACGGCCCCGAACCAACCAGAGGTTAACAGTCAGCTTTGACGACCCCGAGGGCGATGTACCCGGAAGTTCTGCAAGCCTCCAATACGAGCTTGCTCAGTGCGTCGAGACCAAGACTGTCACAACTACAACAACCACCAAACGATCATACCCCCCTGTATTCATAAGGCAACCCAGGCCCTTGGAGGCTCTCGATCTCAAGGAGTACCCCTTGGCTCAAGGTCCCACACCACCGGATCTGAGGAAGTTCACCTTGGACCTGTCCGAGAATGATGACGAATTTGCGTGGTCGTTCAGCGAGCCATCCTTTGGTTCCGACTTTCAGGTTGGCCGACACCATGCCCGTGTTGCATGTATGCATGCATCTGTGCTAACGAGTCTCTAGCCTAAGCCTCTTGAACTGGAGGGGAGCGTCATGTCCATTTCTGAACGTGGTACGCCCGCGCCAGAGCTACCACGACAGCCCATCAAGCCCAGTACCGAATCACAAATACGCAGGTCACGCCGACACGCGTCGGCCAACCCGGCCGCATCCAACAAGGCGCCCCAGAGATCGTCTCGCAGCCATGCTAGCGGCTCAGTCTCTGACAGGCTTCGCAGAGCTGTCTCCCATGGTGGAAGGGAAAGGACTACTAGGCAAACACCGTCTTCGCTATACTTGGCTACTCCCGACAGGTCTGAAGTCACGGCAGCTAATCTCGAAGGGCCACAGAGGTTGAGACCTTTGCACCTCACCGAGCCGGCGGCGACAAGTCCCAGCCAGGCCACCGCTGCTTACGAGGTAGCTAGTCCCGCTGGCAGTGAATCACAGACCGTCTTCAGTAGTAATGTGGCTACTCCCCCCATTACTGACGCCGATGTCGAGCCCTTTGCCGAGTCGTTGGACGATATCCACGGAAGCGGGCCACCCCGCCCCTCTATAACAGTTGCAGACCCGGATGTCAGTCTGCCCAGTCCCAGGCTGTCCCCGACTTTGGCCGCGGCCCAGCTGCATACGACAGAGCCACAAGATGATGAGGCTGAGGAAGATGAGGACGTTTCGGGGTTTTCGCGAAGTCTGACCAGGTCTTCTCGGCGACGATGGCTCGATGATAGCCAGGACCAGGAGACACAATCTATCGGGGGGCTCGATGTTGCGGATATGGACATGGTCGCCGAGTCTCCTTCACAACGTGATCGGCATTCCTTCGAGCGGGCTGTCAGCATGCTGGATACTAGGTCCATGCTCGAGTCTTTCGACTCGATGCCCAACGACATGAAGACTTTCATGATGTACCAGCTCCTTCGCCGATGTCCCCGGAAGACCTTGCACATGGTTGCTGACGTTGTCAACCCTGCGCTGAAGTGTGACTTCCTGAAGCAATTGCCTATCGAGCTGGGTCTTCACGTTCTCGCGTTTCTCGACCACCGCGACCTCTGTCGTGCAGCACAGGTTTCAAAGCACTGGCGTACCATGATCGACAGCAACGAGACTGGTTGGAAGGAGCTTTTTGACCGCGAAGGGTTCCAGCTTGCACCTGGTGAGCTTAAGAAGGCTATAACCCAGGGCTGGGGCTGGCAGGACCCGGAAGGTGCCGAGGGCGCTGAGCTTGATCTAAGCCTGCAGAATCGCTTGACCTCGACTGAGGCTGAGCTGCGCTCCCCCAAGCCCGAAATGCCGAAGCTGCGTAGCTCGAAGCGGAAGCGTGGGGTGCATAATTATGCCAACCTGGAGCGTACCAAGCGTCGAGTCAGTCTGCAGGAATCTCTCAAGGAGGACACCCCGTCCTCGCCGCCTAAGTTCAAGGCTGAAGGTCCCATATCGGCTGCCAACGAAGCAGCACTGGCCGTTCCCGACCCCCGGCTTGGCCTTCCAAGCCTTCGAAGGCTACACCTTTTCAAGTCTTTGTATCGTCGCCATTACATGATCCGCCAGAGCTGGACGAGCGGAAAGGTCAAGCCCGGTCACGTTGCGTTTGCAGCGCACCCTCGCCATGTTATCACATGCCTGCAGTTTGACGACGACAAGATCATCACTGGCAGCGACGACACTCTTATTCATGTATACGATACCAAAACTGGCAAGCTGCGAAAGAAGCTCGAGGGTCATGAAGGCGGTGTGTGGGCTCTCCAGTACGAGGGTAACACGCTGGTGTCTGGTAGCACCGACCGATCGGTTCGTGTTTGGGACATTGAGAAGGGCATGTGCTCGCAGGTTTTCTACGGACACACTTCCACGGTGCGATGCCTCCAGATCCTCATGCCAACTGACACTGGCAAGATTGGTGTAGACGGTGCGCCAGTGATGATGCCACCGAACCCGCTCATTATCACGGGGTCTCGAGACAGCCAGCTACGAGTATGGAGACTGCCCGAGGCAGGGTCCCGACGTTACATCCAGACCGGCCCTCCCGCCAATGACGCCGAGTGTCCGTACTTTGTCCGGATCCTCAGTGGCCACACCCACTCGGTCCGTTCCATCGCGGCCCACGGCGATGTCCTCGTGTCCGGCAGTTACGACGCGACCGTCCGCGTATGGCGTATCAGCACGGGCGAGGCCCTCCACGTGCTCCACGGACACAACCAAAAGGTGTATTCTGTCGTCCTCGACCACAAGCGCAACCGATGTATCTCGGGGTCTATGGACTCCTTTGTCAAGATCTGGGATCTTGACACAGGCGCGTGCCTGCACAGTTTGGAGGGACATACCCTCCTCGTCGGGCTCCTGGATCTGCACGACGAGCTTCTGGTTTCTGCGGCGGCCGATAGCACCTTGCGCATCTGGAACCCGGACAACGGAAAACTCAAGCACACGCTCAGCGCGCATACCGGGGCGATCACATGTTTTCAACATGACGGACGCAAGGTCATCAGCGGTTCCGAGAAGACGGTCAAGATGTGGGATGTCAACACGGGTGATCACGTCCAGGACCTGCTCACTGACCTCGGCGGGGTCTGGCAAGTCAAGTTTGACGAGAGACGGTGTGTCGCCGCTGTGCAGAGGGACAATCTTACCTATGTTGAGGTGAGTAAAATGCATGACCGTGTGTGGTGTGGCCAACGTGTGCTAACTATTCTGGTTACAGATCCTCGACTTTGGGGCCGTCCGTGATGGAAAGCCGCCCGAGGAGCTGGGCAAGCGTATCTTACTCAACGGGCCAGAGGTGCAGCGGCTGATCGAGGAGGAGGTTTGATCCAATATCAAACTGTACTTTGGCAGCAAACAGGTTGCCACCCAAGCATGGACAGTAATGGATGCATGATTTTGAACCTACGGAAATATGTTACGCACACGAACGAAGGAACTCGGCGAAAAAAGGGGTCCGATCTGGTCACGGATGGAGTATCTATTGTATGCCTCTGCTTTTTACTGTGTTATTGAGGGGAAGAAGGTGGGAAGGGAGAGTGGGTAGGGGCTGGGAGGTGGATTGTCGAGTTTTTATTGTCACATACCCGAGCTCCCAGGAGCATTACTTCATTGGTGTCTTGACGCAAGTCAAGGTGCCTCCGGTTCCTCATTGTTGGCGTTCTGGTCACCTCATGTTTGCTAAGGGGTTTGGCAGGCCCTTGTTCGGTATTTAGAGATAATTTGAATTGACGCATCATGACCACACACACACACACACATTCACATTGTATACATGCAGAGCCTTCGACCGTCACTAAGTAGTGTGCGATGATTCTTCGTTTGCAAATCCGAGTCTCCAACCCTACTTAGTACTCACTGAAGTGAGTACACACATGAGTAAGTCCTTACTTAGGTAGGTAAGTATGTATCATTCCCCCTCTTTTCCCCGTGTTCCCTCCATTGTTCGCGCCCAAATGCAGAACCAACGCCTCCAGTCCTCCAGCAATCACTACCTCCCCGTGTCTTCCTTTCCTCACATGACAACGCAAGGAATAGGAATGCAGCAGCACTCGTAGCCGTCGCACTCGATGCACTTGGACTTGCCAGTAGCCTCGGCGGGCTTGAGGATGCTCTCAACAGTGGAGATGGAGGCGGCTGCGGGACCGTTGGGCATTTTGCCTTTGTTGTCTGGGCCTTCTTCTGATGTTGTTGGTATTTATTTGCGGTCGAGCGACGGCGGTGTCGGTTGTTTTGTTACTGCTGCCAGAGAGGAGGTTGCGGTGTTAGCAAGCGACGAGGAGATGGTAGTGCGGCTGCCTAGTGCTTCGGCTGATCCATTGAGGCAAGACTTACAATTGACAGCACAGAGCCGTTGTTCTTCTCGAGAAGTATGAATGGTTTGGGCTGGTTGATGACGCTGACGATGCAGAGATGGCCAATGATAACTCGACAAGGTCGTACGTACGTTACCACTACATAGAACCTTTTGGGGGGAAGGGCAGACAAGCGGTCGAGATGTTGTGTTTAAATATTTAGTTTTTATACTTTGCAGAGGCAGGTCAGTCAGTCATGGACAGATTAAACATCCATGTCACGGTGCCATCTTCACAGCCTCCGCTGTTGCGTCACACCCGGGCAAGGGTCATCAGGCCGGTGGTGCAGTAACATTGAGCTGTCAACTTGGCATGCAACCTTAAGAGATTACTGCATAGTACCAAGTGAGCACTCAAGCACACTAAGTAAGTATGGATCCGTACATACTCAAGTACCTGGGTAGCTAGCCACTGCGATCTTTGCCATCCGCTCGGCCACAGCATGTGTCATGTCACGGGATTTGGGATGTGACCTTGAAGGTTTCAGAGTTCCTCCTAAGGATGCTTTCAAGGTTGTTCCAAGGCTGTTCCAAGGCTGTTCCATGGTTGTCCTCCTCGATACCGGATACGTGCATCTGCATCTGCATCTGCATGTAGCCAGTAAACCTTATAGGCGAGCCTCGAAACACAGCTACAGCCTTTTTGGTGGGCTGATTCACGTATATACGAGGCAAGGCTGTGAGGCTGTTTCTGCTAGGCACTGCTCTCACCTTCCCTTCATTGCATCTATGGATAGTTGCTACCTCTGCTGTGACGGCAGGCCCCCGTCTCATCAGACCGGCTTGTTCGTGTTTATGAACGTTGGTTATGAGTGAGCGGCAGCAAGCAGTGGAAGCCAGCAGTTGGCCCGTTCTGAGGTCCAACATTCACTTAGTGCGCTTACCGGTAACTTATTCACCCATGACCACCTGGGACGGACCACCTAAACCACTGCCAGGCAGCGGCCCGGGCGGTGTCACGGGCGACTACCCAGTAGAGCGGGCGCTAACCACACAAGTATGTACTTAAATAGCCTAGGGTGCCTAGGTAGCAGGGTAGTAAGCACCTAGTAAGTAGGGAGGCTGCCAGGTAGGGGCCTGCTACAACACTCCACACATGCCATACCTGAAGGATTCGCCTATGTACGGATCCTTACTATTTATTCTTCTTGTTTACCTACTTGGTCATAGTAAACATAAAAACCGTACAACAGCTCTGCCCCTCTAGTTTCAGGTCGGCTCCCAACACCACAGATCCATCCTGCAGCTCATTGGTGACCGCTTTTTCATTTATTCGATCGCCGGTGCCACCAACGGTCCAACCCTGCCAACGCCCGCATATTCCCACTCCATCGCCGGTGGCCAAGTGGCACAGCAGCTCACTCGCCGCCCATGCCACCTCAGCGGCTCCTCCTCTCCTTCAAGAATCCTTATTCTCAGTGAATTAGTGAAAAATAAAAGAGAGGTCATCCTTCACAAGCGCCTAGCCTCAGCTTCGGCTCCAATTCAAGCCCGTGTTCTGTCTGCTTCGTCCAATCGGGTGCAGTTCGTCTCATGATGTTCGGCCCGCAAGCCCCTCCATCTGTTGGGTCCGCCTTTTCAGCTCTTGCTACTGTATGTATGTATGTATGAAGCATGTATGCATGCATCCTTCTCTCCCCTTGTGGGCAGCCAGTGGCTGTGGCAATAAGCAACCTGGCAGCCTGACGAGTGCGAATAGAAAAGGACCACGATGGCCGCTCTTGTTACCTCGGACAGGTCTCATTTGATACTACGACTACATACTGCATAGACCTCCTTCCCCAGGCCCTTTCCGTTTCCCTTTCCCATCTCCCTGTCCTTGTCCTTGTCCTCGTCCTTCTCCTTCTGTGTCCCCTACTCCCCTCCACCCTTAGCTCAAGCCTCCTTCTTTCGTCCACCTCACTGCCAACATGGACAGTAATGACACTGTGTCCGTCGTGGCACTTGTTGTCTCGGTTGTTGCCCTGATCGGAGCCATCCTTCAGCTGCTGCAACAGTACTATTCCTCGGCAACAGGCTACTCCAGATGCGGCGAGCAGTCCATGGGCCCATGGTATCTGACAAGAAGGAGGATCTTTCGCGTCTCGGAGCTGCGCTTCGAGGTCCAGTTCCAGGCACCCGTCATGTTCGTCTGCCCCCCAGACAACACGCGTGGTCCCGTCGCCTTTGAAGACATCAAGTTCATCCAGGGCACTGAGCAGAGCGAGAAGGATACTCTCTCGTTGCCCTTCGCAAGGAACGAGGTGGAAAAGAAGAGGCAGGAGCAGGAAGAGGCAGAGATTCACAGCCGGCAGTCCAAGTCCCACACACAGGTACACACTGCCGACACTGAGCGTGCCACCTGGATCGTCATGCTACAGGCCTTGCAGCAGATGGAGTACAGGAGCCAGGCGTGGCAGGCCGACATGCTCAAGGAAGACACTGTGCGGTCCGGTCCCAAGGCGATCCTGCCGGCCGAGGTCGCCGGGTGGGAAAAGCACACTGCCACAGCTGCTCTACAGCCCAAGGTTAGGAGCTGGGACAACATGCCCTCGGAGATGCAGAAGCCCTATGCGACCACCACCATCTGCCACATCGTCGAGCTGGCAGCTATGCTTGGCCTGCACTGGAGGGAGTTCGACCGGTCCGACCACAAGTATCTGGCTGAAGGCAACGGCTTCTTGCTTACCGGTCATGACGTCGCCGATCTGGGTATCACCTTTAGCTTCCAGAAGTATGGTGCAAACAATTTCCAGCAGAACCGCATCATCCCTACCGACGAGATCAAGCTGATGGCTTTTGGTAACGTGTCGACCATCTACCGACCTGGGAGGGGCAAGGACGGAAAGCCCCCACCGTACGACGTTGATGATCCCAAGAACTCGTGGGTTCTTCAGTTCGGCAGTGTCAGTGAGCTGGTTGAGTCTCTCCAGCATTTCGGCTGCAACTCAAAGACCACCAACTACTTCCGTGACCCGAACAAGAAGCACGGTCACTTGTTTCCCAGTAAGTCACGCGATAGCTTTCTCTCTATCTCACACACACACACACACACACACATACACCCAACTCATCTCATGTCGCTAACCATACAACCTCAGTCGCCTTCGAGATCCTTGGTATGCTCGCCAAACCAATGTACATTCCTGACACGTACTACCGATATCTTCCCAACCCCACCACCTACTCCTGGAACAAGAAGAATTTCTCACTGCCCAAACTCATCCTCGAGTTCTCCCGTGCCATCAGAGATGACGACATCTCCCCTCAGTCAGAGCATGTCCTTCGGATGCAGGAATGGGTCGCCGAAGTGGCGCGTAATCTCGAGAACCAGAGAAATTGGCGCGACCGGAACGCTTTCTCCATGACCCTCCTGCGTTCCTTATACGACGCAATCGGCAAGTGTGACCAGTACCTTTTGGAGAAGGGCTCGGAGCTCGTGTCATTGGTCATCCGCGAGCACATCCAGGAGGTGATGAGGCTGCTCAACACCACAGACCCTTCTACCGGCGACGCCGGCGAGAAGGGCGACGAATCGACGCTTTCATCCAAGGAGCAGCACACGTTTGACGAGCTGAACTCGGCTGGCCCCGAGGAGAAGCAGCAGAAATTCATGGACATATATTTCACCACTGTGGCGCAAGCCGTCACCAAGAACTGCCACGAAGTCCTGCGGAAGAAGAAGAGCACGCAGTACGTGCACACGCCCAATAACTCATCCAGTGACAGCTTCGGGACAGGCGCAAACACCCCCCTCATCAACGAAAAGATGGGAGAGGTGGACCCCGTCGCCATGCAAAAGCCATCGACGCCCCAGCTTATTGTCACGGGCCACGACAGGGAAATGGCCAAGCTGAGGAGGATAAGCACCGCGCTGCATGAGCAGCTGACGGCAAATGTCTGGTGCACACTGGTGTTTAGGATGTTGTGCTGGTTGCTTTTGCATGATTTCCATAAGAAGGATGTGCAGATCAGTAAGAGTGAGCTGTATGGGAGTCGTCTTCCGGTGTATATCTCATAAAGAGAGTGGGGAGGGGGGGACGTACGCATATTCTCACGTCCCCCAGGGGATATATATTGAGTGCGGTGAACAGGAGACAGGCGTATGGTCATGCTTTCTTGTTTTTGGCACTTTGATGGGCATGTGTGACAAAGGCATGATTACGAGGCACATTGTTTGGATACCAATTTGGAGGAAAGGAACTACCCTACAGCATTTCGGCCGGAGCTTGGAATATTGGGTACATATCGCATTTTATGAGGAGTCTGGTGGCAGAAAACAATGTTCAGGTTACCAACCTACCCTTCCACCTGGACTTGACGGGCTCTGGACGTGGTTGTCCCACGACATGCAAACTTCCGAGAGCAAAGAGACGTGGATAGAGCAGGTGTGATTGGCAATTATGAGCCCGGATGTTCTGGGTAGAGAACAGTGATTATCGAGTTGTAGACAGAGCAGCAGAACCATGTGCTGTTGTTACCGAACTTCTGGAGACGAGGCGACTGGAGCTCTGGCACACGATTTCAGTGGGGCGAGATGCATGATGCATGATGAGCTGGAGCATTGAGGCCGGGCATCCCCCCTGGAGGAAGAACCCCAGCGTGCCACCTTGTTTGTCCAATGACCAGGCCCGTCGAACGGTTAGGCGGGTCCTTTGGTGCTGATAGCCCGGGAACCTTGACAAGACGACTCGTGAGGGAGGCAACTCTCGATTGGCGCCAGGAGCGGCGGCCTCCACGCCACAGGCTGGTGTTCTCCTGTTAGTCCACGGATTTATTACGGTGACGGGGATCTGTCCTGATTATGTTGGGCGGTTGGATCGGATCCCAGTCCCGGATGTGATTTGCTATGCAGGGGCTAAGTGATCTATCTATTTGGATTAAAAGGTAAGGTGGTCGGTTACTGTCTTCAAAGTTCCAGCCCTTTATGCGTGGCTGAGGGGTAGGGAATGACACTCGATACGGGATCTATTTCTCGATTTTTTAGTTGTTGACATATCTAGGTATTCGCCTCTGGATCATTAATTTGTGGATTCTTTCCCTGTTTTATCCCTACAACAATACAAAGCATAGAACAACGGGTCTCAGGAACACCACCACACAGCGTGGGGAAAGCTAAAAGGGTATCGACCGATCGATCTTCCAGGTTTGACACATGCAGACCGCCTCTTCTTGATGCTGGCTATCGAAGAGTCGATTCAAGTCTGCCCACACTCATTGTTATCCATGGGTGTTTGAGTTGAATTCTTTCACATACTTACTTCCATCTTGACTTGAATTCGTACTGTTATCACTGTCTACTGCCTTCTGTCTTGTACTCGGCCGAAGACTTTGAAGACGAGAGACATATATATTTTCATATATATCTGAAGAAGCTGTCACAAGATGCAGCTCACCGAAACAGTCACCATCATCAACAAGTCGGGGAAGGTCATCAGCAACGTGAGTTTGCGATCCCCCTCTTCAAGGATTGACTCAGTACACACAGACAGGGAGATCATCATCCGAAGATGCTCGTCTGACTTGTCAACCCCGCCGAATCCACAGTCGACCCTCTCTCTCCCTCTCTCCCTCTCTATCTCTGTCCCGCAATACACCCCAATATGTATACTTGAGTGACTGACCGGGCAAATTCCGCGGCTCACCAACAGGGCAAACACATCGTCAACGTCTTCAAGGAGGCCAAAGCCGCATATCAAGACAAGAAAGCAGCCCTCAAGGCCGAACGCGCCGCCACTTCCGAGACCCGCCCTGGCATCCGGAAGACACAGACCTATGCCGGTCCTAGCCAGCAATACCACGTCGGCCATGAGGATGACCAGGCCTACGAGCTGCCTGAGAGAATACAGTACCTACCTTTCGAGGAAACACGACACCTGGACCAAGGCGACCGCAGGCGGGCCGTCCAGGACGATGCACAATCACACGCGAGCTCGAGGAGGAGCTATGGCAGTCACCGGTCCAAGAAGACGCGGGATAAGGCTGGCAAGAGCTCGAGGCCGCCACTGACCATCGATAACCTCCGCACCCTGAGCGAGGTGTCTTCCACGACGCCCAGTCAGGTCCCGATGGCATACCGTTCAGCATACGTGGAGGCCGCCACGAGGGACAACAACGACAACAGCGCGATGCTGAGCAGGCCGAACCTGAAGCACGCACCCACGGCACCGGCCGCGATTGATCTAAGGAAGAAGGACGTCGATATGAACCTCGCGTACGGAGATTTGCCCCCTGACCTTGCCTCCCGGACAGATCTGGGGCCTGAAACCACGCAGGTGGAAGGGGAGTGCGAGTCCGTCCCGGAGGTCGAGGTCGAGGTGAATAAGGAGGCTGAGGCCCGCACCCTCATGGAGCGCATCGAGGCCCTCCTCGACGAGGCGGAGTGCTTCCACCACACCGCCACCTCGATCATCGACCACCTCCAGCGCAAACCCGAGGCCGCCGCCGCCGTGGCGCTGCTGCTGGCTGAGCTGAGTACCGTGCTGAAAGCGATCAGTCCGGGCTTCCTGGGGGTGGTCAAGGGCGGGTTCCCGGCCATCTTTGCACTGTTGGCAAGTCCACAGTTCCTCATTGGTGTTGGTGTCGCCGTCGGTGTAACGGTGGTGTGTTTCGGTGGCTGGAAGATAGTCAAGCAGATCAAGGAGGCCAAGGCAGCGAAGGAGAAGGCGTTGGAGACGCAGGGGCAGCAGCCCGTCGCTATGGCCTCTCTTGATGTTCCACCGCCCGCCGCCGACGACGAACAGTCGGTCTTTGATGATGCGCTCGTGCTGGAGGAGGAACTGAGTGCCATCGAGACGTGGCGAAGGGGCATTGCGCCTCCTCCTGGGGCTGAGATGGCGACTGTGGTGGAGAGCGCTGATCTTGAGCTCATCACGCCCAACGCTGCAAGGTCGGTCAGGGATGATGGGAGGTCGATCCGGACGACAAAATCACATCGATCGTCCAAGTCGCATCACGGCCACAAGAGTCGGAAGCACGAGGATGGGAACAGGAACGGGAACAAAGATGGGGATGTGGATGTGCCCCGGAGAAAGAGCAGCAAGAGCAAGGCTGCAGACGTGGAGAGTGTAGCGGGTAGTGAGCGGAGTCGAAGGTCGTCGAGGTCGAAGTCAACTGCGAGAACTGCGACCAAGGCTATCACCAGTGGGGGTGACCAAGACGAGAACACGCTGGACACGGTGCTGAGACCCAAGGACAAGAAACCCAACATGCTAAAGACGATGTTCAAGATGAAGAAAGACAGGGACGATGGGAAGAGTTCTACTGTCTCGGTTATGGCATAAGGATCACCAGAACGGGACCTGACCTCAGGAGACCTATCGAAAGGTAATGATTTGGGTTATCGCACGGCTCGCTTTCACAGGACAACAGAACATGACGACCCTCAGATGGTATTATGATGCAGTACAGGCAGGCCTCTTAGGGACTGTTTTCTCCCAACTTTCCCTTGAACTCTCTTGAATATTATCTAGCCTCAATCGTTCCTTTCCCAACCACGCCCCCGGCGTATGAAATCCCAGTTGAGCTGAAGACCTGACCCACTACCTTCCCTTCTCTCAGATCGAATCTAGTCTATCGTTGTCTACCGTTGCTCAACACTCTTGGTTCTATTAAAGAAAGCCTTGACACGCTCAACACCTTTCCCAAGACTGCCGAAGAGCCATCCAATCCCAAAGCTCCAACCACGTATCCTGACAGTATAGACAAAGAAGTAGACCAACGCCCAATTGCTGACGACAAACGCCAAGAAGATGCCAAAGTTCCTCCACTTATCATTAGCCGCGATGTTCAGCGTGGACAGATACTCATCACCCACGCTATACGCACAGTACTGACATGCCGCCGTGGCATCCGGGTTGACCAGGTACCCGCCCGCCGTGTCTGCAAAGGCACCAGCATAGGACTGACAGGTCTGTCCAGGGGGCACATCAAACCGCGCCGTCTCGGCAGACGAGCACCGCACCTGAACCCCACCCAAGGTCGCAGCCAGGACGCCACCGATCCACCACGTCGCCGGGTTGACGTAGTACATCCAGTATCGCCAGAACACGGGTAACATGGAGTACGGCCTCAAGACTCCGTTGAACAAGCTAACCATGACGAAAAAGAAGGGAAGGACGTTGTTGATCACAGTGAGACTGGGCGCGAAAGCGCAGATCCACTGGCCCCAGCTGCTCATGAACAAGAAGAACAGCATCGACATGAGGAAGACGTACCCCGCCACGGACGAGTCGGTCGGGAGGCCGCTCGGGAAGTACCAGAGGAGGAAGTACAGAACCGAGCACACCACGGCAATGGGGAGCTCAGCAACGACCTGTGCGGTCGTGAACGCGACCCAGCCATATATTCGGGAGGGGTGCTCGCGGACCTGCCACAGCGCCAGATTCTGGTAGAACTTGGGGACAACAGAATTGACAATCGTTGGGGGGATCATGATCATAATGTAGACTGTGAACATGCGGTTCTGCATATCCTGGACCGAGTTTCCAAGCTGGTAGAACGTAAAGCCGTTGAAGATGCCGATGATGACAGCCACAAAAAGCTTGCCGTACAGGTACGACGGGTCGCGCCAGTATTGGGTGAACAGCCGCCTCGTGAGCATGGTCGTCTGCAGCCACACGGGCGCGGCGAACTCAGTCTCGTCCTCCTTCGACCCGTGCACACCAGCCGACCTACTCCTCGAGAGCTTGAGACCGTGGATCTCGTCGAGGACATCCCGCGCCTGCTGGCTGTTCTGCCATTCCTCGTTCCAGTCGATCCTCGTGCCGTCCTCCCTCTTGGCCTTCTTGGCTGCCGTCTCGAGGATGAACTCGGCGACGTTCTTGTCCGGCGGGCAGTGGACGCCGCGGTCCGCGAAGTACTTGATGACGGCGCTGCCGTTCTCGCCCACGGGCCCAAAGTAGAAGGTGTTGCCGCCTGGGTTGAGGGCGAGGACCATGTCGAACTGCTGGATGAGCTGCGAGGATGGCTGGTGGATGGTGCAGATGATGGCCTGGCCGGCCTGGGTAAGCTTCTTGAGAAAGCACACTATGCTCCACGCACTCTGGCTGTCAAGGCCCGAGGTTGGTTCGTCGAGGAAGAGCAACAACTGCGGCTTGGCAGCGAGCTCGACGCCGATGGTCAGTCGCTTTTTCTGCTCTACGTCGAGACTGCTGATGATGGCGTCTTGCATCTCATGAAGCTCCAGCAGGTCGATTACCTTGTCCACGTACGCAAGCTTCTCCTGGCGTGGGACATGACGGCCTTGGCGGAGGATGGCGGAAAACTCCAGTGCCTCGCGGATGGTGGCCGTTCCGTCGTGGAGGTCCATCTGCTCACAGAAACCCGTCCCGCGCTGGAACTCGCGGCCGAGGGGCTTGCCATCGACAAGCATGTCGCCCGAGAGGACACCGGTGCGCTGCCGCTGGGCAAGCGTGTTGAGCAGCGTGGTTTTGCCAGCCCCTGAGGCGCCGACGAGTGCCACCATGATGCCTGGCTTGGCGTACCCACTAACCTTATTCAGCAGCTTGCGCTCGCCGCCTTGATAGGGCACCGTGTACTCGACGTCTTCCCAGGTGAAGATGCTTTCGCTCTTGGAGATGGGCTCCAGCGCTTCCTGCTCCTCTTGGGCGGTGTCACTGCCACTCCGACCAGGGACCTCACCCAAGCCTCCGCTTGACCCCTTTTCCTCATCCTTGGCCGTGGTTGCAGACTGCTGGCTGTGAAGAGTCTTCTTCGCCTTCTTTGACTTCTTGAACACGACGCCACGCGTTGAATTGGAATTAAAGGAAAAGATCTCAGTTGCAGCAATGGTGATGATGATGTACAGCACAGAGAATGCAATGACGACTCCGAAATTGCGCCAGAGATCACGTCGCGAGTAGTCAAAGGCAGACTTCAGGTATGAAGCACCACTGACAGAATTGGCATTGACCTGGGCGCCAGTAAGGCTGCAACCCTGAAAGGCTGGGTCAATCCCTGGACCTTGTGGCACGAGTTGTGCAGAGGCGCACGACATGTTACGATCCGAGAAATCATTCGCCATGACAGCCTCAAAGCTGTACGCAAGAGGGTTGACCCAGTAGATCCAGCCAAACCATATGTAGTTGGACAGGAGCTGCGTCCGAGGGATAAGGTAACCGGTGAAGATGACGAGGAGGTTGAGAGTAATGCCGGAAAACCGCACCGCGTCGTCGATGCTTGGGGAGAGGCTTGCAAACATGCGATACAACGAGGTGATGCAGATTGTCATAACATATATGAACAACAGGTATATCCAGAACTTGGAGGCGACCACATCAAAGCCCGCCATGAAGTACAAGATGACTCCAAATATGCAAACCTGGAACAGAAGGACTGGGAAATCAGTGATGATCCTGGCCACGCTCACAGCTGACGGCCTGTAGAAGGCATAGTCTCTATGGCGCGCCACAATTCCTCGTCCAGTGACTCCCTTGATGAGCTCGCTCATCTGAAGCCAGCCCAGAAAAAGGATCGAGAAAAACAAAGAGCCACCCCGAGAGAAAGCGCCTGCGGTGTCGAGAGGCTGTCCATGGTAGAGAGAACCGACTATGAGAGCGTTGCTGATGATGATGAAGAGCTTCGTATACAGCGTCGTCATGTCGCCACGCAAGAGCCAGAATTCACGCTTCGTGCAGGCGATGACTTGGCGGACGAAACTGACGGTGTAGCTGGAGCCCTCACGGACGGTCCTTGACTTGCCCTCCCGGACGGCCTGGGAGAATTCTCGTGCATCGGTGTGGTTAGTGTCACGAAGATGGGCCTCGTATGATGTGATATCGTCTTTCACCAACTTCTGAAACCTTGACTGTCTGAAAGCCTGCTCGAGTTCCTCTGGTGTCTTGGGTGTGCTTGCCTCACAGCCTTCACGGAATTGCCGCTCGTTGGGATCGGTGACAGCAGTCAAGAAGTCGGCTGTCGTCTGGCGGTCCGGTGCCTTGAACCCAAGGTCGACAAAATACTGTCGCGCATCCTTTGCGGGTCCTTGGTATATACAATGGCCCGCGGCAATGACCAGAACCTTGTCCATTAGCTCGAATATGCCCTCCCCCGCCTGGTACAGGGTGACCAACGTCGTACGATTACTGATGTCCGTCATGATTCTCAACGACTTGGCGTAATCCAAGGCTGTAGATGCGTCCAAGCCACGAGTGGAGTTATCCCAGCACACCACCGACGACTTGGAGGCCAGTGTTTCCGCAATGGAGACTCGCTTTCTTTCGCCACCCGACACGCCTCGGATGTACTCGTCACCCACGAGAGTGTGCTTCGTATGGCTGATCCCAAATATCTTCATGAGTGCTTCCGCAATGACGGGAATCTCCTCCTTTGCTTTCTTCTTCGTCTTGGTGTAGAGAGCGAATACAAGCGTCTGCCAGACGCTCATGCTCGCGAAGTGAACGTCGTCCTCCATGTTGTAGGTCACTTCTCCCCGGAAGTTTTTCTTCTGCTCGGAGGCTGGAATACCGCCGTATGAGACATCCCCGGTAACTGACGCAAACGATTCCCGGTTATTTGCAATAGCCTTGAGGAACGTGGAGCACCCAGAGCCAGGCCTTCCCAGCACCAGCATCATTTCGCCATCGCGAACCACGCCGCTGAAATCGTTGATAATGGTGCGAGTCTCTCCCTTGTTTGATCGAAGGGCTGGGATAAAGCGAGAAACAAGTCGGTAGAGGTCGGGGCCAAAGGTACCAAGCACGGCATCGGGAAGAGTCTTGACAAAGGTAGTCGATGTGCCTGCGCCTTTGACGGTAAGGTTCTTGAAGACAACGCCAACCTTTTTTGAGGACACTCCATCTTTGCGCTTCTCGAAGTGGCCCTCCCGCATGAATACGTCCAGCTTGAAGTCATCCTCTTCCTTGTCGTCGCAAGCAGCCTCCCCGATCTGCGACTCCTCGTCCTCCTTTCTGATGGAGGAACGTTGTGCATTGGAAGCTGTTGTTCGTATTCGGCGAGAAGCCTGACTCATTCTCGAGCGAGTCCTGGATAGTTCAGAGAGCTCCCTTCTCAGATTGTCAAACTCGTACATGGCCACGTCCTCGTCGGGGACTGTGACATCGTGCTCCCCCCATGTGCCCTCACGGAGCTGACCAGAGGTTGAGCCAGAGTCACCGGATGAAGGCCTGGGAGGGTGAGCCTCGTTGTGCAAATGGTTGGTCGGACGACTGTCCACCCTTGACAGACGCTTGTGGTCTGCGGTGTTCGCCCAGCTCATTGTGTACTTGTTCCGGGGCTTGGAAAGTGATGGGGAAAAATGACAACGAGCCAGGAACTCTACGTCCTCCAGAGCAGGATTTTGAAGAGTGATTGAATAAAGACTGTCTTTGATTCAACCGAGACATCAACAAGGAGCGAGAATGAGATGCTGAAATACAATCAAGAGACTCGGCCGAAAGAAGCCGTTCCGTCGACTCAGATACAAACATGTATCATTTGAAATTGAGCGCATTACAAATACAACATCAGGGAACGGTGTAGAATTATGGCTTACGGAACTACATGTAGTTAGCTTATGAAGTTAGCGATGATGAGAAGCAACGTTCCTCAGTAAGCAAGCACGTAAATCCACCCAATTGCTGCTTTCACGCTACCACACTTGCCGATCCGTAAGCCATGTCAAGTGCTGAAGTCCACATATGTCACGACCCTTTGTTAGTATTGATTAAAGACATCTGGAGCCGCACCTCACCGACTGATAACGCCTCCCGCGGGCTTCACATCTGCTGGATGTTCGAACTCGTCACCTGCCCGCCCAACTTGGTTTCCGAGAGCCGTTATTGCTGCTGCGATGGGCCGGACATCGATGTGTTGCTAATACTTTCCCACCATATTAGGCATTTCAAAGTTGTTGTAGGCGCAGTAGCCATGATGCTGGAAAATTGCAATACAGGCAGAGGATCCCAGCCTTCTGGTCCTGAATCAAATGCTTTGCCGCTATATCACTTGTGGAGTCGCCGGACACGAAGAAGAACCCGACAAGACAATGTCGTCAGTTTCGTGCTGCGGCTGTGACGTGGTATATGTATTGAATATGTACATACCGAGAGTGAGCGGTCAACCGGACGGGCTTACAAACAATGGATACTTTCCTGCGCTGGGTTGCGGACGAGAAGAATATCAAGTCGAATGGTCAAACCATCACTCGTTGTGGTCATTCAAGATGGCTACCCTTAAGACTGAGATAGAGAGACGATTACTTAGATATTTGGATATGGAGGAAGACATCAGTCTACTGACTTATTCAACTACTGAGGTACCTGGGGAGATATGTATTCTAGGCACTCGGGAACATCCTGTTGCGCCAGCATGCCTGCATGCATGAATTATTAATCCATCATCACCGTCGTACCTAGTACCGAAGCTTCCGTACACGTGAACTGCTCGTTCCTCGCCCAGGCTTCAATGCTGCCTGCGCAGAATTTTAGATCAAAACGATACATCTGGGGTTTCTCACCGTCTTTGAGAATAAATACACTCTAATGCCATGTATACAATTAGCTACCGTTTAGGGTTGAAGAGTTTCACTGGTCTTCACGCATGCAATGGATCATAGTCCCTGCCCCAGGGTGGCTTCGGATTTGTACCGAAGCCCCACTGTGGGCTTAAGCCTGTGACAAGAATCAAGCATGTACTAGCTCAAATCCCGATTAGACTTATATGGGCTTGCATTTCTGTTCTCGGGGAATTTATGCCCTTGTTTCTATGAGCGCACATAATTTGATTGCTTTTGTGCTGTCTTACCACATAATCATTGAGCGAAGCGAGCAATAGACTGCATTCACTTGCATAGCATCAAGAGATGACACCCTCCCCTGAGGGAACATGTTTCTGGTTAATCATATCCGTGGAGGTAAGCGTTCCAAATGGACAGACATGTCTAACTAGAGCAACCCATCCTCCATAAAATCTACTTGAGCATCTTCTTTCTGGATTGAATCGTGACCTCATTGATGTTGTCGAAGATAGTGCAGTCATCTTCATTTTGACACACAGTGCTTCGCCCCAGGTTCTTCTTCACGGGTCCGGTAGGACCACTCATATACTTGCACTCATCAAAGAGGCAATATTGACCATCTTGACCGATAGGGTACTGCTCATCGCCCCAGTATCCCTCCCAAAGCAGCCATGTCGCAGTTTCGTCATCTTCCTCTGCACCACCTGTTGAGACCCCCCCTGCAACGCTGAACTGGCCTGAGGATACATCGTACCAGTATCCTCGGTAATTCTGTGTCATGTCCCCTGACGTAGTTTTGTTAGCAAGCTGATATACTTCGAAGTCATGGAGAAGCATATGCTCTTACAGGCATAACCAGCATCGGTAACATCAGTGACAATTCCAAGGGCGATAGTGTATTCCTGGGAGCCAGCGGTTGCATAGTTTGCGTGTGAACCATTGGCAACGTAGGTGATGGGGTGGTTCCCGTTGAAGTCCATTACGTCCCAATAATAGGCTGATCCAGCGCCGTGTTCAGAGAGATATATGGCATACGGCTCGTTGTCAACGAATCGAATCTGTTGCGGTGTCAGTCATGACACCAAGTACAAGTCATTATCTGCATGCCGAAGATGGAACCCGTACCATAACATGTTCCCAATCTCCAACGTGTAGATCAAACTGAATATCCAAGACACTTCGAGAAAGGCGTAACATGATTAGCAATATTCCAGCCTGTAGGTAAAGCTCTGGGCTGATTCAGGATCCTACTCACGGTCGACCCCAATTGTACGAGTAAAAGTAGAAGTAGAACACGTCTGTTGTAGTACTGTTCTTCTCCACTGCAATGATCAAACCCGGAGCAGCGCTATATCCAGTACTATGAGGGACACCGTAATTAGAAAGCAACCACGCCGGGTTTTCGTCGACATTGTCTTCGGAAGTCAGATACACGTTGCTAGGATAAGTGTTCAGGGTATCGATGGTAAGGGAGCCCGCGGATGTAATTGTCTCATAATCGACCTCGGGGATGGTGTGGTTGAGATGGACAGTGACGTCTGAGGGGAAAGTACGGTCTTCACTGTGGAGATAAGACCACGGGGCGTAATCGATAGCATAGTCGGGCAGGGCATCGCGCCTATGCATTTGCTTGGGGGCCGCCGTATTTATGCTGCAGAGGGCAACTAGAAGAAACAGTTTCTTTGCCATCGTTGCTAAGTGAAACCAGGTCCAGACAGTCTCCCCATGACCAACATGAAACTGGGTCAAAGAACTCCTCAGGTTCTATATTATAATATATTGGACCGGGAGTAACATTTTGTGGTGGCCTACACATCATGTTGCGGCAGGCTGGCAGCTAATGCTTGTGGCGCCTGGATGCCACCCTACAACCAACACGAATATTACTATGTAGGATTCTGGATGCATACAACCGAGATGAGGCATGCTGGTTGTCTGCAATACCATTGGTGACGGGTTGTTGAAACTGAACGCCAGCATAGTAGTAGTGGAGGTCTTGCATCGGGGCTAAATAGACGCTTTAGGAAGCTTGAGGCTTACAAACGAAGTTGTACATATGATGGATGCAAAGTCAACTCTAGGCAGCCTTGAATCACACCTGAGACAAGATTGACAAAAGAGTCCGGATCCGCAACCTGCTGCAGTGCTGCTGTCGTGCAACACCACTCGAAAATAGATATGCTCTGTCTGCTTGTAACCCTGGCCCAGGTTGATTCCAATTTTGTTCACCGTCCATACTTGCCCCTGTCTCTTTGCCAAAGAAACAAAAATTGATGTAATGTTACCACTTCATATGCAATGACGATAGTTGCATAGTCATGATAATACAAGCCGCCTTCATCATATATCACTGAGATACTGGGACAAGCAATGGTGATATGTCTTCACAAATAAGTAAGCAGTAATTATATAAGCCGTTATTATCAACAAGCTTTCATTTATATACAGAAGCAGTTTCACCAATAGCAACAGCTATACAATTATATAAAGAGTACTAGCTCTTATATCTTCCAAGGTTAATTATGCTAAGTACTTCACTAGGAATCTATAAGGGATTCGTATCTTGGGAAAGTTAACGAATCATACGTTATTACCCTTAGTTGGACTCATACATATACAAAATAATAATAGGATGCACACTATTATTCACCGATTGGCCAGACAATGCTTTTTGACTTCGAAGGTTACTTATATCCCTTGGGCACAATGACATGATTGTCACCTTAGAGACTATATGCCGGACATGTTTTCCATTATTATATCACCTATCCATGCAATATAATAAGAACGGACAGTCGGAGATAGAATGTGCAGTCGGTTAACTGCCCAGGTTTGTCTCGGCCACGCGGATCGGTACTTTAAGTAGTTACCGATATACTCTCTTATAAAAGGCTCGACCCTAACCCCAAATTCATGACCCTGATTGATTTCGTGTGCGAACTTGCTTGCGGGGCGATATCGACTGTGTTCAACAGTGCGTATTTATATGCCGCAACACAAAGTCAAGACAAGAAGAACCAATTCTACACAATTGGACACAAGGGCTTTCTCTGCATCAATACATACTCGGACGAAGATGGCATCCGAAGCAGCTCAGGCCGTCCATGGCGGGGAGTATCGCCAGTTTCTACCTGACCTGAGCATCCCCCGATTCGTGGCGATGCAACAGCAGGATGCGCATGCCTACGCCAAAGCCTTCAAGGATGGTGGTCAGCCACCATGGCTCCACGCACTGTACATGTACTGGCTGGACTTGCTGAAGGAGCCATTCAAGGGTGTCACGAGCGATGGTATGTCTCCTGGATTACTGAGGCTCTGCGAGGACTTGACATGTAGAGAGAAACTAATGAACAAAACAGGCAAGGTCAGACCAGACCTCTTCAAGCTGCAGGATGAGGCCGTTCCAATAAATGAGATCGTCAAGGCCACCAATGCGGTACTTGAGCTGCTAGACGCCGACCAAACCAAGCGTGTCAAGTATCACATCGACTCCCCCGAGTGGCGAACATGGAGCAACCCCGAATTCCTGCTGAGCGACAAAGGTATCCGGATGGACGAGATAAGCTCCGAGCTGCGCGAGAAGGTTCTCAGAGTTCTCCAGACCACTTTGTCTCCTGAGGGTTACGAGAAGATGCTGGGTGCAATGCGGGTCAACGGTTTCCTGGGAGACCTTGTCAAGTCACCGGCTGTGATGAACGAGTTCAGCTACAACTTCGTCCTCTTTGGCGAGCCATCGACAACAACTCCCTGGGGTTTATCCTTTTATGGTCATCATCTGTGCCTCAACATTTTCTTTATTAGGACTCAGATCGTCATCTCCCCGTGGTTCACCGGTGCGGAGCCGAATCTCATCGATGAAGGAAAGTACCAGGGAACTCGCATCCTCGAGACCGAGGAGAAGCTGGGTCTGCAGCTCATGCAGAGCCTGCCCGCCGAGGAACAAAATACAGCTCAAATATACACACAGATGAAGGATCCGGCAATGCCTCGCGGGCGCTGGAACCACGATGACCAGCGACATTATTGTGGTGCCTACCGTGACAACCGGGTGATACCTTATGAGGGGATACTTGTTTCAGAGATGACCCCTGAGCAGCAAGAACTCGTCTTGAGCATTCTCAACCAATATCTTCTCTACCTGCCTTCAACAGCGAGGAAGATGCGCTTGGACAACATCAAGTCATGGTTCCATGAGACATACTTCAGCTGGATTGGAGGCTACGGCGACATGGATCCGTTCTACTACCGGATCCAAAGTCCGGTTGTCATTGTGGAGTTTGATCACCACTCTGGCGTCTTTCTTACCAACAAGGAGCCGGCCAAGTTCCACATCCACACCCTGCTGAGAACGCCGAATGGTGGTGACTACGGTATGGCATTGAGGCCGTTGATTCCTGGTATGGAACAGGCATTTATATGGGAGGGTTAAAGGGCCTAGTAGGCGGGAAGAGAGACAACCCTCATATCAACCAGACGAACACACTTGATATAGGTAACCACCTGGAAGTACACTTCGGGCCAGCTCCATGTATTTTTGTATCAAATTGAAAGGATTTAGCCGTCTATGGCCTGGTTTGGGTACATACGGGGACGTTTGGGCTATTGGCCTATGTCTCGTTGTGCTTCCAAGTTTTACAATGACTTTTGCTTGCCAATATCTTAGTTTATCGGTCGTCTGCATCCCCATAGTACCTGTATATGCTCAAGTACCTACCTAGTATCCATCAATGCTGTACCTACTCATGTACCTTGTTATCTACCTAGGGTCCCTGGCTGCCTGGGTACTTAGTACTTAAGTAGGTAACAGACTTCCAAGGTTAGTAGTGGCAGAAAGTAATGGGATGCACTCGGTGCACGTCAGCCCGCCCGTCAACATGACCTCATTAGTACATGCAAGACGAGTAATTAATTACTATGTGTCTCACCTATCATCCAACGTCACTTCTCTGGTAACATTGAGACTTCAAGCCTGTATGTACATAGCTAGACATTCCACACTTGATGCATCTGCCGTCTTCCAAGGTTCTTCATCATTTGCAATCCGTTGTGCCTTGAAAGCTTACCATCACCAACTTGATAACACCTGAAACCCTTTCAGCAAAATCGCTCGTGCCGTATTACACACTCCGACCATGCCACACGAGCAGCTTGACCAAGCAAACCCACCTCCCCTCCCTTCTCACCTTCCCGACCTGGCTGCAGAGCTTCAAGCTCAGCCTGGTATCAAAAGCCTGCCAGATGATGTCCGGAGGTCTCTCCGGAATTTCCAATATGCCGCATGCTACATTGCTGCAGGTGAGTCTTCTTCAGGTTGAAGCAAACTGCTCTAGCTGTGATGTCTCCTGACAGGCATACCCCATAGCGATGATATTCCTCAAGGACAATGTCCGCCTCGAGTCACCCTTGGAGCTGAAGCATGTCAAGCCGCGTTTACTTGGTCACTGGGGAACCTGTCCTGGCTTGATAATCGTGTGGTCCCACCTGTGTGACCTCCTGCGGAAGCACGAAGACACTTTGCGCATGATGTTCGTCGTTGGGCCAGGCCATGGAGCCCCTGCAGCTCTTGCCTCCCTGTGGCTTGAGGGCTCGTTGGAGAGGTTTTATCCTGGCCTGTACGATCGCAACAGCAAAGGCCTCCACAACCTCATCTCCAAATTCTCTGTGCCTGGTGGTCATCCGAGGTAAGGCTACTTCGATTCACAACAAAAATGGCAGGACACGAGCATTTGCTAACTCTTATTGCACAGTCATATCAACCCACAGACACCTGGAATGATCCATGAGGGTGGCGAGCTTGGCTATGCCCTCGCCGTCGCATTCGGAGCCGTGATGGACAACCCAGACCTTGTGGTGACGTGCATGGTTGGAGATGGCGAGGCTGAGACAGGCCCAACAGCGGCGTAAGTGCAGATAAGTGCCCACAAACGTGCTTTCAGCCCCTAACTTGGATGCAGTGCTTGGCATGCCATCAAATACATCGATCCTCAAGAGTCTGGTGCGGTGCTACCGATTCTGCATGTGAACGGATTCAAGATTAGTGAGCGTACTATCTTCGGATGCATGGACAACAAGGAGCTGGTCTGCCTCTTCTCCGGCTACGGATATCAGGTTGCTGTGGTAGAGGACATCGAAAACATGGACACCTTGCTGTCGAGTACACTTGAATGGGCACTTTCAGAGATCCGCAAGATCCAAGGCGCAGCGCGTTCTGGCAAGTCGATTGTCAAGCCACGTTGGCCAATGATTGTCCTCCGTACTCCAAAGGTAGGTTCTGGATTATTATCCATCTTGTCCCCCTCCATCTTGCCTCTTCTAAACTTGTGTTAGGGTTGGACTGGCCCGAAAAAGGTGGATGGGCAGTTTGTCGAAGGCTCTTTTCATTCCCATCAGGTGCCCCTGCCAAAGGCCAACGAAGATGAAGGCCAACTCAGGATTTTAGACGAGTGGCTTTCGAGTTACGGGATTTCAGACCTGCTCAAGGATGATGGATCTCCCAATGACAGGATCCTAAGTCTTCTGCCAAAGGACGACAACAAGAAACTTGGTCAAATTAGAGACAGCTACAACCCTGTGGTTGGCCTCAATCTGCCTGATTGGAAGCCATTGAGCCACAAGAAAGGAAATGAACAGAGCTGCATGAAGACCACTGGTGAACTCCTCAAGATGGTCATCAAGGAAAACCCGAATCGTTTCCGGATGTTCTCTCCTGACGAGCTCGAGAGCAACAAACTTGACGCCACGCTCGATCTTACGGGACGTAACTTCCAATGGGACCAATATTCCCGGGCTGCGGGAGGTCGCATCATCGAACTGTTGTCAGAGCACTGTTGCCAGGGCTTTCTCCAAGGTTATACATTGACTGGCAGGGTTGGTGTGTTCCCAAGCTACGAATCCTTCCTTGGTATTGTTCATACCATGGTGGTACAATACGCCAAATTCGCGAAGATCAGCCGAGAGATCGAGTGGAGAAGCGACATCCCGTCTATCAACTATATCGAGACAAGCACATGGGCTAGACAGGAGCACAACGGCTTCTCTCATCAAAATCCTTCCTTCATTGGGGCAATTCTCAACCTCAAAGCAACCGCTGCCAGAGTTTACCTTCCGCCCGATGCCAACTGTTTCCTGAGCACTATCCACCATTGTCTGCAATCTAGGAACTACGTGAACTTGGTTGTCGGTTCCAAACAACCAACACCCGTCTATCTGTCAACTGAGGAAGCTGCCGTGCACTGCAAGAATGGTGCTGGTATCTGGAGATTCGCCTCTACCTTCAATGGAGAGGAACCAGATGTTGTGTTGGTAGGCATCGGAGTTGAGCTCACGTTCGAGGTAGTCAAGGCGGTTGAGCTTCTGAAGAACCTGGCACCCGCATTGAGAGTCCGGACTGTCAACGTTTCAGATCTCATGGTCGTACACGCCGAAATGGTACACCCGCACGCAATGAGTCGCCAACAATTCACAGAAATGTTCACCGATGACAGGACGGTTGTCTTTAATTATCATGGTTACCCGGCCGAGCTTCAGGGTCTCTTGTTCGGTCGGCCCGGACTACACCGCATGGTGGTGAACGGATACCGTGAGGAAGGTTCCACGACGACGCCATTCCATATGATGCTTCTCAACGGTGTGAGCAGATACGATCTGGCAAAGACGGCGCTACGTGCTGCAGCTGAGAGGAACGAGTCTGTCCGGAAAGGCTTGGGTGAGGCTCTGAAGAAGATTGAGGACAAAGTCCATGATACAACGGATTACATCTACCAGAGTGGACAAGGTATTCATGGCTCAATCGAAAATCCAATGGCACAGCGCTGACATATCTTTTAGATCCAGAAGACACGTACCAAGTGCCGACGATATGATTTGCTTGCATGTGTGATCACGAAGCCGAAACCAATGGTTACTCAAGGTTACCAAGAAGAACGGGTTATCAAGGACTACCATATAAGGATGTCGAGGAATGACTAAACCCAATCATAGGGTTTGATGGACGACAACTGACACACGACGGGGCCAGCTTCTTGTCCCACACGGGTTCTATTCAATGTTGTTATTATGTATTGATGGTCGCAATCTTATGTTTGCTAATAAGCTATGGGTACAAGCTACAAGTTCATCCCTGGCGATATGTCCCCCACCTCCCTCTCAACTTGCTTTCGGACCTATTTCGTTACGCTACGATTATTAGTTATTGTACCTAGGCAAAGAGCCCTGTCACCACCAAGAGTTCATACTCTGGCAGGCTTCCTTTCACCGACGAGCGTGCCCGATGGTGTAGCTGATTTTCATAGTCGCCAGGTCCACATCGACGGCTGGTTTCATTGTGAGGAAAATGAGCTTATCATTCTCATACAAAGTGATGGTATTTGGATTGAGGATACATCCGGTACTGCGTGCCATCTGAAAATTGATTATTTTTCAACGAATGCGATGGCTAGATTGGAACATAACAACAGAAAGTGCACACAGTAGCGCGCCATGTAATCCGCGAGGAGGACAACAAGCACATGTATAGCCAGCCCCCACTGATGTGAACAACAATGAACGGGGTCCGAATATCGGATTCTATGACCGGTCAGCTTCGACACGGCACTCTGTTCCTTCTCTGTAACAATACCTCACCGGTTACGGGGTTTGTGGGGGCGCAAGGTCTTTGAAGGTGGTAACACTACAGCTGGCTTGCAAACCCCCCTCCCTTCGCGCAGTACACCCGCCTGTTCCCTGTTTCAAACAACATTGAAGAGCTATTTATGGATACCGTGGCACATGAATCCCAGAACTACAAAGCAAGCTTGTGTCTGACATGATTGTGCATTATAGAGGAATGGAAGTAATATGGAGATGTGAAGACGCTTGGTTGTCGAGTTTTAGTCTCCCTCCCAGGGTCTCCTATGGTACAAGTAACCTGATTTTGCACTTGAGACCTATCACTTTGTCGTACTGACATAAGCCGCTGCTTCCTGCCCAGCCGTCCTACCGAACACGACACATTCGAGCAGAGACGAGCCTCCCAAGCGGTTGTCGCCATGCAAGCCGCCTGTGATCTCACCCGCCGCCCAGAGGCCCTCGACCGGCTTTAACTCGTTGCCAGGTGCCCCTGCCACCAGAATTTGAGCCTTGTCATTGATAGCTGCGCCTCCCATGGTGAAGTGAGTGATAGGCGTTACCTGGCCGACGCAAACCTCCTGTTCCTCGTCCTCGGCGGTGCCTGTCAGTTTCCAGAACCCGAAAGTGGTCCGGCCAAGCTCGTCACTGCGCTTCCCCTGCACAACCTCCGAGTACTCGCGGATGGTCTGCCTTGTTGCCTCGTCCAGATCCTTGACCTTCTTCTTTGTCAACAGCCCCTTCCACAAGTAAAAGCTGATGTGTGATGCTGCCGCGTCACAAGCGCCAGGGTCAAGAAGAAGCTGAACGTCCCACTGCGTCACTGCTTCGGCATCGTCCTTGTCCGACTGCGCGATAGGGGTTGGTGGTAGGCTCATGATGACATTGCTGACATGCTCACGAGTGTTCATCTCGTTGACAAAGCGCTTCCCCTTGTGCAGCAGGATCCCTCCTTCGCCTCTTAGCATCTCTGCGGCCAGGAACTTGACCCTCGCGTTTGGATCGGAAGGCATGATGAAGCCCGTCGGATGGATCTGCACGCTGTCCATGTCGACAAGCTGGGCGCCCAAGTCCTTGAGCATGTTGTGAGTTCCAGG
This sequence comes from Cytospora chrysosperma, assembly GCA_016808195.1. NCBI lineage: Eukaryota > Fungi > Ascomycota > Sordariomycetes > Diaporthales > Cytosporaceae > Cytospora > Cytospora chrysosperma. The sequence continues at coordinate 9,424,489 of MU179926.1, read as the reverse complement.
TCTTGCGTCGTTTGTTGACGGCAGGCCAGCAAGGTCAGGTCGGTAGTGTTTCAGCATACCCCAGGTGTCACCAGCAAAACCCCCCGTCGTGAAAATAACCGCGCCGTCGAGGGTGTGTGACGCTCCTTCCTGGATGTACTCCACGCCCGTCACCTTCTTCTGGTCACCACCCGCCGTCAGAAGCTTCTTGACCTCGCACCCGGTCCGAAGCTCAAAGTTGGGGTCCTGCTTCAGCTTGTCCAGGAGCCCGGTGACGATGGCTGCGCCAGGCGGGAGCTTCCCGCCTCCCCTGTGCGTCCGGGGGAAGCTGTGGCCGCCCAGCTGGGCGACCACGGAGAGGTCGACGCCGATCTGGTCGACGAGGAAGTCGACGGCTGAGGCGGAGGAGCCCGTCAGCTTGGAGATGAGTGACTCCCGCTCGCCGCGCTTGAAGTTCACCGGGGAGCTGTCGGCGTTTGCGAGTCTCGACCCTGCCGAGCGGACCGTGTCGCTGTAGAAAGTGGTGTCAGTCCCCTTCTGGAACCGTGTGGGCGCCCCGTTGATGCCTGATGACGCCTTGATGCTGTTGCCGCCGGGCTTCTCGGCACGCTCGAGGAGCCGTACTGCGGCGCCTGCTCGCAAGGCTGTATATGAGGCCGAAAGTCCAGCCAGGCCAGCGCCCACGACAACGACTGTTTGCGACGGCGTGTTTGGTGCCATGTCACTTAGTTTTGGGCTTTCAATGTTGTTTGAGAGATAATGTTGGTGGTAGAGGAAGACTGTGATTGCCGTGACTAGGATGATGAACAGCAGGTGGCGTTTTGTCATTCCACCATCCATTTCATAGAAGGCAAGATGGAGAATAGGACGGAAGGAGATGTCAACTGCTGCATGTCCATCAATTATATGGAATTCAGTCAGTCAATCATCAGCCTTACGAGATTGGTGTTGTCGAGTAAGCGTTGTGGCACAACGTCGGAGCAGATCAGCATCACGCCACATTGACATGCGAGTGGCATGATTGATTCAGTCAACTGCATGTGGTTCGAGGTGCTTCGAAGGCCATCCTCTGCATTCCACTCAGCTGCATAGGTACGTTCCTATGACCCAATGCACCTCTACAGCCACGTGTTTCTTCATATACTATGGACAGACAGCCCTTGATGTATTTTTATCAATAGTCTCCAAGACTTATATCTGAAAGGTCTTGGATATCTGGATAGATCTTGTATCACGAAGTTCATCTCAGGCAGGGTTAGGGTCCATACTTAGTACCTTAATAGCTGCTACGCTACCACCCCGCTACACGCACACTACACCTCTACTGTACCTGACAACATGCTATCCGACCACTCGACATATGTCTTTGATTGGAATATTTCCTAAGGGCTGTTATTCTGCACAACAACACATCAAGCACAGCCCACTGAAGGCTTCTGAGACTTCTCGCCCGAGGCATGTGTTCATCTGGAATGAGTGCCAGGTGGTGGTAGTTGACCTCTCTAGTCCATATTGTAGGTCCCACAGGCTTAGGCCTGGACCTAGTGGAGCAACGCTTAGGGAAAATACTACACTTGGGCTGCAGGATTAATATTCTCTATAATAAGGAGGCTGCTCACTGGCTTTCCATTTTGTTACAGACAGACTGTTCAGGCGACAGGAAACATAAGTACAGTATGTGTCTATGAGGTGTGGAAAGCCCCGAAGCCAGCAGAAGTGGAAATCTGAACCTCAGTAGAGACACTGGAAAAAAAGTCGCTTGGCTTATGCTTGGCCGCTACGCTTGGCTCTCAGGTGTAAGCCAGTTGCCCAAGATCACGACTGCGGGTCACTGAAGTCTATGAATTTGCCCACGAAAAATTTCCTAGACCAGGAGACGCACATTCAGGTCTGCTGGCGTCTTGCCCATGATCAAGGCGGATTGAAGGAAACTTCTAATGCTTTGTCTTTGTTGGGAGAAGAGAGAGAAAAAGAAGTCATGTCAACATGTTTACCAAAGAAACTACCAGTAGCCGAGGAAGTCCACCGAAGGTATAATATAGCTTATTGTCCTTGAGTCGACCGAAAGATATACGGACAGTATATAACCTGACCTGCTAGAGAGTAGGAGGTCGTTTCCCAGGGTTCATTAGCAGATTGGATTGGCATGTAGTTGTCAATTACCCTCATACCCTACTAATTGACATATAATGCAAGTGATATTCGTATTGTGTGATGTGCACATTGCGACTACCGGTACCATCAGGGCAATTTAGTGCTGCAGCTTGAGGACAGCCTCCCCTACTTACATAATACATATTCATGTACTCAAGTATATAATCAAAGGTGCATCCCGAGGATAAGATGCTCGACTCCATGATATCACGACCGGCTCTCCTAAATGCCATGACTTCATGGATTATGGAAGTGCCTATGGTACATATTAACAATACATGTAAGTTGGGGCTACGTCTAGCAGGTAGGCCCCCGGTCCTAGTTGAGTCAAGGATCAATTTGAGTGAACTTTCCCGGTCCATGCCAACTTTTGCACTCTCTTCTATGTATTGCTGCTTTTGTATGTCTTCCAGCCTTAGACCTTCTCCTCTTCCTACTCATCTTCTTCATATTCGGTTGCGACCCCTGGCTAGAGTAAACTTACTTTGGGATGCTCATCTAATCGGCTTGACTTACCGCCTCCAAGGCTAGGCCCACCTATGACTTCCCTGCAGTAACATACGATCCACACCAGACATCGACCCATAATCGTCCCGATCCAGAATGCAGGTGCAGGGTCCACAGAGGAATCCTTACATCAACAAGGGCCATATAAACCGACTTCAACCTCCTAACATAACTAGCGACAACACATGGCAGCACGCAACGTGTTCCTCACGTCAGAATCAACCATCTTCAGCTCCAGACATCACGACCATTGTCCGTCAGGTTGCCCTCCTTACGACTGTCTCGCCACCCAAAATCATCCAGATCAACCACCATCAGCCTTTATATCAGAGTCTCCGTCGATTGCCTCTCAACCTTGACAAACCGCAATTCGCACACACCACCGCCATCAGAATGGCCTCAAGCAAGAAAGAACCCGTGGCGAGCGGTGCGGAGATGACCGAGGCCGAGAGATCGGCCCCCGACGCTGCCTGGGAGGCGACGGTCACTAAGGGAATGAAGGAGACTGAGAGCGAGATGCTCCTGCAATGGGTATCCATCGTCATGGTTGGAATTGCCGTATGGGGGTACTTTTACACGTAAAAGAAGTCCTTGGATAGGCGTTCACACCATACGATAACGGCATCATACGCTTCCGCGGAATTGAGTCGAGAAATGGATGGGACCGAAGGAGGATGGTTGTTGCAAGGGACAGACATACCCAAGACGATGCCACAACATTAAGTCTATGCCTCTTTAGGGACTTTGGGTGGGGGGGGGGGGGGTTGATAGTAATGAGGACATACCACGAAATATATGCAGCGCAGCCTGGGTCGAGGCGGCACACCTCAGGCCTGGTTCTCGGATATGGAAGGGAGGGCGCTGCTTCGATGCATGCATGTACGGTAGTTGTATGTCTTTGTAATATTTAATAACTACGGTCTCTCATTCAGTCAAATGACTGTCCCAAACCCTATTTTTCTGATAGCCACCCCAGGAAGAAGACCATCCATATTTTGTATCCCACGGTAGCATACTGCTCCCTGATTGGCAGATCCAGTACACGGTGTTGACTGGTTCGTGCTAGAAAGAAACTTTACACCGCATTCTTAGGGGCGACCAAACTCTCGCGAACCTAAACCAAACACTGTGGCCTTCGGCAACTGTTGACGATTACCATTCAAGACAGGTCAGCCATGCTGCTAAAACACACGGCAACCAGTTTTTTCTCCAAATACACCGCGAGTCTCAATTCCCACAAAAGACTCCAGGCATCCACCCAGGCCTTCAATTATGTTGCACATTGGTGCCAGCACCATTCTCAGTGCACAACATCATCTCTGCCGACCGCTAGATGTGAACCCTTTCCAATAAAAACAGCTCTACGTGGTCAGTCGGGAAGGACCTACAGAATCCACGAAGTCCTCGCTGAGCGGCGAAAACCGTTACTATGTGTCTACCGTGCAAGGTTTGTCCATCCTGAACCTGAAGGCCCCGACTGATCCAACGCTAATTGCCTATGCGTCTTTTTCAAGTGATGATGAAACAGACTACATCTTGAAGGACGCGCTACAGGGCGATTTTGGTTATCAGCAGGATCTGCAAACTCCTTTAGCATCGTGTCCCAACTTGCGGTCGATGGTTGACACGGTTCCAGACTTCGAACTTTTCGTCTATCCGTTCCTGGGTGGCGATCTCCTTCGTTTCAGCAAGAAACCCTTGGCGGAGGGCATGAGGAAAGACATTTTGAAGAGGGCACTGAATGGACTGGCTGAGCTTCATGATAGAGGTATCATCCACACGGGTTAGTCCCATTCGGTCCAAACTGCGCATTTACCTTCCCAAGGGCTGTTATCGCTGTCTCAGACAGTTGGGAGCAGCTTGAGAGAGCTAACGATTGGGCAGATATCAAGCCCAACAACGTCCTTCTGAACTATGAAGAAATGGCTGACGGAGATCTTGTCATCCAGGATGTGAAGATCTCAGACCTCGAGGATGCAGTAGTGCTGCCACCCGGCAAGAACCTCAGGGGTTGCCTCTGTGGAAACCAACTGTGGCGAAGCCCTGAGTCCTGGGCCCGCGCACATCAGAATACGCCATCTGATGTCTTCTCCTTCGGTGTAGTAGCCATCTACGTGGTTCTCGGCCAGATGGTATTCCTCGCCGGCTTCAGCGACGAAGAAGTGTCAGGGAAAGATGCTTGGTGGCATATTCTTCGGAGGCACGTCTCTTATTTCGCCACCGATGAAGATAGCTTCAAGGGCTTGCTGCGGCATGTTGGGGAGGAGGATGAGTGGTTTGACCGCTTTGCCGCGCTCGCGGCTGACTTTGGTCCAGAGAAGCCGAGGAAGCCTTTTGCCAACTGGGAGTACGTGGATGCAGGGTTTAGGGACTTGATAGTGAAGATGACCAACTTGGATCCGGCGAGGAGGATTACTGCGCGAGAAGCGTTGGAGCATCCTTGGTTCCATCTATGATTCAGGCCAACAAAGGTCGATAGGATAGGACACTCTCTAAGTGCTTGAAGACTTCCTTGTAACTCAGTTCAAATGATGTAATATCAACAAATTCGACACTTGTGTCATTTTTAGGTTGAACTTGTTCACTTATCTGACTTGTTACTTACAGATCAGCGAATGGATTCTGATCAACGGAGGAGAGAGGAATGAAGCCTTCGTCTCTATTTATATCATATGGGTCGTCGAGGCCCAGATTTGAGACCATTAATATCACAATACCTTTTTTTTTCTCTCAAGATTTCTCGCTAATCTATATCTCCTGCATCTATGGAAGCCACAGTACTACCTACCCTATGTATAGAGGAGGCCAAGGTCTCAGTTCCCAAACATTGTAACATCGGTGTGATGATTATGTTCCTATTTTCCGGCAGGTTTGCGGCGCGATTCCATACATGACTGGGGGCTGTACAACATTCAAAATAAAAATATCGAGCTTGTTTCAATGCTGACGAGTGAGCTTCCCGAACAGGAATTATGCATATTCCATCTTCAGCTTCTTACTCGTGGCCGTGGACAAGGACACTGTAATCTCACCACGAGTACACACCAGGGCCGCGATGTATGCACGCTCGTTGATATAACTTATTATCCTCATGAAGCCACTAGAATGAAAGTCGCTACTTGGACACTCTGAGGTTATAAGGCATCACAGTTCCCTCTCAGTTTCACCATCTCATGCTTTACCTGTCTGTCAAGGTACCCTAGGGTAGTATAATGCCACTTGATTGCCAATTATCTGCCTTCGAAACACGAGCACACATGACTGATTGCGACGAGGCCGGAAAGTTGGATGAACCTAACGACGCATTTTACAGGTTCAAGTCGACACAAACCGACTTCAGGGCTGCTCGCTTTGCATCTAAGGATGGCAGGGATGGTTTGGGCCAATGGATTCCGCAGGTCAAAGAAGATGGAGATTCTACCAAGTGGCACATCTGGTCCTCGAGACGTAGTCGGGCGTTGATAATACAGATCAGCGTTATAGCACTCGTCTTGATTTGTAACTTGATCTTTACCATTTTCGCGGTCTCTCGGTACCCAAGTGTCAATGGCGTGGGTCTTATCTACAAAGGCGACTGTACCACGGTGAAAAATCTTGACTTATGGGTCCATCTCCTCATCAACATCCTTTCGACTGGCATGCTGTCTGCCTCCAACTTCTGCATGCAGCTCCAGGCTGCACCGACAAGAGCCAATGTCGACCAGGCCCATGAGAACAACGAGTGGATGGATATCGGGGTTTCTAGTTACCGGAATCTGAAATACATCAGCAAATCGAGGAAGGTCGCATGGGCTCTGTTGGCTGTGAGTTCTCTACCTATCCATTTCCTGTGAGTGTAATCCGAGCAGCCCTGGGAGTCCATCTGGTCCGCGCAGCCAGCTGTGCAGTGATTTATACTCGAAGAATCGTTGACAATGCCTGTGTCAAGATACAACTCTGCTGTTTTTCAGTCCCTCACGTCTTTCGACTACACTATAGCCGTCGTCAAGGACTCATTTCTCGACAACACGACCTGGAGCCTCGCCACGGCCGAGGACAACCGTCGAGACGATCCAGGATGGGATGACAGCCGCGTCAACCCAACAGACTGGAACTATACAAGTATCATCACCGAGATGCAAACTGCGGCTGCCGCCGGCGAGTATTTGCACAAGAACGTCACAGAATGCTTCAAGCTATACAATGACTACTTCGCTCCTCAGGGTAATGTGCTGGTATTCGTCAAGAACGAGAGTATCCAGACCCCGCCGACAGACAGTTTGCTGTTATATGTCGGCATCGTGCCGCGTTCGGATGACTGGGCGAAGAACATGTGGGCCGTGGAGAATGGCACCGTTCACTTCGTCCTGCAAGCACCAGCGGGTCCGGTGACAGTCTGGTTTATTGGGAAACCCCATTATGAAGTGGACCACTGTCTGGTTCAACAGCCTGCTCTTACCTCCAGCAACTGCCGTTTTCAATACTCTCCGTGGATCATGTGGATTGTGTGCGCTTTCAACCTCATCAAAGCTTCCGTGATGCTTTGGGTGTGGATCATCAGGAAGTGGCAAGAACCCGCCAAGAACGATCACCAAAAACAGGTACTCTACACTCTTGGGGATGCTATCGCATCGTTCATGAGGCATCCGAGCCCGGAAACCGAGGACCTGTGTCTTGCGACCAGGTATGACTTCCTGACCCGAAGGTCATGGAAGAATCGCCTGGTGAAACGGTGGCCAGACCCTCCTCGTGAACCTCGCCCATGGTGCTCTCAGCCAAGGAGGTGGAGGGAAGCCGCAAGCTTGCGACGTTGGATAATCTTGCTGACTATGTATTTGAAGAACCCCATGTACCGAAGCTGAAGGGCAAGATTGGCACGGTGGACTAACTAAGTCTACAGATGTTTCTTGATCGAAATCGTCGTCGTGGTCTTGTTTTCCCAGTCATTTGACGATCTGCGGCGTCTCGGCTTCTCCGTCAGCATACCCAGCTTCTGGTCAATGGGATTTGGCCAGCTCCAGCCCTACACGTACCTCGTCATCGGCCTGCCACGACAGGACCCTGGGGGCCTCATGGTCAACGTGCTCCTGGCCAACCTGCCGCAGGTCGTCATGTCCATTATGTACATATTCTACAACGCCATGATGACTACCTTCCTGGTCCAGCGCGAGTTCAGCCACATGTACAAGGAGAAGAGAAGGAAACCACTTCGTGTGTCAGAGCCTATCGGTATACAGCGAGGGAGCTACTTCATCTCCCTGCCGCTGCGTTACGGAATCCCGTCATATGCGTTGTCTGGTTTCATGCACTGGATGATCTCCCAGAGCCTGTTCCTTGCGCGGGTCACAGCCTTGAAAACGGACGGCTCGGAGGATTCCGCTAATTCGTTCTCGACATGCGGGTATAGTCCCATTGCCATCTTCATATGTAGGTAAATTACTCTGTGCCCTTCAGTCATTGTGAAGAAGACTGTTAGATCGGAACTAACGGGCATTCGGGTCGTCAGCTCTGCTCCTTGGGCTGCTCCATGTCCTCATCATTATAGTCATCAGTTTTCGCAAGTACGACGGTACAATGAGTATGGTTTCCACGAACAGTATGGCTATCAGTGCTGCGTGCCATACTCTCCCCGAAGATCGGAGAGAGGGATACACATTGCCTGTACGGTGGGCTGTAGTCAAAGTATCTGATGGCGTTGGACATTGTACTTTCACAACTGCTCCAGATGAGGAAATACAACAGCCTGGGCATATGTTGTATCGATGATATCTTGTCTCTTTCTGTCTTGTTCCGTCTTGTCAGGTACAATTGGAGGATCAAGAGACGATACACATCACCCGGTGTCGGGAATGCAGACGGCAGATGAACTGGTCATCGAGCTGTATCATTGCCGAGGTCTGCAACCTACATAATTACTAAGTACTTAGGTAAATAACATTGAAGTACGTGGCTATCCTGGGACATGACCTCTCCGGCTTCTCCCAGTGACCGTGTTCTATTGAGACCTTCTTAAAATTGTGGTATCATGGAAACTGATGGAAGGGATCTGCCTCGTCAGCATCATGAGACCAACTCGAAAAACCGAAAGGCCTTTCTTCTTCCCCAGATTCATCACGGATCTAACCTGGAGCCGAGGAATGTAGGCGCATGTCTTAGGCCTAAATAGTCACCGCCAATGAGTTTATGATACCACTCGATTCCAATAACATTGTCAGGCGCCTTGTTCGGATTTACTACCTTGCCATTGTACTTTATACTAGCAAAGTATCCTGGGCGTTCGGGACAGCATAGCGTACAGGTGGGGGAGGGGGCCCAGGGGTAACTGATCTTCTTACTACATTACCCAGGTAGCCGTCAAGGTTCTCAACCCCTGTTTCAACAGCAACTTTAATCCTGTGGTGACTGTAGCATTGCGGGACAGGCTCTGGAATAGAGGGCTCATAGTGGCTCGCCGCAAAAGTATATTTTAAGTAGCTAGTGTACTTACCTAAGTAAGTATTTATAACAATTGATCCAGTTTACCTGGTAGGAAGATCCGTAGATGTGCCAAAATATACCATACCGTATACGGCAATTGTCCGTCGGTCTAGGATTTACGGAAGACGGAGATAAGTGACCCCTTTAAAAATTAAGTTTCCGTCATCGCTACAAAGGCCGTCACGTTACAACTTTGAGGCCTGTCAGCATCACTGAATACTTATAGTATCTTCACTTCTGACCACCTGGGCAGTGAGCCTTCTTGCTACCTCTCCTCCATTCTGCTCACCTGCAGATTTGGGCGTCACAAATCTGTGACTCACAAACGATACGACAACAATGGACGGATCGAGCGCAAACACAACCGAAAATAGGCCACAGAGTTCAAAAGTCAATGAGAATGTTGCCAGGCATCCCAGTGATCGCCAGGGTGTCGATGAGGATGAATACCAGACAGATTCGATAGACGCCTCACCCTCGGATAACGATGGGAGGGAAGACCCAGAAGCCCTCAGGAAAACCAAGTCCAATGCTACTTCCATTGCCGAGTCGTTGCCATTGTATCGAGAGCTGCTGTTCGTCGCCGTGATATGTTCCGGTCAGCTCTACACACGTGAGTGTCCCGTCTCGTATATGTTCCCCTAACCTGTCGGACTTTATACTGATTGTCTACCGCACACAGAGGCCGGACTTGGTCAAGTCATGTCTATCATCGATATCATCGGTGAGACATGGGATCTGCCCGAGGTTGAAATGTCATGGTTCCTCTCGGGATACAGTCTCACAGTGGGCACCTTTATCTTGTTCTCTGGCCGTCTCGGTGACATGTTCGGATACAAGACACTTTTCCTCATCGGCCTTGGCTGGTACTCACTATGGAGTCTCGTCTGCGGCTTGTCCGTGTATTCCAGCCACGTCCTCTTTGTGTTTGGTAGAGTGCTCCAGGGCATCGGGCCCGCGCTGATTCTTCCAAACGGGCTGGCACTACTGGGCGCCACATATGCTCCCGGGAAAAGGAAAGCCATGGCATTTTCCGCGTTTGCAGCCAGTGCGCCGTCCGGCTTCGTCCTGGGGGCAACCTTTTCCGGGCTCTTCGCCCTGGCATGGTGGCCGTGGACGTTCTGGTGCTTCTCCTTGGTGCTGGCGGGGACGGCGGTCCTGGCCTACTTCGTCATCCCTCCGGTGCCGGCATCGCATAGGGAGAACCGGCCACGTACGGGGCGAGGGAAGCTCATCCACCTCGACATCCCCGGCGCCGTGACGGGCGTCTTGGGCCTCGTGCTGTTCAACTTCGCCTGGAACCAAGCGCCTCTTGTCGGCTGGCAGCAGCCGTACGTGTATGTGTGCTTGATCCTTGGCCTGATCTTCATCGGCGTATACTTCGTCGTGGACCTCAAATACTCCCCCGATCCATTGGTCCCCTTCAACGCCCTGACGTCTGATGTGGCCTTCGTCCTGGCCGCACTTGCATGCGGGTGGGCGTGTTTCGGGATCTGGATCTGGTATACGTGGCAAGTCATGCTGCAACTGAGACACGCCTCACCGCTTCTTGCAAGCGCGTACAGCGTGCCGACAATGATCTCAGGGGCTGTAGCCGCGGTGGTAGTGGGAATTATGCTGCATCGCGTGGGACCCCCCTTGATCATGACTGGTGCACTTGTCGCCTTTGCTGTTGGGGCGATCTTATTGGCAACCTGTCCCGTTGATCAGATTTACTGGGGGCAATTGTTCGTGGGCTTCCTTGTGACTCCTTGGGGGATGGACATGAGTTTCCCTGCTGCAACCCTCATCCTTTCCAATTCTGTGGCTCGTGAACACCAGGGCATTGCGGCTAGTCTGGTCAACACCGTAGTAAACTACAGCATTGCGCTGGGCTTGGGTATTGCCGGAACTATTGAGTCCCAAATAAATAACGGAGGGAAGGACCCGGCCGATAAGCTGAAGGGATACAGGGGTGGCTATTATCTGGGCATCGGCCTGGCCGTATTCGGGATTGGGATATGTATCGCATTTCTGCTCAAAACGAGTCAGACCAAGAGGCTAGAGACCGAGGACAAGGCTTGATGAGAAGCACTTGAGGGCTATATCGTATGATCCATCTTCTTCAACAGGAGTCACGGACACAACCAACGGTACATTTCAATATAATTTCCATTAGTCATGGTGTTTATTAACATCACAAACTCCAGAGCTTTTGTTCATATCATTATGCTGACCTCGGAAACCATGTGATATCTTAACTGTTCATAGTTCACTACTTAACGTGACAACTACCGGTGAAGGGTGGTTTCGGTCCGGGGTACCGGAACAATATGATTGCATACCATTGTCCAAGACGTAGCCACACAGACTATGTCCAGGTGGCGTTGAGTAGTATTATTGAGACATGCCCCAGTGTACTGTAATTATCACCGTACGTCAAAACCACCTCGACACCGTTCTAAAAATCTTGTATCTTGCGTATCTGTCACCGGCATGACATCCACTTTGTGCTCCTTCACTGTTGCCGCTGCAGAAATTCCTGTTGTGAATTGGATATTCAATACGAGCTTCGAAGTGCCACTGCTCGGGGGTAGTCTAGGGTAGCCATTTTACATGATCTTTACCAATCCATCTCATCGTTCTTCATGTGCGGACCGCTTAAACCTCGGGACTTGACCCTGTCGTAACTTGGCCTTGGTATGGATACATCAATAACATCACCTGATCCTTTTACCATTAGTGCTCGGCATCACATTGCTTCCCGAGGTCCGTGTTGGCTGTGATTTGGACTGTTTGGTCCCCGAGATGTTTCCAGGTTCATCACATGCACCATTCGGCGTCTCTGTCCCAGTCCGTACCGGACTCTCGGTCTCTCACTGTCGTCGGCCTTACCGTCAACGCGGATCTCTAGATCCTCTCACTCGTGCTTATAACTTCGCGAGGTCCTGCTCGCTTTGTTTCTCTTTAATCATTTTCATACTATATCTTCAGCTCAGCGTCTTCCTTCACGGCTCGACAGTGCTCGTTCCTTATCTTAGCCAAAATGCATAAAATCACCGCAGTGCTTTCCTTGCTCGTCAGCCTTGCTGCGGCAAAGATCACAACTCTCAATAACGTCCTCAGTGATGGAGCCGTATCCGCAGAGTGGGAGTCTACCCGCAAGTCCTACCTGGATGGTCCGAAGCTTTCTGGTACGGCAAATAAGACGTCCTATGACTGGTATGCCAGCGTCGCCACCCTTCAGAACGCAATATTGAACCAATGCTAATGCGCAAACAAAAGGTGGTACTTCGATGCTGTCTCGGCCTCAACTAATGCATCTGTTGTTGTCACCTTCTTCAACAGCGGTCCTGAAGGTTTCATCAACGAGTATGTAGGGGGTCCTATTTCAGTTACACTATCAGGGACATTCCCCAACGGTAGTCAGTATAGCATAGAGGTCCCTGCCGCCGGCGCAGTCATCAAAACCGGACGGGACGGCATAGCACTGGAGTACAAGAATACCGGCTTCAGCTTTGTCGGCTCTAACCTCAAAAGCTCTGAGGTGACTTATTGCATGACCATCGACTCGCCTGAAATAGGTGTTCGAGGGACCATCACTTGGACATCAGTAAGTTGTGAAATGGACTAAGCACCCCTCCTGGAGCAAGGCTCTTCTCATACTACAAATGTAGGCAGTCAATATGAAAACTAATGATATACCCATCAGCTGGCACCCGCTCACTACCCCTGCGATATTAACAGACCTGGAGCGACAGAGGTCATCATCCCACACGTCGGCTGGTCGAACGCCGTCCCTGACGCCACGGCGACCGTCGACCTCAGCTTCAGCGACAACACCAGGCTAAACTTCACCGACGGCGTTGGCTATCACGACAAGAACTGGGGCGACCAGCCATTCGTTAACAGCACCTCTCAGTGGTACTGGGGCCACGCACACCTAGGCCCATACTCTATCGTCTGGTTCGACGCCCTTGACCTCGCCGGTCAGGAGTACTTCTCCGGCTACGTGGTTGAAAACGGCGTTGTGCTTGAGGCCAGCTGTACATCGCAGGCGGTCGTCGCTCGTCCGTGGGGTGCGAATAGTACATATCCACCCACCTTGACGACTGGTCCCATGCAGGGCATGAAGCTCGACTTTGACTTGGGTGACGGTAGGGTGCTGGTGGCGAACGTCACGACTGGGACCCTTCTCGTCGAGACCACAGGATATATCCGGATGATTGGGACGGTTGAGGGTGGGCTCGAGGGTGAGGATTTGTGCACGGGAAGGGCACTGTTCGAGCAGTTTGCGCTGATCGCTTAGCCAAGACCAGCACATGTCGCGGTGTCTTGTCATCGCAATACCGAAGTGAACACCTAGGCAGTTTCAGCGATCCTAGAGTCTATATCAAGAATGGCAACTGCTATTCCCATCTAGTCAAAACTTGCTAGGGAGACGTCCATCTGGGCAGAGAAGGTCGTTTCAGTAAGACTACTACGCACGACCGAAGCTCCCTGACTATACCTAAGCACCGTTGCTAAGAGCCCCATTGATCTTGCCATATTGTGACATTATCAGACAATCACACGGAATCCACACTGAATCATGGATGCAGCGACGACTTATCAATGCCTAACCTAAATCCAGCCCTGTCATCTGCCTACAGTACACCTCTCCAACACTCCCTTCTTGCAGCCTACTAACTCGAGCTGGTTCGACTTCGTTCCTCATATAGACATGATTTAACCTTAGAGATCTTGATTCCAGCCCCTGGATCTATACCTTGTACGTCTACCTTGTGTATGTGAGTCCCCGATGCAGGTTTATAGGACGTCGATACGTCAAGCCCTTCAACTCTTTCAAACCGCGCCACGTTCACCGACACTCCGTCGGATCTTACCCGAGGTGCTGATCAGGCGTAGTCTCGTGTCTTCTGCTCGCAAAACTCCCAGAATTCCTTTGCCCTGCCGGTTCCGCCATCCCCCTCCAACCTTGTAGCCTGAACCAAGTCCTCCCTCAACTGTGTTGTGATCCTTCCCCACGGCACAACATAGCACCCGTTCTGCTCCAACCCTATATCCTTGGACAACCCAGCGTACAGTTCCGTGTACGCAGTGAGCTTGACATCGTACATGAGGGGCCACGCCAGGTATTTTATCCACGGTGTATGGCGAAAGAGATTCGTCGAGGCGGAACCAGGATTCTGAGCCACACTCACGATGCCTTGCGAGGGGCCGGCCCGGCGCGCAAGTTCTGTCGCGAGGAATAAGTTTCCAGTCTTGGAGTTGGTGTAGTTGCGGGTCTTGTCCTGTGGTGGTTCGCTCAGTTCCGCCATGACGATGCCCCCCTGAGGGGCGGCGAGCTCGATCACCTGGCTGGTGGTCCAGACTACGCGCACAGAAGCTGGGGTTTGGCTCTCATAGGCGGCGGCTTGAAGAAGCGGCAGGAGCAGCTGCGTAAAAAGGAAGGGGCCGAGACAGTTTGTGGCTAGTTGCAGCTCGATGCCCTGCTTGGAGACGCTGCCCAGGGGAGGTTGTGAGACACCCGCGTTGTTCCACAGCACGTGTAGCTTGGACTCCTTGGTCTTGAACTTTTTCACAGATGCTTTGATGCTGGCTAAGTTGTCGAGCTCGAGGTGCAGGAACTCGATGCTCCCCCTTGTTGAGAGCACAGATGCCCGTACATGTTGGATGGCAAGCCTGGCCTTGTCCTCGTCGCGCCCGGCGATGTACACACGGGCATTCTTGGCGTACAGCATCTTGACCAGCTCCAGGCCGATTCCAGATGAGCCACCTGTGACGAGAAAGACTCTACCGTCCTGGCGCTCTACGTTCGCCTCCGTGAAGGTTGGCTTCCCGGGGAAGAACTGCGACCATTGAGCACCCATGATGATGGTGATCTTGAGCTGTGCTGTTCCAGAGGAGTTGCAGTCTGCTTTGACCGACGAGAATAGTTCATCATACCGTCTTAGGGTTTGGCAGGTCAAGGTCAGTTAAGGTTTGACACAAAACCAGATGTCGATGGATACTTGGGTAGTTGTGGGGGTTAATTGGTGGGCTTTGATCGCCCGCAGTTGGTTTCAAGGCGACGAATGAGCTGAGCTACCGACATGCCTGGGAGTGGGTTGGCTTTACCTGCTCCCATCATTCGTCGTATCCTAGTTCAGTGTGCAGGCTGGTTTAATCTTGTGATCCTGTTTGGTGTTACTGTTCCGTTTTTTGGTGGGCTTGCTCTTGCTTCGCGGACTGCTAAATGGTCTGCATCACGGATTGAGAAGGGATACTGCAACAAGACTGGCAGGGTTGTGTTCCTTGATACCCTCTGTGTGGATCACTAGACACTCCATCCTCGAGGATTATGAAGCGGGCCATCATCACGCTATGCAGACGTCCCTCATGAAGCCACCATTGATCCTTCAACATGCCCTGCTGACGAACGTACTCTCGTCGCCAAATGATGCTTGTGGTATGCCAGCGGCAACTTTGCAAGGCGATTCAGGGGCTGATAGGGTGGCCAGGGTTAGGGTATTGCCTTCTTGTTCTCAGGCGGGCTGAAGGGGGGGGGGGGAGGGGTGTGGGCGCTGGCAGCTCGACCGCGCAACGACGTCATTGGTACCTGGACGTCGTCGCAAAGGCATGATAACGTCAACTGCTACTCAGCGACGACGCAGAAGTTGACCCAACCTCGGCCTAGGCAACTATGGCGACTCAGCAGGACCTCCAAGAGCTTCTGCGGCTGCAGACGGCTCGGAGGATGCCCATCAAGGACGCAATGGCCCAGGTCAAGGCCCTCCAAGCTGTCAGCCTGCGAAGGTCAGTCGAGCTCGAATCGTACCATAGCATAGCATACGACCCTGACTGGCACCGACACACTCTCTGATACCTGAACCAGCATCCAACAGATAGTCGATGCACCTCTGAATACCGTCGAAACTGCCCTCAAAGACCCTAAAGCCGCACGGTCACTGCAGAATGCTTGCAAAGCACACCTCAAGCGTATGCAGGCCTCGCCATCAACAACCACTGGCAAACGCCCAGCCGCCTCCGCAGCTCAGGAGCAGCCAAAGAGAGCAAGATACTCTGACAACGATGGCTTCATGATTGGGCCCACCGAGATGACGCCCCAACAGCTCGAGCCTTCCCTCTCCCTGACCATCGAAACCGACCCAGAGCGCATCGCCGAGACGGCCATCCACACTAACCGCGCCCCTCTTGTCCTCGCCTTCGCGGTTGAGCTGCTTCGATATACTATGCCTGAACAGCCTCCATCAAGTCGGCTTTCGTTGGCCCAAGCGGTTGTGAGCGCGAATTCGAGGTCCAAGGCTGTGAGCATAGGGTTGGATAAGGGGCCGAGCGCCGATGAGGAAGGATGGGCTGAGGGACAGCCCAGAATAAAGGTAATGGGTAGAGAGATCGCAGTGCTAAAGAGGGGTGGGTATGAATGGAAGGGCGAAGAGGAGGAACGGACGGAGGAGGCGGGAAACGAGAATGGGCCCGGGCTAGGATCTACGGCATCGACGACAACGTTGAAAGCCGACGAGTCCTCTCAGAGCACATCAGTTGCGGCGACCTCTTCCAGTGTCTGGTCAACAAGTCCGTCTGTATCCCTGAAACAATCTACATTCATCGCCCGAGCCACCACCATCACTGAGCCCTCTCAACGGCCGAACCTCCTGAAAGCCCTTTTCGACGCCCATCCCAACCTCAGAACTGCATCCCACAACGTCTGGGCCTACCGCATCCATCCTCACTCATCCGCCATAAGCCACCACCCCCGCGAAGCCTCCCATGATGATGGCGAAACCGGTGCAGGTGATCTGCTCCTCCGGGTCATGCGCGAGACGAACACAGTCGATACCCTCGTGGTCATGACACGTTGGTACGGCGGTTTGATGCTGGGCCCAGACCGCTGGCGACTGATGCGTAACGTCGTCACGTCTGCGCTGTCAGAACGTTTGCGAAGGACTGGAGTTGAGGCGTCCTTGGGCGGGGAGGCGGTATGGGGTCTCGACCTGGAAGCGATGCGGAGCAAGTCCAAGGCTTCGGCCGCGGCTGGTGGGATGGTGATACACCGCCCGGAGGCGGCGCGCAGCTACTTGCTAAAGAGCTTTGCGAGCGATCCAGCAGAGGGCGATGCTGATACTACCACGGCTCCTGCCAAGAAGAAGACGATCAAGGCCCAGGATGCGGAGAAGGAGGATAACCTGGGATTGCTCCTCGGCGCACTGAGGTTGCTCTTCGACAGCTGGGCGGACTTCCTGAGCACGGAAGAGCTGGACAGGCGAGCCTGGAGCTGGTATTCTGCGACGCGGCCCGAGGTTGAATATGGGCCGTCTGGCTGGGGCGCGAAGGGGGTGCTGAGGCTGAAGACCATACTGGATTTGCGGAGGAAGGACGGGTAGACTGTTTCTCTCCGGGTAAGGAAGGCGGTCGCATTGTAAGTGAAGCAGGGTGTGAGCTTGACGAAGATGGCCCACTTGGGCTCCAGGTCGGTGACCTGTATCCTTGAGAAGTGTGGGTGTACGTGGCGTTTGCTTGGGCACGTGTTACTAGGTATGAACACTGCGTTTTACTGCCTCATATGATCGAGGCATGGAGAATGATACCATTTTGCTGTTCTACATTCTACAGTACATGGTGGGTTAAGTGCTTCGCATGGGATGGATCTGGGCTTGACAATACTCGTACTTGGGATGAACACTGGGGGGATTTGGTAGCTTAGCCACCAGGTGAGATAGTGGCATATCATCCAGACGTCCCCCCACCACCAATAACCACTCTTCCTACATTTCACAGGTGCCCAACTGGCAGGTCTTTGTACCTGATACCATCGTACTCACTGAATCTCAATTTTCCGTGCTTGCCCAGGTGGTCTTGGCCTCTCCTTTGCGGCCATATCGAGCTGGCCGTCTCCAGACTCTGTCCACTGCGCAGCTCGCCCAGCTCACCTGTACTGGCACTCACATTTCTTAGTACGGGGATGTTTCTGTACGAAGGGCCACACAAGATCTCTTAACCTTTCATTCCATTTTGCCCACCCATACTTTCAATCCAATGCCTTTACAAACGCGCTCGCGTCCCTCGTCATCGCGCCTGGATATTTGCCCTGCACCTGCATTCACCCAAACTATTCCGTTGCAGAATTCATTTCGTCTTTCGACCGCGGTACATACTTCATATATTCATGGCCTTTCCGTTCCTCTTTCCTCTTATGTCTTTCCTTGCTTACTCCTACCTTCCTTCCTTCCCTCCACTCAACACAACGTACCTGCGAGGTACGTCGCCGTCGACTCGACCTCACTGCTTAGATAGGCTTGTTGTCTGCCACCTTGCGCGACTGGTTGGTTTGCAGCCCTATTCTACAGTCCTCGCGGCAGGATTTCCCAAGAAACTCTCCTTACTTGTATTTGGACGGTGCGGCTGCACAAGCCTTTCCCTGCACATCAGAGCAAGAAACCTACTAACTTCCCTCACCTTCAGAGCGTCTCTTAATACCACAACCATTTGTTTGACAAACAGCAATTTCTTACCCACATTGCGGCATCTTGCGTTCAACAGAGAGCTACGATCACCAACCGTGCTCGCCTCTCTTGCTCGCAAAAACTGTTCTCTTCATGCACCGAGCCTTCTCTCGACTGCTTATCGTATACACGAGCACCTGAGTGCCTAGCGCTAGCTACCATAATACAAACAACTTATCCCCGACAGTTTCTGTACCATTGCAACCTGCACTTTACGATTCTTACGTGACGACTTTCCCCTACTGATCGTCCTGGGCAAGACGCCAAAAGGCCCCACCACAGGTCGCGGGCCCGACCTTGAATCAACGGCCACAACCCTTGGAATGGGTAATCTTCCCAGTTCCTGAAGACAAACCACATCACACAAGCCCTCAAGATCGGTTACATGGCCGATGACTTGAGAAGACACAAACCACATCGTCAGTTCGTCAGTATTGCTGACAAACACATCTTCGGAGCACCTGCTCAGGTGTTCATCTTGGTGAGGGCGGCTCTGGATGCTGGATCGACCCATACTGCATGTGGTCTCCATCTGTTCCAATCAACCCAAATCGGTGTTGACGGCAGAGGCAGTCTCAAAAGACAGACAGAGCAGAGAGCCATCTAGGTCTTGTTGCTGTTTCTTGTCTTTCGGTCAGAGCCGCCAATGTCGTCAACTGTTGAACCATTTATGGATCCTTCGACACACATAGGCGCACTGCTTGAGTCCGAACAAACTGCCAACACGCATTCTCGACATCTGGAGTCTTGAATACCCCCATCGACCACCTGGGCAGACTCTCAGTCCAGACACCAGTCTCTCTTGGTTCACAACCGGCTCTCGATAGCCACACTGTCAGATCCCTTCGTTGTCAAGACTGAATACCGTCCTACCAAGACACTCCATCCTCGACAAATTTGCAGACGCCAGCAATGCTACAACTGGATGCTCACTATCGGCAACCCACTGGCATAAATGGCCAGCGCTCAGCACCCCAGACATTGTCCTTGGTCTACCCAGCTTCGGTACAAAAGTGTTGGTGGTCATGTCAACCGCCAAATTCCACTATCTGTGCAGATTGTCGAGGACGCGAAGAACATCATGAAAGCCTTGAAGGACGTTCCCGCCGCACCCTGTTCCACACAGGTGTTTCCTGCTCAACACACCCCCCTTCACCGCCAGCTATGGATTATGCCCCTCTTAAGGCCTTGGCTACTACCAGCCTCTCTACAACTACCAGAGACCGCCTCCGCCGTCCGTTTCTCATCCACACAGCGCAACCCATCCTGGCCATTACTTCTGGAACGAAACTGCACCACAACAATAGCCCGCCCAGAATCCTTGCTTTACACTGTTGGGCCAGTCTTCAGTGCTCCGATCAACATCGCGCCCTACCACTCTCTATGAGGAACAGTGATTCGTGCCCTCGAGTTCACACAAGCACGGCCACGATTATCTCCATTAGAGCGCAGAAGTTCAACCCCAGGGAGACATCGAGCCTCCCAGTCAAAGCTGGCCATGAGAAAGAGATCCGGCTTGCAGCACAGCATCCGCAAGCAGAAACGCAAGAAATCAGGCAACGAGGAGTCGCATCGCCTGCAGCTGTCAATGCTCTCTTTTCCCCTGGTATGATCCCAGAGACCATGAATTCTATGGTTGGGTTGCTATGAAATGGACTATTTCAAATGGTCTGCTGCGTTGCAAACAACTTAAGGTACCATTGATTGGAAACTGTCAGTAGTCCAAACAGATGTGACGCGGCAGACGAGGGAAAACCATGCTCAGGTGCGCAGACAGGAATGCAGGCTAGAAGGATGGCGAGAGCTTGGACGATAGCGAAAACGT
The DNA here is from genome assembly GCA_016808195.1 of Cytospora chrysosperma. Taxonomy (NCBI): domain Eukaryota; kingdom Fungi; phylum Ascomycota; class Sordariomycetes; order Diaporthales; family Cytosporaceae; genus Cytospora; species Cytospora chrysosperma. The sequence continues at coordinate 9,404,083 of MU179926.1, read as the reverse complement.
GCTGATGGATGTGCGGTTTGTGTGCAAGGGAATGGATTGCAGACATGACCCTCTCATATGGCCTTACGCCTCTTGACCATATGATACCAAAATTCCTTCTGCCCGAGTGCCATCATCTACGACCGGTACCGAATAAAGAAGTCTACATTTGCCTTCAATATATTGAACACAGAGTTGTCCCGGACCCTACTGTCATAGACTCATAGCATCTCGGTGCTCTGACACTGTGCCCTCCAGACACAACACCCCAGTAATTCCCGAATCAATCGTGGGCTGTGGTGGAAACTGCGGCCTAGGATGCCTACTCAGTAAGCAGGTGCCTACATCTATCTGGGTATCCAAGTACATTGGTAGGTCTTTGATGTGTTGCCAACACCGTGTTGGGCATGACCAGATCTGGTAGGTGGACTCACCCGTCTGGGGTTATAGGTACTCCTTGATGCACGTGTGCATTGCGTGTCGCTTCGGCCACCACCCATTTTAATCCTTCAACCTTAGTGGGTGGAGTGCATATTGTGTATCACACAAGGTTCCAGGCTGCCCGTCAATTCTTGATGTATGATATCGACAGATGATCAAGGCAGGTGGACAGATAGGGCAGCTTTGGCTTACAGGTAGGTGATTTTCGGTGCATAAAGTAGGTGGCTGAGGATGTTCCACTGGGGAGACACCGCCTGCAAGGCCACTTCCATTTCAAGGGGGGCCTTTGGGGGGGGGGGGGGGGGAAGCGCGATTATGAATATGTAGTACTCTCCTGGCTGGCACCCTGGCTACATGGGCGTGTGCACAAGGAAAAGGAAAAACTGTTGCATTAGCCCACCACCCCAATGCTGCTACTGACTGTGCCCAGGAAGACACAGAGTCTACCTAGGCACTTACCTGGTACAGGACCTTGGATCCCAAGCATGGCTACATAATTACCTAAGTAGTTCGCTCATTCCCCGACGACAGCGCATGAACACACACATCTTTCCCTTCCAAAGTTCCGTGACATCCAAGAACGCCAGGGCCGTCTTCCTGCTCCCCCGGGCCATTACACCAACCCCCCGGCTGGCTACCCAATCCAAAAAGTCATTATAGTGTACAATTTTATGTTGTTCCGGGCCGAGTCAATCTTTAGGGTTTCTCTCAAGGCCGCCAGCGATCTGTCCACGCTGCCACCAACACGCTTGCGTCAGGTCTTCTGCTTCTTTCGCGGATCCTCGTTGCTACCTCCGCAACGTCTCTTTACACAAGCCCTGAAAGTCTTCTCTGCTAGCACCTGAGCCATGCCAACCATATGTCTATGCATCTCCTTTTCGAGCTCGTCACGTCCCTTTACACAAGCCCTCACAGTCTTCTCTGCTAGCACCTGAGCCATGCCAACCACATGTCTATGCGTCTCCGTCTCCTTGTCGAGCTCGTCACATGTAGACTCCACATGAACACCCGGGCCAGGTACAGGCTCAGATTCACGGCTGTTATATGCCGTCCCGAAGACAATATTGGCATCCTGAAGCTCTTCGACGACCTTGCAATCAGTGTATCCAGACCTCATACCCACGTCTTGATAGTTGATACGCCAGTGCACCCGCATAATCTGCCCCCGTTCTACCGGTACTTGGCATAACCCACGCGCCTCCTCTTCGTCGATAGAACTGTCTGGACTCGTCTCGTCATATCTGGCGGTCCTGATGTTCGTCTCTTGTTTGTCGGGATCGGGGACAAGGTGAACGTCGAAGGCCGTTTCCTGGGACGGGTATAACCCCTTGAGTCAGTCCTTTTGTTTACTTTCTCTTTCGCAGATCCCAGAATCCATCTCAACTTACCTCTGAGAAATAGGGATACGGGCCTTTACGGCTGCGATCGGCCGACGCCCTTGGATTCGCAGCGTCATGATCGCCGTATCCGCTATCGCCGTCGATGGGCCGAGTTTCGAAGGACGACCCAGCTTGAGGTTGTTGATCGTCGCCTGTCAAGGCATAGCCCGGATGGTCGGATCTGTATACGTTGCAGTCACGTCGGTACTCCTCGCGCAGCTCTTGAAGTTTTTGGTATGACAGGGTCTCCAGAAATTGCTCCCCTGCTTGACCCAACTGCTCGGAGATGAATTTGTAGATGTCATCGGATGAACGAAGGTCCTTCTGATTTCGCGCTGCTTTGTCGAGTCTTAACCGGATCAGTTCCTCAACTACCACCGACTCACTGCTGTCACATGCCGCCATAGAGTCCTCGTGGACGATGCCATGCGCGGTCGGCACCAGGGTCGTCACGACACAGGTAGGGAACGGTGGACCGTTCGGCCTACCCATGAGGACCCCTCCGGGGTGCAGGAGTGCGCTCGATTCGGGGACCACAGACTGCGGAGGAACAGGCTTCTGGCCGACTTATGGACTGAGTCCGTTTTATACAGCCTCGGTGGGGATAAAAGGAATGTCTCTTCCAATGTCGGTAAGCGGTGCATTTGTAGGTCATTGAGGTGTGATTCAACGTCTGTATAAGGCCGTAAGTTGACTTTGGAACTTTGCAGAGGTTTGGTGATGCAAGTGACGAACTGACTGACAGATCGGCAGGCACGCGCTACGGAAACGAAATGGTGCCCTTGGTGGCATTGCGTCAGTCAGCTCCTCCTAGACTACCTAGGTACATCAATCAAGCACTACTGTGCGGATCACTCATTTCCCTCAAGTGCTCGCCCGGGTGGGGGCAAGGCTTGAGTGCATCTGGAACCAGCCAGGCCGGGGCCCTGGGACCCAGGCACTGATAGACACGTATCACGAGCTAACTGCATTCACCAGATATCTCGATTAGGCGGTATTAACGGAGCGAGGGCCCAGGTCTCGATGGAATGAAACTGTGCCTACTGATACAATTCCCGAATGGTTGTAGCTACAGGGCACCAATCAGGGGTCACGTATTCCTCCACCTTCGGTCCGAACATTGAATGGATACATATGTAATGGTCCCAAGATTCAGAACAAACATTAAACGGCTTCTCCTCGTCAAAGTATGGCGCACTGACGGATCTGTTCCCCGGGTAACCTCACGACAAACCGCCAAGGGTGGTCTCCCGCGAGAGACAGCACGCGCCGGGGCTGCTCTATAAACTACTGGCGGCGTTGGTCCTGGCTATCATCAGGTCTCTGGCTTAGAAACGCAACCTCGCCTAGCTTCCTCAAAATGGCGTTCCCCATGACTAGGTCCAAGGTCGCTTCAGGACCGTCAGACGAAAAGACCAGAAAACTATCGCTATAAGTCTTGCCGGTGGATCCCCTCCAGTCTGCCTTCACCTGTCTGCAACTTTCCAGCCGATGTCCTTGTGGACTATCGTATGATGTGTACTTGACGGTTGTGAAACTGGAGTTCGACTGGCGAAGCAGCTTCTCGGATATCCAGTTAACAGGCGAGTCGTGCTCGAGACTCGCCAGGACACTGATGAATCTTTTTAGGGATGGACTGTATAGCGTAGCCCATTTCTTGCTCGGTAACGGATGATCATTGCTGCCGTTGGGCTTGCGCCGTGGACCAGCGACTGGACTAGACGAAGCCTCGTAGCTTGGGCCGAGGATCCTTCCGGGTGGCTGCACGTGTGTGTTTGCTGTGGCGGGAGATGGGCGGGCCCGGGAGTATTCGTCTGTTGACCAAGGTAGGTTATTTGGCTGAGAACCAAGACAGCAGTGACAAGGATATGGAATAGACACTTGTATCGTCGGTGCAGACAGCCCCATTGCTTGGCACCGTGGTTGCAATTGAGACTGGGGGTGTAGTGGGTGTGCCTGACACGCAGGTTGTCAGTGCCAGTGGACGAATGTCATTTTCGCTGACCACTTTCTTAGACAAGGAAATACCACCGACCTGTAGCAAGTGTACCTGTACTATATGGTTGGGCATCTCGTTCGACGGAGCCTGTGGTAAACAGGCTGCATTCATGTCTCGTACCGGCATATACGCCAGGGCGGTCGACGGTGATGGGTGAGGCGGAGGCTGAATTATGGGACTGAGACTTTCATTCATACCACCTGCTACCCATTGACCCCGAAGATGTTTGATGGCATTGTCGTGACTAGGAGACATGGGCACGTCAGCGAAGATGTAGCCTAACTCGCGCACTCTATTTCGATCGTGCTCCGCTTTCAGGAAGCCATAGTAATCGGCATCCATGTCGGAAGACTATAGCTCAAATGTGAGAAAGAATGATGGAAAAGTAATTGCCTCGCAAAGGGTTGGTGCCAGCTATATAAATTCCCAGCTCAGGACCGCTCATGTGAGTGCCCCTTTTCCTTTTGGGCCTGTAGGCCGCCACCCCCCCCCCCCCAAAATCTCCCTTTGCACCCTTTCAAGATACATCACTTTCAACACATTGCTTGTCCAATGGCGGGAATCCCGATCCCGAGCCTTGCAGACCCCCTGGCATGGAACACTGATCACGAGGCAGAGTCCGTGGGGGCACCTGGGGCAACAGCCAACAATTCTAGGTCGTAATGGAGACTTTCAGTTGGTACTTACTGGCAGTATCGCTCTGTACATACTCAGATACCTGTGTACTGTTAAGAGGATGTATTAGCATTACATGCTATCCCTTAATGGGAATCTCGTTCAGCAGATCGATCTGGTAGACTACGCAGGTAGCACATTCATCCCCCTTACGGTCCTGCTCACCCACTAAAGACAGAACCCCGACGGAACCTTGGAAACTATCCCGTATCCGGCTCTAATTCTTACCTTAGTACCTTAGTATGTATATGGCAATCTTCGTCCAGGAGTTTAGCACGTGGGTGAGTTTCTCTAGAGAGGGATTGGGATTCTGACATTGTTATAATATCTTGAGCTACCTATTAAGTACTTAGGTAGGTACCCAAATAGCTATCACAGCCCTGCAACATGCTTTCCCCGTACCAAGAATCATTATGGCTTCGAAAATCGGGAAATATCAGCAGCACTCCTCTGGTTTGACGAGAATGTCGGCTTCTGGGCACGTTGCCTGTCTTGTAAACGCTGGCGCCTTTTCTCTTCAAGTTGACGCGCCTGCTTTTCCGTGCTAGCTCTCGATGCATCAATTTGTTCCTGTTCACCTTTCTAGTCCACATACCCTCGTCAGTACATACTATTATGACTAATTTGGAATTCCATGCGAGTACTCACCTTCATCTTCACCTGCATCGTCAGCAACATCCCCTGGGGCTTGGACTTGGGACGCTCTTCCATGAGAATCTCGGGGTAGTCGGTGGTAAAGCTTCTCCCGACCAGCATCTGGATCGGTGCCTCGCTCGGGGCAACCCAGAAACGGCCTTCTCTCTCCTTTAAGTCCTTTCCGGACCAAATTATATTCACATATTCGACCACGGTGAACCTCTGGCCAGTGATGGTGCACAGAAGAATTGGATCGCCTCTTCTGGTCTCAAGGTTCAGGCATTCGATCTGGCTTCTCGAAATGAAGTCTGTCACAGAGCCACTGTCCTCGATAACTTCAAGCGCAAGCCAGTCGCCTCCATTTGGCGATCTAACCCACGACCACTTAGGCCGAAGGCTCTCAACGTCTAGGCTGGAGATTGCTTGCATCTGCCTCAAACTGTCAGTTAGGGACCAGGAGCCCGGGGAACTTCTTCTAGAAACTTAACTTTTCGGGTCAATGGAGTTGTGTCCGGTTCTATCTTGGCTTTGTAGACTTCTTGGTCCTCCTTGCTCATAGAAATCCAATCCTCGTGTTTGATATTCATGGGGACTTGCGTGAATGCATACCCGAGCTTCTCGACTCTCGGCCTGGTATAATTGTCCCCGCAGGAAGTCTTCCGAGGTACATCGACGAATGCCACTCCAAGGGCTTGGACTCTCTGTTCATTGAGATCCGCCTCCCGTAGCGCCTGGATCTCTTCTGGGGTGTATTGGGGCGCCATTGCGAATCGAGGGTAACTTGGATCGGCGTTTGATTCGAAGAGTTGACAAGGCATTTCTGGTCCATGCACATGGGGTGAGATGTTTCGAGGTTGAATTTGACGAGGGCTTGTAGGCTCATTTAATGACTGAAATCAGGCCAGAGTCGTAGGGCAGCGATGACACCCACCTGACATCCTCGACCAAATCCCAACCATCAATGTCTCCATTCATCGTCAACCACCTGTCCTCTCTGGGTGGTCAGACGAGATACCGAAAGAAGACGCAACACAATCAATTCCAGTGGTTATCCAGAAAGCAAAATTCAGTTCCAGCTAATGAAACAACGGCGCGGTCCCTGTAAATGGTGCAAGTAAGTGTGTGCGGTGCCCAGGTGGTGTTGGGCCGAAATTGAAGCGAGTTCAGAAGTACAGGAGACGACGGAAATATCCATCAACAAATCATGCCGAGCCGCCTGCATATATGCAGACCGTCTTCTCCGAGTACCCCCCCCCCTCTCTCTTTTGGGGGGGTGTCACAACGGAGTTTCCTTGCATTCTGCCCCCCGAGGCCGTGCATGTCATAAGCCACCTGGCATCTGCAGTCAGCACCCGTCCGAGCAATGATTGCACCACGCACATGTGTGGTGTCCCAACAACCACTGGGGACCGTCTCCACGACATCATCACTGGAGCATGTACCAGTATGTGGTCTACTGGAGACCACGAATGCGCTCTGTAGACTGACCTCCACACCACGAACACACACCTCGTTAAACGGCGCGAAGAAAACGATATTGGATACAATAGAAGCCTTGTCTCAGTGGCATATAGCTCTGGTGAAGATTGTGAAGAAGATCGATACATAGCACGATAGTATCCTGTTCCTTACATATGTACCCCGCTGCTGACAGCTGGCAGAGGCAACAGAGAAACGTCTAAGGATTTGTCGAAGGGTAGACATTATGGATGGCTATAGAAAAGTGGCGGAGCTGATGGCAGAACACGAGGAATTTGCAATATTCCGACGATTCCGGGCCCTCAATATGCAAAACCTCCTTTACCTCCAGGCTGAGATCACCCACCTTGAAAAAGACTTGGGGGACCTGGCAGACCGTGATTCCGGGCACCCACAACGGCTGTATCACAACAGAGACTGGTGGTCTTTAGCAAATGGGCAGAGCGAGGAGGACCAGGATCAGGACCAGGACCAGGACCAGTGGCAGAAGGTACTGCAGTTGCGCAAGGTTCTGGAGATTTACAATGACGCCGTTTTGAAGCAAGCCCAGCTTGCTCGTCTGGACATCCCTTCCTGTAATCAACTCAACTTCCTACGGTTATGGCTTCAGAGACCACAAATGGGGAACTTTCCCCTGCTGGGACTCGATCGCACAACATGGAATTCGGAACACGAACATGATCTCTTAGCAATGCGTGCCACGCCAGGAGGCGACTATTTTTCCGTGTGGGTCTTCGATACAATTGTTCCATTGTTCCACCGCGTTATTGGGGAAAGAATTAAGGCAAGTGAGATCCGTTTCATAAAAACACTACCCTGGGCACATACAGATCTATATGTACCTACTTATATAATTGTGTCACTGACTGTTTTCACTGCAGAGGCCAGACACGTTCGACCCGGGACTCTACTCGTACGATGATAAGCTCCTATCGACGATAGTTTTCAGCATTTCTACTATTATCGCATCTGTCCTCCCTATCTGTTCGGTTGTGGTGCTTTACTATGTCCAGTCCCCCGATATGAAACTCGGTCTCGCTGTGGCCTTTTGTGCTTGCTTTGCTATAGCTCTCGTCTTGTTAACGAACGCAAAGAAGGTGGAAGTATTTGCGTCCACTGCTGCGTAAGTTATCATTGATGTTGTGGGCATCTATTTGATAGAAGTCAGGATGATTGCTCAACACGAAAAAACTTGATAGCTGATAAGAAGTTCAGATTCGCTGCGGTGATTGTTGCGTTCCTCACAGCCAACAGCCCTTGCCAGTGTTAGGTTATCCTCAAGTTGGGGGCAGTATCGTAGGATACGAGCAGACAGTATCGTAGGATACAGGTCTAGAAAGTTCAGTGCGCAGAAGTAGGGTATAAACCCACTAATACATGGGGTATCATGTTACATATGTTAGGGCACCTGGGGTATAAATGTGCTTCGACGTGAACTTTGGACGTCCCGGGCTTTCCAAGGTTGCCGACGATGATGTATTGGCCCTAAGTATCACAAGTAAAACTACCTAGGTACCTAGGTAATTAGCTAGAGTGATTGTGAGGAAAGACTGACTCCTGGGGGATTTTCTCGATATGCTGATCAACCACACACCTCTTACAATTCTTTGTATCCGTTCAAACAGTTTTGCGGGAGCAGGTGTAGGCAAGGCTGCTGCTGACTGACCTGACAGACTAGACGGCAACAACTCCAGCTGCCCAGCTGGACATGACGAGCCTGACGAGACTCCTGCTTGAGGAGGTATGCAATCTCACACAGTGTTCATCAGCACAGGAGGCATGTATAACGCCGCAGGACAGAGCAAATCCTTGCCGGCACCAAAACCAAATGCTGCCATCGAACCCGGCACCTTTGAAGTTCCTGAACAACATGAACCCCCATTCCTGAGTGGCCTCCCCCACCCTTGACTACCTAACCTAGGCGCTCACATACAAGTACGGGAGTACATAATTAGGTACGGACTCGTGGCTTGCTATCGGACAACGGCAAATGGGGGAGGGGGTGGGCTTCGGGAGGTCGGACACGAAGCTGTGCGAACGCAATGAATGCCCACTTCTTCCCCGGACTCGGCTTGTACCGGAAGATGCGAGCTGACCACTCAGACGAGTCCCGAAGAAAATGACCAACTCGATCTGCATCACATTCTGCCGATCTTCGGCCGGCCGACAGGAAAACCTCGGCCAATTTTTCCCCCCTTCTTTTCGTGACCGTTGAAGAGAGGCTTGTTGTGCGATGCGCGAGTACGGATCCATACACTAGTAGAGAGAGAAAACGAGACGACAGGAGAGGAGACGAGAGGAGAGATTAACATAGCTAGCTCACTTTCTTCGATGCGTCACTCCAAAAACATCGTCTTTTGCCCCAGTTTGTGACTCCAACACTGAACCGTTCGCTGGACAACAACAACAACAACGACAACATCTTTCTCTCCTGTTCATTTCTCTCTACTTTGTTTGGTTCCTTCCATAACAATGCCATAGCATCTTTCATGCCCTTCGACGTAACATTGGACTTTGGCTGAAAGACCACTTCAGTTTCCATCCCTCAATGCCTCCAATGCACTGAGAAGGACCCACACCCAACCCACACATCCCACATCAACCCACCCACCCACACACACACACACACACACCAACAGCGACAATGTCTGCGCCCGCGAGGATATCAGGGCGTCTTGCCCGGACAGCAAGGCCATTTGCGAGGCCACAACCAAGAACAATCACACAATGCCTCCCAAGGAGGCCAATAATACGGAAACCTTACGATGCAACGAGCAGGATACCACAGACGAGGCTGTTCTCCGTGAGCACCAGGAGATGGATGGCAACACCAGATGACTCCTTCGACCCGTCTACGATAGAACGGGAGAGCGACCAGGTCGATGTATGTATAGTCGGCGGAGGTACGGATCACCCCCCCCCTTCCCCTCCTCTCAGTGCCTTCTTCTCCGTCTCAAGACATGTTTCCCTCCCTGACTTCTTTTTTCTTCTTCTCTCGAATCAACAGGCCCCGCCGGTCTGTCCGCCGCAATCCGCCTCAAACAGCTAGCCAATGAGGCCGGCAACGAAGACTTCCGCGTGCTCCTCCTCGAAAAGGCCGGCGAGCTCGGCGCCCACATCCTCTCGGGCGCCGTCATCCAGCCCACCGCCGTCGAGGAGCTCTTCCCGGACTGGCTCGCCGAGGACAACGAGTCGCGCTTCGACGGCGCCACCCCCGCCGGCGACGACTACATGCGCTTCCTCACCAAGACCATGTCCATCCCTGTCCCCGCGCCGCCGCAGATGCACAACAAGGGCAACTACATCCTCTCGCTGAACCAGTTCACCAAGTGGCTCGGCGACCGCGCCGAGGAGGTCGGCGTCGAGATCTACCCCGGCTTCAGCGCGAGCGAGGTCCTCTACAAGCCCGACGGGAGCGTGCTGGGCGTGGCGACCAACGACCTCGGCATGGGCCGCAACGGGAAACCAAAGGACACGTTCGAGCGGGGCATGGAGTTCCACGCGCGGGTGACGCTCTTCGGCGAGGGCTGCCACGGCAGCCTGTCCAAGCAGGTCATCAAGAAGTTCGACCTGCGCAGCGGCTCGCAGCCGCAGACGTACGGCCTGGGCGTCAAGGAGGTGTGGGAGGTGGCGCCCGAGAGGTTCAGGAAGGGCGAGGTCACCCACTCGATGGGGTACCCCCTGCCCTACGACACGTACGGCGGCGGGTGGATGTACCACTTTGGCGACAACCTCGTCTCGGTCGGCCTCGTCACGGCGCTGGACTACCCCAACCCGTGGATGAGCCCGTACCAGGAGTTCCAGAAGATGAAGAAGCACCCCACCTACGCCTCCGTCCTCGAGGGCGGCAAGTGCATCTCGTACGGCGCCCGCGCGCTCATCGAGGGCGGCTTCCAGTCCATCCCCAAGGTGGCCTTCCCCGGCGGCGCGCTGATCGGCGACTCGGCCGGCTTCGTCAACGTGCCCAAGGTCAAGGGGACGCACAACGCCATGAAGAGCGGCATGATCGCCGCCGAGGCGGCCTGGAGCGCCCTGGCCGCGACCACGGACGACGGGTCCGTGTTCCTGTACGACTACGAGACCAGGCTGCGCGAGAGCCCCATCTGGCAGGAGCTCAAGGAGGTGCGCAACATGCGGCCGTCCTTCCACTCCCCGCTCGGCCTGTACGGCGGCATGATGTACTCGGGCCTCGAGGCCTTCGTCCTCAAGGGGCGGGTGCCCTGGACGTTCAAGCACAAGGTTATGGACCACGAGGCCACCAAGCACGCCGACCGTTGCAACAAGATCGAGTACGAGAAGCCCGACGGGAAGCTGACGTTCGACATCCTCACGAGCGTGAGCCGGACGGGCACGAACCACGAGGAGGACCAGCCCGTGCACCTGCAGGTCAAGGACTGGGACAAGCACACGGCCGAGACGTGGCCGGCGTTCAAGGGCCTGGAGAACAGGTTCTGCCCGGCCGGTGTGTACGAGTATGTGGAGGACTCCTCCAAGGAGCTCGGAGTGAGGTTCCAGATCAACGCACAGAAGTAAGTTGCTCTATCCCCGCCCAATCCCCAATCCCCAATCCCCACGCCTCCTCCCGCTTCCCTCCCATCAGCGTTCGCATATACACACACACACTCTCTCTCGCCTATGCCAGGTTGGACCCTTGGACTGGCTTCTCACCCCATCGTCCTCAACCAACTGATGGCTGACATCCTACTACCGCAATAGTTGCATCCACTGCAAGACGTGTGACATCAAGGCCCCGAACCAGGATATCAACTGGCAAGTACCCCAGGGTGGCGAAGGCCCCAAGTACTACATGTCATAGACGGACTGGCTGGCAGACATTTACCATGCATGCATGCACTAGAGGCTTGGGACATGGGCACTCTAGAAACTGGGATGCATTCAGAGTATATAATTTAGTGTATTATGCAATAAAGTGTATTATGCAATAAAATACTACCAAAAACCCATTGAGATGTTGTTTAGCAAGCAGCGAGCGTCTTTGAAGTCCCTTTGAATGTGTAGCAGGAAACGGCCACAGTACGTCAAGTCGGGGACCGAATCCAACGAACATGCACACAACAAGCCTCGTGCTGCGACGAAACAACAGCATCAGCGGGCCAGGTTGAGATCGAGACACAGCCATCATGTCCGTGACCAGGCCCCACATTCGATACGCGGGTGAGAAGGCCAGAAGCATTTGCGGCAGCCAAGGGTTTTAGGTTGGCTTCGCAGCCTTGCAAGTTGGTTTAGAAGCACAGACGGGGACAACCTGCCATCCTCGCGGGGCCCCGCGGCCGACCAAACATGTGGCCGCCGGCCGGTGGGGGATGATAGCCTGGCAGTCTGCCGCCTGGCAAAAGTGTATCCTATCGGCGCGGACAGTATGTATTACTTCTTTCCATATTGTTCTCTCTTGTGACCCGTGCCTTTCCGCCCTCCTACTTCTAGAAGCCCTCAGAATCCTCCCCATCGTGGATCATGTGCTTGGGGTTTGAAGGCTGCCTTGCCGAGGCTTCTTTTGCTTTTTCCCATCACGAAAGCAGCGCGAAACCGACACGGTTTCGGAAGTAAAAGTACGTAGTCATGACGCCATGGCACGCCGCCATAGGTTTAGGTACTTGGGTAGGGAATGGTCAGTTCGACAAACAAAGGGGGAATAAACTTTCTCTACTTGGCCGCCTGGTCAGAATCACCACGCCGTCAGCGTCGGATTGCTGTGGTGGTATATTAGATGAGTCTGATTGATTGAGTGTGGCTCGCCAGCGGCAGACACGAGCAGGCCGTTTGATGGTCAGCAAAGAAATCTCATTGGTTCCGCTGCAGAGAAATGTCATTGTGTGGTGAGACCAAATCTCGGGCGGTCCTTATCCTCATCGTGGATGCCATCACACACGGGTACATAGTGACGGGGCATGGGGTGAGCCCTGGAGAAATCAGATGCAGGCGATAAGGATTGGGTGAAAGAGAGAAAGGGTGACAGGGTGAGACGAGTTGGCTGCTCCCAGCTCAGCTCCCAGCTCCTGCAGACTGCAGTGCATGGTCGTAAATCCTGCGATCTCGCCCTTGGCCAAGCCTGGATGATCCCTGAGAAGAAAGGCCCACATCCATGACAGCGTGATGGAGCATTCATCAGATAAAACCAACTACTATGCGCTATAGTACGCCCGATATGATACAAGCGAAGAGGACACGTTCGTTTGTTCGTGCCTGATGTGATGCGCATCAGGGCAGAAGCATCCATCCATCCATCGCATTATTATGCTTTTGGAAAAGGATGCGGCGTGAGACGATCATTGATGAAGAGGCGAGCGAGCAAGCAAAGCAAACCTGGAATGACTCATTTCGAAATCCAGATTCCAACCCCCCCTGGGGGGGACAAGGAAACCTTGGAAGAGCTGAGAGGTTGAACAAGGCTGGCGCCCGCGCGTTCCATTGGTTGGGTTGGCTGGCTGGGTTCGTCGGGAAAAGAGCGAAAAGAGGGAAAAAAGGGGGCACGGTTCACCCCATTTGCGGACAGCCGCTGTCGCAATGGGACACGGGAGCAACACCAGTCGCGACTCGCAGAGGGATACAAATTCCAGGCTGAGCGAGTAAGCGGTACCGGTACATGTCAGACCGGCAGAAGGGGGTTGCAGCCACCCACACACACACAGCGCTCCCTGCCTCCACAGGCCTCGAGTCTGGGCCTGTGAAAGCCACTAAAACATGTTAAATCTGGGGCTCTGTGCCCCCTCCTGGCGTCCACAGCCAGCTGGTCCCAAAAGTGGAAGACGCTGGATCTCAAGGAGCAGCGGCGGTGTCGGGGGAACCTGGAGAGCCACCCGCGTTCCAAGTTTTGCTGGAGGATCGCTCAAAGCCTCTCACACCACACCCATCGTCGGTAATGCTGGGGGGGAAAAAGTCATGAGACGACCTTGTGGCCCCTTTGTCGGGCATACGAGTCTCAATGTCAAATGAGATGTAAGTTGCTGCACGTCAAGGAAAACAACATTTCTGTACCTTCCGCAGGTCCAAGGTGAAGCGGCCGTTTGCATGCTGGGAAATTTGTGTTGTCGTGACCGTGGTGGTGTAATGTTGGGACGGCGAGGGGAATGGAAAAGGGAAAGGAAGAGCAACGCGCAAGCAGGTTTTCCCTGCCCAAAATGAGCCCAAATGAGATTGTGATTGCCGGGGAGACTTGCCTCAGGCAGCAATTTGCCAAGCAGGAGACCTGAGCCAGCTAATCATGACCCAGGACAAGGGGCCGATGCTTATCTCCGGGGTAACCAGCGGATCAGGACCTGTGCATGAAATGAGTCCGATAGCGTCGCATGTGGAGGGAGGGAGGAGATGGAGAAGGAGGAGGGGGAGGGGCACCACAACATGACAGGGCCTGGAGATGACGAAAAGCAGCCAACCAGTCAGTCAGTCAGTCCATGGCCGTCTACCAATGGCCATCACAGCCATCACAGCTTTGCAGTAGATGAAGCCTCTGGAGAGTGTGGTGGGCTCTCACGCCGTTGTCCTGACAGCAACGAGAGACATTTCGTTGAAGATGTAATCCGTAATAACTGCTGCTTGTGTGCCCATTCGAGAGCAGTTGGCGTGGAAGGGCCGATTCGTGGCGAGGGATGATCGGAAACGGAGCCTGCAGACGCAGAAGCAAAGTGCAACTATCCATCGGCCATCGGGACATTTTTTGATTGCAGACCAGCATACCTACCTACCCCACGATACTGTGCAGACACAGCCTTTTGCTCGTGGTAGTCGGCAGTGGTCGGCTGTTGTCATTTGCTACCTATCGTCGTTGTTCACCTCGTTGCAAGATTGCCCCCGTCCAGTATAGGTATTTGTGTTTATTCGCATTCGCGGTTGCTGCGGCTGCGGCTGCTGCGGTCGCAGTTGCTGCCGCTGTCGGGATAAGGGGGCGTTTGGGTGTTTGGAACCAACGGGCAGATGCGCTACACGGATGTGTGGTGTTGCTCAGCCCACAGACTCTTGATGAGTGTCGCGTTCATTTCGTTTGCTTTTGGTCCATGGTGTTTCCCGGTGCAAACGAACATGGTACCGTCGTGCGCAGTCTCTCTCTCTCTCTCTGTGTCAGCGTATGCGTGAGTATGTGTGCATGTGTGTGTCTCTCTTTCTGTTTCTCCCACTCGGTGCTCTCTTCGTGGTCGGTCTTGCCTGCAGGCGAGAGCTATGCGACGGTAGCAACAGCAGCAATAGTCCGATGGTTTGAGAGATGTGGGTTCGGGGTTTTGGGTTTTTGGATCAGGAGAAGGGTTCAGAGGTCTGGTGTTTGGTGTTGGAAGAAAGGAGGCATGGCGTGATGAGCATTTAAGGGTGCGAAAGGGTACATCTGTTTCAGAGTGGTGAAGGGTGCGGCAGAAAACCATCAGGTAACAAGGCCGCGGTGACGCAGTGGGTAAGATTACGAGTTGGCGGGGATATTTGAAAGGGCACGCTGATGAGCATTGAAGGAAGTGTGCACGGTCCACGGATAGAGGCCATAATGATGACAGCAGAGTGGAAGGCCAGATGTACCTGGTGGATGTACCGGTACATGGCAGGAAAAAGGGTGGAGGGCGGCACAGACACTAGGGATAAGCCTTGCCGGAACAGGTTAGATGGTTGCAGCATTGGGTAAGTATACCGTAGAATACGTATTTATTCTGTGCGTCCTGGTCTTTGATTGGGTGCAGCCGCCCACGATGGAGCGTCTTCAACGGCGCTAGTCGGAGCCGAAAATTTGAAAATTTGCAGTGGCCTCTGGACGCCACAGCACCAATTCCTGCCTGAGGTTGCCACCTGCTCCTTCTATAAAGAGGCAGCACCCCCCAACACCGCCCGTTTCGCAAGCTTTGGAGCGGAAGTCCCGACCGGCCCTACGTATCTGCTACCTCTCCCAACGTTTGGCCTTACCAATATTTTTTTTTATTTACCCACACACCACGCAACTACACACACACACACCTTACCTAACCATCCTCACACCACATCACACCTTTAAACTCAATCTCACCTTTTCCTCACCGGAAAACCCTCACCTTGATTTTCATCAACAGCGAGGACGAACCACATCGCGAACCATCTCTCCGAGATCGAGATCGTCTTGACGGATCGTCGCCGTCATCAACCCCCCCACCCTCTTCCTTTCCTTTCCTGAACCTGGTTGCGCTTGTGTGTGTGCGCACCAAATCCCCCTCTTGTTTCCTAATCCGTTCTTGCGCGACAAGGACAACCGTTGTCGTTGTCCCTCCGACCTACAAACTAGGCAAGAGATCAAGGACCCTTTTCTCTCGATACCGAGAACCGAGTCAAGGCACTGCACAGGACACAAAGCCGTGTAAAGTCACAAGATCTCAGAAGAGGAAGCAAGATCAAGACGCAACAAGAGAAGAGAGAATAGACACCTTCATTTTCCGTACCTAAGAAAATCCTCGCGCGCAGCGATTCGAGTCGTCGGTATTACGTCAACTTCACCTGCAACTGCAACACACGCGTCGCGAAATCCTTCGTCGCCGTCAAGTCAAGTCAAAAGTCAAAGGTCATCATCAGCAAGAGACGACACTGAGGACACTCGGCCCGACGAGGACATCAAGCGCATCGCAAAGCAGCTTGTCGTCAATACCGACTTCGAAGAATCGGCCTGCCTTTGTGCACCCGTACCCGTCCGTGTTATATTGTGAGCAGTCGCTGTAGGGGAGACATTCACTTGTTCTTCTCCCACAATTGGTACGTCACTGCGTCTTCTCCCCGAAGACAAGTCGTTTGCCTGCGTGTCTGGGGAATTTCCAGCAACTGTCGCGGTGGCACTTTGTTTTTTTCGTATCACTGGAATCTGGCATCCATCACATTACAACCACCCCACACTTTGGAATCGTAGAACCTCGACACAAGCGGACGACGCGTCCGTTTGGTCTGTTTGCCCAGTCTCCAGCCCCAGCTCCAGCTTTATCCCAACTCTTGCCCACTATCACCAGGCCTGCCACAACGACTTTTCGACACACCACCAAAACATGATCAACAGGGTTACTAACAGCGATCAAACTACAGATCTGCCCAAGACCTCTGTCATCTAAATTCGGTTGTCTTGATCCTATCGATTACTCGCGAACATGGAGGCTATTCAAACCCACCCCACCACGGCCACCCAGGCGAAGAGTTTCATCTCTCCCGGTTCCCTGTCCTTCCCCACCGGCCACAACGAGTTGACGCCTCCTGGCGATGTCGGTCACAAGGCGAACCCGAATGGTGCCCCTGCTGGCTCTCCACCAGTCAATGGCAATGCCGTTGGTCCTGCCACTCCTGCCGCCACCCCTGGTGCGCAGCAGTCTGGCAGCGGCCTGACCCCTACTCTACAGTAAGCTGAAATCTGTGTGTCTCCATTGTGCATGAAACTCTGGATGCTTATGCTGTATTCCAAAGAAACATCGTGGCCACTGTCAACCTGGATTGCCGCCTGGATCTGAAGACGATTGCTCTTCACGCTCGCAACGCCGAGTACAGTGAGTATATCCGGAGTCCACATGCTCCGCATTGATTGCTCACGATAATATCTAGATCCCAAGCGTTTCGCTGCGGTCATCATGCGTATTCGTGAGCCCAAGACTACGGCTTTGATCTTCGCAAGTGGAAAGATGGTTGTCACTGGTGCCAAGTCTGAGGATGATTCCAAGCTTGCTAGCCGCAAGTATGCCCGTATCATTCAGAAGCTCGGTACGTCGCACACCTGAGGGTCATTGAAACAAGTATTTCTGGGTGGGTTCGTTCGGCATTGCTAACGGTTCTCCTCGCTATAGGCTTCAACGCCAAGTTCACGGACTTCAAGATCCAGAACATCGTCGGCTCTTGTGACATCAAGTTCCCCATCCGACTCGAGGGTCTGGCTTCTCGCCATCACAACTTCAGCTCCTACGAGCCTGAGTTGTTCCCTGGTCTCATCTACCGCATGGTCAAGCCCAAGATTGTGCTCCTTATCTTCGTCAGCGGCAAGATCGTTCTCACTGGTGCCAAAGTCCGTGATGAGATCTACCACGCCTTTGAGCTCATCTACCCTGTGCTGCAAGATTTCCGCAAGGTCTAAGCCGCGACGAGTCTCTGCACCCACACACACTCACCTACCTCATCTGTAAGATTACGCGACCACATGATTTTACGACGCATACCCGAGACAGGCTTTAGGTCGTTGCGTGCTTCTATGCAAGCGACACAACCTCTGCCTGCCCGTTGTACCATTTCCTCAGTTCTGCTTTTTTCTTTTTTTTCGACTGCATTGCATAGGCGTTTCGACAAGGAAGGTTACAGTCGGCACGGACTACATTGGAGGTTTGCGGAGAAAAAGAACACAAAAATTGGTCACTATTCCCCCTTTACACTTTGAAGACGATAGACCGCCCCTCAAGATGAGGGCGGCGCGCGCGAGAGAAGTCTGCGCGCATGGCGGGAGATACATAATTCTTGCGGTCCTGAAAAGGTCGCAGCGGTTGCCGAGGAGATGAGGTTCAGGGAGAGCGCACACCAGTCATCACACGTTTGGTATTCGGTAAAAGGTTACCTGATGACAAGCTCTCAGGACAGTGTGTGGAAAGGGGAGAAGTTGGTTTGAGCGAAGCGGTAGCCGACGAAGCGGAGTGTGCATACTTCTGGCCCTGTCATGTCCTTTCTGGAGAAACGGATTGGCCAAGGCTTCCAAGAGCATGTCAGCCAGCTGGTCCTTTGAACCGGGCTCAAGTGCTTGGTCGGCGGGTGATGCTCTTCACTGAGGGTCGACACATCCCGTCTAGACGTCTGGCAGTTTTTGTTAGCCGATGACCTGATAGCCGCATGGTTTTGAATGCCATAACGTTGCACTCTACGTTACCTTGTTGCTGTGCCTTGCGTGTTCACAGCCGTGATATCTTCCTGTCTCCCTTGCTCTTGGCCATCTCTTCCTGTAAAATCAATCCTGGCATTCCACCCCGGCTTCCGTCCTCCGTAACCACCCTGTCCCAAGACGTGATTACTGGTGATCCCGGCTTCCTGAATGACCACTTTCCCTTGAAGGCGTCGGGGCACCGTCCCATGATGCAATCCGTGATCTTGTCCCCGATGACAGGCAGGAACTTGAAGCCGTGCCCGCTGCCGCCAGTGGCGAGGAACAAGCCCTTGTAGTCCGGGTGGTAGTCAATGATGAAGTCGCCATCGGGCGTGTCGGTGTACCAGCACAGCCTCGTGCTCCTGAAGGGGCGGTCGTGCAGGCCCGCCCAGGGGATCATCTCCCTCAGGGCGGCGCGCAGGCCGGCGCGGTCGGACTCGGGGATCTCGAGGGAGGGGTCGGTGATGTGGGTGACGGGGGCGGAGATGGGGGCGCTGCCGTTGTCGGGGGACGACACGGACGGGTTGAGGTAGCCGTAGGCGTGCCTGGCGACCTTGAGCGTGTTGTTGGACGGCGTGATGATGAAGTACCCCGTCGACAGGTTCAGCAGCGTGGGCACGCCCCGGAGCCGGGCCTGCTCCTCGTCCGTGATGTCCATGTACGCCAGCACCTGGCCCGTGGACACGGCCCGGCCGGTGAGGTTGACCAATGACGAGGTCCACGCCCCAGCGGCCAGGATGGTCAGGTCCGCGAGCACCTCCTCCCCGCCGCCGACGCCGCCGGCCAGCTTCACGCCCCTGACCTCGGGTGTGCGCCTGTTGTACAGGCTGCACACGAGCGAGGACACGGTGCCGCTGATGAAGCTGACGCGGCCCGTGGCCTGCACCTCACGGTACAGCCAGTCCATGCAGGCCTCGGCGTCGGCCCAGCCCGACAGCCTGTTGATGTAGCCCCAGGCACCACTGCCCCCGCCCGTGCCGTATTCATCGCGGATGGCCTGGGCCGAGGGCAGCTCCTGGATCTTGGCCGGGTCGCCTGCCCCGGCTGCGGCGAGGGCCTTGACGTTCTCCCATGACGAGCGCGCGTAACCCATGCCGCCGGACTTCTTCTTGTTGTGGCCGCTGGTGCTGCTGCTGCTGCTGCCGCCCCCGACAGCCTCGGCAGTGGCATCCGCCGTGAACAAGAGCCCTGTCTCCTGGTACCGGCCGTCACCGCCGGGCCCGTCGGGCCGGCGCCATATGTCCTGGGCGTCGGCGGCGAGGGCAGCGTAGGCCGGGTCGGCGTAGTCGGCGCGGATGATGCGGGAGGTATCGATGGAGGAGGCGTCGCGGGAGGGGAAGACGGGCCGCTGTTGTTTGTCGGGAGAGGAGCGGTCGATGACGGTGATCTTTGTGTTGGCGAAGTGTGGGTGGCGGGCTAGGGAGAGGGCTGTGGAGAGGCCGAAGACGCCAGAGCCGACGATGAGGACGGAGGAGGGGACATTGTGAGGTGAGGTGGTGTCCTTCTGCTGGCCCTTTGTTGTTGTTGTGGTGGTGGTTGAGAAGGGGTCCGGATAGAAGGAGGTGGGAGAAGAGGGATTGGGTGAAGAGGAAGAGGAAGAGGTTGAGGAAGAAGAGGGAGGAAGATGATTGGGGGCCGACAACATTTTGGCAAGACTGACAGACTGACCGACAGACTGGCAGACAGGGTGGCAGGGCGGGACAGGGCAAGACAGGGCAGGCCAGGTGACAGTCAGGTCACAGTCAGGTCAGGTCAGGTCAGGGGTAAGTGAGTGAGTGACTGGGTGAGTGACTGAGTGAGGAGTGTGGCTCCGGGGATCGGTCGGTTAGGAGGGTCTGTCTCTTGGTCAGGGAGAGCGAGCACACAGACTGACTGACTGACTGACTGACTGACTGACTGACAGCCGAGAGAGAGCTGATGGGGAGAGGAGGAGTGGGTGCTCGAAAGGAAATCATTTACCAGTGAGTTGACTGTGTAGATCAACAGCTCAGACCAGACTGTGCGCCGTGACTAGACTGTACGCAACAGATACACACAGTATCCAGAGTAGGTATCGAGGTATGTATGGATCCGTATGTAGAAGGGAGGGTGTATTTTTGCTTGTGAAGTCTTTAGATGTCTGACTCGGTGGCGTGACGGATTCCCATCTGGTGGAACTGAGGACTGTGAGTGGTGGACGGGCAGGATTCCAGTACTTGGTTCGATTATTGGCCCTTTGGTGTTGTTTTTGCCTGCGACCTGTTTCAGTACGATGGGCGGGTTCCTAATTTTATCTTGTCTCAGAAGAGGAGGAGGAGTAGGAGGAGGCACAATGAGGGAAGTATGAGGAGTGTGAGGACTGCACTGAGGCCTGTCACTGTCAACCCTGGGAAGGGGGGATTTATTCGCGTGTGTGTGTATGTGTATGTGTGTGTGTTGGTTATAGGTATCATCAGGCACAGGATGACTCCACGGAAAACATATGAGCACATACACGGACGGACTCACCGGAACAGCAAAGATTGAAGCAATGATCCTCGTGCTGTGAAGGGGGCAGGAGGGAGGATCCCACTCAAGTATCTATCTAAATTTCTGCTATCTATCTACTAAATCTACTATCTACTATCTACACAATTTTTTCATACGCTCGCATACCGCGAGTAAGTACTTACTTAAGTGCGTACTTGGATGCTTGCTTGGGCAGTCTGCCCTGCCGGAGTCGGAGAAACCTTGCAAGTCAAGGAGGAAATATAGGTCGATGTTCGTCTACTCATAAACTAATGCCAGTCCATGATATGATTTAATTGGAACTAGAAGTAGAATGAGAATCTGGTACACCAGTCTTACTAGTAGGCACGCCGTTCCATCCACGGCCACAATGCCATTCCAGGGCATGATATTCACATGTGACTTCTTGCTTCATTTCTCTCTTGGATCTCTCTCGAGTCTCCGACGAGTACTTCGTACATGCTTCACGAGAATCCCTTCACTCAACATGCCATGCCATGATGGACGGACTCCGGGCCTCGGATCACTTGGTGCTTGAGAAGTGATCAATCGAGAAGAAAGAACTGGGAGCTTGCTGAAGGGTGGGTGATATTGAGATCTCCGCTGTCAGGGACAGGGACACTGAAACAGCTGATACATACTATGGTAGAAGTAATATCGGCGGGATTGTATAGTCCACGGAGTACAGATCAAACAGTCACTCAATCAATCAATCAATCAATCAGAACAAGTCGTGCTGCGAGTGTAATTCGTTCAGCACCTCCCTCTCACCCACCCCCCCCCCCCAAAAAAAAAACCCTCCCCCCACAATCCGTATTACCCCAACCCTGGTCTGATAGGCCACTTACTTGGTAGTCGACCGGATTCGTAGTTGCGACATGTTTGAAGAAGCGCCACGACTATCAGGATTTCCCCCTCCCCACAACAGAAACCTTTCCCCTGATGGCATGGGTCAAACGACCTCCGACAGCTGCTACCACGTTCCGGTGACATGACAACACTCGCCCACCATGTCTCTCCCCAAGAAAATCGCCGAATTCCCCGACGTCGAGGCCAAGCTCCAGAAGCCCACCAAGCAATCCGCCTTCGAACGCCAAAAGGCAGAGGCAGAAGCCAAACGGCTCCGCGAGGCCGCCGAGACCGCCGCCGTCTACGAGGATTTCATCAAGAGCTTCGACGCCGACGAGCACGAGAATGCGCGTGAACAGTACGAACGAGGTGCGGGCGGCTTTGGGCGCCCGCCACCACGGGCCGTGGGCGGGTCGGGCAGGAGACACTTTGGTGCCCCCGGTGCTGCCCCCATGAAGGCCAGCGGGCCTGGGACTCTGGGTCCTGCGCAGCCGCCCATGAGCTTTGGGAAGAAGAGGACCCATGACGGGTTCCAGACGAACAACGACAGGAGGAGGGATCACTCGGAGAATGGGACGGGGCGCCTCGTATTCGACGACCCTGAAGATGCACACAAGCCGAGGATACCCAAGGCCTTTGACGCGAGCGACGAAGAGGACGAAACTACAGGCCGTGGGAGGTCGGAAGAGAAGGCTGTGGCTAGGCCAACACTACGGCTGGCGAACCTGCCCCCCGCGACCTCGCCCGCTGTGATCAAGGCCCTGATCCCCCCGAACCTGGCTGTGGAAAACGTCAAGATCCTTCCCCCAACGGCACCGGGCGGAGCCGGCACTGATCGTAAGTCCATCGCGGCTATCGTCACGCTGTCACAGGAGACGGCTGCGTCAGATATAGACGCGGCCGTCAGTGCCCTGCAGAATCGCTACCTCGGCTTTGGACACTACCTCTCTCTACACCGGCATCTATCCTCGGCAGCCATCGCATCGGCTTCGATCTCGAACGTGACATCTTCGGCGACGACATCGCACCCCTTCGGCGCGAAACCTGTGGTACAACCTGGACATGGACATGGACATGGACACGGACCTGGGGGTGGGCCGAATCATGGTGGTCGCTTTGCGCCTCCGTCGTCGTATGGCCCGTCTGGTGGACCAATCAACCGAACCCTGCTGCACGTTCCTATCCAGCCACCACGGGATATCAAGCAGCTGCGCATGATCCACAAGGTTATCGAGTCGGTCCTCGAGCACGGCCCAGTGTTCGAGGCATTACTGATGTCGAGGCCCGACGTGCAAAGAGATGAGAAATGGGCGTGGATATGGGACGCCAGATCACAAGGAGGGATATGGTACCGCTGGAGATTGTGGGAGATCCTGACGGGTGCTGAGCAGTCCAAGAGGGGCAAGGGCAAATACCTGCCCCTATTCGATGGAGGTCATGCCTGGAAAGTACCGGATAAACAACTGGCGTACGAGTACACCACGGGCGTCGATGGATTCGTGTCCGAATCCGAATATGACTCAGAGTACGACGACGAAGACGAGGATGAGCCCAAGATCACGCTGGACGGTAACAAGGAGCAAGAGGAGGTGTTCTTGAACCCCATCGAGAAGGCGAAGCTTGTCCACCTACTGTCACGCCTACCAACAACGCTCAGCAAGATACGGAAAGGGGACATCGCAAGGATAACCTCATTCGCAATAACACACGCCAATGGCGCCGACGAGATTGTCGACCTCATAATATCCAACCTCGAAAAACCACTCGCCTTCAGTTCCGCCAACCCAGACTACAAGAAAGGCGCTCCTGACCAATCCGGCGACAACTCACGCGATGCATCGCCAGCACCCGACAGCAAGACTAATCCCGACTCCGCCTCCCAAGATACCTCGGGCGCAAAACTTATTGGCCTCTACGTCATCAGCGACATCCTGTCCTCTTCATCTACCAGCGGCATCCGCCACGCCTGGCGGTACCGACAACTCTTCGAAGCAGCCCTCAAGGCGAGAAAGTCCTTCGAGGGTCTGGGGAGCATGCCTGAGAAGATGAACTGGGGCCGCCTGCGCGCCGAGAAGTGGAAGCGCAGCGTCGGGCTGGTGCTAAGCCTCTGGGATGGGTGGTGCGTATTCCCCAACGATTCGCAGGAGCTGTTTGTGAGGAGTTTCGAGAACCCGCCGAGCGCGAAGAAGGACGAGGACGAGAGCAATGCCGAGAAGGAGGCGAAGAAGAGTGGCGGGAGATGGAAGACGGTGGATGCCACTGCCACGACGGAGGCGCCGGCTGCGGACGTGGCTGGTGAGGCAGCTGAGCAGGGCGCGGATTCAGATGGGAGCTTTGACGAGTACACGGATGACGAGGAGGCGGACAACGAGTTGCTCGCGCATTACCATATTGATGGAGAGCCGCTGCTGGACATAGACATAGTCGGCCTGGCCATTGGGGGAGGTGAGGACGATATACCCATGGCGGACGCAGATCAAGACCCACAGGCGAAGAAGGACGATGACACGCAAGGAGGGGCGGCGGCAAAGGCTTCTGATGAAACCATTGCAATGCCCAAAACTAGTACTTCGGCATCGACGACGGGTCCTGGGGCAAGACGGAAACGGTTGACAGCGGCGGATATGTTTGCAGATTCTGATGGCGAAGGGGCCTGATTGACATCATGTCTGGACGGAGTCTTCTTTCCACGAAGGTCAAAACTCGCATCTAGTTCGACCACTACTTCATCTATATTTCTCGAATCATGCTACTACAGTAATGAGGCTGTCAACAAATGATAATCAAACAGCCTGGCAGGTCCTCAGCCTTGTATCCAGGAACGGGGCGGGCAGGCTAATTATAGCATCAGAGTGAGCACCAACCAACCACAACGACGTGCATATGATATGGTATATACAGCGAGCTGCTCTGTGAACCTTGATTGTGTTCTGGAGTTGTTTTGGCCCAGCGCCGGCTGTTTTATGTAGGTGTCTAATTGCTATTGTCTTGTTCTACATACATACCTACTTGGATACCTACTTAAGTATTATGTATGTGACGATCGCAGCATGTATACCGTATGTGTGCATGTACATAAAAGGAAGGACAGCCGGATCGCCAATGGCAGGCCGAAACTTACATAACGCGGACGCTAAACAACAAAGCGCCCCCCACACCGTTTCAAGACTGCAGCTCCGTTTAGTCCGTCAAGCCTGAAGCGGCGTCTGTCTGTCATTATCATCATCAATCAGCACTGCGATTTCAAACCCGCACACGACGACGATTGCAACCATACGTACGCAATCAAGCGTTCTTACTGGGGTCTCGACGCTGATCTCATCTTGCCTTGCGTCTTCGGCATTTCAGAGCTCACCACTCACCACAACAATAAGAGTCTCTGGGCCTGTACATACCATCTCTCGTCGCTCCGTCGCTCCGTCTGTCCGGCACCCTGCTTCTTTGTCTCATCTTGTCCGTTCGTTCACCAGCCTGCGCTTTCAGGGTCTTTCCGGGGTCCGAAACACCAAGTCCTGTACGGGCCGATCGCGTATATTCACGCATCTTATCTTTGCCGGTGGATACAGGGGTCGCAAGACACCCCCAGGTAGACGGCCCTCGTCGACGACACCGAGTATAGCTGTCTGGAACAAAAGCCTAGCCCGGCACTCGAGTCTCTATTTTGGCGCATCGCAGCGCATCGTATCGCATTGCATACTCTGGCTGGCTCTGCCTTACCTTCTCATCTGAAGTCCAGCCGGGCCTAGAGAGGAGGCTCAACTCCGAGAGTCCACAAGATGGCCATCTGGGTCGGGAAACAGAAGATGTCATGGTAAGCGGCTGATTTCTGTCTTTCCTTCTTCCTCTGGACCATCGTTCTCGTCATCCTCTCTGTCGCCAGTCTCAGGGGTGAGACAATGCTTCCCCTCTTACCCACAGAGTTCTGTCGTCAGCAACTTGGCTGCAATGTGATGCTTACACACTCACTGAATGATGGACGGATTTGATGCAAATCCGGTATCTGTGGTGCTTTTTTGACCCCCGGAACTTCCCGGTTCCTGTCTTGTCGGATACCTGCAGCAGCGGCTTCTTTTTACCCTTGAATTGAATATTCAATATCGTCAACACTTGTAAGGTACAGAGACTGACATAAGCCACAGCCGGTCCTGCATCAAGGGCCATCGCTCCTCAACATGCAACCACCTCGGTGGTCCATTATGGGCAGTACGCCCAGCCGGCAGGCCAAATAAAGCCTGCATTCATGGGCCAGGAGACCTGTGCCTGTGTGCCCATTACTTTCCCCTGACCTGGCTCAAGGCTGCGGTTCCGCGCAACAAGAAATGTTCCTGTCAGGGAGAAGGCGGCAGTGGAAGGAAGTGCAATTGCGGCCACAGCAACGGCGCAGGCGCATCAACGCCAGACACCGAGGAGACCCAGCCCATCTACTTCCAGGACTTGGTGGCGCGAGGACTGCAGGTCACCACGGAGCCGGTCGATATTGACATGCCAGTACAGACACCAACACCAGCACCAACACAACCGCCCTCGTCATGCTGTTCCGTGCCGGCAACAGCTCCGCCGGCGCCTGTACAGGCTTCATGCTGCTCTGTGCCTCCTGCAATACCAGCAGTGCCTGTTTCCCCGCCACCGCCGTCGTCTTGTTGCTCTCATACAGTAAAAAGCGAGCCGGTGACTCCTGCGCCTTTTGGGAAGGGCCACATCAAACCCGACCCCTTATCAGTTCCTCCATTCGCAACACCAGCGCCAACGCCAGCTCCAGTACCACCACCGCACTTCTTACCAGGTCCGGATTTCAAGGCCATAGCGTTCCGTGCAGCACAAGCAGCACACACAAATGACGGTGACCATGCCTGCCATTGTGGGCCGACATGTAATTGTGTTCTCTGCATCGACCATCCCTACAATACCGCCACGATGAACCACATCGCCACGGAATTTGGACAAATGATGGCAGATGGGTCGAACGGGGCGAGCTTCTCGCCGCCAAATGGCACCACCAATGGCGGCCCTGACATGTTTGCACATGGGTGGCCACCCGCGAACAATGGCGCGATACCACACGGCATGATGCCTGCGGCCTTTGACGACCCGGTCATGTCGCGTCAGTCACCCCCACAGCAAGCGACCGATATTTTCCTCAACCCGGCCGATTTCCAGATGTTCAACTTCGCCTTCCCCCCAATGGACAACATGGATCAGTTCGGCACCCAAACCGACTTCAGCTATGGGACGGTGCCCGAGCTCGACATGGGTGGCATGTGCGGAGGAATACCGGAGGGATGTCCATGCGGTGATGATTGCGCGTGTATCGGCTGCCAGGTCCATGGTAAACCACATAACGCGGTACCGGCACCGAGCTGGGGCTAGCATTATGGGAGGGGAAGGGGGCGATACGATACCCACGAAGGTTTTTTGTGAGCGTCACTGACGATATAAACATCTGGCCCGCGTGTAGCCCTCGAGGCACCTGCTGGGTCGTTTTCTGTCGACCTTGACGTCCGACTGGCGGGTTTCACTGATTGATTGTACATAGCACTTGATACCCCGGAAAAATTGGCTTGGGAGGTAACGGGTCATCATAGAATGCACATTAAGCATGGAGTTATTAGGTCTTTTGTTGCTTTAGCCTGGCATATCTGGCAACGAGACGATTTCCAGAGCTGTACGAGATATGTAAAGACTGATGCATGTGATTACCCGTGTCACTCTGGGTGCAAATGGTCGTCACAGTAATTAGGGACAGATGAACTCAGCCGTACAGTAGTGCACGCGTATGCCAGAACTCATACCGACTGAATATCCAAGCTGAGGTTCTCTGCATCACGAGCATCGAAGCAACCTCCTTGGAAACTTGGAAGGAAAACTGCTGGGGTCAGTCCAGTGCCAGTCAGTAGGTCGATCAACCCCTGAAATGGGCCACCCGCTTGTGTAACTTTAGCGGCCGCTGAGAGCCGGCTTAGCGGGGTCTAGGGCATTCTGGAATCTTTGGACAGGGGCCACCGCATCTAAATCTGGAGAAAGCTTGGAAGCTCCAGATGTGTTTTCCTCAAGACAGACAAAACACCATTCAAGTGAATAGTACCATCCTAGCACGAAAAGATTCAAGCACACGGACAAACGAATCTAGGTCAGTGACTGCAACGCTTGTTCAAATTGGACAATTGACGTGCTTGCACCCCTACTGAGGATTTGGTACCCACCTGAAATACCAACACATCAGACCTCGAAGCCAAGATGCGCGACGAGGGCGCACGAGAGGCAAGGCATGGTAGCAGGCAACGCTCGGAAGAGAGGACTCGGGCTGGCGATCGGCGGAGAACGAGGTCAAGGTCCAGATCACCCAGGAGACGGCCCGAAGCTGCCGACTTCTACCGGTCGAGATCACCTGAACATGACGACCGCCACCACCACCATCATCACCACCATGGTCGACACCGACACCACTCTCGGGATGTAGACGGCACATCCCCAATACCTGCAGACGGGGCTCGCGACCCTGACAAGCACCGAAAGCACGGGCACGACCACCACCATCACCGACGACATCACCACCACCACACGTCCGAACCAAAAGCAGCACCCGTGGAGATACCCTTTAATGCGCGGCCGCTATCGTTCAAGCATGACCTCGAGGCCTTCGAGCCGCTGTTCGCGTATTATCTCGACATCCAGAAGGGGAAGGACTTCTACGAGCTAGATCCGCACGAGGCGCGCGGGCGCTGGAAGAGCTTCGTGAACAAGTGGAACCGCGCGGAGCTCGCCGAGGGCTGGTACGACCCGGAGATGTTTGAGCGCGTGGTCAGGGAGGCACCGGCGCGGACGAGGTCCGATCTCCACGAGGGGAAGACTCGCGAGGAAGGGTCTGATGACCGACGGAATACAGGCGACACCCAGCGGTGGCGGGATACCATGTCTCCGGGGAGCGAGCGCGATGGGCAGGAAGACGTGCACGCGGATAGCAAGGATGGTGACAAGGACAAGGACAAAGACGAGGGTGGTGATGATGATGATGATGATGATGACGAAGACGACTACATCCCGCCCCTGCCGCCAGGGCAATCCGCCTCGAACCCGGGCACCAGCCGTCACGGCCCGGGCATACCGACCACGGGCGACCTGGCGCTGCAGCGCGAGGCGGCGGCCGAGGAGCACGAGTCGCGCATCGCGGGCCTGCGGCTGGCGCGCAAGGCGGACCGGGCGCAGCAGAAGGAGCGGCTGGACGAGCTGGTGCCGCGGGCGGAGGCGGGGACGCGGGAGAGGAAGCTGGAGAAGAAGGCGCTCGTCAACGACAAGATGCGGGCGTTCCGGGACAGGGGCGGCGGGGACGCCATGGAGGAGGTGGGCGAGGGCGACCTGATGGGCGGGGGGGACTCGCTGGACGAGTACAGGAAGGCGGCCAAGGAGCAGCAGAGGAAGAAGACGGACCGGGAGCTGCGGCGGGAGGCCGAGGCAAGGGCCAAGGCGGAGGAGAGGGAGGAGAGGCTGAGGGAGTGGAGGGAGAGGGAGGAGGAGAAGCTGAGGGGGTTGAAGGAGCTGGCCAGGGCGAGGTTTGGGTGAGGGGGGTGGTGTTGAGTGGATATAATGTTGATTTTGATGTTGATGTTGGTAATCCTCCTCTACTTGGGGCCGCTGGACTGGAGTGTATTTAGTATGATACCCACTACCCAAGCAAGGTAGCAAGTTACATTATAGTGAAGGTGTTGTGGTCCCATGGACTGACTATCTTCATTATATTTGAGAGCATGCCTACACAGAAAGTACTGCGTGGGATGCTGAGAAAAGGCAATCTGGAGCAGGATACTTGATGGGCAAGCCATGATGCCATGTCGCCAGCCACATGGAGGAGCAATAGTTATTCTTAGTCTAGTCTTGAGTGTTGATGCATATTACAATATTAGACAGTCCTGCCAGGATAAGAACAGAAATTAGGAATTAGACATTTTTCCACGGTCAATCTGAACACCATGAACCGAGAGCCTGGCGAGGTTGGAATGCAGGTATCTACAAGGTACTTCGTCTTTCGTACGTCCAGTACTTATGCGCTGTACTGTGGAGGGAGCTTTACGGAATGCCATGATGACTGTTAGGGGATACCTAGGTACTCTAGTGTCACTGTCATTGACCGGGGACGTGTAAGTCTCCTCCTAACAGCTGGACTGCATGAATGACCAATGACGCATGACCAGTCCCATGTCCCAGCTAAGCTGCAGGCACGCCACGCCACGCCCGGGGCAAGCCATCATCACCGTCACTCATCACAACCACTTTTGATGCACTTTACCAACTTTACCTACTTACTAAACAACTCTGCCGTAAAGAATCACGGCTTGGGTTTGGCTTTCTTCATCACCATCTACTCTCCTTCAACTTGGCGCATCCAACTTGCGTATCATCTATCATCTTCTTCTGATTTAGTCTCTTGTTGATAACTATCATATCATTACTCCTTCCAGATCCCACTTATCCGTCGTCGCCGCCGCCCCGAGCGGCACCACCGGTCGACATGACCAAGCTCACTGCTTTGGTAGCCGCCGGCGCCCTGGTCTTGGCTTCTCTGGGAGAGGCTGACCAGCTGTATACCCCCAAACATGAGGCTGGCAGGTGTGCCATGCGGGATCACTGTGGGAAGAAGAGCTTCTTCGGCAAAGAGCTGCCCTGCGTCGACAATGGCCTCGCCGAGGAGCCTGATCAAGATCTGAGGAAGCAGCTGGTGGACCTATGCGGTCCCAAGTGGAATGATGGGTCAGTTTGCTGTACGAGTGACCAGGTACGTTGTCCAATGCCCTGCATACATATACCTACGTTGATTATCCGAGAATATCAACATCTAACGGGCATCATCAACAGGTCGAGTCCCTCAAGGACGAACTCTCCACTGCCAATACCATCGTCGCGTCATGCCCCGCCTGCAAGGACAACTTCTACAACCTCTTCTGCACATTCACCTGTTCACCCGACCAGTCGCTGTTCATAAATGTCACCAACACCATGTCCAAGAACGACAAGACGCTAGTCACAGAGCTGGACCAGTTAGTATCCGAGGAGTACGGCACCGGCTTCTACGACAGCTGTAAGGACGTCAAGTTCGGCCCGAGCAACAGTGAAGCCATGAAGCTCATCGGCGGTGGTGCTAAGAACTACACGCAACTCCTCAAGTACCTGGGCGACGAGAAGATGCTCGGCTCGCCCTTCCAGATCAACTTTCCCACATCCTACAATGAGCCCGATATGGGCCCCCTTGCCATGACCCCTAAGAAATGCAATGACCAGGACCCCAATTTCCGTTGCGCCTGTGTCGACTGTCCGGGCGTCTGCCCCGAACTGCCCAAGGTCAAGGAGAGTGGCTCTTGCAAGGTTGGCGTTCTGCCGTGCCTGTCCTTCGCCTCGATTTTCGTATACAGCGTCTTGCTGCTGACTCTGATCGTGGCCACTGTCGGCCACGTCTGGTACAGGAAGAGGGCTGCCCGCCTACAGGAGGAGAGAACCCTTCTCCACGGCGGGATCGATGTCAGTGATGATGAGGATGACGAGGGTCGATTGGTGCAGAATGGAGCTATGCTCGATCGGCCAGTGAGGCCTTACCGTCTCAACACCTGGTGTGACGCCGCCTTCTTCAAGCTAGGCCACTGGGCAGCTCGCTTCCCCGGCATCACCATATTCAGCTCTCTCATCGTCATCATCATTCTCAGCGCTGGCTGGGTGAGATTCGAGATTGAGAAGGATCCGGCCAGATTGTGGGTTGCTCCGACAGCTGCAGCCGCTCAGGAGAAGGAGTTCTTTGACACCCACTTCGGCCCCTTTTACCGTGCCGAGAAGGTGTTCCTCGTCAACGATACCCTGCCTTCAGGACCTGGCCCAGTCCTTAGTTACGACACCCTGGTCTGGTGGATGCAAGTTGAGAAGGACATTGCGCAGCTCGAGAGCGAGACTTACAGGATGAGGCTCCACGATGTCTGTCTCAAACCCACCGGCTCCGCATGCGTTGTCCAGTCTGTAGCCGCATACTTTGAGAATGAGCCCTCGCTCGTCGACAAGGATGGCTGGAAAGCCAAGCTGCGAGCTTGCGCCCAAGCCCCTGCCGAGTGCCGTCCGGAATATGGCCAACCCCTCGAGCCAAACATGATTCTTGGTGGCTATCCCGAAGGTGGCGACGTTGCCAATGCCCCCGCAATGACCGTTACCTGGGTCGTCAACAACTATGCAGAAGGTACACCTGAGGTTGCACGAGCCATGGACTGGGAGAAAGCTCTGAAAGAACGTCTACTGGACCTCCAGAAAGAGGCTGCTTCCAGGGGCCTGAGACTCTCGCTCTCCACCGAGATCAGCCTGGAGGAAGAGCTGAACAAGACCACGAACACGGATGCCAAGATTATCATCATCAGTTACGTGATCATGTTCCTGTACGCATCCATTGCCCTCGGCTCCACGACACTGTCACTTAGAGACATGATCCGGAATCCGGCTGTCAGCATTGTCGAGTCCAAGTTCTCTCTTGGTGTTGCTGGTATAGTAATCGTGCTCATGTCGATCAGTGCGTCAATCGGCCTCTTCTCCTGGGCGAACCTCAAGGCCACACTGATCATTGTCGATGTCATCCCGTTCATTGTTCTCGCCGTTGGCGTTGACAACATTTTCCTTATTGTTCACGAGTTCGAGCGTGTCAATATCAGAAACCCCGATGACGACGTTGAGGTGCGAGTCGCCAAAGCCCTGGGCCGCATGGGTCCTTCCATCTTGCTTTCAGCAATCACAGAAACTGTGTCTTTTGCGCTGGGCGCCTTTGTTGGCATGCCGGCGGTCCGCAACTTCGCCATTTATGCGGCTGGCGCGGTTTTCATCAACGCCCTGCTCCAAGTTACGTTGTTCATCTCCCTGCTGTCATACAACCAGAAGCGTGTTGAAGACTCCAGGATGGACTGCTTGCCCTGCATCCCCATCAAGGCCGCTAGGGTTCATCTTAACGGGAGCAATGGCAACATGGGTTCGCGGATGTACGAGATGCCCGAAGAGGGCTTCCTTCAGCGGTTCATCATTAGGTATTATGCACCAACGCTGCTTGGCAAGAAGGTCAAGGTCGTCATTGTGGCAGTCTTCCTGGGTCTCTTTGCTGCAGGTGTTGCTCTCATCCCCGAGGTCAAGTTGGGACTCGACCAGAGAATTGCGATTCCTGATGACTCCTACCTCATCCCTTACTTCAACGATCTGTACGACTACTTTGACTCTGGCCCACCCGTCTACTTTGTTGCCAAGAATGTCGACGCAACGCAGAGGAAGTACCAGCAGGAAATCTGCGCGAGGTTTACCACTTGCGACTCCATGTCGCTCACGAATATCCTCGAACAGGAGCGCAAGCGGACAAAGGTGTCGTACATCTCATCACCAGCAGCAAGTTGGATCGATGACTTCTTCCTGTGGCTGAACCCTCAATTTGAGGAGTGCTGTGTCGAGAAGGGTTCTGCGTGTTTCGAAGGGAGGGATCCTGCCTGGAATATCACCATGTCGGGAATGCCTGAGGGAGACGAGTTCCTACACTATCTCGACAAATTCCTAGCTGCACCGACGACCGACGACTGCCCACTCGGCGGTCAGGCATCCTACGGTTCAGCTGTAGTTATCGATGAGCAGAAGCAGACGGTGCCAGCAAGTCATTTCCGGACGATGCATTCACCCCTGCGGAGCCAGGATGACTTCATCAACGCCTACTCTTCCGCTCGGCGTATCGCTGCCGACTTCAGCTCCAAGACAGGTGCCGAGGTTTTCCCCTACAGCGTCTTCTACATCTTCTTCGACCAGTACTTGGCCATTGTCGGCCAGACTGCAGGCCTCCTCTGCGCCGCGATTGGCATCATCTTCATCTTGTCGTCAATCCTCCTCGGCTCTGCGCTCACCGGCGCAGCGGTCGCCATTACCGTGGTCATGACGATTGTTGATATCATTGGGGCTATGGCTGTCTTTGGGGTGAGCCTCAATGCCGTGTCCTTGGTCAATCTCATCATCTGCGTCGGCATCGCGGTTGAGTTCTGCGCCCATATTGCCAGGGCTTTCATGTTCCCCTCGCGCACATTCATGGAGCGTGCCAAGAACCGCTTCCGAGGGCGCGATGCGCGTGCGTGGACTGCCCTTGTGAACGTTGGTGGCTCGGTGTTCTCTGGTATCACCGTCACCAAGCTGCTGGGCGTGTTTGTGCTCGCCTTCACGCGGAGCAAGATCTTTGAGATCTACTACTTCCGCATCTGGGTTGCGCTTGTCGCCTTCGCTGCCACGCACGCGCTGATCTTCTTGCCGGTGCTGCTGAGCTTCATGGGCGGAGAAGGCTATGTCGACCCGGAGAGCGAGGGCGGTCTGGAGGAAGACTTGGCCAGTCGCCGATACAGAGCGGTGGCGGGTGCTGACTATGGGAGCGACTCCGAGGGCGAGTAGAGGGACCAAAACATCCTTGGGTGTATCAGTACCAGTCACCCTGATACGTGGCCAGAGCCTCGAAAGGACAGCGGCTTCAAATTTACGCGATGATTTCAGGCTGGCGGCAATACGAGTTTTGATAGCGGGCGACATGGCGACAGGTTGCTAGAATGACCTAGACCTCGGCGATGTGTTCAAATTACTTGAGTCTACACCGGAATAAACGTCACGCATTTCAAGTCTCCGAAGCGATGCCAACGATCATCTTCTCTCCATGGCTATAGGCACATCACAGCAAGCTCTGTGACCAAGCATTTCTTCGCCGATGTTCCTCTTGATCGTTCAATTCTCTTTGGACCGCTGCGAAAGCCAAGTACCCAGGAGCCAAGAACATTTTCATTTATGACAACAATCAAGCAAACTGTCATTGTCGGTTAGCCATAAGGATGATGGGCGGCGGCGTTGAAAGGGCGACGGCGGGAGCGGTCTGTGGTTCGGTCTATGATCGACGAAGCTGCCGCGAGTACCCAAGGTGGGGGTGGGTATTGCTCTTGCTCTGGGCAATCTAGGGTCGCATAGTTGACGAATGTTTCGTTTCATCCTTTTGGTCGATGGCGTTATTTCTAGCTTGTGTATATGATTTTGAGGGCAGATGTTGTCTTGTATGATGATGATGATGAGGGCTGGCGAGGCAGGGGGGGCAGGGGAATGGGTAACGGGCACAGGCAAGGCAAGGAGTTCTACGAAGCGATGGTGCTATTTTGGTTGAACACAAAATCCAAGTCTGATAGAACAGAAACGAGTTACAGTGGCATCGACTTATAACGATTTCTCGGCAAGTATCACCACAAAAGTACACGACATGTTAAGCCGCCACCCGTCTCCGGGGAAAACCACATCTTAACCGAGCGTCACGATCCGCCCGCATCCCGAAAGGTGGGCCCGGCCAACGACATGACTGACCTTGTCCATGACAAGCGGCACCCCGCAAAGATCCAAGAAGCACGGAACGTGGGGTTTTAAGGTTTTATAGCAGTTCGTCAAGCATCTTTGTAAATCCGGGGTCGGCAGTCATCCATGTTGACTGGTACATTAGTAGCAGCCACTTATGGGAGGGATAGAGATATAGATATTCCACTTAAGGAACTTAAAGAGGGCGTCCGGATGCCCAGGGCATACTTCCTCACTTATTTACCTTAGCCTTAACCTTGTCTTATCCGTCTCACTGTCTTCACACCAGCGAGCAACAATGGCCGGAATTATTGTTCCCAAGACCATAACCGACAACAACGGAACTGCGTCCAAGGACCAGGAGCAACAACATCAACAAGGAGAACAACAAGAACAAGTCCCCGCCCACCCAGATGACCTCCCCATACTCTACCGCGACTCCACGCCCAGGGAAGAATTCCTAGACTCGGTCTGGGGCCACGTCTTCAACCACCGGCGCGCCACCGAGTCCCGCGTGCCCCGCGCCGTGGTGCACGCCACGTCGACCTCGCACGTCGCCGCCGCCGTCAGGCTCGCCAACGAGCTCGAGTGCCGCGTCAGCGTGCGGTCGGGCGGGCACTCGTGGGCGGCGTGGAGCGTGCGGGACGACGCCATCTGCATCGACCTGGGCGCCCTCCCGGGGGGTAAATACCATCCCCACCAAGGCCATGGCAACGCACACGGCGAGGCGAAGGGGGATGGGCAGCGGGAGGGCAAGAGTGGCCAGGGGCTCGAGTACGACGAGCGCACCAGGATCCTGAGCTGTCCGCCCAGCGCCACGGGCCGCATGGTCAACGGGTTCCTCGAGGGCAAGGGCCGCATGTTCGCCGGGGGCCACTGCCCTGACGTCGGGCTGGGGGGGTTCCTGCTGCAGGGCGGGATGGGGTGGAACTGCAAGAACTGGGGGTGGGCCTGCGAGAGCCTCGTGGGCTTGGACGCCGTCACGGCGGATGGGAGGGTGGTTTATGCGTCTCAGGGGGAGAATGCGGATCTGTTCTGGGCGGCTCGTGGGGCCGGGCCGGGTGAGTTTACTTTGTTGCTTTTTTCCTCGGTGCTTGATACTTTGACGACAGGTCGAGTGAGTGAGTGAAAGCTAATGAGAATATTATATAGGATTCCCTGCGATTGTCACCAGGTTCTATCTCATGACGAGGCCGTTACTTGAGATGTATCAGAGCATTTATATCTACCCCATCTCTGAGTACCGGAAAGTGCTCCAATGGACAATTGATGTAGGTATTGTATATACCCCAGAGAGAGTCATCTTATGATCATCATGTTTCCTTCGACGGGGAGACGGATTCCCAAAACATACTAAGCATATCCCACTACAGATGTGCAAAATAGGCGACAAAGACACCGAGATCGTCGCAGTCGGGCAATACGTCCCCGAGCACCAAGACCCCGTCATCCTCGCCAACTTCCTGACCTTCAAGCCAAGCCGCGCCGAGGGCGAAGCGGCCCTCAAGCCCCTCCACGACCACCCGGGCCGGCCGCCCAACCCGCTCGTCCAGGTCTATGCCAGGCCGACGTCCCTGCCGGACCAGTACGTCCCGCAGGGCATGTCGAACCCGGAGGGCCACCGGTACTGCTCCGAGAACGCGTACGTCCGCAACGACGAGGACGTGCCGTCGGTGCTGGAGGAGGCCTTCACGACGCTCCCGCACCGCAAGGCCTTTGCCATCTACTTTGGGATGGCGCCGACATCGCGGCGGGCACACTACGCCATGGCGGTGGCCGCCAACGCCAACGGCGATAGTAACGCCATTGACAACGAGTCCTACGTGGGGTCCATGGCAATGTCGATGCAGAGCGACCACTACTTCGCGGTTTACACGGTGTGGGAGACGCCCGAGGACGACGAGAGGTGTATAGCATGGACACACGACGTAATAAGACGGGTGGAGAGGTTCTCGGCTGGGAGCTACCTGGGGGACGCGGACTTTCAACACCGGCGGACCAAATTTTGGCAGGATGGAAACGCCAGGCAGCTCATGGAGATCCGGAGGAGGTGGGACCCGGAAGGGAGGATTTGTGGGTATCTTGATGATGGGGATAGGAGTGGTGTTGAGGGATTGAGGAATGAGTTTGAGTGGGAGTAAGTAGGTAGATTACCCTGGTGTTGGTGGGCTGAGAGGGTACAGAGGGAGGATGCCAGCTCCCCGGCGATACCTATATGCGAAGATTAACAAAAAAAGTCTACACAAATGACTGGATTGTGCATGGGGTCTTCGATGCTAATCACCAAACATGGTCGAGGAGTTCACTGCACACACCCGGATCTTTGTAGACTATTGGGTGCTGAGCCATCCCAGGGCCACCCCAACGAGCGACCTTCTCGACTATCTTCCTGCCTTAAGTAACGGCTCAGTCACTGCTACACCGTCGCAATCAGTCCTCGTTCTTCCTGCTTGGGCTGTCTGTCACGTCCTACTAGCTAGGAGCTCCAGATATGTACAGGCAGAGTACAATCATATTAATTCTCGTCACCAGAAGGCTATTACCAAATCAGGCTCCGTAGGACTGTACAGTCCCATATTGACTTGCTGCAGGATACTATAAACGGTCAAGGAATGTGAATATATGAGAACTTATAAGTGGAGAGTAGTTCCAAGCCAATAATACACTTGACACGCGGCCATGACACCCTCAGAAGCATCCCTCCTCCTCTCCATCCCACACCTCACGTGAACACACGCATCAGAGCCTCCACTGTCGAATCCGGCGATACATTGAACGCAAACCTCGGAGCTGGTTTGATTTCTTCAATGCAAGTGTTGACAGCCAGCTCAAACAGCGACGTATGGGCGGGGTCCCCACGGACACCAAACCCAATCATGACCCCGTCCCACTGCGGTCGTGACCTGATGGCTTCCCTGATGACATGCAGTGTCTTGGAAGCGTCCTGCGGCTCAACAAAGTACGTGTCGACGTTGAACCCGGCTTCTTTGGCGAGGGCCGTCTGCTGGGCCAGGTTTTCCATAACGACAGACTCAGGGAACTCGCTGTTGGAACGGAGGCCGATGCCGAGGATGGCTTTGGTAGAGGCTGGTGGTGCTGGTGGTGCTGCCATGGTTGTGAGGCGGACTGCACAACGTGAGACTGGATCTTCTGTGGAAGGGCAAGCGTTGTGAGCGATTTCAAGCTATTTCCTCCAGATATTGATCAAGTTTGGTTCCTTGGGTTGAAGTTGCGAATTGATGTTCTGTAGCATGTGTTGACACTTCCTCCCTTTTATAACCTTCCGCGTTATGATTTATATATTACATTTCGAGACTTACTAATGAACATGCATTCAGGCAACAATGTGGGCCCATAGTATTTGGAATTACAGCCTGGTGACCTATTTGGACATAGTAATGGAGATGATGAGGTGAGAGCAAATATTTACAGGGCTGGCGTAAGATCCTGGGCTACATATGTAATCGGTCCCGAGGTTCATTATGAGGACGGCGTTCAAGTAGATATGGCGGAGATCTTTACTAAATTAACAAGTGTAGAGGTTCACGCAATGTTCGATGTTGTTGGCCTCCAAGCTGTGAGTTGCAAGTACCATGATACTGATTACAGGTAATTACTTAGTATGTTTATAAGGGTTACTTTGGGGTTGCTTAGTCGAATCTGTCTATTGCCATTACAGCAGAGGGTCTTGCCCTTGACCCTTTATGATTCAGACTACATACACCATTCCATTTCGATATTCAACTGGAAATAGGCATTCACCAATTTCCTTAAATTATCACAGTCCTCGCAGATTCTATTGCTGCTCAATATGACTGCCTGTTTCAATGAGACAGGGGGCTCATTATCACTCAGCTCCATAAGGTTTTGATGCATCTTCTCTCTCTTCAACAACATGCGCCTTTTCTTCTCTTGAGCTCTCATTCTAGCCACGTTAGAGTCCGACTCAAGGCTTGACAGTTCTTCATCGATCGCACGAATCTCATGTTTCAGCCTGTTGACCTCTTGCTCGTCGTAGGAGTCACCGAGCCATCGATCATCTGCATTGGAGAGCTGGCGATCCACTTTTGTTTTCCTCTCTTCCAGACTACACACCTTCGCCCAGGCTACGGACGAGTGCTTTTCAATTGCCAGAATGTCTTCCACATCAAGAATTGAATCTCTCAATGTCTCGTTAGGCTCTCTGTCTTGAGGCATGAATGTGTGCTTGTCCAAGAAGTAAGCGATCAACTTCTTCTCTGCATGGGAAGCAAAATACTGGCCGGGTGTGCCCTGATCCCAACTTGGATCTGGCGCCACCTGGAGCTTATGGCCAACTGTGGATGCGATATAGTAGACTTGCTGGATCCAGTCTGGCCCAGTCTTATAGTTCGGTGGTAAAGCATCGATACCCCAACCGCTGGTTGCCGATACAGGAACGAATTGTTTTCCCCTCTCGAGAACAGCGGCAGTTTTGGTGATGCGCGGGACGTCGTAGCGTTGAATAGGTCCACAGAGAGTTATTGCCATCTCAGATTGGGATTTTCTGAAGTAATAATTATCCCGTTCACTATTCGAAAGTGGTCCAGTGTATGCATACTGCGTCTCAGCGTTCGAGTCACCGAGTAAGATAACGATATGTCTCCTGTCTCTGTCGCGTTCACGGACGCTGTCTGCAGCCGCAGAGGTAGAACGCCATTGTCTCTCCTTTTCATTTTTCCGAGCTGGCTGTGCTAAATCGATCGCACAACGACCGTGATGGTCTCGAAGGCGTTTCTCGGCATTGGAGTTGAGCAACGCTTTCACACTCTCCAATCGGCCCCAGAGCGCCGCTTCCATGAGCGCACTTCGTCCGTCATCATTGATAGCGTTCACCTCTGCACCGTTTTGTAAAAGGAGTGACACCATCTCGTGGCTTTTCTCTGCTGCCGCCATGATCAGAGTAGTGTTTCCGGTCTTATCTTTCCCGTGCAAAAAAAGGTTCGCATCGGCCGAAGTGTCGAGATATTGGCTTATTGCGGGCAAGTTGCCCCATATACATTCTGAAATAGCAAACCGAATCCTCTTTTGCACAAATGTGTCGTCGTTTGGAAGAGTGATGGTTTCGACTTCTCTTGAATCCTCATAGAGATTCAAACCCGGCTCTGACTTTGGTTCCGTGGCCGAGAGTTTCATTGTGGAGGAAAATAAATCGGCCAATTCGCACTCATCTTCTTCTGCAGAAAATAGATCCTCGTCGGCTTGACCCTTTTGCAAGCTAACGTTCAAGAAGCAGGCCCTTCTCTTGTCAATCTCGTAGCCTATAAGTCCACTGCTTTCATCGATGGGAAGTATGAACTCATATTGGCCGCCCGGATGACAATGCGAAGCACGTCTACCCGGAAACGCGACGCCATGCTGATGTATTTCGTCACAGTACGGACATACAACATAAGCCTGCTGTACATCCCAGCGAAGCACCTCAATCTTTGGACACAAAAGTAAGTTGGTAGACATGCTGCGCTTGATGGTAAATGGAGCGATTCTTGATGGCAAGAGTAGAATGCAACAAGAGCGCAAGGTAACCGACACACAAAGGCTTAGGCGTATTTTGGCTTCATATTATATCCATACGACCCCGCACTTGATCTAGGCATCTGACTGATGTCGGTGGCTTTGTGTTGTGGCTTGAAGTGGCTAGGAAATCATGGTGAAGTTGGAGGCGCGAAATTGTGGTGCAGGCGGCTCTCACAAATGCTCCCAAACTAGGCCGCCAGAGACGGCTTGAAGGTCAACGTTGTTTTAAATAGAGGGGTTATAGAGGGGCTATAGCGTACCGAGTACTTGACAGTAACCCGCGCAGCTCACTATCAAAGCCGCTGAAAATAGCGACATGTGCCAACCAGCGTCTTCTCGACTTACAGGGTGAAAAGTAAGCACACGGCAAGCATCGAAGGTAACATCAAACAGACGACAAGACCAATGTTTGCTCGACAGTCAGCCGGCTCAGGCTTAGACTCTCTCCTTCACCGACCCCGTCCAAGTCTCTGGCAAAAGTTCCGGCGTGACCCTGTGGTCTTCCTTACCAGGTCCATCTACGAATGGAGACACATTGTCCCAGCCCAGCCACTGACCAACGCCGTCTCGGTCGTATGTGTCTCAGACACCCACAACACCTATCCCGACATTCCTCGTGGTGATATTCTCATCCATGCTGGAGACTTAACACAATCTGGGTCGTTCACGGAACTGCAGGCCGCTCTGGACTGGCTCAAATCCCAGCCTCACCCGCACAAACTCGTCATTGCCGGCAACCATGACCTGTTACTGGACCCATCCCTCGACACCAATCCGGCCGGGAGAGGTGCAGCAGCGGTATCAGCAGCAGCACAGCGCGAGCAGCTGGACTGGGGTGACATAACCTATCTGCAAGACTCCTCCACCGAACTTACATGTACAAACGGTCGCCGTCTGCGTGTCTACGGCAGCCCCAACTCGTCTCGCCATGGGAATTGGGCATTCCAGTACCCACAGTCAGAGTCCGACAAGACCTGGCGGGGGGCTATACCAGACGACGTCGACATACTCATCACACACGGCCCGCCAAGGGCGCACCTCGACGTCCTCCGCCTCGGCTGCCCTGCCCTGCTCGAGGAGCTGTGGAGGGTCCGGCCCCGGCTCCATGTGTTCGGCCACGTCCACGAGGGTTACGGGAGCGAGTGGCTGAGCTTTGACGCCCTTCAGGAAGCTTACGAGCGTACGGTGGTTGCAGGTGGTGGTCTGTGGAATGGCGTGCGCGCGGTGGCAGAGTTCGTGCGGGCCACGCTTCTCCGCTCACCAACAGAGGCCAAGAGTCTGTTTGTGAACCCGTGCATAGTTGGCGGCCTGCGAGATGACGAGAGGAGGAAACCGATCGTGGTCCGTATCTGAGCGTGAGGCTTGAAGCTCGGCTCTAAAGTTCTCATCGAGTATAGTCAACGTCTGCACACAGCCGTTACGAGACCTTGGAGTTCGACCTGGATGATCTCCTTTGGCTCCTATACGAACACTACATAAGGCTCCTCCGAGATAATGTTCAATGCCATGAACTGTGCACATCTCCTGTCCTCACTTGTTTCACGGCCATCCTGGCAGGGTATCACAAGAGCCTTCTCCAGCTTTGGCACCCTCGGCCAAGTACCAACTTAATTGGAACCCTAGTGTCGAGATTGCTCTTAGCCAGATCAAGGCGGAAAGGGTGCCAATCGTCTAGGTGCCTACTTACATATGTAGGCAGGCATGCTGAAGTGTTGGCCTCCAGCTGGGGCTCTTTCGGTACATGCTATTGGGCTTGTAACAACAAGTTAGCTGCTGGACTGCTACTCTTCTGTGGCTATACTTGTTAATAACTGCATGGGAGGTTGGGAAGAGGAGTATTGT
The DNA here is from genome assembly GCA_016808195.1 of Cytospora chrysosperma. Taxonomy (NCBI): domain Eukaryota; kingdom Fungi; phylum Ascomycota; class Sordariomycetes; order Diaporthales; family Cytosporaceae; genus Cytospora; species Cytospora chrysosperma. The sequence goes on along the minus strand of MU179926.1, from coordinate 9,361,596 downwards.
TAAGCAAATTCAAATAGTCTCGTCGAATCTACGAGGCTAGTACTATGCATACTTAGTAGGCAACTGAATATGAAATTCAATCCTTTATGACAACTACACGGTAGTCTCGGTCTCACAGTCTCATGTAAGACAATTGAGCGAGTGAAATAGGTAGTAAGTTAAAGGGGTAGCTCGGCGCTATTAAGCCCTCCCCAGTGTGTACGGATCCGTAAAGGCGATCCGTGCGAAGCTACCCTTGAATATCCCTGCATATTATATACACTATATACACGCCTGCTGAAATCGTCACAATCTGTAAACGTGGTCCGTTGAGCACCAGGCTACTTCGCTCGCCATGGAACTCGGACTGCAGAAGAATGAAGTCATCCATAAGCGAGCTACTAATACCACCATGGGGTACCCTGCCTTCATTCGACTCATATGCTTTCCTTCATGAACGTAGCTCAAGTTTTCCAGATGTCAAGTTTCAGCCAGTTCGGATCTAAAACCATAATCTATATACATCTAATCAATACAGCCCTACCACCCCCGCCCCCCTGTCGCACAAACGCCTTCCACCACACCACAGTTCTCAGCGACAGGAGCATAATGGACCCAAAATATAGCTCTGTTTACGAAGATCTACGCCAGCAACGGGATGTGGGAGATCTATCTCCGCCGTATTCTCAGACAAATGAAGAGACCACGCCCCTTGATCAGCTGGACAGCCTTGGAATGACCATGGCACAATGTGGAGGATTCTCCCTTACAACGCAAGAAGAGAATCCCGCGACACGCAGACTTGTGCCAGCCGAGCCACTCGACGAGTCCTTGTCGAATCTAAGGCGTTAGGTCGAGCTGCAGCAGAATACGGAGCTGCTTGAAGTGCGCAAGAAGAACCTTGACAGGGTTTTGGCCTGTGGCCTCGAGAGAGACGAGGCTGCGTGGTCCCCCGACGTGAGTTTGCAAAGTATGCGAGATCGGTTGGCGAAATCTGAGGCACAGGTGGTGTCTCTGGAGAAGGAGCGAGAAAAATGCGGAGCACGTACGTGCAGCACTCAAGGTGTGCCTGCACAGCGTTCAAAAGCAGTTGATGATGACCGACGCTCAAGCAGAGAGCGCAAGACGAGACTCAGACGGCGGCACTGGACGGGTATCATCAGTGAATAGAGGCCGATGTTAGGTTCGCAAGGCAGATAATCTAGAGACTCGGGGAAACCAATTCCGGCATGTATTTACCTTCTTCCCCTGGGCTCTATTCGTGATATTGCGCCCCGGCGGGCGGACTAATGAACGGCCTATGTAGACCGGGGGTTGAGAGACAGTCCGTAAAATATATTCTCCTGGTTACTAGAATGAAGTGACATGGTGTTTCAGTCAACTCTGGTTAGAATCAAGCACAGATAGAATGACATCAAGTTCTCTACATCATCAATATTACTACCTGGTTGGTCTCTGTTTTCGTTGCGGTTTGGTCTGTGGGGGTCATGGCAGTCTCGTGCTCGACTCACAGGCAGTAGAATCGAGTTTCGCAGCCATACACATGTAAAAGCGGACGATGGACTCCATTTGGAATGGTCAGGGCAGTCTCCTAAGCAGGGAAGCTCAAAGAAGCATGCCTATATGACGTTCCACTCGGTCGTGAACCTTGGCTCTGCAGCCGGACTTCGGTGGCGATAGGACACCCGAATTCAGTGTCTAACCGAACCCTACGACTGCTGTGTCGGTGATACGACAGGCGGCGCGCACCATGAGTGCCCAGGTGCAGCTAACATATCACAGCGACCCAAGGAAATACTCGTGACGGTGAGCTGATTCCATGGGTCATGAGGTTTGGGACTGCGGTATGCCTGGATATACACTGTCGTATTGGCTGGTGGATAGTCTCAAGTGCTCAAGTGTAAAGTACTTAGGTAGCTAGTCTTACAGCTGTTGCACATGTTTGCTAGCAATCACTTGACCCTACCGTGTTGCAGGTCTTCCAGCAGCAGGCTTGATCTCAATCATGGTTTCGATGAAAAGCTGTGTGAAGAAGGCCTCTGCTAGAGTTGAGCGGCTGCAGTGGAGGGCAACTGGAACAAAGACCGACTTGCATGTGATTATTCAAGGAGGACGTTGACACCAGCTGGCGAGAGCCGAGTGCCAGCCGACTGCCAGCCGGCAGGACAGATTGCTCAAGCTGACCGCTCGCACTATAAGCTACCGACCGTATCTGTGTCTTCTTTCGTTCCAACAACAATCAGATTGAGTGAAACCTGAAACCTTCAGCGGCGAACCTGATGAAATGCCAAGCAACGGTGTCTTCCCAGTGTCCTGGTCACCCTGAACTCCTGTCTTAGCCAAGGGTTATCGTCGCTTGGCCCAAGGCTGAGCTTGCGGATTAAAGTCTGGGTTAACTATCCCCCGACAAGTCTACTAGTACACGAATCCGTACTGAGCACCACGACCAGACATGTGCAAGGGGGGAAATCTCCATGGACGATCATCCCGGACCCGAGGTCAAAAATATGGGTCTCCAAGCCGTCACATCTATGTCAGCCTCGGAGTACCCGTAAGGTCTGGACGGGAGAAGTGGCACCTGGAGGGTACATCTGCCGGTGCCTCTTGGGTGACAAAAGGGCCCTTCATCACTCGCTGCCCTTAGATCTACCCCGACCTGTCTTCTAAGCGCTTCCACCGGCACCTGACCATATGGGGGGGGTCCTGCTACTCGGGGCCAGTATAGCACACTGTGAAAGTTTAATACTGGCGCCTCGTATCTGCTCATGATGATGTTCGGGCCGCTGCTGCAGCAAACGGCTGCAAATCCCGAAGTTCAAGTTGAAACATTGACGGGATTTGACATCCTGCCGTCTCGCTCTCTCGATCCCTGGAATATACAGAAACCGTCCCTGGACAGGGACCTGGACAGGTTTCCTGGGAGTGCCACTGGCTCTGACGTTTTCCAAGTGAGCATTAAGTTCGCACATGTGTACTGTACATGTACCGGACACTCAACTGGCGGTAGAGATATATTCCACAGATATTCCACCATGCCGTGGCGGAGTACTACCCACACCCCCTAAATATGAAAAAGATATTTGACGTCCTTCTGTCCGGAAACTGTATGGGGTTCTTTTGGGGATTAACTTTATTTCCGTACCGTGAATTCTTCCTGGCTTGGGCCTGCTACGTATCGGCTACATTCATTATAGTGAGATCGCTCCTCTGGGCACCATGGGGCACATATCGGTATACAGATATAGTAGCGTCCCGGATTGTCGTCAACAGCCTTTCCTCATGTCTCCCTCGAGCATAATTACATGACAGGCCTGTCGAGTTCTCCAGCGTTCGTCCACCAACTCTGACTCGACTTGGTTTATACACGATCTACAGCCAACCCTTTCAAGCTCATCCTATCGCTGTCTTCAACCTGACACTGTCCAATATGCATGGAATCACAGACGAAATATTACACGCTGTGTTGCAACACTGGCTCCCTGTGCTCGTCGCAGTAGGTGCTGTTTGGCTCCTGCGGAATCGCTATCACAATGGGCTGAACAAATACCCCGGGCCCTTCATGGCCTCTCTGACGGACTGGTGGCGGTTTGTCGATGTCTGGAATCGGCGGCCGGAGAAAACCCACATCAAGCTTCACGAGAAGCACGGCGATGTTGTACGACTTGGACCCAACACGCTGTCTTTTGCAGACCCGGCGGCCCTGAAGGCGATATATGGGCTGAACAAAGGATACGTGAAGGTGAGCACTCACAGGAAACAAGAATCTAAAAGTGAACCTGAAGCTGGTATGGAAGCGCTAATGCTGGGCAGTCCGACTTCTACGTGGTACAGCAATCTGTTGTAAAGGGGCACTCGCTCCAAAGCCTGTTCAGCACCGTCGACAACGACTTCCACCAGAAGTTCCGCCGGTGTGTCAACTCGGCCTTCGCCATGTCTGCGCTTGTCCAGTACGAGCCATTTGTCGACAACACGACCAAGTTGTTCCTGAAGCAGACGGAGCGCCTCTATGCCGAGGACCCCAAGGGCTGTGACCTGACGCGGTGGCTGCAGTTCTATGCCTTTGACGTGATCGGCGAGATCACGTATAGCAAGCGCCACGGGTTCGTGGAAAAGAATGAGGACATCGACGGGATCGTTGCATACCTGACTTCGCTGTTCAACTATGTCGCCCCAGTAAGTCCATGTCTAAATCAGTCACCAGGTGACGCCCAGGACCAAGAGTCCGTTGCCACGTGGTACTGACAGTCGCACCAGATCGGCCAGATCCCCATCCTGGACCGGCTCCTCCTCAAGAACCCGGTCTACCTCAAGCTCTCCGAGTGGGGCTTCCTGGACGCGACCTTCCCCGTGGCCAAGTTCGCGGGCGCGCGCATGGCCGAGCGCCTCCCCGACCTGGACACGGGCAAGGGCATCGGCGGGAGCATCCTGCCCACCTCGGAGCAGGAGGCGGCGGCGGCCCGGAAGGACAAGAAGCCGACGGTCGACCTCCTGTCCAAGTTCCTGGCGGCGCAGGAGTCCCGGCCGGACTTCATGACCGACACGCTCGTGCAGACCATGGCCGTGTCCATGGCCTTTGCGGGGTCCGAGACCACGGCCATCAGCCTGGCCGCCGTCTTCTACTACCTGCTGCGCAGCCCGCGCGCGCTGTGCCGGCTGAGGGCGGAGCTCGACGAGGCCGGCCGCAGGGGCGCCTTCGCGGACAACGAGACGGGCCTGGTCACCTGGCACGAGAGCCAGACGCTCGAGTACCTCGACGTGTGCATCAAGGAGGCCTTCCGCCTTCACCCCGCTCCGGGCCTGCCCATGGAGCGCATCGTCCCGCCGCAGGGTGCCGAGATTGCTGGGCGTTTCATCCCTGGTGGTACCATCGTGGGCTGCTCGGCGTGGGTGCTGCACCGCAACAAGGACATCTTTGGCGAGGATGTCGATGTGTACAGGCCGGAGAGGTGGCTGGTAGACGAGACCAAGGATAGGGCAAGTGAAGAGGCGAGGATCAAGGAGATGACGGGGACGATGTTGCAGTTTGGTATGGGCAGTCGGACATGCATTGGAAAAAACATCAGTCTCTTGGAGATTTACAAGCTGGTGCCGAGTTTGTTGAGGAGGTTCGAGGTAAGCTTCACTCCACTTCCCCCTACAGTCTACATATCCAGGCTGGACTGCTTGGATGGGAATACATGATACTGACAAAGTGCTCTTGCTCTACAGCTCAACTTCCAGGATCCATCAAAGGACTGGAAGATCTGCAATTCTTGGTTTGTCAAGCAGACGGATTTCTGGACCACGTTCTCGATGAGGGATATCCCGCAACCCAAGGCGGACGCATCGCTAGAGAAGTCAACAGACGAAGCGGTTGCCTGAGTGAAGATGAAGACATGGTGTAGAGTACGATATCAACAGACCTTGTTAGCACAGCGTGGACAAACTTTCCGTGACGATTTCCTTGGAGATAATTTCGATAGTGTGAAGTTCAATACACATCGTGAACCGTATAATAGGCTTTTTATCTACCATATTTCCTATGTGATTGTGTTTGTGGCAGACATGACGAGCACTTTATTCGACTGCATGGCAACCTGTCCACACGCAAGCCTTGAAGTCTCCTCCTATTACCCTGCGATCTCTCGCTCATAGGCGATACTTAGGCAGCAAACTGGCAAGACCATAATGTGGCTTGAGATTATTGAAAGATACGTCGTAAATCTGACCTCGGGAATTCCAGAACATTTCGCCGTTCACGGCCACATCGAGCTCCTGGTATAGCATGTTGTCCAGGGGCTATCAAATGCCGAACTGCCTACATTGTACACATAGATATGCTCGACAGGATTGAGATTTATTGGGCTTTCTCTTTTCCGGGCGGGTGGAACCTAATACCCACCCACCCGCTCACCTACCGCAGCTGTAAGGGGGAAAATCGTTCTGCCTGTGTTAATCCACCAGATCGTATCGGCCATATCTGCCAGGTGGCTGCCGCTTGGTTGTCTGTATACGAAAGGAGAAGAGGATGCCTCCTGGCAATTTCTTGTTTGTTGGAACTCGAGAGAAAAGGTATCATCATATCCACCATGTTTCAAAATACAAATTGTCCCTTCCCACAGCACCGCTACTTTCTCACACTACTTGGCCGGCCCATCCCTCACCAGGTCATACCCATAATGCCACCCCTTCCCCTTGATGTCCTCCCTGACCTTATAATTCTCCTCAGCGACCCTCAGCACGTCCAGGTCCACCTCGGCGTACACGACCCCGTCCTCGTCCAGCCCGACCTCGCGGTCCCCCTTGACCCTCCCGACGATGGGCATGGCGACCTGGCTGCAGCCGCCCTTGTTGCAGAAGACGACGCAGGCCGTGTTCTCGAAGGCGCGGCTGACGACGCACGAGTCGAGGAAGACTCTCTCGCTGTCCGGGTTGAGCGCCAGCCCGGCCTCGTCGACGTCGGTGACGAGCCAGAAGGACGGGATCAGGATGACCTGGGCGCCGTCGGCGATGAGGGCGCGGAAGGCCTCGGGGAAGGCCAGGTCCCAGCACACGAGCAGGCCGGCGCGCACGGGGCTCCCGTCGGCGTTGCGCAGCGGCGTGTCGAAGGCGGCGTGCGGCGCGTGCCGCCCCGGCGACAGGTGCGGCCGCTCCGGGTGCCACAGGTTCTTCTTCTGGTAGCTCCCCGCCAGCTCGCCCGTGCCCGCCGACACGAAGTGCGCCATGTTGCGCAGCTCCCTGCCCCCGAGCGCGGCCCGGGCCCTCTCGTCCTCGGGGGCCGGCGCGTGCTCCGTCGCCGCGTGCGCCTCGCAGATGGTCCCCGGCACGATGGAGATGTCCAGCTCGCGGGCAAGGGCCTGGTACCGCGGGAGGTACGCCTCTGAGTCGGCACAGGCGGTGATGAAGTCGGGGTGCTGAGGGACCCAGCTTGTGAGGTGGTACTCGGGGAGGATGGCGACGTGGCAGCCGTCTGCTGCGGCCTTGCGGATTTCTGACTCGGCCTTTGCGAAGTTTGCAGCTGGGTCGACTGGCTGTGTAGAGAGAGAGAGAGAAGAGAGAGGCACAGAGTGAGTATGAGGTGAGTTTGGTAGGTGAGATTTAAAGTGCGACGACGGGATGACGAGATGAGACGAAGGCTAAGTGGAAAGACACATGCAGAGGAGTGATCACGGATGCTTCATGAGGGGGCTCCGTATACCCTCGCACTGGCTGAGCCCTTCCTCTTCACCTGTTGTCATCGCATGCCACAACAAACAACCAGTGTAGGGCAAGGCTGTGAAGGGAGGACTGGCTGTGCTGGTGGCTGGCTGGCTGGCTGGCCTTCAACCGTGACATGACAAGGGCGTTCACTAACCTTTGGCTGCATTTGAATGAGCGCAAACTTGTATACAGGCGCCATCTTGCGTGTGTGTAGATTTGACGAATATTCAGGTAGCGCGGTGTGTTGGGAGGAGGGGGATTAGACGCTGGTGAGTACCTAGGTAGAGATGGTGGCCTAGGAGAGACAGGCAGTATAACCACCTTTCTGGTTGTTATCAAGGGCGATTATGAGTATGAGTAAGTCTGAATGAGTATGAAGCTGTGATGACGCTGGTTATCGGAGCCGGACGGCACCGGCAGACGGAGTTGAAATGTTGTGCAGCGCTGTGGAGACCGGGCAAAACCTGCGGGGCGCAACATTGAAGTGGGAGAAATCATTGATGCCGCCGTTCCTTCACACGGCAGCGCACAGCATCGCGACTTGTTGGACGCTCGAATTGTCGCGAGATCCCACAAGACAAAGTGACTCCTGCACATCATTGCTCATCATGGCATGTGTATTGAAATTTGAGTACCAGATTTTGATTCTTCTCTATTCATCATTTGATTTGTTCCTGTATCTATGACATGTCGACATCTATACTGCCCACCTCCGGCGTCACATGGATAAGTATGTAGCCAGCCACACAGATTCAACTCCGTTCAGTAGCCCAAAGTTCTGTGTATGCGGACATACATACGGACACTGTGCCGCCGCCTCTCAAGCTTCCCCCTTGTTCAGTAGCCTCAGAGAATAGTGCCGAAACTGTAATGCTGTCGTTAGCAACATGATCAAATTCGAGGGGGCATGCGCAGTAAGTAGACTTACCCAAAGGTCCTCTTGATGCTGTGAACATAGTAGTTCTGCCAGTTCTCCTTGGTAACCTCCTCCTGGCCCACAGGCACTCCCTTCCAGTTGACCCTCATGACGGTGACGGCGTCAACATCATTCTGGTCAAACTCAATCTCCAGGGTAGAGTGGTGTCCGGCTGGCCACTGCTGCAACCTCCAGCTCTGCACAATCTTGGTGGGCTCGTTCAGCTCCAGGTACTCGCCAACCACGTTGCCCCCGAACAGCTCGAACTTGCCGCCCTTCTTGGCACCCTCAAAGACCTTGGGTGGCGCCCGCGTGAAGGCAGCGATGCGCTGGGGGTCGGTAAAAGTCTTGTACAGCTCCTCCGCCGTGGTCCTGAACTCCTCGGTGTCGTTGACGGTGGTCGTGTTGACGACGCTGCCGCTGCTAGACTTGGTAGTCGAGCTTGCGGACTCTTTCGTGCTGCGAGAGGGCTGGGGGAGAGTTTTTGGGGTGGAGAAGCCGCTGGAGGGGTTGGAGCCAGGGGCGTGCTGGATATCCTTGCCGTGCTCGGTAATGAGGGCGGAAGGAAGCTTCACAAACTCCTTCCGGAGCTGGGCGAGGAGCTTGGAGCGAATCAGGTCCTTGACGGGGGCCTTCTCCTTAGCGTCCGAATAGTTCTCGACCTCAAAGACAAACTCGTCCTCCTCGGTATCGTGGGCGACCTCAGGAATAGTGATGGTACCAGACACATCTTCTGACTCTGGGGTGGAGCCAGAGTACTCGAGGACAAGCTTCAGGTCGTAGATTGTGATGACCTTTCCCTTGCGCTGGGACACGTCGGCCTCGCCGTCGCACGAGATGATCTTGCTGATCTTGACCTTGGTCTCGGCATCCTCAGCCTCGAGCTTGGTCAGGTTGTCCTCAAACCATTGCTTGGTCCACTCTGAGACGTCCTTGTTGACCCAGTGCCAGTTGTTTGGGTTGTGGAGGACCATGGTGGGGACGACCGAGCAACAGTTATTATGGTTTTGTCGGGGAGGGGTTGGATCGCGCGCGAACAGGGGCACAATTCAGTTCTATTACTCCGGACAGTGTCAGCCAACGTTGTCTTTGGTTCATTGAGAAGCAGTGGGTGACTGTCAAGGATGAAGGAGTGTCAATGTTCAGTGGTAGGAATATATCCAAAGCTTGATCATCAAAGGAGAGAGTACTAAAAACCCCTATGACTGGTGCCAGCTACGAATCTCATCATGTGAAGACACGGGCGGATCGGAAGGGATCTGCAAGAGAGAGAGGAAGATAGAGAGAAAGCTGGAGATGTACATACCCTTGACTGCTATTGGTGGTCGGTGGAGTTTTGTTATTAGTGTGATTCGAGACTTGGTCTTGGGGAGAAGCTGGTCGACGAAGAGGGAGGGAGATTGGTTGGTTTAGATATCGTGGTGGTAGGTGGTGGTAAGGTGGTGGTGGTGATATGTGGTTGGAAGATCAGAGTGTTGTGCAGAAAGAAGAAATCCAGACGATTCCATTTTGTTCCGCAAAGCTCGATCGAGGCTGTCAGTGCCAGCAGCTGCGCTGCAAAACTGACAAACCCCCCCAAACCCCAATTCAGCCCCACCTGCCTTTTCCTAACATTGGACAAGGCACCATTGGATCGAGCTCTTCTCTCCGTCGAGGAAGAAGCTTCAGCCTCGTCGCTTGCCGTCCTGAAACATCATCTCAGGCCCGTCCATCTTGTTGGAGCTGGACAGGGAGAGCTCTTCTTTGAGGAGCAATGTTGAGGAAGGGTTTTGATGGATGTTTTGTGCTGTTTGATCTGAAGAGAAAACTTTTTGTGCAGACCGAGTTTTAAGCGACAGCGAAACCCCGCTAAATGCTAGTAACGGATACCTACCGTATACCACCGTACTCAACTGTACGCAGAGATCCACTTACAGCATCAGCCAAACGTTGAAACCAAATAAATGCTGGCCTCAGGTGTCCATCACCGTATCTGTATCGTCCGTAAGTGGACTTCGACCTGCACCTCACCTCCATCTATGGATCACACCTAGGTACATCACCACAACATGAGCCGAAAGTGAACGCTGCATGCATTGTATATAACTTGAGAACTTGGTATATATATATATATATATATGCCTACCTAGGTAGATGTGTATATTATATGTACTAGGTGGCTGAAGGTGCTGTAGAGGATGCCTCAAAGTACCTCGGTATGTCCCGACTAGACATCCGCCTGAACAGCCTTTCATTACCCTCATTTTCGACTTGGGAGTATATCGACCGCCTACATAGATGCCCCGAGTAAACTTGTCATATATTGGCGTAATACATAAACAGACTGATGTCGCTGATGCGTGTTGCCTGGTTAATACCAAGTACCTATGTACATACAGGTAACAATGGGCGAGACACGTGTGGACAGGGTTGAGCATTCTCTTCCCAGGGCAGCTCCGGTTCTGACCCTAACCCCAACCCCCACAGTCGAATGGACCCCACCCCCACCCCCCCACCGTCGTACCAGTTGACCCCTATCAATCTGCATGTGAGTGGTTCAACGCTGATCTGGCAGCCTGATTGGACCACATGAGCCCGGATCCACTGCCTCTCTGGATCAACACAACATTGGACTGCAACTCAACTTCTCTCGTTATAAGCGCCGGCGACTCACCCAATCATACATCATGATACATCGGCGAATGGGGACCGGGTGGCCACCCCCCCTTGACAAGTTGACCTTCAGACCTTCAGACTTTCAGGGCCAGCTAAGAATAGATTCAAGCATGCACTTGGTTGAACTTGGCATTATCTCCCTGCCCAATCATGGCGACATGTTCCGTCCCACATTCAACACAACGTTGAACTTCCCACATCCACATGGTCCACCCTTCACCAAGGGAAGAGTCAAGGACCACCTGGGAGAGAAAGCTGTTGGACCTCACGTCGCATTCATTCTTGCTTGGCCAAGTACGTATCCGTACATACCAGTCAACGCGGTCGACTCATGAGAGAGAGCCAGCCATACACCGGGAGCACCGTCCAGGAAGCGGTGATAGCCAGCGAGCAAGCAAGCAAGCAGCGGGGGCATAGTTACCTAATTAAGTACTCAGTACTGACCTACCTACCTACTTAACCTGGGTAGTAGGTAGGGTAGTACTATGTAGGTAGGTAAGTACGGATACACACTTACTCACTAGGTACGGTAAAGGGGACTTCATGCAGCCTTGGACTTCCAAGGCTTTCCCCAGCCGAGCCTTCTCACCTTCTCACCACGCCATCACCGCTATCGCCAGCCTGAGAGACTTTCCCTCTCGACGGATCCGTACATACAATCAGCAGTACTGCGTGCATCCTTGAGGTTACATACGACCCGTCCAGACGTACAGAAAAACATCCCGTCCAGCAGGGACAGCAGACAAGCCTCCTGCAGGGCGAGTACCTTGGCTGCTTTGATATTACTCACTGCTACGCCGTGTGCAGAGTACTACCTACCAGTACCTCCACCTCGGTGCCGCTACTCCGTATCGAGGAACCCTTGAGGTACATACTACTACAGTAACTGTTGTAGTGTAGATCCCAAGCCAAGTGCAAGGGCATGGGCAAAGACCGGGGTCCCGTCAACCATCGGTCAAAGATCATCAATCAATCACCTGTTGGTTATCTGAATCTGCTCCTCCTCATCTTTATCATCACTACCTCTGGAGGTCGCCACTTCACCAGCGTCGCCTACACTTCACACAACCGGCTGTCGCTTGTCTTGCGGGCTTGGATTGTCGTCTCGTCTCGATCCTTTCCCACAGCCTGATTCGCTTCTGTCCACAGCCAACACTGCGTTCGTCGCGACCTGCCAACCACCGTCTCGAACTTGGACCGATCCCATGCGGACCACAGCATAGAAAGGTGGTGTGTCGTTCAGGGGCGTCGCGGTAGATCAGTGACAATGAGCGAGCACCGCGATCATAGGGGCCTCCGCCAGAGGCTCAACCCATTGTTGACCTCGTCGCTTAGCCCTTTCACACAGCAGCCCAATACGCCAGTCTCTGCCTTGTCGTACAGCTCCAACCTTCACAATGTCAATGTACCGACTCCCGTGAGCGCCATGCAGCCGTACAACCCTCGAGAATGGATACCATCGCCCATGCCTGGATCAGGACCCGGACCGGAAAGGGGTGCTCAACTGCCTACTCCGGTTTCCACAGGTACGACCCGATCTATCACAATAACATCGCGGCTCACAATGGTCCACTAACATGTGAAGAAGTAACACCTCTCCCTCCTCCACCTTACTCTCCCCCAAGGAGTCAGCGCCCGGTCAGCATGTATGTCGACGGTCATCCCGCCATGAATATGTTTCATGGCAGGGCCTCCCATGCCCAACTCAGTCTTCAACGACCCTCTCCCGAACCGTCGTCAGGCCAATCCTTCCCACCTCCACCAAATACAAGGGGCTCATCTCGGGAGAGGAGATTTGGTTTGCCATCCTTCAGCAGGAGAAGAGAGCCGGAAGCCACACCATCTCCGGACCACTCTATCGGCTCGGGTCATCGTGCCCCCCCACCACCTCCTCCTGCTGCCATTATCACGCGGCCAGTCCCTTTGACAATCCAGATCCCGCAATTTCCCCAGCAGAGGAGCGGCGCCGATGCATCGCCTCAGGTTCCTCCGGGCGCACGCCGAGCCGTGTCAACTAGCGCCATCGACACGCCAACATCGGCGCGTTCACGCTCGGCTTCTCAGACTCGATGGGACCCAAGCGTGCCGCTGCCGCCTCCACCACCTGGTCCCCCACCTGCACCCTCGCGCTCTCAGAGCACAACCAGGGACTTTGCTGGCAGTAGCGAACCTGTGGCCTCACCACCAACTCGCCGACCGCCTCCGAATGGCGTCACTGCGTTGGGCCCCGTACCACCAACGCCTGCTAATTGGGTGGATGTGGAACGAACTAGTGGACAGCAATCAGCTCGGGAACCTTCCCGGGACAGGAATATTCCTATTGAGCAGACTGCCGTTGCCATGTCCGATCCTGCTGAAGACCCCTCCGGGCCTTTGTCCAGCCCGGGGTTGAACAGAACAAATGCCTTGCGAGGGGAGAAGACACTGCGGGAGAGGCGGAATGAGAGCCGAACGAGGGGCTCACGGCTGTCGATGGATGCTTCTGTTGCCGACTTGGAACAAATTATCATTCCGCCTTCATCTGCTGGACTATCAAGGAAGACCACAATTGGCAGGCGTACTCCGAAAAGCGCCGTACAACCTCAGTTCACTCCACCCGATGGAAGCGCGGGTGACAATGACGACGAAAAAAGCGGATCAACTCCAAGAGCAAAGGAGCCCGCCAGAGGACAAGCGGACATGCACATCTTCACGCCACCCTTCTCTCCCCGGCCGCTGAAGGCCCCTCAAGCTCCAGAGGAATCATCCTCCGTGGCACCCAAGGCGTTGCCGACGCCGCCTCCTCACAGCAGATCTGCCTCGAAGACCCGGATGACTGCCGATGCGGTCATCCCAACGCCTTCATCTGCAAGGTCGGTGGCGCGGGACTTGATGGTCAAGCAGACGCCAGAGCAGTTCTCTCGTGATACTATTGATCGGTTTCAGGCGTTTGCCCAGAAGGAAGCCACGGTTGCCGATGACGGAGAAAGGGTCCGTCTTTTTGCCGAATTCATTGTGAATGAATCCAGGATCAGGAGAGAACGATACTCGGTAGCGATTAGTGCGATGGGCTCAGAGATATTCGATCTGACGAGAGACCTCTTTCGTCCCATGGCGGTTCGACGAGAGTCGACTACATCACAAACAAGCGATTGGACTCCCCAATCATCTCTACCTAGCAGATCTCACCGCGGGTCCATAAGCTCTGTGTTCCACACCGAAATCTCAAAGAAAGGAGAGTCCAGCTCCGCCCCTGCGTCGGCCAATGTCGTCCCAATGTCGCCAACTGGCCCATCTCAAAACACTGCGAATTGGAATTCGGACTACAGGCCGACACTATCACCTATTCTGAGCATGAGCGTCAGTGATAACAACCGCGACAACGACTCCCGCGGTCGTCCCGCAAGTCGCTGGTGGGAGTCTGCGTCATCCGGTGAGCAACACGGGTGGGAGAGGTCAAAGCGGGAGTCGAAGTACATGAGCGTACCGAAGGAAGCGCGCGAAGCCCTCCAGTGGCTGGAGGCTCCCGTAGAGCCCAGCGGACGAGACACTTCGAACGAGTATCCGCCAGAGAAACAAGGCTGGCACGAGCAACAGCCCGATGAAGTCTATCAGTCCTTCACGCCTCAAACTGCGCGGAATACCTTTGGCCCCTCACTGTCTTTGCCCAACACCCCACACCCTCACCAGGTCGACATCTCACGACTTGTTACCCTGCCACCCCCCTACCCGCGCCACCACCCAGCCGTCAACAACAGCCACCCCAACCTCGCCGAGATCCGCGTCACGGTCCGCACACTAAGCGACCTCTCGGAGGTAGACGCCACGAAGGAACGCTTCAGCCGCGACAGCCGGGCCGTTCGAGACGAAGCCGCCGAGGCGGCCAACAAGCGCCGACAGGCCCTCCGGCTCAACCTGCAGCAGGAAGTTGGACTGGGACGGATGACGTACGGCGAGGCGGCGGCCATCGAGGCCGATTCCGAGCTGACGGAGAAACAGGCCTTCAAGGACCTCGAGAAGAAGGACTTTGACCGGTTCCAGACCGACGTGGTGGCCCCGCTCAACGAACTGCTCACGATGCGCATAGGCAAGGCCACGCAGCTGTTTGACGACCTCAGGTCGATGCTCTTCGTCGAGACGAGGGAGCCCAACCCCAACATGCCGCAGGAGGAAGGCGACGAGCACCCGGAGCTGCTGGAGAAGTTGACGCTGCTCAAATGGATCTTTGACGCGAGGGAGCTGCTCCACCGCGCCGTGTACGACCTGCTCAGCGACCGCAACGACCGCTACCGGGAGATGGTCATCACGCCCTACCGCCTGGCCGGCAACGAGGAGAAGCTCGCGCACGCGTCGGCCTTCTTCGCCGAGGACGCGGGCAAGAGGGCGCTGGCCTTCGCGAGCGAGGTGCTCCGGCGCACGGGCGAGTTCCGCGACGTCGTGGAGGAGAATGTCATCCGGGGCGTCGAGATGCAGCTCTCGGCGTTCTGGGACATTGTGCCCCCGCTCTGTCGGCTCCTGGACAGTGTCCCCCTCGGGCCCGGGGCGGGCGGTGAGGACGACCTGGACGGTGAGGGCCACGGCGGCGGCGGCGGTCGGGAGACGACGACCACCACCACCCTGGCCGACTTCCGGATCCAGATCCCGCAGGCCGAAGTCGTCGAGAACCCGAGCTACGTGGACCACCCGCTGCAGTACTTCTTCAGCCTCCTCCTGCACGCCGAGAAGTCGACGTACCAATTCATCGAGAGCCAGACGAACCTGCTCTGCCTGCTTCACGAGGTCAAGGAGGCCGTGGTGGTGGCGCAGGCGCGGGTCATGGAGGAGGAGGGCCGGGGCAGGGACGAGATCGAGGGCATGAAGGCCGGGGAGGGCCGGCGGCTGACGGACGACCTCAAGGACAAGGTGCGCGCCGTGCAGGAGCAGTGGGCCAGCGCGCTGGGCGACCGCGTCACGCACGTCAAGGAGCGGGTGGGCGAGTGGCTGCTCGAGACGGGCGGGTGGGACGAGAGCCTCGAGGAGAGGGGTGTGGGCTCGCTGTGAGGTCTCGACGTCGATGTGGAAGATGTGAAAGATCGAGGAGGAGAGAGGAGGAAAGAGAAAGAAAGAAAGAAACAACAATGAGGGTGCAGCACTACGCGGGCTGTGTACCAGAGTGAGGGATGGGATGGGATGGAAAGCAGGGACGCAGAGTTTTGGCAGGTGATAAGATACCCCCTCTTTTTTATACGCGTGACGTTCGTTATTTTTGGATGGATGGTTTAGACAGATGAGATGGGACGAGACGGGACGGGACGGTAAGGGGAAGTTCCCAATGGTCTGTTTTCACTTCTTGGGTATATATATTTTCCTCATCGCCCTGCCGGAAGGTCGGCGCATTCTTAAGCAGTTAATCACGATGTGTGACGGGATACATCAATAACTGAGATATCACCGCCGCCTCTTGGGCCTGGTTCACCTTGCGGGTCGGATACTTGAGTACGTAGGCAGGCATCAGTGATGGCGTGGTTGGAATTTGAACGGAGTGGCCAGTTTAGCATGCATATAATGGACGGTTGTGGGTGGCAATTTCCACATGAATTACCTCTGAAGTAAAACCAACCCAGAAGCCGGAAGCTCAGCAGCCAGGTATCTCAACTAAAACCAATGCAAAGTCTCGCTACTCAAAAAAGCATACGACCAACCGAGCCAGCAGAATATGACCCTTCTCAGTTCATCCCGTGCATCAACGGTAAGGCATGATGGGACTTCAGGTTGAAGTCGCCGCGTCCATCATATCCATGAACCGCATCCTAGGCTCCATCCACCGGCCATGCTTCGCCCTCAACCTCGCCCTATACATCTCGATCCAAGTCCTCTGCCTCTCATCCTCCCCAGCACCGGCAATCAACTTCCCCCTCCCTCTTCGCCGATCGTAAGCCCTGATCGCTTGTAGCTTGTTATCGTCGTCATCCGTCCACACGCCAGGCTCCTTCTGCGGGAGCCCACGTCCTTCGTGGAGAGACTGCAGCGCGACTGTCATCGGCCCTCTCTGGAAAGTAGCTGCCTCCAAAGCCCGCCCGATGTGGGCCTTTTCATAGCCTAGCGCCTCGAAATGGGCAAACTGGGCATCGATGACGGCGGGATCGCTATCTAAGTTGGATCCGTCGCGTTGTTCTTGTAGCAGGGCTGGTGCCGTCGAGGCAGGGGCCCGCCCCGGAGATGGTCGCAGTGGTGTGGGTGATGGGAGCGTTGCCGGTATTGGTGTTGAACGAACGCCAGGACTGGCTCGTGAGGTGGCGCCGTTCATAGCGCGGGGAGGGGGAACAGCAAAAGCCAGACCAGCAGTGCCGTTCCGTATTGATGCAAACCCAGATGACCTTCCTGGCGCCGAGGAAGATGGCTTCTGATATACGTGTGGCAGTGAGCGTTTCGTAGCCTTCCCATTCACTGGCCCGCCGGGCCGCGATGGAACGCCCGTTACGCTGATCACGGTTGTCCTAGGATTCGATTTTTCCGGCCTGATCATTGGGTCTTGAGCCGGCCTCGGTCCTGAAGCTCCAGAGGTACGCCAGTCTGCGGTAGGAGCAGCATTTTGCCTGCTCGGGCTATTGATCATGTCGGACTCGGTTCGGAGCTGTTGCGAAGGGCTGACGTCGTCTTCATCCGTGGTATAACCATAGTCACCGCCAACATCGAAACCGAAATCCTGCGTCTCAGGCTCGACGAACTTCTTTGGCGGGTGTGGGTATTCAGGTAGCTCATCTTCTCCTTCGATATCATCCATATCCCCACCCAAGAGCTCCTCTGCATCCGCTTGGGAGTCTACTTCGAAAAGCTGAGCCGCAGCTGATGCATGTTTAAGTGGCGACGAATTGTCATGATCCCCGCGGCGACCAACCAGGCCCTTTCTCAACCCTAGTTTTTCTTCTGGCGTCGGTGGTATTTCTGTTTTCTTGTCCAGCCTTCGACGTTTCCTGGAACTGTCAGAAGGATAGCTGAGATCTGAAGGCAGGAAATCCGCTTGCTGGAAAGATCGTTTGACACCGGCGATTGGCGGCGAGGATCGGTAAATATGAGACGATGGAGCTGCCGAGGGCTCCTTAGGCGCTGTTACAGAGTCCGATGTCTGTGGCCGGCTTCCCGTGCCGTTGAGATCTGCCTCCAATTGCTGCTGTTGCTCGTACCCGTCCTCATCTTGATCCTCATCTTGATCCTCGTCCTCCGGATTGTCGTAGGACTTGATGGCTTCCTCAAACTCCGCAAGATTCTGTATGTAACACTCCCACAGCTTCGGTAAGCACCTGGCAGACTTTATCCAGTCGAAACCCAGCTCTTCTGCCACTTCTTTCCAGTTGCGTTCCTCGGCATTTCCGACCTGTCGTGTTGCGGATTTGAAAAGTTCCCACAGGTCAATCTTGCGCCCATCAATGACTGGTTCGCGATCGACTTCAGCTCCGCTGATATCGATGTAGTCTTGCAAATCAGAATAGAACTGATCTCGTGCGCTTCGAGCATCGGTGCCTCCTTCTCCTGGGCCCGGTTCTCCATTCTCGACTTGCTCATCGTCTTCGTATTGTACAGCATCTTCGTATTGCTCAGAATCTTCCTCGTCCGGGTCGTCTTGAAGCAGTTGATCTTTCGCTTCTGAGACCTGAAGTAATCTTTCTGCCTCCCTCATCCGCACGAGGTAGCCGCGCACGAGAGACTGCAAGGGGACGACGACGGTCTCGAAACGAGCACAGTCCTTCCTTACAGAAAACCCTCTCCAAGTTCTCTGAAGCAATCTTGCAGCACGGGATTTTCTTCTAGCCTGCTCCTGCCTCGCGAGCCTTTCGTCATCGGACTTTGCCTTTGGTCGCTTTTTGGTGGATGAGGGTTCTGATGTAGGTAGTGCTACTGTGCCAGGCCTAGACGCTTCCGAATGGATAATTGGTGGGGAAGTCTTCGCGGTGGCCAGGCCTCGAGATTTCGCAGACTGTCCATCCACTTCCGACTGCGGCTCCTCGTCAAAATGATGGTCTGACTCTTCTTGTTCTTCTTCTTGCTGCAGATCTTCTTCGTCCTCCTGGGTGCCGTCGTTGCGACACAAGTGTCTCAGCCATCGGTCGCGCCAAGAATGCCATGTGTGGCTTGGATGCTGTCACAAGTTAGCAAATGGCATGTTGGGGGCCAGGGGGTCTTCAGGATCTTCCTCGGTTACATACTTCCTCGGCAAACTCTTTGTAGATTTTGTTGCCGCTGAGGGACCTGATCCGATTGCCCGTGGCAGTCTCGTTGTGCTCTTGGGCTTCTCGTATATACTCCAGCAGTAGTTCATCTTCCTCCTTGGTGAAGGGATTTCTACCTCTCGACCGCTTCTTCGATGCTGATGCCGGCGCTGATGCCCTGGATGGTTGGGCTGCTCTAGTCCGGGTTCTGGACGCAGGGACAACAGCTGGTTGAGCCGGTTGAGCTGGCTCGCCAGGCTCGGGAGACCCGGCCACGGAAGCGCTGACCTCGAGTTCTGGGCGAGACTGCTCAGTCGGCAAGTTTTGGCGTCGCTGAGTTGACAAGTGCTTGACCCATCTTTCCCTCCAGGACTGCCACGGATGATGTGGGTGCTGGGGTTGTTCATTAGTGACCATCGATCTAGACCCGGATGATATGCATTCAAAGTCATGGGCGTTCTACTTACTTTTCTCTCAAATTCCCTGTAGATCTCGTTGCCCATAGTGCCCTCGCCTGCTGTCTCTTTTGCCAGGACAAACTTCGTCAAGACCAAGTCATCGTGATTAGTGAAGGGTGTACGTGTCGCCTTGGATGGGGCTGAGGACCCGACGGCTCTGGGAGCGGGGGCAGTGATCAGATAGTCCTCCTTTGGCTGCAGAGAGTGGTTCCTGACGGAGAAATCAATCCATTTCCAGGTGTAAGCGCCAGGGGGCGGAGGAGCACCTCCCCTCTTGACATTATCGGCGATGAGTATGTCGGCCATCTTCTCGAGAGGGACGACCTCGCCTCCATTGCGCTGCGCGCCGTCAGTCATGTGTGCTGGCTGGGCTTGACCAGATGGAAGCCGTATCAAAGTCGTCTCACCTTGACAAGGTCAACCCAGCGGCTCCTCTGTGGAACACGGTGGGAGATCCATAGCTTGAGGCCCTGGAAGAGATCGCCTCTACCGTCTGCCGCACCGTCGTAGACGACAGGCATCTTGGTCGACCGGTGATGGGCTTCACGACCCTAACCCTAAGTCGTGGAATGAGTGAGTCTTGGGAGGATTGGTCGGGTAGATTTAATTTGAAACGGAGTAAATTGCTGGCTGCAAGACTTCCAGATGGTCAAACAACTAAGAAGAGGCCCTGTTAAAGAGGTGGAAATGCAGAAATGCCCAGTCTGTGTGGCCTGGCGGAGATGTTTAGATGTGCGATTTTGGGTGATGTTCGTTTGTTGCCAGAGCGGTGGTCAAAACGGCAGGTGGAGTAAAGTTGAAGTCGCGCTTTCCTTTGTGCACTTGAGACTTGCTTCACTCGTTAAAGAGGGACAACAACTCAGGCAGACTCGTCGAGAATTCGTCCGGAAATAAAAGTATCCATTATCGTCATGGCGGTTCTCATCAATAAATACTCTGGAAGAATCCTCAAAAGCAGAGTAAGAAATCCTGTGCGACCACACCCAAAGTCACACCTCGATATGGTGCTGCGTGACGGCGACGCGTGATATGGCAGAAGCCGAACATGTCGCGCCTTCACATGAGCTGGTGCCGGCTTTCACCCGCTTGATGCATTTATCGGGGTGTGCAGCAGGGATTCATACTGCATAGGTGCATGTAGCAGATGGGTGGATGTCCTTAGCGGGGCCTGTGCACTTATCCACTTATCGAAACTGTCATCACACCCACTTACCAGACATTTGGGATCGATCATGCTCACAATTAAACACCCAACCGTATTGATTATGGATGCTTGAGAACAGTCACTTCGTCCAGCTGTTCCCCGTCACCCTTTGTTTGTGACAGCAGATCGTTCAGTCAGCGTTTCCTTCTCTCTTCTCTGGTACTTGCTACCTTTTATTTACCGTACTACTGCAACTTTAATACCAGACCGTCCTTTTCCTTCCACTTCTTACTTGGTCGATAATGAGCCTGATGACCGCTCTTTCGAGACTACAGACATCATGGGCACCTTTGGGACAATAGTGCTTATTATACTCTTCATCTCCTTCATGACCTTTGTGGCATTCTTTGGAAGGTTGCCAGCACTCAGGTATTCAACTTTCAATCCCCTCTTAAACTCGACCAACAGCACATTTGGAGGACTGTGGGCAAACCGCTGACCACATCTCAGACAAACCCCCGTAGCATGGCTTAACCATTTCATATGGACCACCCTCCCGGCCTCCCTCCTGGCTCTGGACAGGAAGCTGACGTCCGGCCGCCTGTCCTCGTCCATGCAGCGCTTCGGCAACTACATGCTGTACGAGAGGCACCCCACCGTGCTGATATTCTTCGTCAAGCTCCTCGCCGGCGGCGAGTACCTCTACCTGCCGACCGTCTGGCCGCAGCTGGGCCCGCTCCAGAAGGTCGTGGCCGGCGTCGCCATCGTCTGCCCCTATCTCTTCCTCTACCTCTCCGTCATGGCCGACCCGGGCTACGTCACGCCCGAGAACCACCAGGAGCAGATGGCCCAGTACCCTTACGACCACGCCCTGTTCCACCCGGGTTCCCACTGCCGCACCTGCCGGCTGCTGAAGCCCGCCCGGTCCAAGCACTGCTCCATCTGCAAGCACTGCATAGCGAGGTCCGACCACCACTGCATCTTCATCAACAACTGCGTCGGCCAGGGGAACCTGCACTGGTTCATCCTGCTCCTCCTGAGCACCGCCTTCCTGACCGCATACGGCACGTACATCGGGCTGGCCCTCCTCAGCGCCACGATGACGGCCCGCCACCCGGACTTCTCCATCTGGCCGCCCTCGGCCACGGCCTACGACTGGTCCACCTACTTCGTCGTGTGGACCTGGGCCCTGCAGGACAACGTCGGCATGGGCTCCGTCACGATCCTGACCGCCCTCAC
The DNA here is from genome assembly GCA_016808195.1 of Cytospora chrysosperma. Classification (NCBI taxonomy): domain Eukaryota; kingdom Fungi; phylum Ascomycota; class Sordariomycetes; order Diaporthales; family Cytosporaceae; genus Cytospora; species Cytospora chrysosperma. The sequence goes on along the minus strand of MU179926.1, from coordinate 9,339,861 downwards.
CTCCCCGCTCGTCTGGGGCCTGCTCCTGTACAACGTCTACATGATCTACGCCGGCACCACGACCAACGAGTCCCTCAAGTGGTCCGACTGGAAGGCCGAGATCGACGACGGGTACGCCTACAGGCGGCGCATGCCGCAGGACCGCCCCAGGGACCTGCGCTTCGAGCCCGCCTGGACGAGGTGGCCCGTCGAGACGGGGCAGGTCCTCGTCAGGACCGAGAGCGGGAACCCGCCCCGGTCGGACAGCCAGAACCTTGCCGGCGTTGGGGAGTGGGAGCCGGTGACCAGTCTGAGGACCGTGGACAACCTCTACGACTTGGGGTTCTGGGGCAATCTGCGCGAGGTCTTCTGGCCGCAGTATCGCTTCACGGGCTCGGGGGGCATCCCTGTGAGTGAGAGGGCGGGTAGGGACTCGCGCAAGAGGTCAAGTTCCTGACGTGATTTGATTGCATCTGGCACTCACCCAGCAAGTTCCTGGGTGGTGGTGACAAGCGAAAATTCGAGTTGATGGGCTGGTAACCAAGAATTTCGGTGCTTACAGGAGAGAACGAAAAAATAGAGCGACAAGCAACATAAGACAGTCGATGGTATAGATCTTTGCATTTCCCAGCCTGCGCCGGTGATATCTTTTTAGCATTTCTTATATACACATGTAAATATTCTACAGCATGCAATATTTGCGCAACATGTTCTCCTTGCGGACCAACGTCTCTATAAAACAACAAGGGTACATCAGAAGGATGCCCTGCCGTGATGCCTCGCGGGCTTGAACTGCTTCATGGCCGCCTCCAGCACCGCCATGTCATCAACCTCCTTCTTTGGCCTCACGGGCCTCGCGGGCCGCCCAGGCCTTGACCGTCCTCTCCCGACATGGACCGTCGCTTCGGCCACGTCGCTCGGCCTGCTATCAGACTCAAACTCCGGCACGGACGACGGCCCGAAGACGAGCTGGTCGAAAGGCACCATCTCGGGCTGGGCGACGTCGACCACCCTCTTGGGCTCCGCAACATGCCCGGCGAGCCGGCTTATCGACAGCCTGGCGCCGTCCACGCCCATGCCACCGAGCTTGGGGTCACCTGCGCCAGTGACGAAGATCTCGGGGTTCCAACCGCCACCCTCGAACCAGTCAGACTCCCCTCCCTTCTCCACTCGCCTCATCTCCTCCCAGACATGCACGCAGGCCTGCCTCAGCGACCCGCTCGCCTGCCACACGGCAGCATCGTTGTCGCTCACCATCTTGTCCGCCTTGGTCAGCACCACGCTCGTCTTGAGCCCCGCGTCCCGCAGCAGCTCCAGCACCATCCTGTCCCCGTCCTTTATCCCGGCGACGGCATCGACAAGCAGCACCGCGCCCTTCAGGATCTCCCTCCTGTTCAGGTACTTGAGGATCTCCTCGCCCCAGTCGGCGCGGGAGTTCATGCCGTAGCCGGGCATGTCCATCAACACCAGGCTGTGTGCGGGCAACGGCTCCCTCCTGACGCCGTCCTTGCCCCTGCGCTCGGCGCGCCCCCGGCCGGCCTCCTTGCGCGCCTGCTGTTCCGCCTTGCTCAGCGGCTTGACGCTCAGGGGCGGGCCGAAGCCGTAGGCGTTCATGGTCTTTGTGCAGCCGGCGCGCGCGCTGGTGATGGCCACGCCCGCCCGGTTGTTCTTGCTGCCGTGGCTCGTGCCGGCCTTCTTGCCGCCCAGCCCGGCCAGCGCGTTGATGAGCGTCGACTTGCCCACGTTGGACCGGCCCAGCAGGCATATCTCGGGCACGCGCGTGTTGACGGGGAGGTGCAGGAAGCGGGGCGCCGAGTAGAGGAACTTTGGGCTGTGGAAGAGGCCCGCCGACCGCGTCAGGTCGAGCTTCGTGGTGTCGGTGATGAGGTTCGCTACGGTCGGGCGCACGGGTGGCGGTGTGGGAATGAAGGATAGGGAGCGCGGGGGGCCATAGTCGCGGGCTGGAATTGGAGGGAGGTGGTATGGTGACGGTGTTGGTCTCAAGGTTGGTTTTGGTTGTGGTTTTGAATTCGATCTAGATTTCGGTGTCGGTGTCGAGGTCGAGGTTGGTGTCGTTCTTGAGGATGCAAGCCGTCGACTCGAGGGTGTCAACTCCGGAATAGAAGAAATAGGTGTTATAGTAGAAGTGAGTGGATTTAGTAGGGCGGCCTGGAGAAGGAATGGTCGTAGGGCTGGCGGCATAGCCAGGAGACTGGCGAGTGCGCGTGGGGACATGGTCGCATGTGAGATGCGACTCTTCTCCACGTGGGCGATTCGAGGGGCGATTCGAGAGGTCGTGGAGGTGGTTGGATCAGGTCTGGTGATGTTGGTCGAGGAAATATTCCCAAACAATTATTTCGCCTGTGACGACAGTTGCAGGCACCCGGCAGGCATAGTGGGTTCAGAGGGGGAGGGGTGCTGGGCAGGTCCCGGCAGGCAGGTCTTAGAACCCCGTCAGATGCATTTCTCCAAGCATCGACTTAATCAGTTTATCACTATTTCATACTGACCTAAATGCTTTAATCCGTACTGCAGCAATCACTCCGTCGCAAACCAATTCTCTGCTTCAGACTACACCAACTGTGCCCCTCCTCACACCGTACCGAATAAACAGGCACAACACCACAATGGCTTCAAACTCAGCAGATAAACTACGGGCTCTCTACCGCGCATTCCTGCGCGAAATGCCCGCCCGACCAGTCCTCTCCAAGGCACGAGCACCACTACACCTACGCCTGCGCGAGCACTTCAACCCCGCCAACCCTTCCGAGCAGGCCATCGCACAAGCAGAGCAGTACCTGGCCTACGTCCGAGCACAGAGGACATACGTCACCTTGTTGGAGCGATACAACCCCGGCATGGGCATGGACGAGGAGGAGAGGGTGCGGTTGACGGCCCGGAGGGTGGGCATGGACTTGCCGGTCGAGTATGGAACCAAGAAGGAATGATGGGTCTGCGTTGGCAGTGGAATATCACATCCCATTGGGAACCTCTGGTATCGGATGGACACCCATGGGCTCCGACGTACGAGCCATGCGAGGCAAGGCAGGCAAGAAGGTTCTTGTCTCGGCACACCATCGTGCTCGCTTTTGGAGGACACAAGGAGAGCCGGGCTGGTGGGAAGTGTCTCAGAGCGCTCAATGACATGATCAACGGCCCTCGGATTACTGGTCGGCAGAGCAGGGCCACGTTGTCGCGATTCTTGCACGCGATGCCCCGGCAGTCCATTGCAATCCGCGCGGGAGATTCGAGATTGTCACACATGAATATGAGCTCCAGAGTGGTTAGACAGGTCATGGATCACTCTCTGTTGGCAGACGCACGCATCGCAAATCATGGGCAACCAAAACGCTACATCATGGTCTTGGCTACTCAACATTATATAGGCGGTCAAATAGCAACGTCAATACAACTGGACAGCATGCACCTAGGTACAGTACTCAGGTCTCGTTATACCGTGGCGGGCCCACTCAGCCCGCGAAACGGGGAATTCGCGGGCAATACTCTACATAAACACAACTTAATCACTTCTTCACCATCACAGGGCACTGTGCAGAATGAGATCATAGTACGGAATTCTCGATCTGAAGATACCGCCCCTCTTCATTATAAGATGGGTGAAAAGAGAGTGCACATCTCAGGAGAATATCTTTGTGACTATGCCCTTCATGAGCAAGACAACCACCACCACCACCACCACCACTACCACTACCATAGAAATTGTTTCAGAACTGGTCTCCACTGAATGGTATTGTCTCCCATGGTTCCTGCCTCTTGGTTGTGACTTGTTAACCACAGTTGCAGCGTCCAGCAGATATTATCTCCTTATAGCAACTCATGCAGAAGGTGACTATCTCGTCCTTGGCATATCTGCTGCCTTCCATCAAAGCCCGGCCTGTATATTCACATGTCTGGTGCTCTTTGTCGGAAAGCACATGGACCTGGGTCTCCTTGTCCTTGTCATGCTGGTGGCACTTGATCTCGTCGCCGGATCTGAGCCTGACATGGAAACCAATCTCGATATCCGCCTCCACCACCTGTTCCAGTAATAGTCAGTATCTATCTCATATACTAGTGACTGATATTTTGCGCACTTACAGCGGCGGGGTTCTTGTCCTTGTTCACACCGCCGGCTACAGTTGCTTTCGCCATTGTTGGTAGTGTAGTGTCTGTTGTTCTGGTGGCTGTGAAATTCTGCTTGCGGACTTGATGATGTCTTCACGGCTACTGATTGTCTCCATGGTCTACAAGGGATATCTCTAGGGAGACTGGGTATATATTCTACGTAGTGGGTTGTCTTTGGCATAGGGCATGAGAGAGTGAACGCGAAGTGGATGATTCCGGTTCAGCAGGGCAATGCTATAGATTCCATTGTCAATACTTAGATATCAATGGGTTTCTTCGATACCTCTACATCTTCTTATAGCCACATTGTTAGTTCCCGGAAGACTCGAAGGCATGCAGCTTTTTAATTCACATCGCGAAGGATACCTAAGTATAATGGGCTTTGTCTTGGTTCTATAGGTAGAGTTGTTCTGGTGTGGGAGTTTAACATGTTTCTTCCAATAGTGAAAGTCTCTATGGCTCTTGAGAAATACGCTGAAACCTCATCTTCGAGAGGTCCACATTCATTGATTATATCTCCATAGACCAGTCCACGAGTTCAATGATGCGCCAGAGGGAATTCCAAATATGTATATCCTGAATTCCGGGACGTTCCAGTTGATGTATCCACTGTCAAAACAGAAGCATGGCAGCGTAGGAGTGCCGCTTGATTCTTTTCATTTTTGTGGCTCCCTATCATTGACCCTTGTTTTCTCTGAACATTTGCCTCATATAGGAACATCAAGGTTCGTTGTCTTGTTAATCTCGAAGCATCCACACTGAACAACATACACTACTAAATTCCCCTGTGCCTTTGAGTTACAATAATTAGCTGTTCCTATGTCCTAAGGTAATTACATTTTTCAGCCTGAAGACATGGTGTGTATTGGCTTGGTTGTATGCAGGTGAATGCCGTTGTCCATCTAAGTCTGGCTACGAGAATACAAGGCTGAGTCGGTCTCAAATCTTCCTCCTGACCTCTGCATGTTTGCTCCAACATTCTTGTCCTTTACTCAGTTGCCTCTCTTATATATATATGTGCTACAAGTAGTGTATGGTTGCACGATGCACTTTGCCGGTCCATAGCCCCGTTGGCAGATTCGCGAAACCGTATAAATATGTCCCTCCCCTCTCAGCCTTTATTGCTCGCCAGAAACTTTGGACTCGTTGTACTCGATTCTCCCAGTTCTTTGTGCTCCCCGCCCCGAGTCCAGAGGAATCGGATCCGAGAACTGTGCGAGCATACACAATATGGTTCAAAGTCAGCCAGAGAGTTTTCCCCAAAGCGTAAGTAATCCGTCCAGTTCCAGTCTATGTATATGATAGCTCACGTCTAATGTGATTAAAGACGGAAACGTATGTGCATCCATTCAAAGGAAACGACAACGGCGACTGCTCAACTTAAGCTAAGACTCATATGCAACAGAGTCAGAGAAGAAGACATTACGGGGATTGATACCACTGGTGATCCCTTGCAGTACTCGATATGTAATAGTACGTGTTATGCAAAAGCGGTCAATATCAAGCGGCGCTCAAAACGACGGTAGAGGATCAAGCGTCGCCCAGACAAGGATCTATGATGGACTCGGAGGAATGGTCAAGGGATTGAACACTCCCATCAAAATAGGACTGGCCGTCTCGACTGACTGCTTATTTTCCTGCAACCTCCTGCACCATGGTCGTCAAACTGATCAGATTTCTCAATAGTCGCCGATGCACCCCTAGGCTACCCCATGCTGGCCCGGCTCACAGCTTCCGCCCCTGATTTCTACATCTTCAGAGAGTTCAGGTACCTGCAGTCTCGAGTCCTGCTACAGTTGCAAGACGAGCTCCGGACCCTCGAGACGCGGTTGTGGCGCATGGATGAGATCGACAGGGTGAACAAGCCTTCCGACCTCCGTCAAAGAGAGATTTGCGATCAGAGAGACGGGGGCAGAAAACATTTGTTAGATCAGATTCATGAAAAGTTGGTGCAGTATGGTCAGTCTTCGATACCAAATATCGCCAGTGGTGTATACTGATTCGATACTAGGTGAACTACTCTGCATGTCCAGTAAACTTGCTGCTCTGGATCGGCCGTCCACGTTCGAGAAGATGAGCGTTCAGAATTTCTTCCATAACAAACAGCCCCTGGTCAAACACGAGAATTACATTGGCAACACGGCTGATCTCATTACCCTCAAGGCTGAAAGAGATGATGCATGGCTCGACAGGCAGATCTTGTGGCTCTTGGTGCGAGCAAACAATCGTGTACTGAGCGTGAGTCCCCTTCCCCTTTCCTTGGTGACAACAGACTATGCTGTGCTTTTGCTGACAGTATACTCGTGTCCGGTATAGTGGATATTCTCGAACAGCGTAATTGAACGCCACTCAAGTGCACTACATGAGTATATACTAACCCATTTCGTAGGAGTTGACAAACCTCGGCGGCGGTCCCATCGTCTTGTATTCCCTCGCGCGTATTCGCTTTCTTGTTATGACAATCCTTATCGTCACTATGTTGTTCCTGTTCTCAGCACCGCTCGTGCCTCTGTACAGATGGGCCCACGAAGGAATTACTCCGCAAGTCTTGGCCAAGATGATGGGATTCCAGGTAGGATGCACTCTGACGTTCGGAGGTGTTCTCGCACTCTGCACTCGAGCCAAAAAGCATGAGATCTATGGCGCCTGTGCTGCGTAAGTTCTGGATACGATTTAGTTGTGATAGCATATAGCTGACTTTAGTAGTTATGTTGCCATCTTAGTCGTCTTCATGGCGGGCCAGAGCAATTCTTCAAGCTGACTCTGTCATTCGACCGAAGTCCAGGGTGGTAGGCGTGGGTGGTGTTCTTACCTACAAAGTACTGAGTAGGTATCTTCGGCTATATATGCAGAGATGAACAGCAAATCTAGTTCTCATGAATAATGATGATGTGCTCTTGTATGGTCTCACGTATTGGCCTAGGAACGCCTTCCTTGTATTGTAAGTCTGAATATAATTATACCTAGGTACCGAAAGGCTGGACATGATCTGGTAACTATAACCTGGTGAGCAAAAGTTCTACTACTCATGTAGAGATCCGAATACACTCTAAAACACCCTTTTGTTCACCGAAACAGAATCGTTGAGCGATGAGCTTACGACGATACTACCGAAACAATGTTGAGCATAGTATGAGAACCACAGGGGAAGATCAATGAGACTGGTCCAAAGGTTCCATAGATATAGTACCTAGTAGATCTCAGTCATTAATTCTCTCCACCTCTCCATGGAGAGTCATGCCTCGTTGGCAATTTGCAGTTTCAGAACGATCATTTTCCAATTTAAACTCTACAAGGCAGGCAGCAAGTCTAGATGACCAAGATCAATACTCCATAGAATCCTCGAACAAGCCCCTGAGCTGTTCCCTCTCCGCCTGCAGCTCCCTGGCCAAGTTAGGCGCCAGCATCAACACTCTCGCCTGTGGGATCGTGCCCTCCACCAGGTCATCGATATGCTCCGACCCGAAACCCAGCTGCTTCAGCCCGGTCGGCTGGTCGCCCAGGTCCGCCAGGAACCTCCTCAGGGCGTCGGCGAGGACCTCCCCCGCGGACTCGCGCTTGACGTTGCTGGTGTCGACGCCGAAGGCCTCGGCGGCCTGGAGGTGGCGCTCCGGGTTCGACGCGGCGGTGAACTTGAAGACGGCGGGCGACGTGACGGCGACAGAGACCCCGTGCGGGATGATGGGCGTGGTCACCTCGTACCCGGCGTGTCTGTAGCCCTGCGGGTTCTGCCCGGAGATGGGATACGACATGCCGTGGCAGAGGTGCACGCCGGCGTTGCCAAACCCGATGCCGGCCAGGGTGGCGGCCAGCAGCATCTGGGTTTGCGCCTCCATGTCGTCGGGGTCCCTGACCGCGCGGGGGAGGTACTTGACACAGTCGTGCAGGGCCTTCAGCGAGAATATGTCACTGATAGGGTTCGCACCTTGGTATGCAGGCCTCAAGATGGGGTTCGTCGGCCTCGGTGTCCTCTCGTTGTACGGAATAGCAGTCCAGCTCTCCAGTGAGTGGCACAGGACGTCCAAGCCGGAGCTGGCCTTCACCGACGCGGGCATGGTGCGGGTGTTCAGAGGGTCACATATGCCGATCGTTGGCTTGAGGTTGCGGTGTGCGATGCCGGTTTTGGCCCTCTTGGATACCATGTCGAAGATGGCGGTGCCCGTGGTCTCAGATCCTGTACCTGCGGTGGTGGGGACGGCGACTAGGGGCTTCAGCCGCTTCTCGATGGGAAGACCAAGGCCCAGGGGCGCATTAACAAAGTCAAGGAAGTCGGCCTCGGGGTAGGTCGTGTACAGGTTCATGAGCTTGGCCGTGTCGATGACGGAGCCGCCTCCGACTGCCAGGAAGGCGTCTGGTTTGAAAGGCTTCGCCCAGTCTATGGCTTCACGGATGCTGTGCTGAGTATTAGAAAGAAGAAGAAAAAAAGGCCCAAGAGGGGGATAACGGCAACTGGAGTCGGGAGGCTGCACTTACGAGCTATCCTTGGGTTCCACCCTCGTCTTGTTGAACACCTTGAAGTTGATGCCTTCCCGCGTCAAGGCGTCGCGGACCTGGTCCATGGCAGTCAATTTATCCACCGTTGCATCTGTGACGACGCAGACACGCTTGGAGCCCATGTTCTTCAGGTCCATGCCGACTTCACGGGTTGCGCCAGGGCCGAAACGGATGGCACTGCCGGCCATCTCAAAGGCATACTCCTTCAGCTGGGAGTCATCTGGGGTGGCGTAGCGCCGCACAGCAGAATGTGGCCCATGGTGGTGGTTATGGTGATGAGCTGGGTTGGAATGGCATGGACATGAGGGTGGATGAGTGAACTGAACGGCCCTGAGCAGGTTGACTGCTCTCGTGGCGGTCTGTCGAGGAAACATCAGTCCAGTCCATTATGCACACATGCACATGTGTAACAACTGTACATGTCAGGGCGGGAACAACCTACTCTTGGAATGATTCTCACTGAGGGCGTCATGACGGGCTGGAAACTTTAGAAAGGCTATAAGATACGAACGAATGAACGAGACAGGAGCAAGACGACGGGGATTAATATCCGACGGCAGAGTCAAGCCACGTACATATATGTATGTACTCTAATGTACGGGATACTACATCTATTTAGTAGGTATTCCACCACGACGTGTCAACGTCTGTCCGCCCCTCACGAGACCGGCAGATAGCCTGTGCTAACTTGGAGAATGGACTCCGGGAAACGGCACCCCGGATCGACATGATGCATACGATTCCGGCCTTAAATACGGGTAATGCGGGGTTGAAGGCTGGAACCTCGGAATGTGGAGGTTGATCTCATCATCGACATGGATACATACTTATTGATACATAGTACTTACTTATGTAAGTACACAACGAGGGAACAAGGGAGAGCATGGCAATTACCGTGTCAGCGTGTCAAGGCTTTTGTGGTTCTGCACAAGATACGAACCTGGCTGTGGCTACCTCTCCATACTTCCTCATCTTGATCCTGGCCAGATCTCGAAGCAACAAGGCGTTGGGAATTGGGGTGCCACGGTCTTTCATAGAATGCCATACATGGCGCCAACTAGGGGGAATTCGTTAGCTCAGGTAAGGACACATGGTACAAGACGCCGTAATAAAGTATCGCCAAGCAAACCGGCGTTAGACCCGGACTGATTTATGCCCTCGTTTCTCCAATTCCAGTCGCCAGGTAACTACTTATGTACGGCATCGCTTTAAAGCATCCATGAGTGAGCAACACCCCCATTCCCCATAACCTCCCTGTTCCTCCCACCTCACCTGAATGCATTCTTAACCTCCAACCTCGGCCACTCGGCCAAGACGTCACCGCCATACAGCTCCGTGACGATTCGCCCGATCCTCTGCTCGACATCATAGTAGTATCTCTCACACGCCTTCGTCACCGTGACCGCCAGCGCGTGGTTCTCGTCGAAGTGCTTCTCGACCCTCTTCCTGAGCGACTCAATGCCCTTCTTCACCTCGCGCGCGTCGTAGTGCAGCAGCACCTTGTCGAATGTCGCCTTGCTGTTGGATGGCTGCGAGGCGATCGCGCTGGCCGACTTGCCCGACTTGAGTTGGCCCTCGATGTTCTCCAGGGTGTCGAGGAGCTTGCCGAGGGGCCGGCGCATCACTGCGTCCAGATAGAGGCCCATGTGCTCATTGAACTCGGCTTGGGCGTTTCCTTTCCACTTTCCGAGCGTCTCGAGGTCGCGAGTATCCACTTCTTCGATGTAGTGGTTCATGTTCTCAATCAGCAGGATGTGGTAGTTCAGAGCCTCCTTATCCTCCGGGTCCGCCATGGATCCGGCTGCGGCAACCCCGACGGCAGGGTTCTCGCGGGCAATGACCTTGAGCGAGTCGAACATGGACTTGAGAATACGATCATACTCGCGGTCGACAGTACGGCGAATATTGAGATTCGGGTCGACCCCCACAAGCATATTCTCCACGGCCATACTGAAAGGCGGGAAGACCCGCATGAAGGTGATGACACCCTTGCGTTTGTTGATCTTGACCTTGGTATCTTCGATGGCACGGATCTGCTCCTCAACAAACTTCCCGAACTTCACCAACAGGTTGCCATGAACCTTTTGTAGCGCACTGTTTAGGAAGTCTTGGTTCGACTGTTGGATGTCTGCAAGCTTTCGCTCAAGAACTGCCATGACTCCTATACCTTGTCTATACACGTGTCAGCAGCAGTTTCAAGTCGCAAGCAGCAATGTTCGGAACTTACAGTGGACTTTGGGACAAGACCCAATCGACCAGGTTTCCAAGGTCCCTCTCCAGGAAAGGGAAGATGACCTCCATCGACCGCGTCACCCTGCGCGCCAGGTCTCGATCCGGTTCCATGAGCCTGTGTCTCTTGAGGCCATTGCCCCTCCGATCGCGTGGACTGACGGCTGCGACAGCATCCGGGAAGTCGATCTGCTCCATAGTCGTAGCATGGAAGAAATCGATAATGAAGTTCTGTTCCATTTCCACCAACGGCAGCAACTCGTCGAGTATACCTGCAAAGATCTCGTAGGGTGAGTTTCGTGACAGTTCAATCGTGCTATGGGTCGACGATCGGTGGTTGGTGCCGTCTCCGAGCGGTGATCGGATTCTTGCCAGTGTCTGACTACGCTTCACTGTAAGCTTCCGAGCAGCCGTCGCGAGGCCCTCCTCCTTCTTTTCATCCCCTGTCGAGAACAGGAGAGCCTCTTCCCCGGTAGGCTTCTTGACATTCTTCTTCCAGGAATCCAAGGCATCCCGGAACTCCATCTTGTATGTCGGATGAGCCGTATCTTGATACAACTGTATCAACCGATTCCAATTCTCAAGGTCCGAGTCCCTCGCATAGAGCATCAGCGGGTCGTATTTCCACAGTATGTCCCGGCCAGCATCGTGGTTCTGCGGATCGGCCTTTCTATTCAACGCGCCCTTCATGGCTCTCCTAACCTCCTCGTATGCAACATTGAACTCCTTGGCCATGAACTCGACCAGCCGCTGCAGGAACATGGCACTCTCTTGCAGGTACATCTGTTTCTTCTCCTGGACGACCCGCATCTGTGCGTAATCGCCGTTGAAGTCTATGGCCTGTTCGCTGCTCGCGTCTCCGGTCTTCACTGCATCGGCATTGCCCATACTGGGATCGATTTTGATCATGGCCTTGTAAAGAGTGACGAGGGCGGCTTCGACTTCCTCAACGCCAGACGCGGTTTCCAAAGGTGCAATCGACAGAGCCTGCAGGTCGTTCGCCGTGATGGCACAAGTCTCCAGCAGAGACTCAAGCTCTCTCTTGAGCAGCTTCTGGTTCGCTGCCTGTACCTGCAGGCCTTGTCCTTGTGCTTCGATGTAGGCGATGTCATCTTGAAGGGTCTAAAGTAGGACTTAGAACAATGCCAAACGGCCATGATAGGAACAAGTAGACTTACAGAAAGTTCGACACTGTAAAGAGTCAGGAGATTGTCCAGCTCATCGCACTCGTCGATTGCCAAATCGATTCCCTTCTTGATGGCATCCACCCGCTCATCTTCCTCTTGGAACCGAGCTAGCCATCCACCTGCCTGTGCCTTGTTGAGCTCGCGTTCCATGTCGATTTTCATTTCATCTGAATTCAATGACCGCATCTTTTCACCCGGTACCCAGGAGAAGAAATCCAGCCATTCTGTGAATTGAGACGTCTTATTATCCAACATCGACGGATCAACGCCGAGCGTGGTCAGATACCTCATGTCATTACCAGATACAGCCAATCGTTTGCGATCATCTTGTGGCTCCGGCTCTGGCGTTTCTTTGGCATCGGGCTTTGACTCGCTCGCAACCACCTGTGGACTGGGCTCTGCCGCTGAAACCTTGACCTCTGGTGTCGGTGCCGGCTCCGGCGGCTTCTCGGGGGACTTGGCCCTTGGCGCGGGAACCACAGCAGTTATGCCATCAGGCCCGTCGCTCTGTTCTTTAGCAGCCTGAAGCAGTTTCGCCCCTGCTCCTCCGACACGCGGCTTGAAGGCCGTAGATGCTGCTGCCGCCTTCCACAAAGCTCCTGCCAGCTTCCCCGACTGCTTCTTTCTGATCATTGGGCCCAGACCAGGTCGATGGTCTTCATCGGGCGACATGGGCGAATCAATTGGAGTCCCAGCCGGGCTCGAAGCAGAAGCTGATATAGATGGACTCTCTGCATTGGCGCCATTGATGGATACTGGTAGAGGCGGGGCTGCGGTATCGAGTGGCGGGAGAGATTGAGGGGTTTGTTGAGGGGGTTGAGGGGATCGAAGTGGCTCGATAGGCCTGGCAGCGATTTCATCTATCTGCGGTGTTGCTGCTGGCCGGGAAACCAGTGAAGGCTTCCTCGGTGACATCCGCTCAGCATTCCTAGGCGGCGGCACAACCGGTGAGCTCGGCTCCATAGCTTCCCTCGATGGCACACGCCGAAGGTTGGATTTGATCAGGGGCGCAGGAACCAAGTTGTTGTCTGGTGGAAGTCCCACTGGCCTTGATGGATCCATGGGCGGACGCTTCCTCTCCGGCGGGCGGCCTTCGGTAGCTGTAGGGGGTCTTGAATTAGGCGTCGAAGGAGCAAATGGTGGCGGGCGACCTTCGGTGGCTGTCGATGGTCTAGAATTCGGTGTCGAAGCAAAGGGTGCTGAAGGAGCAAAGGGTGGTAAACGGCCTTCGGTGGCTGTAGGAGGTCTAGAACTAGGTGTTGGTGCAAAGGGTGGTGCAAGAGCCGGCGGAGGCAGTTCCGGCGTGTTATTAGATGGTGGTGCTCCATTTGGTCTCCCTCGAGACCGTGGTCGTAGGCTATCGTCTGCGCTTCTGAAAGAAGTGGCCACTGAATCCTGACTCTTGTTGTTGGCGGCCAGCCGCTGCCTCAGATTCGCGTCCTGGCTCCGCAAGTTCCGATTCGATTCGAAGCTAGGCCTCGACGGTGCCATATTCCGATTCGAGTCGAAGCTGGGCCTCGATGAGGGTGACGAAGTGCCATTTGGTGGCATGGGGCCACGCGAAGGGGTTCGTGCGTACTCTGAACTTGCAGTGCCATCGTATGCAGACTGTGCGCTGAAAGATTGGCCCGAGGAAAGGGGAAGGGGCGGACGGCCTGGGGATAGCGGCGGCGGCGGCGGCGGTCTGCCAGGGGATGCACTCGGTCGAGCAGAGGATGGCGTTGGTAGGTTGGGAGTCGGCTGGCTCGACGCACCTCGTCGCGCAGCGCCTCCAAGAACCTGATCAAGCTCACGCTGGTCGAAGTTGGACAGAGCAGGGACCCGGCCACCTGTGTACTTTCCGTAGATCTTGATCAGGCTGGCAATGAAGAACTTCTTCTCCTTATCGGTCTGTGCTTGCCAGTAATATGGCTTGCCCAGGGTGACCAGAAAGCCAGTATCCCCAGCCCACTGGCGAAGGTCAGGAGAGACATTGGGCCCTGTATAGGACTCTATGGCGGCGAGGTCGTCGAGGTTCCATGTCTTTCCAATCGAAAAAGTACCATTAACGTTCTCTTTCGTCTTATGCACCCGTACGCGACCAGACTTCCTGACAGCAACAATGATGACTCGAGGCTTCTCTGACTGTGACGTTCTGGCTTGTGGGGGCGGGGGGCTGGTCGGATGAGAGGAGAATTCGAGGATTCTAAGGTGTGTGATGTACGTTTCAAGCACTACCGTCGGTCAAAGAGCGGGCAAGCGTCAGTATGGGGGACTCGGGTTCGAGAAGGCAGTTGGGTTTTGCATTTGGACGAGGATGCAGATGCGGATGTTGACATACCTGAACCGTCGTCGTCCCTCTTGCTGAAGCAACTGTCGATGATACGCCGCTTCTCGTCCTCGAACCGCTCTGCGCGGCTTATGCCAGGTGCTGCCATGTTGTCGAGCCCATCCGGTCACTCTCCTATCCTGTCGGATCCTAACAGGTGCTGCAGATGGGCGGAGACGTGAGGCACGGATGGCGTGGCTGTTGAGCAGCAATGCTCGAGGAACGAAGGGTCGAGTTCCGGATGATGTCGCAGCTCGAGGCCAGGTCGTGGTGGAGCTTTTCAGTGGTTGTAATTGTGATAAAGGTTTGAGGTTGAAGGTTGAGGCTGATGCTTTGGTTACTGTGTACCGGAATGCGTCGTCCATGCTTGGCACTGGCGTCGCATTGGGCTACATGCACTAGGCTCTTTTAATTTACACAGCGGGACATGCTATGTATGCGCGGCTAGGAGCTGCCCAAGTGGACCGCTAAGCCGTTTTAAACACCTGGCACCTGGGCAGGTACTCAGTACCTAGGTACACAGTAGGCACCTAGGTACACATGGATGTTTGTGGGCGCAATCGCTCCCAGTACCCCAATATATACATATCACTCAAGTAAATATATCTAAGCAATGATGGAAATGTGTCTTCTCTTGATATTTACATTCCATACTGGGGATAGGCCCTGGCCTTACCACGTTGGAGGCATGTGCATTCAAGGAGATATATGGATACCTAAGTACCTGGCAAGGTGGGTATGTACATAAGTACTCGAGTACTTACTAAGTCTCTCCCTGGACGACATGTTAGCCAGCCCGTGTCAAAATCGGAGGACCCATCCACTTCACTTCATCACCTACACAATGTAACGGAATATCGATGCTATTGATGATACCAAGCGGTGGTTCCTCACTCCTAGCAATACGATTCGGAGCTCTCCACCTGTCTTGCCGTCGATGTCTTCCCTTGTCAATACTGCTGCGCGCACACGTGGTTGCATCTGGAGTTGCATTTTGTTGGACAACCTCGGCCCGCGTCCGCGAGTCTGCATGACTTGATTTTGCCCGATTGGACTTTGATGGAAGGTCAGAAGCTGCATCGAACAGATCTAGGGCAGGGTTCTTTACTTCCATCTTGAAATGAGGTGACATTTTGCGGGGATGTGGACGATGCAGGGCTGTGACTGCAGTGAGTATTGGCGCAGGGAGATCACATTGCTTGTGCCAAAGAAGGAAGTCAGATCGCACCTTCAGGCGTTTATATCCCAGTAAGTGTCTTGACTGTATGCCCTATGAGAGTTGCAAATACGCATCAATCTGTTACCTAGATACCCAGACACCAAGCTATGTTGCATACCAAGTGAAGTCTACTTATGCAAGTATCATCCTCGCCATGCGTACTATTCTCGATATTATTACTGCATATCTTTGGAAGCACCCTAGAATTCGCTGCTGCTATGCCATCAATCCACAGCTTATATGAAGCTGTCCATCCCTGCAAGTGGTTATGGTGCCACGTCTGGAAAAACCAGTATCTTGAAGATATGCCTACTTGAATACCTACCTACCAGTGGAGACATATACTTACATGCACCTCCTTCTGTCTATTTCCCTGGTCTTTGGCTTGAATCTGCAGGAAACTTGAAACCCTCAAATGCTAGTAGGGTAGGGTAAGGAGCCCGGGCTTCATCCAATCTTTGCGACTGTTCCCGTGACCTAACGGTACACCCTACTTTTCTTCAGACTTTTCTTCAAAACCTTTGTGAAGTACACAATTGCCTCCATACCAAAGCATTTTACACACCTTCGAAGCCGTTGCGACTCAAGTTTCCCTCGGCACAGCACAACAGGCCCGACTCGATTAGCCAGGACACCACGAGGCTGTTCCTCGACAATTCCCAACAAGATGGCATCAACCTTCAACAGACCCGACCTCAATTCATGCGAATGGATATGCTTGACACTCATGTACGACCTCAGTTCGGTTCCTCGACTGAGCAATTTGCAACAGAGCTTGAAGGAGCTTCTTTCCTCTCTTCTGTCTATGAAGAAGAAGATCGATCGAGGATCTGCAGTGATCCAAAACATCAGTGTTGAACAAGGAGAGAGTGTTCATGCTATTTTCAGAAGCTGTGTCGCCTGGCTGAATGAATTACGAACTGTACGTGATCTCTACAAGACGTACACACCTGACGATTGGAAGCTCCACGATGAGCGGGCCCTTTATCTCAATAGCCCTCCCTATTCATTCATCGAAATTGGGGAATTCATATCAAGACTTGCCTACGCATTGCCGTCTTGGTTGGATGAGGAGTGGGCAGGTCAGGAGCAGCCTGATGTCTGGGCTGAGTGGACCACTTCTGCTTTCGACATTGCCAATGAACTCATGCGTGGACTTAAGACTGCCAAGGAGCTCGCTGAGATCAATTTGTCTACGTCTCGACTTTATCAACACCTGGACTCTCTGGCTAGAGCGCCAACAACCGACAGAACGAACGGGCACAATAATGGCAATATCAGAAGCAATTCTCCTAATGACGGTGGAGTCTGGGTTCAGCTTCGTGAAGACTTGGCTACGGAGGGAATACTGGATGAGGCGATTGAGGGCATCGAAGACCGACTGAAGGACTGCATACGAAACCTTGTTCAAGGCAAGACACCACATTGGGAACCACCTGCAATCGAGCACAACACAGCAAAGAGAAGCACAGTGCCTGATGTCTCTCCCCATGATGGATTCGAGAGCAACTATACCAATACAAACGACCGTCTCGATGAGGCTGTGGTCCAAAAGGTTACAGCAGCATTTGACATACTGTTGCCCGAGAATTACCACAAAGTTGCCCCAGAGATCATGGAGATTGCTATGCAGTCGGAATTAGAGCAGAGTGCGAAAACCTTCCGACAAGTTCTCCGGATTATGTATGATACAGCCTGCCGCGACCCAGGTCAAGCCGCCATCTACGCTCGTTTTGCCAGGGACCTTCAGAAGAACCTGACACCAAAGCTTCAGAAGTGCATATGCCCCAGCCAGAGCTTCTGGAACGCCCAGGCTGGATATGATCCAGGTCCTGTGACAATCTACTTGGAGAACAGGTGCTGGGAGGACTGGAACCATGGGAAGAAGGGCCGCAGACAAGTCAGCCCTGAAAACTTCGCCCTGGGCCTCTCTTGTTTCATCGGCGAGCTGGTCAAGCACAAGGTGCTCGGCATACCTTATGCATCCATTCTTACCCGGAGACTCTTGGGGCCTGATCCTCCAGTTGGGATCACTCAGTTTGTGGCTTTGTACCAGTTGCTGAGGATAGCAGGCTCTACGATGGAGCCAGGGGATAGTATTTCAGAAGACATGAGCTTGTGTTTCCAGCGGATCAACACCTTGATGTACGCGCCAGGAGCTCCAAAGCGACTCAAAGCTCTAGGGATGGAGTTGAAAGAGATGAGAAGAAGTGGATGGAAGGCTCTGAAGAGGCAGGAAGAATCGAAGGCTCTAGGTCAAGCCATTGCAAAAATCAGGGCTGAGGCCAGTCAAACCACGAGGTATGTTGCAGTTTCCCCGCCAGAAACACGAACACCTCGAATGCGTCAACTAACTGGGAACTCAGTGCGGCTTTTTAGTTACAGGGTTCTGTAAAAAATGCCATTCTGACGGCAAATCCGTCAGGCAACAAATCTTTACCACGCCTGGTGGATATCATGAAGGATGGGCAAACATATGTCGAGGCCCAGAGGAATGGTAATTAGCTCTGAAGCAGATGTGGGAGATCCTAATGCAGTTGCTCGTTGGCTGTATTTGCTCCTAACAGTTAAATCAAGTCAAGATCACAGATGCGTACAGAACAATCAGAGAACCTTGTGATCTTGATAAAACGGTCAAGTCCTCGTGATGAATTTAGGAGGTGAGGTCGGAGGTCGGCCAATATCAAGCTGTAGCTTACATAAGGCATTAGCCCTGGAGGTACATACTGCTCCCCAGGCGCGCAAGGATGCAGTAGTACACCGTCATCCCAGCAGGGCGCACTGCGGGACCCGCACTTAGTCCCGGATCTCAGCCGAACTAGGGTGGAATTTTGGGCCCATTGGCCAAACCGCAATTCTCCCTTTCGCCTAATTTTCTTTATCAATACAACATTATCAATGCACAGTACAACGTTCCTGGACTCTGTTCTAGACAGCAGCATCGCACAATAAACTCGACACACTGGGGCGGCATTGATAGCGCCCGGCCGCTATGAGCCTTCGGTCATCGCAAGAGGAACGAGTCGCCTTCCTTGGAACCAGCTCTTTTGATGGCATCTCGAGCGATGATGGCATCGACGAATTAGGTCCCAAGAGACCGACGACATACAGGCGCTTCTCCCAATGGTTGAGCTTATGGCTACGATCCCGGCCGCGCGCAATACGACGCAATGTTCTCCGACATCCGTTGCAGACGCTTGTAGTGGCTGTCAAGTACACGGCGATACTCATAATATTTCTCTTCATCACGACACCCATAATCGCGCCTTCCTACACACGACTCCCTCCACACTACCGCGAGCTGAAAGCACGATGCGAAGGGCCAGATGCCCTGCCCGGGTGCGGGAACCAATTCAACGAGAAGATATTCATATCCGTCAGCCTGTACGACAAGGCGGGGCATCTAGCGGGTGGGAGATGGGGCGAGACGGTCTTGGAGTTGATACAAATGCTTGGCCCGGAGAACACTTTCTTGAGCATCTACGAGAACGACAGTCCAGGGGGTGCGGCAGCACTGGAGGAGTTTGGGAAGAAGGTGCCGTGTAGGAACGAGATTGTGTACGATGCACACGTGCCGCTGGTTGAGTTTGCGAATGTCACCATGCCCGACGGCACCGAGCGTATGAAGCGGCTGTCGTACCTGTCCGAGATACGAAACCGAGCGCTGAGGCCGCTGGATATGTTTCGGGAGGAGACCGGGATAGAACCGTTCGATAAGGTGCTGTTCCTGAACGATATCGCTTTTAACCCTGTGGATGCGGCGCAGCTGCTATTCAACACGAACCTGGGCCCTGACGGACGTTCAAACTACTTGTCAGCATGTGGGCTCGACTACAACAACCCGTTCCTGTTCTACGATCTGTATGCTCAGCGGGACGCAGAGGGCTACTCTAATGGCTTACCGATCTTCCCAATCTTCTCAACAGCAGGACAGGGGCTTTCACGGGCGGATATGATCGCACAGAGGGACGCAGTGCGGGCCACCTCGTGCTGGAGCGGCATAGTAGCCATGCAAGCGAAGTACGTCCAGAACCTAAACAAGCAGCTGCCTGCACCAGACTTCCAAGCTATCGGGACCCATACGATTGACCCGGACATGCCAGCGCTAGTCCAAGCACCCGTGCGTTTCAGGTACGAGCCCGAGGTCTTCTTCGACGCCTGTGAGTGCTGCCTGTTCTTGGCGGACGTATCCACGGTAGCCAGGAAGGACAATGCAAGGGAGCAAGGCGTCTTCGTCAACCCGTACGTCCGCGTCGCGTACGATGAGTCCGTCCTGCGGTGGTTGCCCATCGTAAGAAGATGGGAGAGGTTATTGCCCACCCCCCAGCGCATTATAAGCTACTTCGCGGGGCTGCCTAGAAATAACCCGTACCGGACGGTCCAGGAGGGCGAGAAGTTTGTCGAGGAGAGGTGGAACGAGCACAAGAACCGATGGGAGCTCGTGAACCGCACGGGGCGGAGTGGGTTGTTCTGCGCGGTGAGGGAGATGCAGTTGATCCAGAAGAAGATGAGAACGGAGGACAAGAATTGGTTGAATGTGGCGATGCCTCCGGGCCAGCAGCTCGACTTTCCGACCTGAGATCCTTCATGTGTTTGTTTTGTGTTTGCCTGCTCAACATGTTTGGAGTCCAGGATACATAGCGTCATTTGCTTTGGAAAGATGACAGGATAAAGTGCTTAATCTTGATCATTTCAAATCTTTGTTGTGACCAGTCGCTGCTTCAGAAAAAGCACCCCCCCCCCGGGACCCTTCAGTTGTTGTCGCAGGAAAACCGCGGTTATGGCCACCGCCACCACTGACAACGACCCTCGGTCCGCAAGCTGAATGGCCTGGCGTCGAGATTCTCCTGGCGTCGTTATATGCATCGGACCCCTGACTTACCTTCTGAATTCAGGTGCTCTGTTCTCAAACTCCTGCCATCTGTTGGTATTGGCCCGCTCATACTCCGCCTCAGAGTACACGCTCCAAGAGCTGCGACCTCCATTGTACTGGTCAGTGGCCTTCCCGCCGGTGACCTCAACAACTAATTTAACAGAAGGAAGACCAACCTCCCCGTTGAACCTGACGCAATTCTTTGGGTGAATTCGATCGCCCATGCCTGGACTAGAAGTGAACCTCGCCCTCGCTGGTGCCACCGGCTGGCTCGTCCGTCGTGGTCAACTTCCAGCTTCTCGACGTAGCACCTCATCACTGAAAAGGACCATCACGCCCTCGAGGATGATGCCAAAGTCAAGAGGCCCTCATAAACATCGGGGTGAGACACTCAAATTTGAATGCCCAAAGTCCTCGCCTTGATCGGGCCACTCCCATGAGATGGCCTTGCAGGTGATAGCATCCCCCCCCCTCTCACGATCGAGGCCGCTTTTGTGGGGGCCTTTGGGGTCAGTGTCGCTTGGGCAGGCCCGGTGTCGGATTTGCGAGGTTGGCCGCGGGGCTTGGGGGCTATTTTGGTGGTGGTGGTAGCAGCCTTGGTGCCAGCCTTGGTATTCTTGGCCTTCGAGGTCGGCGTCAACGCGGTCACGCCTTCATTCTTGGCCTTGGGTGAACGTCCACGACCACGCTTACATACTCAGGTCGTAGAGATCTCGCTGCCTTGCCGGGCATCAATGTCATTGTCACCTTGTTTTGGCATTGGTGGGCGGTCACGGCGGCCGGCCGGCTGGCTGAAGTCAATTGGTTTGCCCCCTACTCGTCGCCCTTCTTTGGCCTGTTGAGGGGACGAAGGCGGCGCTTGGGAATCTTGCCTGCCATTTCAGACCCTGATCTGATCTGGATTGGTGCTCGGGACGAAAACCATGGGGACGGGACTCCAAACACGTTGTACTGCTGTGTTGTATGAGTGTTGGTATGTGTGCTACTGTTCCTGTGGCTGGCGTGCTGATCTATCTATACGTGTGGTAGTAACATCATGGTCAGCATCAGGGTTATCCTGAATAGGAATATGTACCTAGGCAGGTAGCTTCCACCCCACGGCTGCAGGTGTCACATACATCAACCCTGGGCATCTGGAGGACCCCTGGACCCTTGAGATCCACTGTGATCGATCCACTGCCGGCAGCTCCAGATGTCACTGACAGTCTGACTCGCTTGCGGCAGTCTCGATATTGGACCACCGGACTTGGGTCTCCGAGCTGTCCCCAGGAGAAAGCGGTGTCAGCCAAGTGACCAGATATCGTAAACTACCTACATATTTTAGTACTCAAGTATGTATTTCCAGGTCCCATTACCTCGAGACACGTCACTCCAGAAGACTCGGGACGGGGGGAGGGGGGGATATAGCATCGACTAGTGGTGCCTTGACATGTGTTTGCTTGAGATAAGGCGGCGGGGAACGTTGACCGACAGGGCGATGAGTCGTCGATGCCAGCACGCTCGCAGGAGTTTCTATGGCTGACACCAATTCAATTTCGTCAGACTCGCCTATAATATGAGAAGAAATTGACGAGGTTCTAAGCAGCTCGACAGCACAGTTCAAGCCGAAACGAGATGCAAACAAAGTAGCTGTATCTACCTCCTAAGTGCTTTAGTAGGCACGGATTGGATCCTCAGCTAATCGCGGGTAAACATGGTCCGGGAGTACTAGAGAGACTTCCTGATAGGGCGACAGCGCACGCAATAGCAAAACGCAGGAATTAGAAGAAAATTGATATGAAGAGAGAAGGGCGGGGGGGAGGAAGAGAGAGAGTGAGAGAGAGGGCCACCTGGAAAGAGACGGGGAACGTACTGTTAAACGAGAGAACATGAGGTGCAGCGCAGGTCTCTCTCATTACACTGGTGTGGTGCTGTCTTGTCCACTCTCCTGCTGTAAGTTCGGGAGTCCCGGTAGATATTCAGAACTACCAAGGTATCGCAACCTAACTGCCCAGGCGCCCACGTATTGCCAACCAGAGCCCAGACAGGCCCTACAGCGCTGAGGAATCGATCGAATGGACCCTGGCCAAGGTCGAGGCCCCTGTCTCTGCTCTGCTCTGTGAAGGGTCAGTTCTGGTTGTTTTCCTCGTTTCGCATCTCGTCATATCGCGACTCCTCCCTCCACACCTCTCTTCTCCCATCTTTCTTGTTTTTCCCTTCTTTTGCCCACCACCACAATTCAATTTCTCCATCACAAAGCTCGGAATCAAAGTCGCAAAGCATTCAGACATCCAAACATCAGATTGTTGTTTTACAATTATAGAGAGATCACCTCCAGGTAAGCTCCCCAGTGTCATGTCTCCGCACGCGACTGATAGGGATTGCTTCTGTCGCATCTCTGTCGCATCGCGTCGCCGTTCTTTGATGCCCTTTCTTTGTGCTGTCGCACGACACAGTCAACCAAGGCCTTCGCGTCTTCTTTTCACCGTCCCTTAGTTATCCTATACACAACCTTGACAGCCTGCCATTTATTCATACCTAACGCGTCTATGCTCTAGAATCTACACATACATACCGTCGCAATGGCAAGAGAGGGCACCCGATCATCCACCGGCCACGCTGCGCCGCGTCAGTTCGCCACCGTTGACACGGCACCTGCTATTAAGAGGAAGCCCGCGACCAAGAAGGCTGGGTCCAAGCCTACTGGTGTCACCAAGAAGGTTGCCCCCAAGAAGGAGAACAGTGTCGTAAAGAAGGTATGTTATTTTGACGCAACCACGCGGGACACTGTCACCAATTTCCAGGCACAAGGCATGCTGGGCTACAACACATCACTGACAATTGTGCCATAGGTCAAGACCGCTGTCAAGAAGGGCGAGACCAAGGTCAAGAAGTCCATCAAGAAGACCGACACGGTATGTATTACTATATCCTTGCTATCATCACCGTCCCCCCCCCCCCCAACCAACCTTTCCTTTGTCCTCCCCCGCCCTCCTCCTTGCTCACCAGGCATAAATCTGACGACCTGCTTAGAAGGCGAAGGCGCCTAAGACCAAGAAGGCCGCCGCTGCCAAGTAAAATGGTATATTTTCAGGAAGTTAGCATCACACGTTCTGTCTCTGTCTCTGTCTTTTGTTGCGGTCACGGTTGGAGCATGGAGGCAACATGTCTGTTTGTCTAGTCTGCGAGTCCGGTTTGCTCTTGGTTTCGGTTTTGTCTATGTATCTGCACACCGCAGATTGGACATGACGGTCTGGTATCTAATATCCGGTTGAAGTGCGTGGGGGTTTGGGTGCTGTACTGTGGCTTTGGGCCAGCAACAGATTTTGTGTATAGGATACCTCGCTTGCAGATATAATGGGATCATGTATCAGTTCTACTGTCAACGTCGGTGCCCATGCGGTGATATGCATGAAAATGTTCAAGCGAGGTTATGAGGTTGGCTGTCAATGAAGTATGGCGGACGCTCTGCTCTGATGTGTTCAAGAGGGTCATGGTGGTGCCACCAGGAAGAGTAGCCTGGTCTCCCCAAGTCGTCCGAGATGGAAGCATGAGGATCCGAGACTGTGAATGGGATGGGGACGCAGCAAGTGGCCGATATATGTGGCTGTCGAGCATGTGCTCCTGACTGCTGCTCGTGTTTTATCTAGGGGAGTTCAGGTTTGGAAACCTCACACACTGCCCAAACGTACCTACCCACCTGGCCTAATAACCTACGTAGGTACCTAGCTTACAGTACCTAGGTAGTACTTGAGGTACCTAGGTAGGTACTTAAGCAGGTAGGCAGGTGCTATTATACCCAGGTACCTTCTAATCACCTGAAATACAGCAGTGAGACAGCGGAGGCTGCTTGTTCCGGTTCAACCAATCGGGCTGTTACAGCACCTGAACAGCTTCAGTGGGTTCAGGTTTGGGGGAAGGGGGGGGGGGGCGTGAACAGGCACCACCTGGGGGCAGGCAACTAGCTGCCGGCGGCTCGAGAACTTTACCAACTATGGTGTGTCGGTCGCGATCCAAGCGCGGCGCAACCGCGATTTCTTGATTGACATTGCCTTTGCCATTCTCTCCACGTTTTCTCGTTCCTCGTCTCCCCCGATGATGCAACCTCGCCGACGCCCAAGTTCATAGCAACAAGCTCTCTCAGCATGCAACTCATCAAGCCTGCTTGGCTCAGCCATAGAGGTAGGATACTCAATGCTAATGACTTCTTCGTTGTCCATGTGCTGACGTTTCGTCCCTGATCGCGACAGGCGAGCAGAAGGATTTCGAGGTCTACAGTTGCCATGTCTCTCCTGACGGCTCGAGGCTTGCGACAGCTGGCGGTGGTATGTCCTCATTAGCTTTCTCCGGTTCTTACCAGTCGAGGCACTGCCGACACCGACACTGACACTGCGCAGATGGCCACGTCCGAGTCTGGTCGACCGATGCGATATACAACTCCGACGACGGGACCTCCTCGAAACCGCGACAGCTCTGCCACATGAGCCACCATCTTGGCACAATCCACTCCGTGCGGTTCTCTCCCAATGGCCGGTATCTTGCGTCTGGCGCAGACGACAAGATCATCTGCATATACCACCTCGACAGCAGTCCCCCCTCACACGCCGCAACATTTGGTAGGCATTCTAGGAGCAGGGTAGGCGGCTGGATGTGGAGCTGACAAGCGGATTACTAGGCACTAATGAACCTCCGCCTGTCGAGAACTGGAAGACATACAAACGTTTGGTTGGGCACGACAATGATGTGCAAGACCTCGCATGGTCCCACGACAACTCCATCCTGGTCTCCGTAGGCCTGGACTCCAAGGTGGTCGTGTGGTCAGGTCATACATTCGAGAAATTGAAGACGCTTGCGGTTCACCAGAGTCACGTCAAGGGTATAACTTTTGACCCGGCAAACAAGTACTTTGCGACGGCAAGCGATGACCGGACCATCAAGATCTTCCGATTCACTTCCCCAGGCCCAAATACAACGCAACATGATATGATCAACAATTTCGTACTGGAGACAACGATCTCGTCGCCCTTCAAGAGCTCACCCTTGACCACGTACTTCAGACGGTGTTCTTGGTCCCCTGATGGTAATCACATTGCCGCCTCGAATGCCGTAAATGGGCCTGTCAGCTCGGTCGCTATCATCGAGCGGACAAGATGGGACAGCGAGATCAACCTGATCGGTCACGAGGGGCCGACTGAGGTCTGCATGTTCTCGCCGCGTCTATTCTACACCAAACCGCCCGCAGAAAACGGCTCGACAAACGGTCACGGCGCCGGCAACTTGGTCACAGTTATCGCCTCGGCTGGCATGGACAGGACACTCAGCATCTGGAACACAAACACTTCCAGACCTTTGGTGATCCTACAGGATCTTGCCTCCAAGGCAATATCCGATCTCTCCTGGACGCCTGATGGCCAGACTCTTTTCGCGGTCAGTCTAGACGGCAGCATCGTCGCTGTCAAGTTCGACACGGGCGAGCTTGGCTGGGTTGCGACAGCAGAGGAAAACGATAAGGCACTGCAAAAATATGGTGGTGGACGCAAAGGCATGGGAATAGCCGAAGATGTGGATGGCTTGGCACTTGAGAACCACAGCAAAGCTGGCGAGCTGCGGGGAGCCGAGTCCAGGATGGGAGCTCTGATGGGCGATTTCCAGCCAGCTAATGGGGAGCCACCACCAGCAAACGGTGTCACCACAAATGGGAGCTCTGAGACCTCGGGAGAAAACTCGAAGAACAAGGAGAAGGAGAAGGAAAAGCCAGCAGAAGAAAGTGCCGACAAGACGGCAGAGAGGATAAAGGAACTCAAATCACGCGTCACAATAACGAAAGATGGCAAGAAACGAGTCGCACCTCTTCTTATCTCGTCTTCCGGTACTGGCACCTCTTCATTACCACAAACGCAGCTCATCGGCTCCAAGACGGTAGCTGCACGCGACGATACGCCACAAACGATACTGGACCTTTCGAAACCCTTCGATGGTTTGCCTCCAGGGGGCATCGCAGCCATGCTGCTTGGTAACAAGCGGAAGGCGATTGCTATCGATAGCGAGGAGGATGATGAGCATGCACCGAAGAGACTAGCAGGCCCGATCCCGATCATGGTTAATGGTATCGATGGCGCAGAGCCGGCCGCGTTGCAAACACCTCAACATGGTGTTGTACCCACACCCGAGTTCCTGCGACCTGCAGTGGTGAGCCCTGCACTGTCAGTATCTCAAGTGAGACTTGCAGTACCAAAAGTCAGATCACACATTCTACGGCCACTGGAAAGAGGTGTTTTGCAAGGACAAAGTAGCATTGAGGATGCAACCAAGGTACCAGAAAACATCATCTTCGAGGCCAAGAATCCCGCCCAAATGAATCGGGAACCGTCGCATATTACTGCCTCGAAGCGAGGCTCGCTACTCTGGCAGGACTTCTTGCCTCGGGCGGTACTCCTCGTCACCGGGAACAAGAACTTTTGGGCAGCCGCCTGTGAGGATGGCACTATCTATGCTTGGACACCAGCCGGTCGTCGTCTCATCAACGCGATGGTTTTGGAATCACAACCCGTCATCCTCGAGAGCCGGGATCACTGGCTGCTCTGCATCACGGCCTGTGGCCTCGCATACGTCTGGAACATCAAGACCATGAGCTCGCCGCAGCCACCTGTATCACTGGGCCCCATCCTTGACATTGCCATGCACTCACTCAACCAACACGCCGTGACCACTGCGCCCGGCGTCACCTCGGCGCATCTCAACTCCACTGGCCATGTAGTCGTCACGCTGACCAATGGCGACGGCTTCTATTATTCGAGGGCGATGTACACCTGGCAACGACTTTCCGAGTCGTGGTGGGCCGTGGGCAGCCAGTACTGGAACAGCAATGACAGCTCCGTCAGCGCGCTGCAAAGCACAGCCGTAGGGCCCGTTTCGAAATCCAAGGACAAGAAGGATGAGAGCGTCAACGTGTCGTCGGGGATAATACCCTTCCTCGAACGGCACACCACGACGGAGTTCCTCCTCAAGGGCCGCGCGTACACACTACAAAGACTGATCAAGACATTGCTCTCGAAGGAAGGGTTCGAGGAGTTCGAGAGTTCCGTGTCGATAGCGCATCTGGAAAACCGCATCGCGGGGGCACTACAGCTTGGCTCGAGGGAGGAGTTCAGGCTCTACCTGTTTATGTATGCAAAGCGCATCGGCGCTGAGGGGCTGCGGGGTAAGGTCGAGGAGTTGCTGAATGGACTTCTGGGTGGTATCCTCCAGGAAAAGAAGGACGAGGAGGATAAAGATCAGCAGGAGGCGTTTGGCTGGTTTGCCAAGGGGGAAGAGATCTGTGGGTGGGATCGGAGGGAGTTATTGAAGGGGGTTGTTATGATCCTGGGTAAGTCTCTCATCCCCTTGCTCCGAGTGATGTCGATACTCTTCACTCCCAGCTCTTTATTCTGGTTTTCTTTTGAAATGGGGATCCGGCTAACGTAATACATGATACAGGCAAGTTCAGGGAGTTGCAGCGGCTGACTGTGCAATATGCGCGTGTGCTTGACCTTACGGTTGACGAGGACGGTGGCACCGATGCGATGGTCATTGAGACTGTCTGAACACCTCATCTTTATTCATCTTTCTTCCTTTCTGCACCGTGTCTTTGGAGCGGTCTAGTCCTGGTTCTCAACGGCGGGCTTGGCGTTCGGTCATTCTAAGTCATTAATAAAAGGGGAAGGAAGGGTGTCTGTTTGATAGGACTTGTCTTTCGTGGGTGTGGTGGGTGCCATCCGAAGCTGTATTGCCTCCACCTTGTTTGTGTCTACCACAGCATATGAAGCCCGTTATCCAACTTTACACCGAGGGAGGTTTCTTGTAGAAATATATTGCTGAGGCGTTCATTGCCGAGTCGGCGTCTGGACTGTGTACTTAGTTTCCGTGGGCTAGCAGTACATGTTCTTGAACAACTGATCTGGTATACATATTTCGCCGAGGGCGTATATGGCAAGAACCGTTACCAGAGAACATTGTGATGTTGGCATTGCTGATGATCTGTGCTCGGCTGTTGGGATAGTATGATGCAGAGAGAGTCGTTCTCCTTCAGAGCTTTCGAAGCTGGGACTTCCTCTGGTAGTAGAGTATGATGCTTCATTGTCATAGGGTGCTCTATTCTTCCAGTAGGTGGTTTTCTTGAGGCAAGAAGTGCCTCGAAACTAAACTAGGCGCATACCAAGAAGCCTTGAAGCGAACACGGACCGCCTCAGATACATACAGACTGATTTATGGTGGCTCTGCGGTCAAAACCAGCACGTGAAAGCAGTGCGTGCAGACAAACACACAGGCGTGCCTTCCACAAACTGCCAGCTGGATTCGACTCAATACATCAAGTGACGTCTGTCCGCCCTGGAGTCACTTGCAACTTTTGCATACCTAGGTAGTGTACATATGTGTCTGAAGCTCCCTTCTGCATTGACCTTCTAAAACTTGCAACTCTTCAAGACTCCACACATCCCAGTTGACCACACACTCCTCCTTCCACTGACTACTTCAACTTGAAATCGCACATCATACTACACACAGCCGCGTGCAGAATGAAGGTGAGAGGCGACCTCGATGATGAAACCAGTCAATCAACAGTACCCCTGACACTATCAACGGCCTCGAAGACGGAGATTGCCATTCGGTGCCTTCAGCGACTTTCAGTTCCCTTCCTCTCCCACCAAAGCACCAACTGGACCGACAACACGGCCGCTTCCAATATTCGTGTTCCTTATACTCCCTCCCTTCTCGTCTACGCGGAGACGGTCCAGCATGTCCAGGATGTGGTCACTTGTGGCGTGACAGCTGGCCTGAAGGTCAGTGCCCGTGGTGGCGGCCATAGCTATGCCTCCTTCGGACTTGGTGGTGAAGACGATCATTTGATCGTGGATCTGACTAATTTGAACAGTATCAATGTCAACCCTTCTACTAACATTGCCACTGTTGGTGCCGGTGCCCGACTTGGTGACGTGGCCAGCGGGCTCTACAACCAAGGCGGACGTGCCATCTCCCATGGAAGCTGCCCAGCAGTCGGTCTCTCTGGTCATATTCTACATGGTGGCTACGGCTGGGTTTCACACAACAAAGGCTTAGCCCTCGACTGGATGATCGGTGCCGGTGTCGTCCTTGCCAACGGAACACACGTCCATTGTTCAGAGACGGAGCATGCGGATCTCTTCTGGGCCCTCCGTGGTGCCGGCTCGAACTTCGGAATCGTCACCTCTTACGAACTCAAGACCTTCGCTGCGCCGCCGGTCTCCATCCCATACAGCGTCAGACTCGACTGGACAACAGAGGAACAAAAGATCAACGGAGTCAAAGAACTCGTTGAGTATGCTCGCACCATGCCGTCTGACCTCAACATGCGATGTATGTAGTTTCCCCTACTTCATCTACTGTCACTTGGGTTGATTACCCAATCCAAGGTGATCTGGAGATATCACATCGGGGGCAAATCGCAGTCAGGGGCTATCTCTTGAAGAAGATAACAACTGACCCGGGTGATTTGGTAGTGAATATGCATAACTCCGGGGGCCACACCTTCGACGGTGCCTACTATGGGAACGTGGAAGACTTGTCCAACATCTTGGCTCCGCTGCTGAGAAAGACTGGAGGAACATTGAGCGCGAAGCCGGGGACCTGGATTCAAGGACTCGAGGCCTACGCCGAACATAACTCCCTGACTCCAAGCACCACCGACCGCGGCAGCTTTTATGCGACGAGCCTCACACTGAAGGAACTCACTGGAAAGTCCCTGACCAACTTCGTTCGATACTGGAGCAACACCGCTCTCCAGTTCACCCAAGGTGGCTGGTTTGTTCAGCTGGACCTTCATGGCGGACCAACCTCTGCTATAACCGCTGTGCCGAACTCGGCCACAGCGTATGCGCATCGCGACAAAGCCTTCCTGGTCCAGCTCTACCACTACCATGACAGCAACGAACCATATCCCCCCGGGGGTATTGAGCTCCTTCGAGGATGGATCGACTGCACTACTGAGTCTTTGCAGGAAGGCGATTGGGGGATGTACATCAACTATGTGGACTCGCAACTAGACCGCGTAACAGCACAGAAGCTGTACTATGGTGAGAATTTGGACCGGCTGAAACTCCTCAAAAAGAGATACGACCCAACCGAAGTGTTCTACTACCCGCAGTCAATCGAGCCCGCCAAGTGAAACTGGGTTGGACTGGGGAACCATTGTCAGATTTGGGAGGATCTATGGTAAGAAATACATCGATCTAACTCAAAGTGTACTTGAAACTTTCAAAACTCCCTGGGGTGACACTGAACGGGAAGAGAGCTGCGGGTATATCAGCCGGGGAAAGGGGTATTGTAGTCACTTCACATAGACAAGGAGTGCTCCCTCCCCCCCACGTCAACGAGTATGAATTGCGATATCCACGAGTTGGTAATAGAGTGGCCGGCATGAATATGTTCGGGAGCGGTACCCGCATCACCCCGAGCGCCGCAGCTATATATCCCTGAATCCGGTACCTTCCTAACGATGCCAGCCCTAGGGCGGATATTGGATGGTCCTAGTCTACTATCTTGCGTTTTTCCAACAGTATCCCATTGTTGCATTGAATGGAGTGAACGTCTAACCACATTAAAGGGTTGCTAGGACAACTCGATCAACCCCACGAAGGATCCTGGATGGCCCCTAGCCTTCGGGGTATACGGAATACATACCTAATCTTAGGGTACATATTTCAAATGATGATCCCAAACGACCAAGAGAAATGGGGGAACTAGATCATTCCTGAGGGTCATCCCTGCAGATCTGGAAACGGTCGATAGGTGCAACGACGAATCCACCTCGGGCATCCTCAACACCCAAGACAGTTGAGTCCAGAGTCTAGACTGTTGCAGGATTCACCACCTGAGCGATCCTGAGCAGACAAGTAACCCTTCAAAGTATGGATCTACATCATTTCCTCTATCTTTCTCATTTGCACAATCCTCTACTCGTGGAAAAGCCGGCCGGAAAGCGTCATGTCGTTCATGGTCGTGACTGAACGCGGAAATCCGAGACTCACCCGCGCCTGTCTCACCCATCTCACGATGGGAACGTCCAGTTCATTCCAGTCGCAAACGCGTTTCTAGACGGTATCTTTGCGGACAATATAAGCTTTGGCGACATTCAATATTAAGAACAGGCGTTGCAGCGAGAAGCCCCCGTGCGAGAACAAAGCCAGTCTTATCTTTCCAACACTTGTTTACCCTCTGAGAACAGACTGTCTTGTCACTGATTATTCAACTTACTTCGCCGTCTACATTGTCACAAACTCTACTGGTG
This sequence comes from Cytospora chrysosperma, assembly GCA_016808195.1. NCBI lineage: Eukaryota > Fungi > Ascomycota > Sordariomycetes > Diaporthales > Cytosporaceae > Cytospora > Cytospora chrysosperma. The sequence continues at coordinate 9,308,166 of MU179926.1, read as the reverse complement.
AAGGGTCTCTACTGCCCTTCTAGGAAAATTGCAGGATGGAAATCTGGGCCCTGCTATGCTTCTGGTGTTTGGCGGTTTCTGCAGGCTCGCAGATCAAAGTCGCCGCTGACAAGGTTAACATGAACCGTGACTTATACGTTGCCGGCCTCGACGAGCCTGCGCCGTCCCTTTGCTACTACTATACGTACACCTGGATTGCGACTGAAGGCGCACCGTTCAACACGCCGCTATACCCTTCCTGGGGTGAGCCTGGGTATGGAACACTACTGACGGCTCAGAAGTCGTGGCGGAGAAGTTTTGATGCTAATTCATTGACAGATCGCGCCCGACTGCCAATCCTCCAGGGAACTCTCCCTTTGATACAACAGCATCATTGGGGCCCGGTATTTCATCGACTGTCCCCGGGGGAGGCACTGGGCCTACCACCTCCCCCACCGCCGTGGTTCCAGGTACCGCCAGTACCGGCCCGATCACTCTCGCAGAAGGAAGAGCGTTCTCCATCGACTTGAATGCGTATCTGATCAGTGCTTCGGACGTCGTCCTTTCTATGTCCACACAGCCGAATGAAGATTTCCTTCAGCTGAACGTGGCGGGGAAAACCATTACTGGCACTGCACCCGAGGTTGCGGCCGAGCTCACGGTCGCCATAACAGTACTTGCTTCCACTACAACCAATGCGGCCTATGCCTCGAAACGTCTCATCGGTGCAAGGGATGTAGGCTACGCCATCAATATTACGATTCAGGTGCAGCCTATCACCGCCGTACCTATCACAACAGGCAACTCCTTTGCTATCAAGTTGAATCGCTACCTCGAGAGTATAGCCGACACTGTGAGCCTTGTCACTGAGCCCTCTGCGACTTGGATCACTTACGACTCTGCCACTCAAGTCGTATCCGGCACTGTTCCTAGCACTTATGCCACCGCGGACACGAACATCACTGTCAACGCTGTCCGCCAGAATGGGACCACATATAGCCGCTTCTTCATGCTTTCCATCGAGCCCGTACAGTCGATTCCGCAGGTTACTGGCAACACATTCAGTCTTCAGCTCAGAGAATACCTATTGGCTTCTTCTGACAGCATCACATCGGTCACATTGGATCCAACAGCACCCTGGATTACCTTCAGCTCTTCTGACGGCACACTATCTGGTACTGTACCCACGAGTCTGACCAATGGCACAATCTTGATCACCGTCTTTGCTGGCTCAGACTCAGCGGGTCTTTCCTACTCGTTCCAATTAAGGCTCGATATTTCAGACACCACCTCTACCACCGCGGTAGTCATACCTATTGTGGAGTCCAACAGCTTCGGTATCAGTATGGCGCAGTACTTCCCGACCTCCAGTATACTCACCGCCATCAGCACCAACCCGACAGTCAACTGGGTCAATCTTGATACTGCAGGGAACAGAATCTATGGTCTTGTGCCGGATCTCACGACCACAAACATTATAACTGTTACGGTCAACGCCTCTTCTGCGGGCACGAAACGTGCCTCGGCCCTATACTCCAGGCAATTCTCCCTGAATATTAATACGAATGATACGCCGTCGTTCAACCTGACGCTGGGCAGTCAGTTTACCGTTGACCTTGGCATGGACTTGTTGAGCGTGCCCGGGGACTACATCACCTCAATCACAACTGACCCAGTCTCCAACTGGCTGTCGTTGGACGCCGGGGGCAACATGATCACTGGCACGGTTCCAACTACATTAGCTGCTGGGACGTCAGTCGTTGTTACGGGCAATGCGTTCAACCCGAGTTTGGGCTCATCCTATGGAAAACAGTTTAACCTAGTGATAGCCGCCGGGCAGAATATCACAGTCCCTGTGGTTGATGGCGAAGCGTTTCGTGTCAATTTGACGGACTATCTGGAGAATCCAGGTGATTCTATTCAGCCTCTCACTATCAGTCCTGATGTCGACTGGGTGTTGCTAAATTCTACCGTACCACCGTACTTGTTCGGCACTGTTCCCTCGAACTACGCCGAGTCTGAGGTCAACGTTACTGTGAGCGTCGTTTCGCAGACAACCGGCCTCACATACTCTATCCTTGTGATCTTGGATGTATTCGAGAGTGCGGCCGTTGTTTCATTCGGAGATTCGGATACGTTCTACATTAGTCTGGTCTCCCTACTCAAAACAAACATGGACCTGGTTGAGTCGATCGATACCTTTCCCACATCCGATTGGATCATCTTGGATGCTGCCGACAGATCAATCTCGGGGACGATCCCAGCTGATGAGCCTGGTGGCTCGATGGTCAACGTCACCGTCAGGGCTCTGTCAACGGACGCGAGTGCCGATTACACGCGGGTGTTCAACAAGATCATAGGATCTCGTCAGACGGCTGACAACAGCTATTCTGTGCTGGTCTCCTTGCAGGTCCCTGCTCAGGATGATGCCAACACGACGAGCTCGTCGACATTGCCTCCTTCCTCGACAACGGCATCAGCATCCACTGCACCTCCTACGTCGAGCGTGGCCCCGAGCAGCACCCCTGTCACCACGCAAGCATCTTCAGCCACAAGTCCGCAAAGCTCGAGTGCTTCCTCGTCAGTCCAAGGCCCAATTGCTTCGCCCTCAACCCAAGCCTCTAGTGCTCCCTCTTCAGCGCAGAGCTCGAGTGCTGCGTCATCAACCCGAGCCTCGACTTCTTCATCGGCACAAGCCTCGAGTGCTACCACGCAAAGCTCGAGTGCTGCGTCCTCAACGAGGAGCTCGAGTACTAGTACGTATCCCTTCCCTCTAACACTGCCCTCAGCAACATCCCTACGAATCCCAACCCTATTCTTTTTTTTACAAAGCGTCCCGGATAGTTGAGTGGTACCAAGTTTGGCAAGTGCACTTGGTCTTATTATCAGTGGAAATTCTTCGTCACAAATACCGAACACCACTTCGACAATAGGATCTACTTCGCCTACCACGTCTCCCAACAACCTAGGTGGATCGAGCACCAGCTCGCCAAACACATCGGGCAACCCCGGGGCTTTCAACTCGTCTCCCGCCACGGGAAGAGTGAGCAGCGGCTCGACAATGTCAATACCTCAGAAAATGGTATTGTCGTCAATAACCCAGGCTCATCACAATCAGTTGCTACCAGTGCGAGTTCATTCGCTCAAAGTACTACGCTATCTTCCAGTAGCTTGATACTTGGGCACGCAAGTCGGGATATCTGGACTACCAACAAGAGGCCACATGTTCGCCCGTTGGCAATCCGGTTCAGTGTCAAAGGATCAGATGTCTTCCTTACAGTGTGGCTCAAGTTCTCAAGTGAGGACATATACTTGCAACAAATAGTGGGGGCTTGATATCGTCACCACGAGGTTCGACATCTGTGATCCAGAGCACTTCCCAAGTCGCCTCCTGAATAATGTTCACAACACCGTCTGGGACAACATCTACTGTCACGACTTCCAGCTCCGTGTTCCTACCCGGGAATTAGCCTCCACTGAACCGTTGAATGTCACATCGAGCCAGGCCGGCATACCCAGTCCCCTCTTCCCATCACAATCGTCGCTTCAAGAGACCATCACCACATCCTCTTACACCATTTCAACTTCTAACCACTGTGTTCTAGCGCAAGCTTCTACCACAACTACAACGACCCCGACTACAACGACAACCACGACTACAACCACGACGCCAACTACAACAACAACGACTACAACGACTACAACAACCACGACGACTACGACGACGCGGCCTACAACGACGACGACGACGACAACAACAACGACGCCAACTACAACAACGACGACAACAACGACAACGCCGACTACGACAACTACGACTACAACAACTACAACAACTACGACTACAACAACTACGACAACTACGACGACGCGGCCTACAACGACCACGACTACAACAACTACAACGCCAAGTACAACGACAACCACAACTACAACCACAACAACGACAACCACAACACCGACTACAACGACGACGACTACAACAACGACACCAGCTACGACGACGACCACCACCACTACTACTCCGGCCACCACAACGACCACTACCACAGCGCCGACTACTACTACAACTACGACCTCGAGGAGCTCAAGTACGTCGGCTTCACAGTCGTAACTTCAGTGAACTGCCTTCACGGTTGCGTCTGGTTCTTTCTTACTAACCCAATTTATTATTTTCCTTGTCTCTCATGAGCAGTAACTACATCAGATCATAATTTACAGCATTCTATTACTGAAGACTTGATTGGCTTACATTTGCGTTCCCTTAGTTGTTTCATCTGTAGACGCCACGACTAGCGGCTCGAGTGGTTTTATGAACTCACCTTCGACAAGCATAAATACCACACCGAGTGTCGTAGGTACGGCCTCGAGCAGCTCCGTCGTCATTTCCGCCAGTACCATCTCCAGTAGCACGCTCGGGAGCTCATCCATGCTCGTTGTCGTTACCACCTCAAGCAGCGTTCCAACATCATCGAGCAGCAGTATTAGTCCATTCGCCAGCTCAGGTCCACCATCCCATTTCGTTACAACGTCAAGTAGCATTATATCAAGTTCGATTTGGTCGGTCTCTACAACATCGAGTATTACGCCCTCAGTTTCGGGTAGTAGCAGCGCATATGCTAGTCCATCCAGTAATCCATCTACTCATCCTACAACCTCTAGTATCATTACGAGCAGTAGCAGCACAGTTTCCAGTCCATCCAGTAGTCAACCAGCCTTACCTACCACCTCCAGTATCGTATACTCCGGGTCAACTTCGTCCATACCTACAACGCCTAGTAGCAATAATCCAGTGTCGAGTAGCACATCTGCCGCTTCCGCTACCTCATCTATTCCTACGACGTCTAGCAGCAATACTCCAGTATCAAGTAGCTCATTCTCCAGCTCAGCGTCCTTATCCACGCATACGACTTCAAGTACTGCCACTTTGATTTCCAGTAGTGCGGCAATAAGCAGCAGTGGCAACACGTCTCAGTCTGTGTCTGCCACGACCTCGTCGAGTGTCTCCAACAGCTATTTCTCCGCCACAACAAGCAGGACAAGGTGAGTCGTAGCTGGATCTCGTCGGTAAACCTCAGACACTAAGTGCCAAATTGTTAGCTCTACATCTTAACAGCCATGCCTTTGTCAGCTACCTGCTTTCGTTCAACACGACGACTAAGGCATGGACCCAAGTTCAAAGGTTTGACAGCTCTAGCGGCGGAACAGGTAACACAAGCGGCCTGGCCGCGTGGGGAGCTGTATACTCGACCAATGATGGCGACCTCTATGCCACGGAGAACAACTCGGGCGGTATTTTCAAGGCCAAGATCGCGAACCCCGCCACGACGGACTTCAGCCTGGCGTCACAAGGAGTGGTGGGAAACAGCAATGACGGTGCCAGGTGCATGTATGGACCCAGGCTGGTGTCGAAGAAGAGGAGTGCAAATGGGGACTTTCACCTGGACACGCAAATTATTCCCAAACAGAAAGACAGGCGGTATGATGTTTCTGGTTAGGAGATGAGTAAGACGGGGGATAGGTGCTTTAGTGATCTTTATTTGATGGGGGCGAAGATCTATGATTAAACCAGGGATTGTACCAACATCATTATGTTTTCGTTTCTCATTAGCAGATGTCGGTCCTGGAAGGCCGGTTCATAGTTACACAAATAGCTAGCAAGAAAACGTCCGCTATCTTTCAACAGAGCTTACCGTCTCTCAAGAACACCTGATAGTACATAAACATGACTATGCTGTGAGAGCAGATCTCATTCACCTACCAGACATCGAAAGAGTCCCATAGTACTAGTATATTACTTTGCCTTTTTGATCTGTTTTTCAAATCCAAGACCTTCTATTATCCCGTATTAGTTCTATCAAATGAACGGTACCCATTTCCCTAGAAAACGGACCCCCATAGGCAGACATTTGTCGTGTAGTCACAGTGCAGTCTTCTTGCCGTATTCTGATCATGCCGATGAAAGCTGGGCGTTACTTGTGGGTACAGAAGCGCTTTTTGCCAGCCTTCTGGTGAATTGCTATTTTCACCGAGAAATGACCCTGTTCTTTCTCATGTTACATACAGGAATTCCCATTGCCCTCATATCACCTGTTGCAAATATGATCATTGAATGGCCGAGGAAGCGTCAAACCAGCACACGTATAGGTACGTCCGGCTATCAAGGGCAAGCATCCCGGGAAAACCACAGCCCCAGGTTCACCCAAACCGTCATCACAGGCACTGTGAATAATACGGATTGGCGGACACACATGCATACGGAGATGCGCAAGCCGTCGGTCCTGTATATCCAGCCCCCCCGCACTGGGCATAATGCGAAGCAGAACCAGTGGCGCCACTCGTCGTGGTCGTTGCGGCTTGGGTAGTCGTCGTAGTCGCTTGCGTTGTAGTGGCACCGCTTCCAGTCGTCATCGAGAGGCTGTATCCAGTCACAGAAAGCACCGCGTCTGACCCGGTGAACACTTCCGTACCGGCACCCACACTCTGCAGATACTGGGTCGTCGGCAACCCGTAAGTGTTTATGAGGTACATGAAGAAGTCCATCAGGTCTCCGCTGAACGACGTGACTTTGGACGAGGCGACGAAGCTGTATACTTGCATTGCGCCGTTGTAGCCGTAGTAGAGATTCCAGGTGACGCCGTCGATCGAGGGCGTCGCGATGGGGGACCCGGTTGAAGAGATAGGTCCGGCGCCTCCGAGGGCAGCGAGCCAGATCATGATTTCGTATTCCGAGGTCCCGGTCGCAGTGCTGGAAGTGAAGGCATCATAGGCCACATCTGCCACGATGTCGGTGCCAGTGTAGCTATGGCCTTGGTGTCAGTGTCTCAGATGTACTTGCCCTCTTAGGGACTGCGGATCTCGACTTGGCCCCTCTTGACACTGTACCAAAGCTAAGTCTATACAAAGTGTGCTCACCTCCACGACCAAGTGCTTGGCAGCGAAGCAATATCGGCCAGCTGCACGACGGACAAGCTGGTTACCACGTTGGCGAACGACTTGACCTGGCTGGAGTTCCCTGACCAAGACCATGATGTTGACCAGGACAGACTGCCGCTGCTACTGAGCGAGTTGACGGTAGTGCACTGGCTACCGGTCCCCGAGGACTCGCCCCAGAGGTCCTGGTAGACTATGTAGCTTCCTGTCTCGACGCTGTCCCACTGTCCACAGATTGTCGTGGCCGCTCGCTCCTCGATCCTCGACGGTGGTGGATTTGCTGCTGCTGCCACCATGGTGGCGAGGGCAGCGACCAAGAAGTAAGTCCACTCCATTTTTGTGAAAGGGGATATTGACTATGTGAGAAAATGTTTACCGGACATCATCCATTCACATCGACATCCTTCATGCCTTCTGTCTTCGCTTCTAGATATAGCTCGAGGGGCATGATGTCAACGGATCTCGTCTGGACGACAAAAGTGGCAGTCGCTCAGCAATTGATGGAATTACAGCGCGCCCTGAAGGTCATAGGGTTATGAACGAGGGCCATTGGCGGAATATGGCTCTTGAAGAGTCAAGGTCTGCAGCACACACAGCGTAAGGTGTGGTGTGTGGGGGCTTGGTTACGGAGACATCGGCTCCGGAGTCGGTTAGGACTAGATATGCAATCAAGTAGTCATCCCTACTTAGTACATACCAAGTAGATGCACGCGATGGACTGACTGTCTGTGCTGGAACCGAGTGCCCGGGAAAGACCCGTACATACGGTAAAGTGATCCGAGTCGACGACTTGCTGTTTGGTCAAGTCGTCGTCCATGTGGGGAGAGAACCACAAAATAGCCTTTTGACGGGAATAAGGACCCTCTCTTGGTGGATATCATTTGACCCATCGCAGCGACTCGTCTCCACGTGGCTGTGGATGCCAAATCGATGGACTGTACTCCGTACTTCATACAGCTCCCCAGACATCGTCCAACTAGGCCCAGTCTCCCAGTCCCTCTCTCAAGGACTGAATGGCATCGTGATGGGATCGTTCTCGTGCTGCTTGCTGCACCTGTCTGCACGGAGATGGCCTCGACACCTACCTCCAGGGTCCGACTTCTGCGCGTCTCAACATGATGCAGATTCCTTGACGAGTGCCTCCACTTCATTAGGGATGAATGCAAGAATATGCTCGGAAGACGCGTGATATTGACTCGCATCATAAGTACTTTAGTACGCATTCCGCGGTAGCCATTAAGCGTTGTTTAGGAGGAGATATCATGGTACCCACTGCTGCATTGTGAGCCCTACTAAGCATGGAACTTGCATAGATGAAGCCTTACTGTCAGATAACCACAAGCTTGACCTATTGTCCTCCAGAGGTGTTGGTCATTATGACCTCGCTGCCTCGAGAAGTCGAATCACTGGAAGCAGGATTGAAGCATGTCAGATCTCGAGCACATTGGGCGGTGTGGATCCCCTCTGACGTGTAAAAGCCAGACCCACTTTGATGCTTTCAACACACCTGAGATCACACACTAAACAATGAGAAAAAGCGTCTCGAAAAATCCCCCGCGGGCGCAAAATGCGCCCGGAAATTTGTCGTTGGTTGCTGGCATGCAAAGGATACCAGGATATACGAGACGACCGGCCGAGTGATTGGCGACAGCCGGATCGCAGTGGGGAGACGCTCATGCATCACACAACCAGTGGACCATGTCTGCAGCGTGAGGCGACGAAAGCCGTCAAGGCCGGTCGAATAAGCGGTTTGGATCTCACTTATATCAATGATTTTTTTCAGCTTGGCCCCTTGTACATACGCACATAGGCCGTATCCCTCCCTTGATCCCTTGACCCCTTCTACCAGAGTTGCAGTTGGGCAGCGCTGCGACTGGCCGCGACCAGGAGCCAGGATTTTCCTACATCTCCCTCCCTGGCTGGTCACCACCCATTATCAGTCAAGCCTGGAGCAGCCACTCAACTGTGGAACCCGGGCTACTGCATCCGGGTGACTGGGGGGACCTGCATGCGATCAGTCCAGATCCGAGGGCAAACATGATGGCCCGGAACCTGGCGTGGTATTTGACCGGGGGCTCCTCTTCTCCCCCTCGACCCAGACTCTTCTTCTTGCTCCTCCTTGACTCCCTAACTGTCTCGAAAGAGATGGGGAAAAGCGAATATTCTCGAACCGTGGCGGGGAGTGATTCGGGGTATGGGGATGAGACTACGGAGAGGTCGTCTTCGTCTTCTCTGCACCCTCTAGGTGAGTGAGCTGACCCTGTTGACTCTATAGTGTCTCAACCGCGCTGACATTTGCCTGGTCTCCAGCTCGCAAGGGTTACGAGATTGGCCCAGCCTCCAAGCTGCAGATCGGAGACGTTAGTCCTTCCTGTCTCTCCCAACTGCATAGTAACGAATGCTGATTCTGGAACCAGGTCTTCGAGTTTCTATGGGCCGACTGCCCGGAGTTCGAGTATGAGTGGAAATGTCTGGGCTACGCACGCTTCATCGTCCTGCGACACTCCGATAGCTTCCCTCATTACTGCACTTGCGTGTACGTACACACAACCAAACACTGGGCCTCCACATGCACAACATCCATGGAGAGTATTAACTGACCCACCCCATCGACTAGACCTATCTCTGTAGGCGCCAAGAAAGATTTCGCCAAGCCGGGCATCGACAGCCTCCAGCAGGGGTACGTGTACGCGTCTGGGGAGCGGGAGCGAGACCGTGACGGGTCCGACTCACAGGTGCCCTACGGACAGCAAAAGGGCCTGCCCCAGCTCCCCTACTCGTCCGTCGGGATACACCTGCACAGCGGCCGCCACCGCGTCAAGGACGACTCGCGGGCCAACTACGCCGACGTCGTCGAGGTCGACCACGAGGCGCAGGTCATGGTCGTCGGCGATGTGGCCCGGTACTTCGATCGGGTCCGGAAGAACGTCAACAAGGCCTTTATGCGGCAGATCCTGCGGGATGCGCTGGGGGACTACTGTCAGCGGAAGAAGATCGAGTCCGAGGCTGCCAATGTCAGGGGCTGGGGCAACAGTACCGTGTCGCTTGTGAAGTCAAGTGCTGATGACGCAGAGCGAGACGATATTGTCCAGGGAACGGAGATGGATGTCGACGAGACCCAAACAGAGGACATGCACATGCATGCTCACGGTGATGGCGAGGCCCACCTGGATGAGAAATATACCGAGGGAAGCCTGAGCGACGAGACGAAGGACGAGGACGAGGACGAATGGTGGGACCGCCAGAGTACTTATACTGTCAATCATGCCCAGTCTTCCGAGCGGCGCGCCAGCAGGGCTGCCCAACGGGCCAAGGCCCCCTCGAGAAGCAGCAGTCCTGGCCAGGAGGCCGAGGTGGCGTGGAGAGCTGGTATGGACAGGGCTGGTCTGCGAAGCCTGCGCAACCTGAGGCGTGGCGCACCGAGCACTGATGATTATGATGACACGCTATCTTTACGTTCTTTGGCAATGGCGGGGAGGACTCCGTCTATTCTGTCGAGGAGGTCTAGACGATGAAAGGGCAGATACATACTCGTGGACCAGACATGGGATATGCACATAGGAAATGATGAATACCTCTCCACTTCGGCATACAGCCAGCCGCTCCCACATGTATGAAAGCGCTTACTTTCTCCGCCTGGTATTGCAAAACGAGTACAGATAATCAAGCACAGATGACTTTGCCTTTCGTGAACCTCTGGTAAGTCTGCAGCAGAGTGAGGAAGACAGATGAAAAGAGGTTTCAATCTTCATATTATCGACGTTGAAGTCCAATGGTTGCATCGATAGTCAACGTTCCTCATAGGCTGACATCAATTATATGTATGAATTCAAAGCATATACATACCCTAGGGTATTTAGATATACTCCCAGATAGCTTCGTCCTCACATCCGCGATAGTTTCTTGAATGTTATCGATATAAGGAGACCCGAGCTGATGGTAACAAAGGCAAAATCATATCAAAACTACACGAGTATTATGAAATAATTAAAAGTTTGAATGTCCATTAACAGAAGGCGATACATGATTATAGTATGGAAGTTGGACGCAAGCATTTCACCACTTCGCCATTCTACGGTCACTCCGATAGTCATCGTGTGAAGTAAATCAGTCTTTACCATCACGAGCTCACTTTTGGATTACTAGAATATACTAAGACAGCACAATGCAGTCCTTGTGACAACACTATACTTTTACTTGTGAAGGGCTGGAGGTATGATGTTAGTAAGGGGTCACCACAAGACCACCGAACTCGTGAATCTTTGACCTGCCAACTCCTCCAATTTCATCATATCGAACCCCTCTCGTACACCCTGAGCTGACTTGTTTGAGTCTTCCTAATGGCCAAATTGAAGTTTTAGGAAGTCGGGTAGAGGGTATTCCAGGAATATCTGAGTAGTTGTCGTTGCCTGCTCAAGTAGAATGCCGCCGCCTGGAGCTCGAGGCCGTCAATGAAGCCATACTTACTAAGTATGTATTTAAGCTCGAACTGGGCCAATTGTACTCGAATATGTCTAGGGCAGGTCGATTGTCGCTCCCATAGATACAAAAAAGTTTTGCCTGTTGCGTGCATTCCCGAGGCATCGTAGCCGTAGTGGCATAGCTTTACAATGAGGTTAGTCGTCTCCGCAACTCGAAACATGTTGGCGTAAACAAAAGTCCCCTTGGAGGCAGACCAGGATAAGGTAATTTTCCTAAAATTGTCCCACTAGATAGACTTGCCCCTGCGGGTAAGTGCCCAGAATGTAGCATTCCACTCCTGCGAGAGTTGCGGGCAGGGTGCAGCTGTGATCGCTAAGGCTCATTTGCAGCCTTGACAGCGCATTCGCCAATCATGTTGCTAGTTTCTCCGCTGTTGCCAACACACATTCACCAACTGCATAAGAGGCCTGTCTGATATTGGAGCAAAACAGGACCTGACAGGCCCGACAGTCCAGCCTGCTCCACAAGCTGGGCGCAGGGGGCACATCTAGCCAATGTGATTTGGTGGTGGGAAAGTCGGTTGGTTGGTGACTGTGCCGCAACCACGCGCGAAGAAGCACGATACCCGGTTATGTGCCCGACGAATGATCACATAACTCCCCGAGTCTCCTCACTCTCGTTCCATTCCAAGGTTCGAAGACGTTCTGCTCTCTGTATCTACGTGCCCGTGTTGTCGTTCAGCATCCTCAGCCGACACATCTCGACGACTCGTTTGCACTTTCGAGTTGTGTCCACTCCGAAGTACCACGATGTCTGCGATCGATCTGCTAATCTCGAATGGCACCTGCTTTTATGCACCGGGGGTCAAGGCCACCGACAACATAATACCATGTGGTAACTCTGCCGGTGGTGCCTACCAATGTTGTGAGGAGGGGGACTTCTGTTTGGAATACAACATCTGCTACAACACCAACCGTGAGTATGGACACCAGGTGTTCATCCGTGATACAACATGTTACTGACCAACGCCATCTTGCACGCTATAGACTCGACCACCTACATGGCAGGTTGTACAGATGAGGAGTTCACGTCGCCCAGCTGCCCGGGAAAAGGATCCATGTCCAACCAGGAGCTTCTCAACATGGTGCAGTGTGCAGGTTCAGAGAGTGGCGGGTCCGTAGTGTGGAGTGCATGCCCTGGACCAGCAACGAGGACGAAGATCGGAGCACCTCAGGCGTGCACCTGTTCAGATGCCGACAATGGGATCTTGACCGCTGCGACGAGCATCCCGGCCATTGCAAGCCTGCCCACGGCGACTGGCGAGACCATCTCCTTTGCCAGTGGCCACACGCCAGTTAGGAAGAGCACTGTGATCGTGACATCGACTGCCGTGAATGGGCAGCAGACGACCATGACAGTGGCCACAGCCGTCTCAACTGCCGGCAGCTCGACCCCCAGCTCGACCTCCAGCTCAAGCTCCAGCGGTCTGTCGACGGGTGCCAAGGCAGGAATCGGCGTCGGCGCAGCAGCGCTGGGAATCGGCCTCATCGCCCTGGCGGCCTTCTTCTTCACCTGGCACCGGCGGAAGCACGCCAAGGGCGGCGCGGGAGGCGACGCCGCATACCAGCCGGCTACAGCACCCGGGCCGGAGGCGTACCAGTCCCCGCCTCCGCAGTATGCGAGCCCGGGCTACCAGTACAACCAGCCCGTCTCGCCCATGGCCGCCGCCGCGCCTATGGGGTACAACCCGGGCCACGCCGGGTTCAAGTCGGAGCTCCCCGCCGAGGGCGAGGTCAAGCCGGCCTTCAAGTCGGAACTCCCCGCCGGGAACCTCGACACGGCGACCTCGCAGGCGCTGAGCCTGGACAGGAACGGGACGCCATCGTTGATTTCGGTTGCGGCGTCGTCACCGGCGCCGACGGGGCACGCCAGTATGATTTCTGACGTCTCGAGTGATGGTTATGGGAGAGGACATAATAATGGAGGGAACATCATGTCGATTGCCGAGTTGCATGGATGAGACTGTTTGTGTATGTATGTAGAACGTTTCTGTACGAAGTACATAGTAAAAGAGAATAAGCACACCACCACCCCAGAAGATCTACACAGAAAGCACTTGAGTGGAGGCTCTGGAGGTTGGTATGTCATGACTCATATATACAAGGTACGCACTGGCCAAAGGAGGTAGTACATTGAACTATACCGGCTCGATGGCACACGCACATATATACGAGAGCAGATCTCACCCTGATGCGATAGTGTGGTTGTAATAATGCATTATAATGACGCACCTTGTCGATGCCGCCTGACTCTTGCAGGTGTCTGTATCCGCCACCACCTTCTGCTTATGGTGTCTCATGTCGACCTGCCTGAATTACATGCGTGATATTGTCGACTTCTTTCCGGCCGTTGACATCTGGAGACTGTCAGGTGTTGCTAACGATATCCAGATGCGCCCCGGGGCTAAGCTTTGAAGCCCACACACTTGCAGCGACAAGGAGTGCGGGATCCTGTGGGCCACGACAGTTACCATCTCGCATTTGGTGGCGCTAGAACGCTCCGGTGGAATATTACTTAACAAGTATAAATCGGATCCGACGATACTCGGCAAGATTCCGTCAGACCCGTCCACTATGGCCGTCCTGCGGTCCGTCCTCCTTATACTACATACATACTAAGTAGCACATACGACCCACCACCACTCCTGCACTCGCCACGGGCCTCCGTTGCAACGTTCAAAAGGGCGGCAGAAGCTTTCTGATTTGTGCACCAAACAAAAACTCGTTAATCTCTAGTGGGGTCGATAATGGCATGTTGCAATGACACCATTGGCCCTCACACGAATGAGATGTAAAAGAGTTATATGCAAGAATTACATCTCTCAGTGGGAGATCCACCGTGCGTCGGTCCCAAGGTTCCTCCCCAGACATTACTAAAACCGGCTCGAGCCTCGTGTTCTCCCATGGTTGCGAGTTGCTTCTTTCCCTGCTCGGTACCTCTTCCAAAACGACTGCAAGCCAGCCCTCAACTCCAGCGCTTGAGTAATCTTCGCACCTGGATATCTCGGTGCCTCGTGGCATCTTGATATCGCCGTGCTTTCTAGCCAACGAATACCCACGTCAGCTTTTCTCGGCCCTTCAGGTGCCCTGCGCATTTACCATGGACCACGAGTCAACTGCAGCGGAGTAAGTGGCGACGATCTCACCCTACCGGTGTTGTGTGCATTGGAAGCCGTCGCGATCAACGGGAATGTTAAGATAAAGTACAGGCTTCATGCGACCGTTGTAGAGCCACGCCTTCATGATGGCAAGGACATGGCTGGTGGCATCGAGCCAATCACAGCCGAACAGTCGATAGAGGTCGCCTCAGACTTCGATACCCCCGACGGAGGCGAGCCCACCGAGGAGGAGAAGCAAAAGCTGCGCAAGGTCGCCGACAAGCTGCCTTGGTCTGCTTTCCTTGTCTGCATCATCGAGCTTTGCGAGCGTTTTACCTACTACGGTCTATCGGGTCCATTCCAGAACTACATCGAGAACTCTTATGGCGGGAGTCTGCCAGGAGCCATCGGGATGGGACAGACAGGAGCAACTGGTAAGCCTCCTTTTCCTTCAACTGCTTCCTTCCTCCAGATAGTTTTCTGGGCTCAGAATAATATCGTGCGTCTTTACTGATATATGGACCATAGGCTTGACGGATTTCTTCCAATTCTGGTGTTACGTGACGCCAGTTCTGGGTGCGGTCATCAGTGATCAATACCTCGGGAAATATTGGACAATCTTCTACTCTGCTCTGATCTACATGGTCGGCAGCCTGATCCTATTCCTTACTTCCCTCCCAGTTGCCATTGAAAACGGTGCCGCTTTAGGAGGTCTCATCGCCGCCATGATCGTCATTGGTTTGGGTACCGGCGGTATCAAGTCGAACGTTTCTCCCTTGATCGCAGAGCAGTATGAAAACACCACACCTTTCGTCAAGACCTTGAAGTCAGGTGAGAGGGTAATTGTTGACCCTGCCACGACAATTGGCAGAATATGTAAGCCAGTCAAAGCCCCTTTCGATCGTATATTTTCCAGATATTGACTCATGCGCCCCTCCCTCTTCAGACATGATCTTCTATATGATGATCAACATTGGCAGTCTCTCCAGCATTGCCACAACCGAGCTCGAGGCAAACGTGGGCTTCTGGCCGGCTTATCTTCTGCCGTTCCTGATGTTCATCATCGGGTTCATAGTTCTCGTTGCCGGGAAATCCCATTACAAGATGAGACCTCCCCAGGGCAGCATCATCCCCAAGGCCTTCAAGGTCATCTGGATTGTCATGACCAACAAGGGTAACTTCAACGCCGCCAAGCCCGAATACCAGGAAGAATTCGGCTCATCTGGCCGCAAGCGCAACATCGCCTGGGACAGCGTGTTTGTCGAGGAAGTCAGGAGAGCCCTCATCGCCTGCAAAGTCTTCATCTTCTTCCCCATCTACTGGGTGGTCTACAGTCAGATGTTGAACAACTTCATCTCGCAAGCCGGTCAGATGCAGCTCCACGGTATCGTAAGTGATATATGAGAGAAAAAGCCCCTTCCCTTTTTGGTTTTTTACAAGTCCCGAGGTATCCTGATCCGGGAGCATCTCAAGGCTGTACTCTTCACTAACTCTCAATTGCGAAACATAGCCGAACGATCTCATGCAGAATTGGGATCCTATTACGATTATCCTTTTCATTCCTATCTGTGATTATTTCTTATACCCGGGACTGGCGAAGCTCGGCTTCAAGATGCTACCCATCACCCGAATCTTCTGGGGCTTCATGTTTGGCGCCGGCGCCATGGCCTACGCCGCTGGTGTCCAGAAGCTCATCTACGAGACCGGGCCCTGCTACGAGAAGGTCGCCGCCTGCGAGGCAGCCCTGCAGCCCGATGGGAGCTATGCACCAAACAACGTGCACGTCGCCATCCAGGCCCCCGCGTACCTGCTCATCGGCCTCTCGGAGATCTTTGCCAGCATCACCGGGCTGGAGTACGCCTTCACCAAGGCGCCGGCCTCGATGAAGTCATTCATCATGTCGCTGTTCCTGCTGACGACCGCCTTCGGCTCCGCCCTCTCCATCGCCCTGTCGCCCACGGCCGTCGACCCCAAGCTGCTCTGGATGTACACCGGTCTTGCCGTCGCGTGCTTCCTGGCCGGTGTGATCTTCTGGCTGCTCTACAGCAAGTACAACGATATGGAGGACTCGATGAACGAGCTCGAGCAGTTCACGGAGAAGCCAAAGCCGGTTGGAGAGGCCACGGCCCATGACCTCGAGAAGTCTGTGTCGGCTACTTCCAGCCAGAGACCATAGGATGGGACGGCTGGGGGTGGAGGCTTGGTAGTGTAGGTTATAAAGGGAATGTGTACTATAATGTGACGAATAGTAGCGGGAATTCAATATTTATGAATCAATAATTCAAGGCACAAAGAGATGCATTTCAGCGTGAGCAGATATTCCGGCCCGCTTGCTGCTCTCGTCCATATTCACGGCGCAATTTTCTCTGGTCGTGATGCAGGTAGGCCATTTGTCCAGCAAGCCTTATGGATGTACCGGTGATAAACTCTTAGATTCCTAGTCAATATTCAAGCATTGGTGACAAATATACCTAAAGCCAGCTTCCTAGGTAGCAATGAACCAGCCGTATCAACCATTTTGGGGGGGGGGGGGCGCTGCCATTGTGGGTAGAAACGTAACCCTGGTAGCTGGGGTTAGGGTTAGGGCTCCCCTAAACCATCAAACGGCCCGTTGTTGATGAATTGAGTCGACGTCAACTATTGACAACCATCGACGTGCCACGACTGCCCTTCAATATGCATGTGCTTGCAGTAACTTGGGTCCTGAATTGATTGTCGTGTCCATTGAGTCTCGTCCGACGGCCCTTTGAGGTTGCTTACGTCCGTCAACTTCCGACTCATCTATCTCCCACGATGTCTACGTTCGACGGCGTCATTCGGGAGTTTCCTGGAATTCGAGGCAGGCTCCCACAACTCTACCACCTCATCGCAAGCTACTCTCTGACTCTTACACAGTGGACTTCTTCCGAGGCATCAACAACGATCCCCCTTTGGCATGCTTCCTCAGTCACATCCACAGTGACCACTTGGCTGGCTTGGACATTTACAAGGGTCGGCCGTACGTCTGCGATCTCCCTTTGAGAACTGTGCATCCTCCCTTGATATTGATGCGCATGCAGCATCTACTGCTCAGCAGCCACGAGAGGAATTCTCTTGAAGCTGCAGAGGAGAGCATCCCGCATCAATTTCGCCCAAGGAATACTGGAGACGGAAGAAATCACCTACAAGCATCAGAGTAGACGACTGGTAATATATTGAACATCGCTCACCGAGTGTTCGTCATCAGAACTGAACTGTTTCCTAGAAATCTCTCCCCCTGAACACTCCGACAGAAATCGAGCTGGATCCAAACAGAACCATACGGGTCACGCTTCTGGATGCCAACCACTGCCCCGGTGCTGTCATGTTTCGTAAGTGCTTCACTCATTCGCCAACAGAGATCACATCATCTTTCTGACTGCACAGTTTTCGAGGGAAATGGAAAGGCCGTCCTTTACACGGGCGACATAAGAAGCGAACCGTGCCATGTTGATGCCATAATTCGAAATCCATGCATGCTTGAATATGTGCATACACAGGAGAAGTGTGGTCTGAAAACCATTGACAGGGTTTACCTTGACACAAGCTTTACCGAGGACGTCCAGTTCCAAACGAAAAGTGATGGTCTTCGCGAGCTCCTCGAGAAAGTTTCAAGTTATCCTGGGGATACTATATTCTACTTCTCGGCATGGACATATGGCTACGAGGAAGTCTGGATCGCGTTGGCCAAGGCACTGGACACCAAGGTGTGTATTCCAATTTTCACCCCGGAGACAGACGACTGAGCCTTGCACTGATCGTCACAGATTCATGTTGATGACTACAAGATGAAAGTTTACGAGTCCCTCCGAGTGCAGGTCGGAGAGGACGACTACCTGCATCTCAGCCCCGAGGCACCTGCTTTGACGGGTTTCACCTGTGGCAATAGCTTCCATTCAGGCTACTTGACGAGAGACCCTACTGTACGGCTGCATAGTTGTGAGAAGGGTTCCGGGTGTCCCACGATCAACAAGCTACCTACAAGTGATGTGGTATGGATCACGCCCATCGTCGCGCATCTGCCAGACAAGAATGACATGATCGAAGCTGGGATTGGCGGGGGAATCGATGATCTAGAAGAGAAAGATGAACTGTTGATGACACCCGAGGATCTGGGGACCTGGTTAAAGAGGCAGGTTGTTGTCTTCCCATTTTGGCAGCTCGTATGTTAACAGAAAGTAGGGTGAGCCAGGATGAGAGTCTGGCTAAGAAGACTAAGGAATTGGTCCTAAACTTTCTTCGGGGCGCAATATCGGCCCGGCGGCCCATCATGCTCCCTCTTATAGCCAATGAGGATGACATCAAGTATGAGGATGACATGGTGATAGTTCTTCGGTCTCTTGTCAAAGCATCGACAAAGGGACGGGGAAACGAGTCCTCCAGTACACTCCCCAACAGAATCAGGTTTCCATACTCACGACACTCCTCCTATCGCGAGCTATGCCACTTGGTCTCGGTTCTCAAACCGAGGGATATCTGGCCTTGCACGGTCGATTCTGTCCGCTGGATAAGAGAAGGTGAGTAGTCGCGCTCATGTCGCATCAGATGTGGGATTGACTTCAGCGACAGGGATCACGATTGATGGACTCTTCGGGGAGTACTGTTCGGGCAACACATTTGACCATGATAAGCATATGGATGAGATGGCTGCAGTCATGAAACTCGAGGAACAACAAGAGAGCCAGGCAACTACCAACTCCCATAGGCAGTCATCTCCTGTTTTGGGGCACTCGTCTCCTATACCAAACAACACCGACGAAACGCCTCTGCACTTGAATAGGATCGGCCCAAGCAAAGCAAGCACTGCCCCATCCCACTGCGGAGCCAATTATCAGGACGGCGATCCCACTGGCGAGCAGCAGCAAGTGATAGACCTCACCTTCGAGGGCTCGGATGCCAGTCCAGACACTGTGACGAGAACGATGGTTGGCAACAAGCGGAAGTTCCAAGGGTTCAATGACGAGGGCGATGTCGTACAAAGAGGCACCCCAGAAAGGGTAACCCAGGAGGTGGAAACCGCTCATGGAGACGACAGGCATCTCCTGGACTCGCAAGAGAGCTCCATCTCAGCCGGAGCCTTGGAGACGCGCCGAACTGCCTTCGACTTCATGCTTCGGTCATCGAATCCAGTCCCATGGGACGGGCTTTTGTCCACGTCGAACAATCATAGTCATGTTGAGCCTGAGCTGGGTGAAGACTGAGCAATGTGCAGTGATCAGTCAGTGGCCTATGATCTCAGGGCCCTTTCATTCTTATACAGCCACACAGCACCCTCCGCTTTCAGTGCTACCCCCGCAGAGCTGAGAACTTGTCACCGCAGCTTGTTGACGGCGGGGGCCACGGATCCAGGCAATATCCCCGGTGGAGACAGAGGCTGGTGTCCAATCATGAAATAGCGGACGCTAATAGGGGCGCCAATGGCGGTGGAGAAAGGTGGTAATAAACCCTATTGCGACCAAGCCCTGGAAGTCTCGGATCATTACACCGAGGGATGGCTGTTCGAATAACAGGTGATGCAGGTAAATGCCGTGTGAAGAAGTAACATTACATAGGTTGACAAAGCAAGCTCGCGAACACGAGTTGGTTCCTTGGCAATCCCTTTTCATAGCTGATTATGATTCGCGGTCGTTGCTCTTCCGAAAGCAAAATGGATCGTTCCCAAACTAATACTCTAGGCCTAGTCGTAACTACGGATCACGAGGCTTGCCATACAGTCGGCATGATACTTCTCCAGGGCTGGTGATTGGAGTACAGTATAAAGCTGTCCCTACAATCCCACCATTGACCTTCACTTGCTACTATACCTGGAGCTCCTTTTCAATCACAAGTGATAAGTGAGATCTCAATATGGTTCTCAAACTCAGGTACTCCTTGGCAGCACTGCTGTCCGCCACTTCCAGTCTAGCACTCGTCACTCCAAACATAGGCCTGAGAGATCTCGGAGTACCGTTGCCAAGAAGGGCCGATACGAGCTTGACGGGATACCTGGGCGCCTTCTTCCTCGGTGACGAACCCGATGTCTACTTTTACCTCAGTGAGGGCAACGATGCTGTCTCCTTTACGGCACTCAATGGCGGCTCTCCAGTCATCGTCCCCACAGTCGGAACAGGCGGCGTGCGAGATCCAGCAATTGTAACCGGTGGTGGAGACGAGGCCGGGCAGAAGTGGTATATCGTTGGTACTGATCTGGATATCAGCAAGGTCTGCCTGCCCCCTTTCTTACGTGTCCAAACAGGGCATGAGCCGCAAATACGATGTCTCTCTGACCATGGTGTGATTAGACAACATGGGACGCATCACAGAGAACCGGTTCTCGAGGTATCTTCGTCTGGGAGAGCACGGACCTGATCAACTGGACGGGCGAGCGACTGGTTATTGTGGAAGATGAGACTGCGGGCATGGTATGGGCCCCCGAGGCAATTTGGGATGCCACTAAAGGCCAGTATCTGGTGTACTGGGCGTCCAAGTTCTACGACGAGTCCGACACAGACCACACGGCCAACGCGACCAACATCAAGTTACGCTACGCCTACACCAGCGATTTCAAGACCTTCACCACACCAGATACATATATCGACTACTCACCTACCAACATAATCGACCTGACCATCCTCCCCTACCCAAACGACACGGATACATTCCTCCGTTTCATCAAGGACGAGACCCTCAAGCAAGTCTTTGTAGAGTACTCCACGACGGGCCTCTTCGGCACCTGGACCCGTCCAGGCGGCAGCAGTGCATACATCCGGTCTCAAACCGAGGGGCCCGCCGCCTACTGGGACAACACGGTCGCCGGGGAGGTGCACCTGCTCGTGGACTACTACGGGGGCAATGGGTATTTCCCGCTGGTGAGCACGGCCCCGATGAGCAACAGCGACTGGGCGAATAGCAGCACGGCGAATTTCCCGACGGGCTTGAGGCACGGGAGTGTTCTGCCTGTCAATGAGACCTTGTATAGCGCTTT
Organism: Cytospora chrysosperma; assembly: GCA_016808195.1. NCBI lineage: Eukaryota > Fungi > Ascomycota > Sordariomycetes > Diaporthales > Cytosporaceae > Cytospora > Cytospora chrysosperma. The sequence continues at coordinate 9,286,693 of MU179926.1, read as the reverse complement.
GAGTGCTGCATGGGCTTAGAGATGAGAGGGTAGGGTAATCCCTGGCATCGCTGTACTGCTTCGATTTGTAGTATTGAAGTAATTAAGGTCAATGAATCACAAGTTTATGAAGCGTCAAGATCAGAGCAGAAGTTCAATTCGCTGCGTCGCTGTGAGTAATAACTACTTAGTAAGTAATCATTGCACACTCGTTAATGGCTAGGCGCGCCAATCATCATCAATCCCCACCACTGTCCTTTCCACGTCTTATATAATCGATCCATATTAAAGGCTTCCCAGGGTTCAGTTCCCGCCGGGGATCTCATCGTTGACCTTGGTGTCAACGGCATCATTGACAGCGTTGTCGGCCTGTTGAGGCACACCGGCATCGCCGGCAAACTTGTCCACCTCTACGCAAAGGTTAATTGACTGGTCGAACCGCAGCTGGGCCACATGGAGCCCCAGCTTTCATCCTTGGAGAAGGCAGAAGGTTTCAGAGAACGGACGGTGCATACCTTGGTTGACAGCGTTGTCAGCGGAGCCCTCGAAGCTGTTTCCGGGCTGTGCGCCCTTGTTCAGCTTGTTCTCGGCAGCGTTCATGACGGAGTCCATAGTTGATTTTTGGTCTGGGGAGGGCTATCAATAAGTTTGATAGATTGTTGATGTTGGTGTTGGCTTGATAGTATGATTAGGTTGAAGATATCGAGAGGATGTTGATATCAGTTAGCCAGGTTGGTGTGGAATTGCTTCGCTTCTTTATAATATCCAGATGTCCATCTACCTTTACCAATAGGGCTGAAAACCGTTGATACCCACTCGACTTGTCTGAGATTGCCAAGATTTTGGCAGTTGTGTGATCCCAACGCGTCATGTTCTGCTCATTATCGTCATTTTCCATGCGGGCTGTTCCAGAGCCTGATACGACCTCAGTAACCTGTCGTTGTGATTCGGCGATATGTACTGTCAGACGGTTTCGACTGTAGACGATGAACAACTGGCAAGACTTTGACAGGAACATTGACCAACAGGACATATACTGTGTACGTCACTATGCTATTTTGGGGTGGACTTTACCCCGGATATGACATCAAAGATCATCCTGCATAGTGCGTAACGTTGATTGGGGATGAAATCATTGTGGACTCTGGAGAGCGCCACGAGTGGGCGAACTAAGTCTGCTTCAACGACATACTTCTGATAGAAAACAACGTCCATCACGCTGAGGACAATACCGTGGGAAGTGATACCACGGGAACAAGCAAACCTGGAAGTTAACAAATGATCAGTAGTACTAAGGTCACACTGATGCCCCGGATTCCTACTCATTCCCCTAAGTATAGCAGGTGGGGTTCATGTAGATCGCCCCCTGGGGTGTACGGATTATACAGAGTACGATCGTCTCGCATTGTGTTGCTCATTTTTATCGATCTGGAATATGGCTTGACTGAGGCCAATACGAAGGATGTTTGTTAGCAAGCTGGTTTGGTCATAGATAGACGAGTTCATGCTATGCTTGGCGGCATATATGAGATATACATCCGGGAGAGCGCATGGGCAGCTGCTTACATGTACATATAATTGTACAATTGTCGAGAATCACGGGTGCAATAGCCAGCAGCTTTATGCTTCTACCTTGGTCCATACGAATAATGAAACATCAATACAAAGTTCTGGGTGGGTCAGAAACCAGAATGCTACCTACAACTGTTTATATGTGACCACCTGGACATGTAACGCGTTGACCCCGGCCAATAATACAATACGTTATGTACTTCTGTAGGTCTTTCGACCGTTACATGTTCCATCAATATCCTATGTTTTTAAGGCCACCATGTCGAATACAATCCATCCACCCTTGACCTTTTGAATTCATTGAGCTCCTTGAGCTAGGCGAGTTTCCTCACCAAAGTCTGGAAACTCTTGCATCGTCATGACTGCGTGGGTAACGGCCACACAAACCTGACTAAATTGAAGTACAAAGCACTGAGCTCTGATTATATAGTCAATTTAGGTCAGATGGATTATCAGCTGAGAGCTAATACATCGAAACTAGGCGACCTTAAGGTGGAGCTTGATATGCCAATGCTGTTCCTTAATGTTCGAAAGCCCAAGGGCACGCGGCTGGCAACACTCTCATCTATAGAACGGCACATGATGCGCGTCTGATGCGAGGGATGGGGATAAGTCTCATTCAGCTGTAAATCCGAGACGCCGCAGAAAGTAGGATACCGTGATCAGAGGCGCATCTTCCATCGATCCGCGATGGTTCCCCTCGGATAGGATCGGACCTCAGGCCACTGTCCGTATTGATCGAGATTCAAGTACTGGGGAAGCAAGGTATACCGTATCCCACTGGGAAACCGCCACCACGCAGAAACCGCCACCCTACTAATTTCCACCTTAACCTTAGCATCTTCAAAGTTATATAATTCAACAACTACTTAATAAATATAAGCTAAATTTTCAAAATATATAATTTAAAGGCCCGACTACTTATTTAAGTATAGTATTTTAGATATATACTCTTTATAAGCTAGCTATAATAGGTATAATTATATATATTTATAGAAGGTATAGTATTATAATAATAGTATATAAGAAGATATAAGTATAATAAAATGAATTATAAGCTTTTAAATAATATATTATTGAAAACCTAGGTATTATTAATTAAGTGGTTGTTGAGATATATAGGTTTAAAGTTGATGAGTTTATAGTATTACAGGAAAATGGCGGTTTCTGCGTTGTGACGGTTTCCCAGTAGGTTACGGTACCCCTGAGGAGAAACCAGACCAAGGTTTAATCAGTTTAATCCGCCATGGTGCATGATTAAGCGCAAAATCTCCGTTAAGTTGCAGCACCAAACCGGCGGTAACTACGCGAGGCCAGCCCTACACGTTCAGAAACTGGAGAAGCAGACCACGATACACCCAAGTACGACCCAAATATTGGATTCTGATTGCAGACATTCTCGAATTGGGGCACATAGTGTGCATGTCCTTTGTTAGTGACACATGCCTCGTAGCAAGCCCCGTAGTCTCTTGGATATACAGCAATATCAGACTATATACTCGGTACTTCGTATGTTATCTGGATTTCTGGAACACCACCCGGCTACTGGTTGTGATACGAGTCTTTGCCTGATAAAGACATAATCGCGACGTTTCACGGCTGGCGTTGCTTTTGGCATCAGGGGAGTGGAGGGGTGGCCGACAGCTCTTGGTAGTTGACCAATTCAACCCCTGTTGTTTCTAGCTTTGTTTCAAGTTTCCTCCTGGATCGACATCTGGACATAAAAGGTGTTTATGTTGCTTTTGATATTTTCGAGGATGCGATTGGCTGCGAACCATGAAACCTGACAGATCGCACAGACGGACCAGATGCAAACAAAGAATGCGCCGATGATATAGTGACCTCGGACTAAATGCACATACCCTGATGATTGACAGGTTATTGATGTGATTCTCGAAACATCTGGAATGAGTTTGATTAATAAAACCCATCTTATGGTCTGGCGCCCCCGAGTTCACCACCAAGGTTGAACTACCGCTACAGAAGCGTCGCTGGTTCTAGAGTGGTTACTCTCCTGATAAGTCAGGGATTCAGAAGCCAGGTAAACTGTTTCTATTAGTGCTATAATTAAGTAGAATGTGCAGGAGGCCTAATATATGAAGTGGGCCATATAGGACCTGACTTAGTAGATTCATAGCAAAGCTTATACAAACCTTTAACAGAAAAGCACATTGGTGATTGCACATATCAGAGATCTCATCCGTGTATAAAAAGCGCTGGGTCATGATCAGTCCCAATATCTCTGGGCTACTGTGTTGGCTTTGTATATCTTCTGTCTTTCCCATTGTATTTTCACACACAAATAACTAAGTTCTTTTCGGATTTCGTTCCTTTTGGGAGAGAATTTTCTTTCAAAATCACTATCAGGTCATCCAGCTGTGTTATCGTTATCAGTCTCAATGGGTCGCTTCTCAAGATACCTCCTAGATGGCGAGACTGGTATGTCTGCATCGTCAATGTGGGTTCAGGATCCCGCCTGCTTCCCTATGTTCGATGGGCCTATTGTCGCCGTCAGCCCAATGGTATGCGCACCAGACGCTTCCCAATAGTTGGCTCTAACGCCACAACCCTAAGACACATGCTAACAAGATTGCAGTGGCGATCCAGCCTTAGGTTGACCAACGCGCCCGTCTTTGTCGAGGAGGAAAAGCCCAAGCCCGAGCCGAAGTGGTACAAAGAGGCCAGACACGTTTCCATGGGCCCATGCTGCGTTGGCTCGTCAAGCATGTCTCTATCGGGGCTGCCCTCTACGTGTGGCCGGGCCTCAGCTGAGAGCGCAGACAGCGAGACAAGCTCAGTCCGGACCATGAAGCCAGAAATTCGACCCGCCTCAAACCTCGCAAATAATCGTCTTCGTCGGTCGGTAACCTCTATCAGTACCAGGTTCAAACAGAGCATCCGAGGCTTCAGGCACAAGAAAGCAAGTGGTGTACAGGTGTGAACCTGGAGTTCTCAAGGGTCCTTGGGAAGACAGACTTGGACAGTCGCTTCCAACTTTTTCTTCTGCTATGTTATGCTGGGACGGTAACGGAAAGTTCAACGATGGAATTTATATATTATTGCATATATACTTGTAGCATTGAATGATTGATGGTATATACCTAGGCAGATTGATGTTCAGCAGGCTCACTTATCGGCTATGCCTACATTCCTCGACGATGTCGGTCTCTGTAGGAAGGAATCACATACTTGGACGACAAGCATTACTGGCCATGAGATTCCTCCACTTGGTCGTATCATTCCCACAGGGATATGTAGCTGAGGCGTTGAGGCGTAGAAAATGCTCTGAGTGGATACAGTGACGTATTTAAGGATCGACAGGCCTCGCCGTTGAGTGTGGCTTCCGCGCAGCAGGTCTCAGCAGGTATCACTAAGTGCCACGAGACGTCACAATGATCTGTAACTCGCTAAATCCGGGTCATCGGGTCGTCGGGTCACTGAACAATCATGATAGGTTTTGGTGATGCCAAAAAGACATGATGACGCAGGCGGGCAGAGGCTGACTTGCAGCCATACTTATAACCTGTGTCTCGCACCCACCAGCAACAAGTTTATGTGAATTGATAGTTCAGCTTACTTTACTTCCTTCTTGCAACATAACATCAGCAACCAACACCTCATACCTAAGCAAATCAAACCAGAAATAAACAACCTGATTGCTATTTTACCATCGGTTAAAATACCACATCATGTCATCAGCACTTCCCGGCGCCTTCCCATCTGACGATGTGGTCGTGAAGAATATGGAGGCCAGCAGCCTTCAACAGCCAGTCACCACCACCTCTACCACCTCCACCACAACTACCACCACCACTGGAGCTGGCCAGAGCTTGCAGACAGGAGCGACAGACCCGGTAGCAGCAGATACAACAAACGAATCAGACATCACCGGCGATATCAAGAGGTTCGCAGAGGGAGCGATGACCGCCGCCGCGGCCGTTGGGCTCGCTGCGAAAGATGCAGCTTTTGCGGCCAAGGACGCTGCTATGCCGGTAGCGAAGGACGCTGCCGTGGCTGCCAGAGATACCGCTGTCCCAGCAGCTAATGTGGCATCTGAGAAGGTATGTCAATCACGCCCTTGCCTCGTGACGTCTCGAATGATGCCTAATGATTTGCTCTTTTACAGGTCATGAATGTGGCCGGATACACCAGAGACTCTGCTGTCGATATGGCAGGAACTGCTCGTGACTCTGCCTCGAGTGTCCTGCCGGGGACGAACACCTCCAACACCACATCTCACAAGCCCCATTCAGGCAGCATCGATGAAACCTCCACGGGAATCCCTACAGAGGTCAGGGATTCCATCCTCAAGTCTGGCCGAGGCCCGGAAGCGGCCGGCGATAGACAGGCCGTTCAGGACAAGAGCAGGATGGAGGATGAATTACTATCGAGCATCAGCAGATCAACGGCTGGCTCGGGAGATGTAGGCCGGAGTCAAAATCAGGGCACACAGGCGCTTGGAGCAACACCTGGGAACAGTGGTGGCGAGGCGCACAGGCCGAATCTGTTCACGCAGGACACAGGCAGCTACCGAACCCCTGGCACAGCCGTCGTCCTCGGCACGGATACAGAGCGGGCTTTTCCTCTGGGAGCGAATCACAACGAAGAGCCTGACTTCACCCATTCCTCCACGTCCCTCCCTGGCTTCACCGAGACGCCAGTTGTGACGACAGGCCTCGAGAGCAGGCAGACAGCAGAGACCAGCAGACCTACTGGTCGTGGTGAATATACGCACGAGAGTGCCCCAAGAAGTTACGCTGAGGATGTGGGTAGTGATATTGGAGCGAGTCAGGAGCGAGTTCCTAAGAGTAGCCATGGGGGTCCAGTCCTCGCCGATCTACCGCTGCGTGAGATTGAGGCACCGACGGCTGGTGGTGTGCCAACAAGCCAAAGTCGAAACGAAGCCCCGATCACTGATCAGATACCTGTCCGCGAGTCTGAGGAAACGACAGGATCTGGCACTTACAAGACGTTGAGCTCAGGAACACCCTCTGGAGTTAGGTTTTAAGGCAGTGATGATACTTGGACGAGATACCTAAATAATCAATGACTTCCTATTCCTGTTTTGATACGGTTACCACCGGGCTCAGCCATCCGCATCATGTGATACTGTCAGTGTTGACCTACATGTGAACCTTTAGACGTCTTTCCTTGCGGCAATTGTGTTCTTCGAAACATCTGATTGGGTGTTGAATGTGGCGACGGATTGCCGCCCACGAGCATGTCTAAGACTGATACATCGTGTTGTACAAAAACACTGGTAAAGCAAGCCTCCCGAAGTCTGAGGTCCGTGGCGGCTAGGACTTATTGGGTTTGGAGGATGGAAGATAGCCCCGGGGAATCCCGAGGTGAGTCTCTCAAAGCGCCTATGTTGGACGCTTGCGTTGGCCGGCGAGGCCACAGGATGTCTGGTGGCATATCTGGTGATCGCCGGTGACACAAAGACAGCGGCAATGCTTGGAAGTGTTTGGCCGTGGCCGCAGTCATGTCGTCTCAGGAAGATGAGTATTGCGACAGAAGGTGACCCTTATTGATGCTCGAGATTCGAAGAGCTGCCGTGAGTGAGGTATTCAAGTCAGGACAAAACCATGTTTGGTACCACAAGCTTGTTGAAAGAAGACTTGAACGCTAGCACTTTCCTGTATACGTACCTCGATTTGAGGTGAGACAGTGAGACAGAGAGGTAAGGGGCACGCGCATATCGACCCACTTCGTCAGTGTTCCCCTGAACGAGAGCCACCTTGCCCCTTTTCCCCGACATCTCGCATCTCACAGACTGGCGACACTGTCGGACTCTCGAGATGGTTGTGTTACTCTTATATGGATCATCAAGGCTGAGGACGAAGCCGGCCTGTCCTACCAGTCGCCTGCATGCGAATGGATGGTCATAGGCATAATGGCCGTCCGTACAAGAGCTCCGGGTTGGAGGAAAGCGGTACGGGACGGACGACTAGCTGAATCTTGAGGGTTGAACATGTCAGCTAATTATGTTATAGCTGGGCTGCAAAGGATATCCTCTCGGCCTGAAGGCTTGTTATAAATATCTCCTGCAGCAACTATATAAGCGGCACCTAGACTCTTACTACGTAACACTAGTAGGACCTGTAGTTCATGATGTGTACTATGTACATAGTTCATCCCGGACCCTCATCGATAGTACATATGTCCGTTGTCGATCATGTTTAATGTTCATCGCCAAGCTTTCTTCCGAATGCTTAAGCTTCTTGCCAAGAGATATCCCTAGGTCTTGTTATTTTGATATCCACAGCATCAACATGGGCAGTCATCTAAATGACAGCAACACGATCCTCATCTAAAATATCCTTTTGTGGCGGCTCGTCCTGGCCTTTGTGGAAAAATTGGAAAACCTTCCCGGAATGGACCTTCAGCCTCCACTCTCCGGGCCCGACCAGGGTGTTCCGGACACACTTTTGGTGGCAACGTACTTAAATCATACTTGCATTAGTTTCTGTACGCAGTTGTTCCCCAATGTTAAGCTTGCATGGCTTAGTTTTGAGTATATGCCCACACGTTGTACAACAACAGGAGTACAGATTTGTATATAAATCGTCCGTATCCTTCTCAGCAGCATCGAGATTGCCTTTGCCTCCTTCAGTTCCCAGGCAACCAGACTAAAAGTCTTTCCTTTCATTACCATACACGTTCTCGTTGACGTTCCTTTTGCACTTCATTGACTGAAGGCAAATTTACTGATCCGTCGTCCACTCTTTCCAAAAGCTGGTCTAATTGCATGTAACTTATATATCGAGCTACATAAACCCATGCTCACACGACTCCCACAGCACAAAATCTGCGACATGTCTTCCCTCGCGGCCAAACTCGTCGCTGCCGCCATCTTCGGTGCTACTTCCGTGGCGGCTCACGGTTACGTGAAGGCCATCAATGTCGCCGGCACATACTACGACGGATACAACCCTACCACGGACCCTTACAAGTCGGACCCCCCAACGGTCGTTGGCTGGACGGCGTCCGATACAGACGAGGGATTCGTTGCCCCTTCTTCCTACGCCTCTGCTGATATCATCTGCCATGTGGATGCCAAACCTGCCGGGGGCTATGCCACGGCCAACGCCGGGGACAAGATCGAGCTGTACTGGACTGACTGGATATCTTCGCACAAGGGTCCTGTGCTCGATTACCTGGCCAAGTGCGCCGATGATGACTGTGTCAATGTTGACAAGAACACCCTGGAATTCTTCAAGATCGACGCTGTTGGCCTAGTCGATGACTCTGACCTTCCTGGTACTTGGGCATCTGGTATGTTCCAGTTTTTCAGCCATATATACTCAATCTCTCTAACCTCCCTTGATTATCTAGATCACCTGATCGACAACAACAGTTCCTGGGTCGTTAAAATCCCCTCCGATCTTGCATCTGGCAACTACGTCCTCCGTCACGAGATCATTGCCCTCCATTCAGCCAAGGAATCCGACGGTGCCCAGAATTACCCCCAGTGCTTCAACCTCGCAATCACTGGAACTGGCTCCCTCCAGCCAACCGGGACCCTTGGCAAGGCCCTCTACGCAAAGTCTGCCCCTGGAGTCCTGGTCAACATCTACAAGAGCATGTCCAGCTACGCCGTCCCGGGTCCCACCATGATCGCCGCCGGCACGAACTTGGCCCAGTCCTCGATCGCTATTACTGCTCGTGCTACGGCTGCGACTGATGTCTCGGTTGCTCATGCCAAGTCCTCTCATTCCGTCACTGGGGTGACTAGCAGCGTTGCTGCCGCTGCCCAGAAGACCTCGGCGGCTTCGGATACTGCCAACTCGGCTGCCAAGTCTTGCAAGATGCGCCATCATGCCCGTCACGTCCTGAAGGCTTAACTTATTCACTCGCAAGTCATTGGAAGGGATAGGAAGCAATACTTCCTTTGTGTGTAAAGTGTATAACCAGGCTAGTAGTTGGGTTTCTTTTGGCCAGGGTCAAGTCATGGGGTTTTGGTTGTAGGAGTTTACCTTCTTGGTTTGAGATTGTAGGACGGAATCGCTATAAGTCGACAAGATGGCCAGATCCTGGTGGTTTATGGTGGACTGGACTCGATGTGAGTGTATTTGTACTGATTTTACGAGACTACTACATGCATGGGCTTCCCTCCCCCAGGAAACAATGATATGGCCAACGCCAGTACACCTAGAGTGGGAATTAGAGTGCGACGTCTGCTCATAATGCCCATCGGCAAACTCCATTTTCGCAGCTTCCTGCTGTCTGGCATTGAGATCCCGATTGCCGAAAGAACTTATTCATTTGAGGCTGCTCCCTCAGCCGTCACAGTCAGTTGATCTGGATCAGCTTTGACTGTACGAAGGCCACGCTGAACAGTAGTAAGAATAGTTTGAGAGTGAGAAAAGGACTATAGCGAGCAAGTAAAACAATGGGAGTAAGAGTGCATTGCTTTGTGACAAATATCATGATTCAATTGAGCGAGTCTGAGGGAAGGAAGACCCCTGTATATATCTGAACCATCATTGATGCAGTATGTAGGGTCTTCGTGACCACATGGGACTGGATTAGCTATATCACTTTTTATAGCTATTATTATATGCTATTCAAGCTAGATACTAGAATTTTCGACGCAACTTACATGAGAATTCATTCTGCTTGGGCTCCTTTCTCTCCTGGCCTACCTATAATTCAGGTACCAAGTAGGTAAGTCTCCATGGAAAGCCGGCTTAAGTACTTACTTAAGTACCTAATCTTCACACTGTTGAAGGGATATAACAGTCTAGGAAGAGAAAAGTTATTTCAATGTGTTGTGACAACGTCATAATCTAGTAATATAACAGAGAGGAGCTCTTACTATTAAGCCTATATATTATTGCAATCTCCAGCTGGTTGATTCCAAGTTTCATGTAGACTTTCATGTAATATGCAGCCATGAAGGATCATGGCGCAGCATGTGCTGTGGCTTGACGGCAATTCGTGGGTGCCACAGACGTCATTAGCTTACTCAAGTACCCCCCCCCCCCTACTCAAGGTAGGTACTTAGGTACTTAAGTACTTAATTATGCAGATATCAACCGGAACTTCGAATCCCCAAGGTGGGCCTGCTCCATCCCCATCTTCCTGAAGATCAAGCCCACGCCTGATACGCACATCAGCAAAGCACACCAGTAATAGTACAACAGCAAAAATGGACTTGTCTTCCGACGCACCTATGCACAAGATCAAGCCTAATCTGTCCGGCACTCAAGAAACACTCCTTGACATCCTCCAATGTCGTGCCTACGATGCCAAGTCAGCCAACCCGATATTGAACGACCAATATGCCGTGCGCATCGTAGACCAGCTCGACTATGACTTCGCAAGGCTGGGCTCGGCGAGGAGGAAGGCAGCCATGATTTCCGTGCGCACCAAGTGGCTGGACCGCTTCGTCGCTGACTTCCTGCAGCAGGCGAGGCAGCAACGGGAGCCCGTGACGGTCCTTCACCTCGCCGCCGGGCTGGACACGCGCGCCTTGAGGCTCCAGGAGGTATGTGAGAACGGTGATGGGGGCAAGGACCCGCTCGTCCGCTGGGTGGATGTCGACCTGCCCGATGTCGTCGAGGTGAGGCGGAAGCTGGGCCTGCCGGAGCCAGAGGCCAGGCGCATGCAGTACCAGCTCGTCGGCGCGAATGTCACGTCGGAGAACTGGTTGCCGGAACTGGGCCTTCCCCGTGACAGGGCCACATTCGTCGTGTTTGAGGGCTTGACGATGTATTTGCAGCCGACTCAGGGGCGCAACCTGATTGAGACGTTGACAGGCTACTTCGTCGGCGGAGGGAACCAGATGGCCTTCGATTGCGTGAACTGGCTCACGATTGCGTGTCAGAGGCTCGAGCCCATGCTAGCCAAGACCGGGTCGTGCTTCACATGGGCTATCAATGAGCCAAGGGATATGGAAGACTGGCATCAGGGCCTTCGGCTGAGGGACGAGGTTCTGGCTGTGGACAACCCTGAGAATGCCAAGTTGCATCCTTTCTCGAGGTGGATATGCTGGTTTTGTTCGTGGATTCCGGGACTACGGACGATGTGGAGGTATGTCAGGGTTGAATGGTGATATTACTCGGGAGACAAACTGTTGTGATTTGGTCGTGTCTCAAGACAATGCACAAGACTCTAGCGCCCCTTTCTCCATTTCGTTCTTTGACTGTCAGGCTAGATCAAGTCTAGCCATTGTTATCTAGCACTTGAGAATGTTTCTGTCTGGACCATCTGAAACACATGTTCTATTGCCACTTGGAAGCTCCTTGTCTACAGCCATGCTCAATTGTTCAATGGCCAATGACAATAGCCTTGTCAAAGTGTACTCTTCTTTGCCGAATCCTCGAGTTGAACAATCGCCCATGGCTTTGTTTAGATAAAGGCGTGTCCTCCTTGTGTTAATCGTCTTGGATATTGCGAGATAGATAAAACCGAAGATAACTTCTGTCCAAAACCTTGTGGAGTGGACTCCCCAAACTGCAAGTTTTTCGGAATTAGCTTGGCTTGAGACCTTGGTCTACACAAAACCAGTTTTGCAAACATGTCACTTACATTTTTCAAAGACTTTGACTTGGCATATATCGAGGAGTTTATCTTCTCGGATGCCAGCCTTGTCACCATCGTTGATTCGGATTTTCTTCCTCAAGGGGGCAGTTCTAACCAGGTCGAGCAGGCCGAGCCCATTGATGATCATGAAAATACAGCCCAGCGTCAGACTAGCATTGCAGAGTATTATATTCGCGGGCTCACATGGCTGTTCAGGTTTCAATCCCGGTCTTCTCAGAGTGACCTTCATCGCATCAGCTCGAACTCTTCAGCAGCCTCATACTCCAGCCAGCGTCTTCATGAAGCCCTGCGTGCTCAACGAAGCTTTACTGCTTTTCCAGAATTTCGAAGCAACCCGACCTTCTTCCAACGCAAGGCCCCTCTGCAAGGTCGGTATAGGAGTCTGCAGGGCAAGACGCTCAACGCTATGCGTCCTGCCACTGGTCCTACCGCTTGAAGAACGAGCCCAGTCCGGAAGGGATTGGCAGTATCATCACGTGGGTGGGGACTTATATGTATTTCACCTCACCTGCGACGTCATCTTGAGGATCTGGTCCCGCCCTATGAATGATAATCCGGGCAATTTGCTCCAGAACGTTACATACAGGGAGAATCTCAGATGGGGAATCTTCTGGACCACAGCAACTGCTTGTATGTTTCGTATTGCAAATCATCTTTATATCCCATATCAGATGGGTAAGTCTATTTTTCCTAAGAACCTGCCTGCGAAAAGCTGGCTTTCCCTTTTTCTTTTATGTCTACGGTTAGATTCTCATAATGGACTGCAATGGTTCGCGTTCCAAGGATTCATCTCGAGGCGCACGGTCTGCTACTTCGGAGCAGTCTTGATCCGAAATGAGATCGCAAAATGGTTGGTTATCTGCCATGGAGTTGATACTAGGATCGAGATCGACGTGGACCTATCAAAATCAAAGTAGGAGAACTGAACCCTCCGGTAGTGTATGCCTGGCATGGTCTTATTATCTACACCTCGCCGGGGTAATAAATGTTAAATCTGAACCGTACTGACAGGGGGCAGTCCCACCGAAATGCAACCAAGGTGAAAGGTATGATTGGCTTCAAGCCAGGGCTATCTGGAAGCTATCCTCAGAAAGGAACTCCCAGACCGGCTTAAGGGAAGTGACTTTTCTCCCAGTTTCTATGCAAAGCTACCTGGGTGGGAATATAATCGGGGCAGTGTAACCCGCCCCTGTCGGTACGGTTCAGAATCAACATTTATTTCCCCGGTGAGGTGTATAGGTGCAGAGGCCGTCAATCCACTATTGCTATATTGATTCGATGTTTGAGCGCTAGTTTGTTCCTCTTGCATATTTGAAGTGACTGAGTACCAAGAATCATCCTCAACAGCAGTATCAATGAATTAGTTTGAACTGTTCCAATCATAGTCACTTTGCTGTTCTAAGAGGGCAGAAGAAGGAGAGGAGAAACCTCGATATCTCATAACTAATGGCTCTTATCGGTGCTCAAGCCATTGGCTCTGTTGGTGTCTCTTCTTCGTTTTGAAATTGGAGCTGTTGTTGGAAGCATTTAGATATCTCCACCGTGAGTCCAGTAGGTATTACCACTTGGTACCTACTTCTAAGGTCAGTGGCATGAGATCTTGTAGGCACACATGCCAACTCAATGCCCACGTACCGGTATCTTTCTGGGCATTGGAGCTGGTTCCTAACCCCGGCCAGTTACATATGGCAAACGAGGGCCGGATTTATATATCTATCCTCAGGGGTTCTACATCCTGAGCATCACTCTAATAGTGGCAAAAGAAGTGTTGATCTTGGGATCTCATTACCGAGATCGACATCACCCAAGTAAATCTTGACAGCGCACTGCCCTGACGACGTATGATGAGATATGCTTGACTTGATGGATTCCCTTTTGCAAGACTGAGATGTCAATAGGGAAGACGATCACAGTACGGCCCAGAATCAAGATTCGCTCTCGTTCCGCAAGCCCCACACGCCCACTACTGATATGCGGTTCAGTGTGTTGCGCACTTCCGGAAATGCTTCGCCTATCGTCGCCGCCCCTGAAACGGGTTGTGGTGGAAGCGTTCTGAGATACGGTGAAGATGGAACGCGTACGCATGGAAACGAACTACATTCCCAAGTAGGTAGTGGTCGTCCCATGCCATCCCCGAAGCGTCAGCGGCTGGTTGACGTTGATGGTATATCTTTGTCATTGTGGAGCAGCGACAAGGCACGGATGGAGATATGACGCCAACCACGACGATCTTCCTCCCAGTTGTCTCTTGCATCTATTCCTGAACCTGGTGTGACACGTGAGATGGGTTGGCGATAACTTTGAACCCTGCTCTTAGCACTCTGAAACTATGAGGCTTCATGGAGCCTCTATTTCCCCGTTCAACCAGCCTCGTCGGAGGTTCCGCTCCGCAGTTGTCCAGTGGAGTGTGAGCAAGCAGGAAATATGAACAAGACGCAGGTTGATAAAAGCAATGAAGGCGGCCGGGCCGTCCAATCTTGATCAAGTCTCGTTCAACCGGCCGACTCACTCCTCCAGGATAATTACCAACACCATGCGGGCCCGTACCAAACAAGGAGCCAGGAAGGCGGGGCCTAGGTTTCTGACCAAGATTCCCTCCAGCGGAAGTCAACGAAAACCAGCAACACAAGCGGCCCTCGAGTATACACGAAATAATCTCGGTCTCCAGCCCGATATCACCACTCGGCCCGGCATACACCCTGAGCATGAGTTGAACTGGTGGCAGCGGGTGCGCTTGGTCTTCCGGGAACCGTTCCTGGAATTCTGGGGTGTCCTTGTCATGGTGTTGCTGGGAAGCTCAACTGTAGCGATGGCATATCTCAGCCAGTACAAAGATGGGAACTGGCTGACTATATGTTTCGGGTAAGTCGCTAACCATAGTCCCCCCTGTCCTGCCGTATCTGCACATGTGTCCACGCTGAGACTGACTCAACATTGGCGGCTGTCCAAAGGTGGTCTGCCGGCATGATGTTCGGTATCTACGTTGCTGGCGATTCTGGGGCTTATCTGAACCCGGCCATGACCCTGACCAACTGTGTCTTCCGCGGTCTACCTATAAGGAGATGGCCCAGCTACGCGCTTTCTCAGGTGTTGGGCTCTTTTTGTGCACAGGGTCTTCTCTACGCGAATTATATCTCAGCAATCGACCAATTCGAGGGAAAGGGCATACGGTCCCTTCCGCCTAGCGAAACCTCAACGGCGAGCTTCTTCTGCACATTCCCTGAGTCCTTCACGCCGATAGGGAGTCGATTCTTCTCCGAGTTCATTGCCAACTTCATGGTTACGTTCCTAATTTTCGGAGTGAGAGATGAGAACGGCGCTGACCTGGTACGTTTGCATCAACACGGCTGCCTTTCGATAGTCGAGGTAATTCTTCCTTTTAAACACCAAGCTGACAGCGATATTAGAAAGGAGGCGGCTTCTTCGTTATTGCTTTCTTCTGGCTGAACTTCGTAATGATTGCGGCTTTTGGGTGGGAGACTGGGTAGGCAGGCTTACGAGGCAGTTCGTCCAGAGCCATACAATGACTGACTTTGGCAATACAGATCACCCTCCAATCCCGCTCGAGATCTCACTGGGAGAACGTGGCTGTCAATCTTGGGCTACAAGAATGCTTGGTCCTCGTATGACTACTACTTCTGGGTAAGCCTTTCCACCATTTCAATCTTCTAAATTTGCACGGCGATCCGTTGTGCTGACATGCTCCAGATCCCCGTCTTCGTTCCGTTCATCGGTTGCTTTTGCGGGGCCCTTGCCTACGACATCTTCATCTACACCGGCGATAGCCCCATCAACAATGGCGAATGGAACCCCAAGCGACTATGGGATGCCCTTCTCGTCAAACTCGGGATAAGAGAGAAGAAACGTCAGGGAGACGAGGAAAACCTGGAAGAGAAGAGAGACCACGAGGAGGAAGACTTGGGACCTTCCCCTATTGCCAGGCTCCATAACAGGCCCTCGATAGATGAGGAGAGAGGGAGCGATAACTCCAGCGATATCACCCGGTCCGGAATCCAGGGGGACGATTGGGTCCCACCAACCGGGCCAGAATACAGTGACGCCCGTGACGAGACGTACACCGCAAAGCCCGGCGAGAGAAAGTCAAGGTTCCCTCGGGAAGACCGACTTACCCACCAAGAAAACCCAAGGTTCCCTCGCGAAGAGCAGCCCTACACACAGGAGGCGGACATGCATGATGAGCGGAACCCGGACGGGCGGATGCGAATCAATGAGCCGATCGATATCACGCACGCCCAGAAGGATGGGCTCAGAAACATGACGGGGAAGAACGACACGACAGTGCCGCCAGTATACAAAGGCATGCCAGGAATGAATGGAGAAAGAATTAGGGAGAAGAACAACAAGTCAACGGGCTATGACAATCCCAAGTAATGAAAGGTGGCGTAGAGAATTGGGACCATGATGGACATCTGGGCATGAGACATTGGGCTGGCTTAATTTCATTGTTTTGGTGGAAGGTTTCTAGCCTACTTAAGTACGTAAGTACAAGTAGTCTTCAGCGATTCGGAGATGAGTGGTCATGAATCTTGCAGATGCCTTTGCCTGGTACACACTGTCCTCAAGAAGACAACAACATCTTATGCTGCCTTACCGATGTGGACGTACTTGATACCCATGCATATGCTTTAAGAACATCCTGTACGTAGTCACATTGAGAAAGTAAGGCTCCATAAAGTGACCAGGCTGTAATACGTAAGAATTGACTCTCGACTAACAAATAAAAGGAAGAGAACGACAACCGGGGGGGGGGGGTAAAATTATAAACACGGCCCGGTTCGTACTTCGTATAGTTTCCATAGCTGACCCAAGTCCAACTATTATTACCCACGGACCGCCTAAGCAAACAAAGCATTGAAACCCCGTACAAAAAACAAAAGAAAATCAAGAAGACAAAAAAGATCGTAGCCAATTGTTCTCCTACTCGTCGGTACCGTGCTTTCTTTTCCTGTGCTTTTGCATGTTGTCCATTCTTGTAAATTCCTTGTCACAAATCGTGCAAGTTGCGTTGAACCGTCGAATACCCAATTCGTTCGCGTAGCTGGGGTGAGCAACCCTAATATGCCTATACAAATCCCGTCGGTGGGCTTTTTTTTCTGGGCAAATATCACATTGAAGCTGCGGATCATGGGAACGCTGGTGTTTCCTGAATTACAGTCAGTTTCTGCAACCCATGTAATCATGCCTGATCACTGCCACCTTTCGTTCACTGCGAGAAGGATGAACCGTCACCGGGGATGTGTAACTCACCTTAGACGGCTGGGTATTCTGGCTTCGAAGCCACATTGGCATACTAGATTCGGCCCTGAATGGGTGTTGACTTGCGGTGTTGGCTGGCTTGAGCCTTCCTTGGCTGGGCCACTGGTAGAGCTTGAAGTGTCCGTCCACGAAGGACTGGATTCGAGGGAAGTTACCTTGGACTCGGGTGCTGGTGCGGGTTGTAAAAGCCGCAGTCGACGTCTGGGTTGGGCCGAGACGTTTGGTTGCTCAGTCGAGGGTGATGGTGAGTTCTGTGGTTTGTTCAGGTTTGACGTTGATAAAGGATTATATTGGCTCAGAGCTTGGCTCATCGAGTCGAGTTGACGTGGCTGTATCGTAAGGGGGCTAGTCCAGGGCTGGGACGACTCGAGGTCGTCTTGGAAACGGACTGAGTGTGGATATGGTTGACCATGAATATTGTTGATGTCGAATACTGGTTGATTTCTTGAGTCGATGGTCGATATGTTTGGTTGTGTCTCCACACTTTCTTCTTCACACTGCTCGAAATTGACATAATCGCGAAGCATTGCGTCTCCGTCTGGGTCGATGTTCGACTCCATGATTGTAGAAAGATGATTTGTTTGTCTTGGCAATGTTCGCATTGATATATGAGGGTGTTCTCGTCGTTATGTTGTCGTGCAGCGTCAATCCGTTCCTGAACCAAGTCCAGGTCAACAGGGTCCCGGTCTATCGTATGTTTGGTTAACCTTTTCCTTTGAGCAGGACTGGGTATTAGTTCGCGGGGCTTAACTTACCACTGAGGCAGGCTGTCTGGGGCCTGCTCTACGGTGACATACGGGACGAAATGATCCTCGCCCTCCTGTCTTGGGAGTCCAAGGCCATGTTGGATGACCTTGGACCCCCAAGATCCTGTACGAGATACGCTTTTACCATCGCGTTCCCGGGCAGGAGGGCAGCGTTCACTCGGGAACACGGTTGTTGTAAAAGCGTATCTCGTACAGGAATAGAAGGATCTTGGTCCAGTGTGTCGGTTGTGCGCTGTAATGCCTCCGCTCAACCCGGTGACCAGGCTGAGACGGAGGCGAGTGAACTAACTGTGAAGAAGCCCAAGTATGTCTTGGGGGAATTGGCGTTGGAAGGGGTATGTATGTCCTGTAGAGAGAAGTCGGTAGCTTGAAGAAGAGGGAGAAGCTCTTGGACGTCGTCTGGGGGAGACGAGGCCCTCATGCTGGCTTTTAATCATGGTCGAAAGTAGGGAGTAACTGTAAAGGCGCGACCTGCAGTATACAAAGTTCTTACTTTTCTGGGCGGAGGCTGCGCAGCAAAAGCCATAGAACACAAGTAGTTCTTGGGTATCGCAATATCATCCTCTGAGGACTGTCCTTCATTGGTTCATTCTGGAGGCCCGCCAGTACCACCCTAACACATGAACTGATGCACGTTGTTGTATATATGACTCCACAACTACCTAGGTACGTAGATACTTCAATAGGATTTACTGGCAAAAATGTTCAGATTGCATTGCGACGAAAAAGAAATTTCGAGATTTCACCTCTTAGTTGCATCGGCAGCACTCCACCGTAGCAGCACTACGTGTCTAATAACGCCCAGCTTCCGTATTAATACCAATTACAGAGAGAGGGTAAATCTGCTGCTTGAGACCAACACCAGATCACTATCTACGCACGTGGGACTCAATTTGGGTAGGTTATGCCAAGTCGTCTGTATCGGCGGGGCCCTCGAGTGCTCACTCAATGAACCACAGTGAGATCCGCATTAGTTCATGTATCAAGATGTATTTACGAGCAAGGGGATGGTCTCTCGGTCTTGCCTTTGCTCCCAAGTTGTATCGCTACCAGTATGTCCAAGTCTTGAATGACTTTCTAAGTTAAGTAAGTTAGCAAGGTGGAGAAGAGTGACTATGGACAGTGAACTCGTCATAATAGTACTGGTGCCTCTCAAGAACTGCCTTAATCTGGTTTTGAATTCTTACATCTTGTTATGGTCTTCGGTAACTTATATTTCTAATGATTCGACTCCTCAAAATACGAACGATATAGTATCCGCCGCTTTCAATCCTGACCGATCCTCCATATTATTGGTATACATATTCACCCCAGGACCGCAGACTCCGACCTGTGTTGCTCACTTTCCATTTAGCTGGTGATTATTGTCGCTGTTCACCTCTGAGCATCTGCCTGTCCAGGTGCGCTTGATCTTATTGAATCACAGCTGGTATTAGCCTACGTCTGTCACCTCTGGGACGCCGTGCTGTAGTGCTGTAATCCTTAAATGGAGAGACTCCTCTCAAGACCATTGGATCGGTCGTTCTTTTGAGATCAGAGAAGTATACCCTAGGGTATACAACCTCATTACCAGACAAAACTCGGCATTTGATTCATGGTCTCGAACAGCGTTGGGCGCGAGAGAAAACAGTGTCTAGTCAGGAAACAGTGCTGCGTAGGAGACCTCGGGGAAGGTGATACATACAGGGTGTTTGGCACTCATTCCAAACCTGGACCAACGGACCCTGAATCTCCATATATTCGGTGCGGCCAGATGCGAGTTTCAACCATCGACAAACTTCCAGTGTAGACTGCTTTGGCGCACCGCGATAGCAGTCGTAATACAAGAGTCTGCGAGTGAACCACGGTTGAGGACGCCCTCAAGATAATACGTTGCAGCCATTGGCTAGACTGCGATACTCTAAATCATGGTGTGTAACACGATAAGCACCTATATCATTAATGGGCTGTCTCACCGCCTCAGCTGAGAGGACAGTTTCAGGCACCTGGGCAAGCATTGTGTCGGCAATTCTAGATATAAGTCTGAGTGCACTTACTTCCTCTCCAGTCCATGCATTCACCTTTATTTCCACTCTTCTACGACACGCTATCAAGAAATGTCTGGCTGCCAACGTGTGAACTGCTCGAATTGGGAGCAATTGTACCACCGGCCCCTGGTGGCCAACGACGATGTAGCGGGAACAGGAGTAAGTAGCACTACCACCACTATCAAAATGACCCCATTTCTGCTATAGATTGCGCTGTTATTCTGATTAATGGGTTTCGCAGTTCATTGTAGGGTTTCTTGGTACTGGATACCTCACATTTTTCGTCCTGTTAGCCCATTATCTGGTCTCGTACGATCCTAAGGTTTACCCTTTCGACTCCAACGACACCTTCGTTTCTGGAACCACCAGGCCGACATGGTGGAGGCCTAATCCCATCGATGTCATGGTCTTGTATTGGATACGTAGTCTTGCGAGGCGTTTGTCGCCTAGAGCAATGCTAATCAGCCGGCCACGGCGATTCAAAAACGCTTTCAATACGGTAAGTTATCATCTTAGGTTCTCTAGGCAACAAGCACTTTGTTTCCCGATTCTTGATGTTGACTGCCTGCTTCTTATGCAGGCAATTGTTTCCATGTGTGATGTCCAGCTCTTCAATGGACTTGGCATACTCACCAGCGGCTTTTTGTCCATGAACTGCGGGCTTCAGGCATATCATTGGCAAATCATTGTCTACCTCGCCTGGTTTTCTAGTGTCACACATCTCTCCGGCCTGATGGTATTGAGACAGTATCTGAGCCGACATCCTATGGAGACCTATGTTCGATACAGCCTGATGTTGGTCCTCGTCATATTCCTCATTGTGGCCATTGTTCCCACTGGATATTTCAACTGGGTCGCAGTGGAAAGTCTAGGTTGGGCAGGTTCTGAGTGCCCAATATCATTACTTGAGGGCAGTATTATCGTCACAGCAGCTAAAGCCTCCTCACCCGCGAAGTGCTTTCTCGATATCAAGTTGGGAACAACAATTTTTGACGGGATTGCCAATCGCACTTCTTCCTCCAAGGACTGTGCCGACTCTTGGCTATTCCCGGCGGCCGGGGTTCAACCACTGGGGGATACAGCAGCTTTCCAGTCTATGATTATCTCCATTGTCCTCCTGTTCTTCGGGTTCCTCTCTCGTTCTATCAGGCTCTCCAGGACCATATCCATGGCACTTCATACGAAGGTTCGGCAGCCTCTCAGCATTTTAGCCCAAGGATGTTTGGTAAAGCTGATGGGAAACTCTTCACAAATATCGACGGAGAGACAGTGGCGTCGTCGAGCACTGGTTACCAATCCCTTGTTGGCCATATTTCTCACATTCCGACTCAACTACGACTTATTTGACTCCATGCTAGCAGAGGTAAGATCCGGAAAATCCGCACAGGTCCCTCCTGCGATGGAGCATACTGTCTGGCTAACCAAACAAATTCGAAACAGTTGTACTGGCTGCTGGTACTATTACTCTGGGGCACCCTGAAGCTCTATTCGGCTCGCTCGGATATTGCCATGGTAAACGCAGAAATGCAGTGGAGTTTTGGACAAATGCTATCCGCGCTGCTCCTTATAGCCCCTGTTTGGTCCATGGCCGTTGGCTTCACGGATGACATTATATACGAGAGCGCACAAGACGGGTTCAACATAGCGAGTCTTGAAGACGAGCCTTCCTCATACACACATGCAGATATGCAACATCGCACTCTGGCTTACGACTTGAAGACTAGAGATTTTTATCAGACTGCACCTTGGTTTTCTTGCTGTCTGTTCATGGCTTGTTCCACCATTATATATCAGACCATCTTCCAATTTTTCTTCGTCCTGACAGATTGGCTAACACTCTTAGAATATTGGGTTACCGACTTCGGTGCCCTGTATTTCTTTATTTTTGCATATTCTGGCTCCCTCCAATCAAGCATTCTCTATGGATTATGGATGGACCGTTGGCTTTGTAGGTTTCCGGAACGGATAAGGAGACGGCGTTATGCATTTTGGGGGGTTTCATTGCTTGTCTGGGGGCATTATGCAGTTGTCTTTTGTTTTGGTTGGATGCTGTTCTTGCCGTATTATGTTATCATTGGTGTATATGTTGCTAGCACTGCCGCCCTGAATCTTGTGTACTTAGGTATCTTTGCTGCAAGAAATGTATAAGGCTGGCAGGGAAAGGTCATGACTACGACCACGAACTCATTGTCGATTTCCACAATATTATGGGTGTCGTCATGTACTGCTTCATAAATGGTCAATATGGTTCTCTTCTGAGAAGAGTGTAGTGACAATTCGCATCTTATCCATATGTTTATCTTGCAAGTCATATTCTAGATCGAGATGTGTGTCTCTTCTTTCGGATCCTGGGTTCAGTTGCTATTCATCGTAAACAAGCTATCCTTAGACCTCAGTCGAGTAGAAACTTCCCCTTGACGTTCCCTGCGCTACAGTATCATACACATTGCGAATAATAACTGTTCTGCACATTACAAGTCGACCCGCTCGCACAAACGGTGCAGCCAGTATACCCAGTGCCACCACATTGCCCATACGCGCTCACGGTACACGTGCTTGCCGCCGCGCTGGATGCTATTGTGCTACTGCTCTTAATCGTGGAAGTTGAGAGAGTTGTGGTGCTGCTGGCCTTGGTCGAAATGCTTGTCGTCTTGGCGCTTGAACTTGTGGCCGAGCTGGTCGACTTTACACTCGTCGAAGACGTCGTCTTCGATCCGGTTGTGGTCGTGATGCTGATCTTTGTCGAAGTGTTGGACGATCCCCCACCGCCGCTTACTGTCCCTGAAGCATAGAATACACCTCTTCCATTCGTCCCCACGTAGACTTGACCTGCTGTATTTCCTGATCCGGCAACCTTGCAGCTGCTGATGGCCCCGAAACC
Source organism: Cytospora chrysosperma (assembly GCA_016808195.1). NCBI lineage: Eukaryota > Fungi > Ascomycota > Sordariomycetes > Diaporthales > Cytosporaceae > Cytospora > Cytospora chrysosperma. The sequence goes on along the minus strand of MU179926.1, from coordinate 9,263,639 downwards.
TTGGGTTCCTTGGATATCTGTCCAGGTGGAGCCGTCGTCTGCAGAAGCATAGAGCTTATTACCCGAAGGCCCGGTGCCAAACGCGTAAATGTTCCATGTTGATCCTGAACCCAAGCCAAGAGAGATTTGTTGTGTGGCAGACAAGCTAGTTGACAGTTGAGCAAAGGAAGTGCCATAGTTAGTCGATTTGAAGATTCCCTTGTCAGTCGACACGTATACTGTTCCAGCTACGGTCGGATGTGGCGCGATGTCGACCACAGAAGTTGCACTACCCAAAGACCCAGCCGTTGTGAACGAGGAGCCTGTGTCGGTCGACACGTAAAAGGATCCCGAAGAGCCGGCGTAAAAGACCGTGCCGTTGCGCTTGTCACTCGCGATCACCGCACCTGAATACAAGCCCTTCACTGCGGCGAAAGTGCTCTGATACTGTGAACGCAAGACGCCAGAGCTTGAGCTTGACCAGAGGATGGTATCAGCATCAGCACCGAAAGCTAGACTCCCACCGTAGTCGGTAGTGCTTGAGCCATAGTCAATGTTCCAGCTTGCGCCACCGTCACTGCTGATAGATATCATCTGTGAACCGGCTGCGTTTCCAACTCGAACGACGTTCGCCGGCTCGTTTCCAGCATAGTCTGCGTGTATTCGTTCAGAAATGTCAATAACCAGTTGGGTCGGGGTGCACTCACCAACATCAGTCGACGATGACCAGAAGGGATTCTCCCATGCAGTCGCAGGGCTGGTCTTCAGATCCGACGCACTCGCGAAGGTGAAGCCATTGTCGTCTCCAACAGCGATCAGGAGCTCGCTTCCACTGGGGACGGACGCCACATTCTGCACAGAGAACTCCTCGATCCCGTCTGCCAAGGACTTTATGGTGACATTATGCGTCGTATCCCAGTTAGTCAGGTCATGCCCACCAAAGATGGTCAGTCCGGTACCATATAGCCAATGGTCACTGTCAAACGGGTCGATCTCCAAGGACTCGATCATCCAGCCGAGCTGTTCCGCGTCGGTGACTGAGATGAAACTCTCGTAAATCCATGGCGCCATTGACGTCGAGATGCCGTAGTATCGATCCATGCTAGGATAGCTGGTCCATTGCCAGATTGGCGACCACGTCGCCCCAGAGTCAGTAGACCGGAACAACTGGGCATCTGGCCACCACGAGTTCAGCGCCGCAACTACAAGCGTGCCTGGGTTCAGCATATCCAGCCCAAGACCACCGAATCCAAAGTATAGATCCGATCCAGAGACAGGCGTGATGTTAGTCCATGTGCTATTAGTCAAGTCGTATCGGTAGACCGCCCCGTTGAGCCCATCATACGGTCCAGTGCCGTCCGCATATGTGATGTATAAAGCCTTCTCAGTTGGTTGCAGCTTTCCTTTATGTGGGAAGAACGTCCCTGGCTGGCCAGATACAGCTGACCATGTTGACCCGGCGTCCGTCGACTCCCAAATAGCTTCTTGAGTGCCGTTGCTCGCGACGCCCACAAAGATCCTCGAAGTGGCTCCGTTGGTCGTTCCAGAAGTGGTGTCAAAGGTGATCCAGGCGAGACCCTGGAGGTCACTGTTATATCCGGTCGTATCGCTTGGCACAGGGGCATAGTTGCCTGTCGCTGTGAATGAAGTCACATTACTGAAAGTGGCACCTCCATCTGTTGATTTCCAAAGACCATTGCCGCTGCGGGCACCATAGTAGATGATATCGGAGTTGGCAGGATCCACAGCCAGACGTTCGCCCATGCCTCTACCAGGCATGTTGCCGCCGACCTTGAATGTCAGGTTGGCGAAGCTCCAAGTAGCACCTTGGTCCGAACTTCGGGCGATGGCGCCATTGCTCGGGTCCCAACTAGATTGAGGTCAGTGGCACTATATCGGTATCATCTGTCGGGTATAGAGACAAACCTGTTGGTGTACATTCCCAAAGTAATATAGACTTTTGAGTCATCCTGAGGATCGACAGCCAAGGCATCGACTCCCCATCGGTTCCTGTGGTGATATTTGTTAGCTACGAGTGCATCTGTACGACTGCCGAAATTATCCACTCCATCTCACCATGCTGGATCCGTGGTAATGCTGTCCGTGATGGCCGTCCAAGACTCATCTGCATTCATTCGATACAGACCACCAATGTCCGTACGAGCATACGCAAGTCCCTGTGTCTTTGGGTGGAAGACGATTCCCGGCACGAAGCCGCCTCCGCCCCCGATGTGAACATTGCTCCACGAGAAGGCCGCCCTAGCAGGACCGACCAGCGCCGTGAGCAGCTGGAGGCAGCTGAAACACTTCATGGCTATGAAGTACTTAATCCAAATCAACAAACGTGAAGAGGGATGGGATGATAGCTCGTCTATCCGCCGCGTGAGCCTCAACACATGGCGGAAGTGACATGTTTATAGAGCCAATTTATTTTTTGTCATAGTGGCCCGCGAGCCAAGCATGAAGGTACTAGAATACGCGTTACACATAGAGTCAGTTCATGGCTAAGCGTCGTGACAATGGAATCGTGCCACGACGGGATTCCCGAAAGTGGACGCTCCATCACGGAGGCGGCATGGCAAGAACATGCAAAATGTGGAATGGAAAAGGAATGGAGCCAGATGTCATTGAGAAGATTTCCCACAAATGATCATCGGCCAAAGTTGTGTGTTTGGGAATTCCAGGTTTCAAAAAGCGACTGTTCTTTCGTCCGGTTCCGAATTGAATGGAGGCTCAGCTTCCGTAGTATCTTTGGGGAAAGTCAGGGGATCAGGGGATCCTGCGGTTTAATTCAGGGGCTCGAGGATCCTGGATTCCACCTTAAACAATATGCAACTGTCCGCGAAGATATTGAGACTGTAACAATTAGACAAACCTTCTCCTCAATGGGAATGACCAAGCTAAAGCCAAGATACGGCGATTGTAGATAGCGTCCAGATGTCAGTGTGAACTCCTCGAGACTCGGACACACTTGGTCATCCTCTCCCCCCTGCCTCAAAGAAGAAAAGAATTCCAAGCACGCCGGGTAGCAAGCTCCAGAGTGTTTTTCTCTTCTTCAAATTGTATATGTGCTTTGCCTCGAACTGAGATTAAAATGACTGTTTTGACCGAACCTGGATAGTATAGCGGAATCACATGCGTCCGAAAATAGTAGTAGTCAACCCTCAGATCACAGGACCAATGAGAGCACTATACCTCAGCACGTCTGTCGGATGATAATTCTGGTGTCTCCGTGTGGCTGCATCAGGACTCAAGTTCAAGACGGCTTCTTCGCTCGTTGCCCTCTCTATCTCCATCGGATAAAGCTGCCGAGATCAAAGACATCGCCCAGCCCGTCAAGCGCAACCAAAACTTGACACCGCTGCATGATGCATCCCGACCCTTGCCCTACCCACCTAGTCAAATTGAGGCATTCTTATAGCTCACATCCCTGGGATTAAGTGTTTTGAGATGCCTAGTCAACCCCTCAAGGTACTGTGGGTCGTCTCAATGGTATGGTGAAGATATAATGTCATCATTCTTATATATTCCTTTTCCTTCTATCTTATATCAAAATCCTTTTACTTCCTCTAGACATTTTATGTATGATTCAAGGTCTATTTCCGGTGTATAAGTTCCCTCTATCGTTTATAGCTGTACCCGCCGGGCCATTTGCATATCGACTCCCATCAATACCCAGTCAAACAATGTTGTGATCATGTACGTAGTCATAACATCCTGCAGCCTAGCACCATCTTCGATCTCACCAGGCTTAAGCAGCAAGCATCTGCGGCAGAAGGATCTCGTTATACTGCCACAAGATTGTCTGGTAGTTGGAAGAGAATGCGGCACCCGTGTACCAAGTGGACCTCAGACCTTGAAGCCCAAGAAGGTCTTGGATAAATCCCGCCTGGAGATCCTCCCCGGACACACTGTCGTGCATGGGCCCATGCTCTGAGAAAGCCTCGAACTTGAGATCTGTCTGGTTGCTGGCCGCCAGTATACCTGATTGGGCCAGTGTCTTGAAGTTCCTTTGGACCAGCCCCTTCGCTTCTTCGGGGCCGAACTGCTCATCGCCGACCATAATGATACGGAACAGGTCCGAGTCGTAGTCCACACAGTCAAAGCTGGTGGTGAAATTGAAATCCGGAAACGTCTTATATGTATTATAGTTGGCGTCGTACGGCAGATTGGTCACACTGTGATTCGTCGGAAGCGAAGGGTTGGATACAATGCCTGTGTACTCGCGGCTGAATTGGAACTTGCTGAACACTTCTTCCTCGTACCCGTCCAGGTCGAAAGCAGCCAGCTTCGTTGCCACGGGCTCAATGGCAATGAGGAGTTTTTTGGCATTGACTATAGTCTCCTGCCCCGACACCACGTCCCACACGGTCACGGTCACGCCGTCGTCCGAGCGGGTCGAGTTGATTGCATGAGTGTTGTAAAACACCTTGTCGCCCAGGAACTTCGCTATCGCATCGAACAAGTCTTGGTTTCGTCCCGAGGACGGTGAAAATGATGATTGCGTTCCCATCACGACGCGTGCCATTTGAGCCCCGAAAGCCTGCATCACTGGCATCGTCATTTTGTTCAAGATATTGCCCATGCCCAGGCCTGTTGTGGAGAACATCAGGGGTAAGGCATCAGTGAAATTGTATTTCTCGACGAAGTCACCGAAGTTCATGAGCAAGTCTTCTGGGATGTCACTCGCATTAGGAAAGTCCCAATATCCTGGAACAAGCACTTTGACACCCGAATTAGTCAATATCGTCACAACAGTGTGTGCCCTCTCAAGCAGGGTAGGAAGTTGACTCACTATTCTCATACTTCTCTGCGATAGCAAGATACGTCTCAAGAGCTGCAACCTCTTCGTCCCATGACGGGCCAGTGTAGTTGGGAATAAGCTGGCCCGTCTGGAAGTCTGCGTAGAGGTAGTCCAATGTCGGGTTCTCTCTGGCGCTGACAGGAATTTCGAACCGATCGAAAAAGCCTGACGCATTGCCGTAGTCGACAAATGTCATGACACCAAAGTCGTACGGCTTGTTCGTCGTTGGATCTGTGTAGCTATCGACCGCACCGCCCTGGTTTCAAAGTGTTTGTGAGTCAAGGTGAGACTTATTTTAGACCCGTGGCTGGTCATCAAAGCAGTCGACCTTACTAGATTGGACTGTTTCTCAATTACAATGACATCTTGCCCGTAGTCCGTGAGACGAACCGCAGCATGCGATCCTGAGGCACCTCCACCAATGATAACCACATCAGTGCTGACCACCATAGTAGTGTTGGTGGTGTTGCGTGCAGTCAGGAGACCACCTGTCCGAAGGAGGGCATTCTTCAAGGAGGCCATTTTGATAGTTGTGAAGACGGAGAGATAGGATGGGAAGAAGCTCGCATGGCCGAGCACTGAAGTGGTCTTCTTCAACTCCTTCTCTGATAAGACGGGTGTCCTCCCCTCAAGCAGCTGCATTGTCGTGGGGCAGCTGCAACATGACAAGGGGTTTGCGCCCTTCGTAAGCTCGCTCACATGCAGTTCTGCATTTGATCCATCCCAACAGTCACTCAGCTGAACACCAAACATCATTGGTGCCCCCCATATCATGATTCATCCGGGTTTCTAAGTCACCTTGTAGTGATCTCAGGCATCCTTCAAGCCATCTTCGGTATCGCCTCTCCCCAGGCAGGGAACGCCACTGGCATATTGGAATATACTAATGCACAAACTCGAATTAGCATCGGAGGGTAATGGCACCTGTCTCATCGGGCTGGTTTCTCCGTGAACACTATCAGTCAGAGAGGCAAAAGTATCTGGAGTTTTGGCGACGAGCATTTAGATGACCTACTTGCAGACTCGATGCGAGGCTGTAATCGAGCGACCCATTTTTCCAACAGTGGGAACTCCTCGTGTAGAATTCCACGTTCCCTTGGCCAATACATCTCCCGTCAAGTTCCTTCTGGTCAAGGCGATACGGATTACTTTGGCAACGTCTCTGCCCACTGCTTATCATCACCAACCCATAGCGCATCCTTCTAGATGCGCCATCACGTCATCCTCCTCGCCCTTATCCAAAGCCTTGCATGTTGCACGCATATCTTGCCGCATCTGAACCCTTGGCAATATATCTCAGCGCTGAGAAGTCACACCACCTAAGTCTCCAGATCGAGCGCTTAACAGCAGGTACCTTCCACCGTTCTTACTGTCCCAACCGTCGAGGCCCATCCGACTTAACCCAGCCCGCCGCACATGGATCGGCACGTTTGCCGGAGTCCCGCGGGACGTCGCAGTCGACAGACAGGCCAGCCACATCCCTGCGGGTGGGTAATAGGCCCACGGGCTGTGATTGCTTATCACGGGAACTCTCCCGGGCCCGCGGTTGAGCCATGTCGCGGCAACGCACTCGTGCAGGCTCGTCAAGAGGCCGAAGCGAGGGAGGGTCCTTATGTGTACACAGTATGCAGCAGATATGGACCCGACGCCTCGACGCGGACGTAGATGTGCAGGGGATCTGGAGATCTGCCACTGTGTGTGGTTTCTCTGGTGCTTTGGTTGTTTTTGACATGAACATGTATTAAAGAGGGGGTGACTGTGTCGAGCCACCCTCAGCTCGGAGCATCCATGTCGTGAAAGGACGAATACATCCAACTGGCCGAGTGTGCCGCCGGCGGTGCTTGTACACGTTCATGGGCAGCCACAGAGACAGACCCATCCTTGTTCCGTCCGAAGAAACCTATACATAGTATGATAAGGGCGGATCCAGTACTAACTGGGTAGTCATCCCCGCGCTGGGATACAAGCAAGCATGCACAGTACCTAAAGGCGCACGGGCGGCCCCTGTTGGCCGACATCAAATTCAACGGGTGAGAACCCCTTTCCCCGCGGCCTTCTAGAGTCTGCTGAGTCGCGTTCCACGGCGGGCAGGATTGTGGGGTGCCCAGGTGGTGCATGTGCTCGGGTGTGGGGATGAGCAAAGCCCGGGTCCCATCTGAGGCGTGTTCATTATGGTATAATTAGGTACTTCATCTCAATTGACCGAGACGATGGCGAAGACGAAGACGAAGACGAAAACGAAAGTGAGCACCGTACTAGAAAAAACCATCCGCTTCTAATTTCAACAGCAACACTGGGTTCTTTGGGGGCCTTGAGCTGACCCAACTGGCGCGGCTCGACAGTGACGTCTGCCGGGGTGAAGGGGTGGTGTTTTTTACTCCCAGAGGTTCCCACTCATCACGGCTGTTTCCACGATGTTTCCAAAGAGCTTCTGGAAGGAGGGGAGAGGGGAAGGGGAGGGGGGGTGTCTTTTTATTGTTGTGTTTCAGCCTGTGCGCATGGGTCCCGCGTGCGTGCCCATGCGCCCTTCCTTGAAGAACCCGATGTCGTGCAGCCACGTCAGGGCAGATATCGACAGGGATGTCTCAGCTATCGTCTGGGGATACATCCGGCCGAAACGGGTCTAACGGTGTCGCCGACGACAATCAACGGCCCGAGGGCGGTGTACCAGTAGTGTATCGCTTAACATCAGGGCCAAATAGACGAAAGAAGGGAGGCAGGCTTAATGAGTATGGTGACAAGCATTATTGATGTTGAATGCAGATCTTCTCTGCATTCCAAACATAGAAGCCGGTCTGTCTTGTGAGCACAGTGTTCATGTCAGGGCTGGAGGCTCGTCGTCGCGAGAGACCCGAGCAACAGCCATGCTCAATAATACTGAGATATGAATGAGAGCGAGCGTAGGCGAGACAAGTAGCAGGGAAGAGCAAACGTCAGTTGGAACATGTGCCACGAGATTTACTATATTGAAGCGATAATTGGATCGGAGATTGATTATTAATGGTTCCATCTTTGTAATAGTTGGTGGTTCCCTGGCTCATTAGCTAATGGATGCCTTTGATGACATGCAGGCATTCGAACCGGAGCGCCGTGCTGCGGTCCTTCTTGCGCTCGTCTTGTCGTGGCTTTTGGAATCAGGCCTCTTCCGAGAGGTGAAGTCAGCCGTGATTTTGGCCCGAGCCCTGTAGAGAAGCTTCTTCCCACGGCGGTGGCTGTTCAACTGCCACAACAGGCAGCCCTCTATCGCCATACACTCTTCGAGGCTGTCTATCCCCTGATTGACTGCTGGCCACGAATTTGTTGTCATCGCAGAGGTGGACAGTGCAGGCAAACAGCCGCCTATGAGCTGAGTAGCAGCCCGTGGTCAGCGTATCCAGCAAACCAGTCAGCTGCCTGTTTCGGCCAGCCAGCGACCATCCCACGCCCCAGTACATCTACTAGCCGGTCGGTTGGGTCAGTCGTAGGCTGGTCACTACACCGTCAATGGTTATCCCACGACATATTCATCGAGCTGTGACCCTGGCTCATATAGTGCTGATGGCCGAAAGTCTGCTGTTCCATATGCATCTGCTGGCTGGGCAATATGCTTCGAGTCTGACCACCGTAGTTGCCACTACTTGATGCGCTTTGTGGGTACGAGTTCTGTCTTGTCGCCGCCACCATCTGATGGTCCCTCGTCCTCGAAACGTAAGGTTGATGGGACTGTGTGTGCTGATGCTGAGGATGATGAGGCATGTTGGGGTGTGTTGGTGTATTGGCAGCAGAGAGATATTCCCCTTCGCCTTCCATCTCCACATCTGCCTCGGCATCTTCGTCTTCATCTTCATCCGCTTCAGCATCCTCGTCTGCGTCTGCGTCTGCGTCGGCATCGGCGTCTTGGTCGGAGTCAGTGCCTGATTGCGGGGATGGTGTACCAGCCATCGATGTTTTGGCCTCGCTGGCAGCCGTGGCTGTTGGTACAGCTGAGCTCAAGGATGACTGCCGAGGCACTGATGACAATGAGAATTTGGAGACGTTTGGTGGCGATGATTGTTGTATGAGCGATCGCTGGCGGGCGTGTTGGATTGGTTGCTGTAAAGTCGTTTGTTGGATAGTAGGTGTTGGCGGTTGGGTTGTGGTTGTAGGCGTCTGGGTCGGTGCAGAGTGTTGGTCCAGAGGTCTTTGGGCGTTCAATCCGCTTGTCGCCCTAGAGGAGAGAATGACACTCTTCCACCTGTCAATGGCGCTCGATACGACTGTATTGATGTCGAAATGACGATCCTCCGTGCTCAACCCTACTACCCGACGGCCACTGAGCCCTGCTTCTGCTGCTAGCTGCATCATTTTACCGTCCATGCTCCATGTTGTTGGGCTCATGATCTTATATTCGCGCGGCTCCTGTAGCCGGTTTAGGTGGTCGATCTGTGACTTGAGGTTGGTGTTTTCCTGTTTAAGTGATTGTCGCGTCTCATTCAGCCTGTCCACCTCTTTCTGCTTCCTTCCTACACTCCTTGCCAGTTCTAAGACCCATAGTTCCTGTCGACGTTGCGGCGGAAGCTGCTCCCAGACAGAGAAGGCCGAAACAAGATGCTCGGTGACCTGTCTTTCGAGCCTCTCAGCAGCTTTCTCGGCCTTCTGCACCGAGTCCCGGGTGTTCTCCTGGAATGTCGCAGCCTGGGAAGGAGGGTATGTCAAGTCCTCCAACACCGCCGTCGTAGCAGTTGAGCATGAAACCTTCCACTTCCGGAATTCTTCCTGGAAGTAGGACAAAAGGGCCTCGTTTTGCTTCTCCCCTGGTGGTGTGATGGACCAAGAGGTGGAGGTTGGGTGTTGCGTAGATGAGAACAGAGTCGGTGGCGGCTCCAAGCATTGAAGACACAATGCCGGAAAGTCTAACGAGAGCGGATCAAAGTCGAATGGCATGGAATGTACGTCAACTTGCTGCCTAGAAAACATGTTAGCGACGACGGTTGCGACAGCAAATATGGCCCGGCAGTACTTACTTGGCTGCTCTCCATGAACTGATTATTTCACGGAGTGCCAACTCGGCAGCCCTGGCACTGTCGAGGGCATCTTGGACTCTTTGCTTCACATCGAGGGACGACTTCATCATATGCCTGCTGAAGGCTCTCTGCGCCTCTGTCCTCCGGGTAGCATCAAGGCCTCCGCTCCCAGCTCCTGCATCAGGGATGTCGTTAATAACCCCGGTTGTCTCCAATCGAGCAGCGAAAGAAGCTAAACCCTTGGTCAAGTCCGCAGTGGACTGGGCCTCCATGGTCATACCTGATGGTGATCTTGTAGCGTCTGAATCGACATCAGGACTCCTCTTAGATCCGGCATGGCTGCCCCTGGGGGCCGAAGCATCCCTCCTGGCCGCACCCCTGGGCTGTCGCCGGGTGATACTACCCCGGATTTTCCGGATTTCGTCAACATCGTGGATACCATCGGGCGCCTTGGGGTTCTTCTCCTTGATGTAGAGGTCAAGGTGTCTGCCCAGGGAGGAGGATGTGAAGGCCTGACCACAGTAGGGACAGCTCTTGTCCTTGGGGGCCTTGGTTGTATTGTCGGTATTCATGGTGGCTTCAGCCATCCTTGCCGCGGAACCCTGGTTGGTCGGGTTCGGAGAATTTCAGTGTCAAAACGGTGGGCCGTGGGTTTCCGCCCGCAAGATCGAGGACCAACACAATGTTGTGACAGGTCGTCAAAGAAGAGTCAATGACTGATTCTCGACCAGTAGCGCGAACAAATCTCAAGTAGCCAGGCGAGTTCGAGCAAAGAAGACAGTGAGTGGACGCCAGTACAGAAGGAGGTCGAGAGGGCCGATGTCTCGGCGAAACAGCGGTAAACAGGAAGCGAAGAATGAAAGTCCAAAGAAGAGAAGACTTTTGCTCGAGTCGGGATCGAAGTCGAAGAAGTCGAAGTCGAAGTCGTTCTCGATATTGTGTAGATACCGCGGAGATGTACTCCAGCGAGGCAGAGAGAAGTCGGGATAGCCGGTGATTTAATGAAAGTCCAGTGAGCATGGTAGAGGACGTCGATAATGACATCGATAGAGGTCGACCCTGTCGACCCCCTATCCCTTCTCCTCCTCTTCATTGGGGCTGGGCGATGAGGCCAGGGGTGCCGGGCCCCGGTGTGCCCAGGTGCTTTGAGAACAGACCGTGGAGCCGGAGCGGAGCCCAATTGACAGGTCGTACTGTGTAGCAACAGGGCGTGGAGAAACACGAGGGAGTGCAGAGAGTTGGTGCCTTACTGTACTGCATGGCACAGGTACAGGCGTACTATGTAGGCGCGAGCCCAAGCAGAGGTAAAGGCGAAGGCAGAGGCGAAGGCAGAGGCAAAGGCAGAGAGGCAGAGAGAGGCAGAGATGCACAGGCCCATGTGCATGTGCATGTGACGGGAAAAGAGGGTATCTGTGCCTAGGGTGCCGTTTATTCTGGAGAGGGGAGGGAGGAACAGCCAGAAGGGCCCAATTGTGAAGAGGCCATCATGCATGCGCGCGAGAGGAATGCCCCCAGTACTGGACCGTGGGGTCTTTCAACCACGCGAGGCTCGTGTTGTGTGTGTGTGTGTATGTATGTATGTGTATGTGTGTTGTGTGTACCTACTTGGTAGGTAGGGTAGGTTGTGATGGGGTATGTATGTATGTACTGTACATGCAGTACCGATATGTAAAGTACATGTGTGTCAGTAAGTGATATCCGTCCGTCCACCTTGGGAAGAAGCATGGTAGGAAACTGCAACTGGCGGCCAGCGGCCAAAAAAAGCAAGCGACTTGTGATATGTCACCCCCAGTTTAATTACCACGAGTAGCCCCAATTTAAATTCTACACAGTACAAATTGGAATCTCGTCGACAGCTTTGCTTCCGGATGATGGATGGGGTAATAAGCAAAAGTGTAGCCGACGACAACTGGTGATGGACTACCAGATGAAAGTTGCAGGGTTGCTAGGCGATGATGGACACAGAACCGGATATTGGCCAACTAATGTTAATTACCTACATCGTACTCAGTAAGTATAGCGAGGTGACGGTCGAGGTCCTTGCTGACAACCTGGAAAACATATATCCGTATGTAAATGTTCTGAGACCCTGCTATCAGCCAGCAGGACCCGGGGGTGGTGATTTTACTGTGCAAGTACCGATGTACTCAAGTACCTGCCTGGATAGTGGATAACACCTATGTCCAGTAGTCCAGTAGTCCAGTAGTAGCAAGGCAGCCAAGAAGACAGGAAGGAACATTTGAACCTTGAAGGCCTGCGAGTGGGCACAGACTGTGTGCCGAAGCGAGCAAAGGTGGGGTGGAGGGGGGTGTATGGTCGCCCTAAGTGCTGGAAGGAGGGGGGGGTATGTATGTAGGTGGGATGTTGTGGGATGGTCCATAGTTTGGCCCTGGCGGCAAGGGTTCAGGGTTCAGGGGTTAAACGACAGGGGACAGAGAAGTCAAGTCCACAAAGACAAGGGCAGGGATTCGACAGCATGGGGCCGGTACCATACTTCTTACATCGTACTACACTTGACGAAGAATCAGCGAAGAACAACGAACACCTCCTATCCTCTCTTCCAATAGCGAGAGGGGCAACGCTGTATATACCATCGCGTTGCTAGGTGCGCGTGTACTCAGTAGGTGACAGTACTCCGTATCGTGGGCATCCTCGGAACTGTGCTGACCTCTCGACGGGTCCCAGTGCCTGACCTGAGTCGCTGTCGCCGTCAGCGATCCCATTGCTCAACCGCGATTTCCAACGGTCACTTAAGCTCTTTGCCATCGATCCACCCACGAGATCGTCACGGATGCACTTTCCGTGACCTGGTTATGGCCCCTCGAGCCTCTTGTTGGCTGCGAGACTGCTCCGGCATCTCCATCATCAACCAGAAGAACCGATGCAGTAGTGTGTACATACACATTGGGCTATTGCAGAATCCTCGCCAAGCCTTTTTCCCCCCTCCCATATCGCCAATGGCTTGGAAATAGAAGCATGCATTTCCTTTTAACGTAACCGATGGCATCCCGAAGCTTATATCACCCACCCCTGAACCCTCCAATGGGTGTGGAACAGATCTCATCTCGGAGCGAATTATACTGTGGTTGACTGGGTCTGCCCTCTGGCCTTGCACACTACCACACAGCCACAGTCCGCGGCACTACAGCCGCGCAGCTGAAGATCATCGAATTCCCTGAGTCCATAACTGGTCACATTGCCCAGGCCATCAACAGATCATCCACTTTCTGCCCTCCACATCCTGTCAGGCCAGTTATTGCCTAGCTGTCTAGGTATGTTTCTATACGGGCTAGAGGATCCGCACGCTTATGGTCCGCGCTTATCTCGTAAAACACCGGCGATTCAGATGGTTGCTCAATCCCGTTGATCGTCGTCTCCGGCCTGTGTCCTTCCTTTCCCAAACATTCTCGAGATTGTCCCTTGAGCTGAAGATTCCTGTAGCTCAAGGAGGTGCGAACCCCCGGATTTCCAATTACTTGTACTTCTGCTCTGATGCCCACATTTCCGTCCCATGTTGAGGTCCTTCTTTTGACTTGTTCGTCCACTGACGCGGGGGCCTGCCACCACAGTCTTTCGCAAGCTGGTAGCCCATCATCGATGCAATTTCCGTAAAGCCGTATCCTATTCCCAAGAAACAACGACGTTACTGCGCGTATCAGTCCTTCCTTGACTGGGTGGGCAGCAGGGACGGGCAGCAACGCAGGGAGCCAGCTGCCAGGCCAGCCCCTGAAGGACACAGGCCTGGAACCTGTAGGCCGGGCTTCGTTGATCGAACCCAACGATCAAGAACGGCAGCTCCTTCGTCCCTAAGCAGTCGGGCAGGGGAAAATAACAAAGTAGAATACCCCTCTTCGCGCACAGACAGACAGACACAGACACACAGACAGACATCGAGACCATTCTATTACACCCCGGACGGAACTTGCACTTGTCTGCCTGGGCACCAACAGGTCTTCTCGTCCTAGTCGTCTTGGATACTCTCCAAAAATAAACACACAAACCACTGCCAATACACAGCCAAGAATAAGGGTGCAGTAGCTTCAAGGTGAGGCCCGGGTCTATCCATTGTCTGCAGTATCTAGCCCAGGAGGTACTTTCACTATGGCATGTAGTACCTGTACCATGTAGCAGCGCATTCATTTATTCACACTGGCTTGGTCCCAACCCTGGCCCCGCCGTTCTGCTCGAACGGACGAACCCCTGGCTCGGCACCATACAGAGGCAAGCGCTTGACAGTCATGGCTTTCCTAGCACCCTGTATATATCCGTGGCGATCCGGTGGCTCGCCAATGAAGGGCAGAATCTTGGATGATCCGGGCCAAAAGAGGGCCCCTGACAGGGCCCCATGTCCGGCCCAGGACCCGCTGACAGCTGTCAACCTTCCCCGGTGCAGCCAGCCTGTGTTCGTTCTTCGGGAACGCACACTGCACTACATACACCATAGTGTACCTAGGTACACTGCTCCGTAACCATACAGCACTATATACAGGCCTACCTAGCTAGGTAATTAAGTACATTGAGGCTGCAGTATCCCTGGATCAGAGAGCAAGGGCAGTCTCATGACCTGATCAAGGGCCCAGATAATGGCAAGACTCGGGCTTTTCCTGGTTAAGCCTGCAGGCTGCGCCCACAGGTACCAAACAATCAACGCAGCACTTCTCTCTCACATCTCACAACACTTCCTCATCTTGGTTTGGCCTGAGCTTGGTACTGTATCCTAGGGTCGCAAACCCAGCGCGATCTTCTACTGCAGCAGCCTGGGATGCGACTTAGGTCACGCCAGCGAATGCTTCACCTGCGACTCAGGGTGGTGTTGTTGTCGAGAGTCCGCAGGCTCCAACGGTTGCCTCCCCTCGATCAGCGACAGCGTGCGATCCCTCCACCCTCTGCCCCTCGAGGGGTGGGATATCCGCCTAACTGCACAACAAATCTCGGCCGAAGTCCCCAATGGCCGATCATCGAATGATGTTCCCCAGCTGCAAGATACCACACCTGGGCACGTGCACCGGAGGGAGAGTTGCATCCGTGGAGGGGTCTACCTACATACATGGTTACATACGTAGCATGCACCTGCAAGATGGGTGCTGTACGTAGGCGAGCAACAGCCAGACGGCGGCAACGAGGCTACAACACAGTACACATCCAAGGAGGCAGATCATGGTGAAATGAGATGCGAGCTTAGGAACCTGCTAAAGTCGGAATGAAGTGGATCCCAGCCCTGGAGGGTCGCATAGGGCCTGAGGAACGGTGAGGCTAGGAAATTGGATATTGTCCAAGACCTCGTCTTGCATTCTCGAGCTGGTTTTCCCCCTTGGAGTGTGATCTTCAGCTCATCTTGCTTGACAGCCAGATTGACACATGTGATCTGCACCTTACTGTTTCTTCGTAGGGTTCACCGAAGGAACCGAAAGGCCGTTGCGCAGACAAGCTTCCCGTCAAGGCTAGTCTTGCACGGTGCAGCCACACCCACCTCGCCTGCTTGCTTGCCCCTGCCAGTATTGTACTCTGCCTGTCAGGCGTTAGTCATACATCGGTCAATCAAGCATCACCATCATCACCGGCTACTGCAGCTCTACAGCTGTAGACCCCGGAATTGAGTTTCCTGTGTCCCCCACACCCGCCCCCTTCGACTCCATAGTCCCAAAGACGTTGCTAGCCCTGTCGACTGCTCGCTTGGGTGCTCGCCACATAAGGCTGAATAGAGCAAATGTGCAAGTTATGTATTATATGTGTATGACTCCATCGAAGCTGCCCCATACCTACTAAGCGTACTGTGAGTCTGGAAGTCTGCCGCTGCGGCTCCAAATCATACATGTATGCCTTTCCAGCTCTGTCCAGTCGTCTCACGCTGGTGGCACTTAGAAGCTGTTGCGAGTGGGAAACGCTCCATCAGGCCTGCACAGTTTGCTTCGAACCGATCACTTGCGAAATCGTCAGCGACACAAGAAGTAGGGAAACGGATGAGATAGCAAGAGTCATGCCAGTTGATTGAGCATGCAGTCAACGCCCTGTTCCAATTGTAGGGAAATTCTAGAGGCGGATCGACCGTTGGCCCAAAGTGCGTAGATGACTAAGCCACCCGCAAGCTCTCCCAACGCGTGCATGCACGAGCCAGCCTATCTTACATAATCTAATTGGAAGCTCCTCTTGCCTGCTGAAGCTCGTTCGCGACAGGAAGCTTCCCGCCCGCGGTTGCCCGACTTCACTCCGTCACAATTCTCCTGTCGCAAGCTTGACCAACGACACACCACTCTCGGCTGAGGCTTGACATCTGCTTGTTTGCCAACTAGTCGACTTCGAGCAGCTTGCGCCCTCGTCAAAAAGCAATTATGCCTCCAGGTGAGTGCGGCGCGTACTCTTAACCCCCGATCGACACTCTCACCAGGGACGCGTCACTTACGCGTCAACGCCCTCTCTCCGTGTCGCGTCCATGGTCACTTGTGTTGACCCCAATGTGCTCTTAGCTATCAGTGATGACGACCGGTCCGAAAGCGGCGATGTGGCCGTGAAGAGCGACATTGCGCCGAAGAGAGGCCGCGGTCGCAAGTCGTACAAGGAAGCGGAGGTTATTGATGACGACGAGGATATGCCCGATATCAAAGACACAAATGGAGTCGCTGCAGAGGACGATGAAGAGGAGGATGAAGATGATGACCTGGAAGAGGACGAGTACGATCTTGAACCACCTTGTCTGTTTGTCCCCCCCAATTGACCAGGCTCCAGGTATGTTGTCGAAAAGATATTCTCTCACTACATCGCCGACGATGTAAGTAGCATTCCGTGTGAACCTAGTTTCCATGCGCATTCACTCACAGTTCAACCAGGGAGAGCCTCGCTTCGAAGTCAAATGGGAGGGTTACGAGAAGAAGTCGGATCGCACATGGGAGCCGGAGGAAAACCTGCAGTGAGTGCTACATCTCTGCTAGGCCATTTCGAGTCCTGGGATCCCATCACTAACGTGTCTCATCTCCCCAGGGATAACGCAGCGGGCGCCTTGGCCGAATACTTCAAGAGCATCGGAGGTCGAGAGAAGATCTTCGAGCAGACCAATACTGCGCTCAAGGCCAGAAAGCGCGGCCGCCAATCCCAATCCGCCACGCCAGCCACCCCCGCCGAGACCAAGCGCGCGCGCAAGAACGGCCATCCCAAAGATACGACCCCTCCCGCCAGCGTTAAGGAGATTGAGTGGAAACCTCCAAGCGGTAGCTGGGATGACGATGTCGAGACGGTGGACATGTGCCAGGACGAAGAGAACGGAACTTTCATTGTTTATCTGACCTGGAAGAATGGGAAGAAAACCCAGCACCCGAAGGAGGTTGTCTATCGCAGGTGCCCACAGAAGGTGTGTATCGCCCAACAGTGAGGTGGAGAGGCACATGACTGATTCTTTGTGATTCGCAGATGCTCCGCTTCTACGAGCGCCACATTCGCATTTCTCGGGATGGCGGTGAGCCTGTCCCGATCTCCAGCATGAACTAGTAGTCGTGGTGCAGTCGTTCAATATCGACATTTCGCGGATGTGAGTAGAGACGGATCACATGCATACAGCACCTCTTCCGGCTGCGGGAGCAAAAGATGCTCTGAAAGATAACGCTGCCGTCGACAATGAGGGATTGCTGAAGATTGACCGGACAACAAAGATGAAGAAAACATTGGGACGCAGGAAAGGCTGGACGTGAAGGGCCTTGTTGCTTAGTATGGGCCCTGACTATCTTCATCCTCATCTCTTCTCACCCTTTCGCCGTATTGGGTTGCCGATACTATTCGATAGGTATGGCCTCGTCCCAGACACCTCTGCAACTTTGTCAGGTTTCGGGGTTTTCTGAGTGTCATGCATGGGTCTCAGATTCAGTCCAAAAGGAGGTGGGTTCCGTGTACGTTATGAGATCAGCTACGGCGTATAAAGGGGTTTTGGGGTGGAGGGGGAGACTGGCCTGATGGGAAGTGGCTTTGGGTTCAACAGTCATTTTAGTAAGCAAGCAAGCATCGACTTCTTTTATTTTTGCCAATCGCAATGTCTCTCAAGATTGAATACAACGCGTTTCTCGCGCGTGAAACATCCGCACCAGTGTTCCCATCTCATCCATTGAACTATCAGAGTTGCAAGAGGGGTGTTGAGAGTTTTTGCGCACGCTTCGCCGATACAACGCAGCGCTTCACGGGGGCTGTAGCTTGCATGCACGGCAATACATAGGTATCTGCAGAACTTGTCTCTTTGCCCCAGAGAAGCACCATGTTATTTTGGATGTGTCTTTCCACAGAGACCCACAAGCAACCTGTCTAGGTTCAGCCTCCGATCCTAGATGTCGCTGGCTCTGGCTGCCACCTACCATCTTGCACCAATGTTATGCCTGCCCTGGTCCCTGAACCGGACGGCACGAACAGCCTTCATATTTATTGATCTTATATCAGGCTATAGCCCATCAGTCAAAACACGAAAAGCGAGCATCGCGAGTGCCTTGGCCTTCTGCTGCGCTTATACCCAACGAAATGTCCCTGAGAACGAAGAGAGATGCGTGAGATGACGAATATGCTTGCACTGCAGCCAGAGCCTGTCAGGTAAAGCTTTAGATGGCTCTGGTATGATAAACTCTATGGCCAATGGGTTTAAATTAGGCGGAGGTAGATGCTGGTACATGTAGTTGCTACTCTTCGGCTTGGGTTCAGATCAGTGGCCTCACCTGGGCACCGTTCTACGTCGAGATGCTATGCGGGAAGGATTTCTAACTCAGAGGCCATCTTCCGACAGAGACGTTACAGAAAATGCACTTGACACGACTGATCCATGATGTTAGCATGGGCAAATACCCTTCTAACAACGCCAGAGAGATTCGCCCGTGGGTCCCCTTTCCGTCATCGATGATGTTCTGTTCTCGTGATACTTCCCACGGTTCCCCGGGCTGTCCTCGATAAACATAACTGTCTTTTCTGTTTCCACGCTGTCCTGGACTACCTACTGAAGGAGATATGTAAGCTCCCTGCCAGTATTAGCCTCACCCGCCTGGGCCGCCCTCGTGTCACATCTGAGAATGATGCTCAGCCCGGATAACGAGTATGCCGAGGCCCCGCCACTTGGGGTGATTGTGTAACTGCCTAGTGGTGCCTCTCTTTCCCATTGTCGAGTAGGCTGTTACCTAAAAAGGGACAAAGTCGTGCCTTATGTCTACTGGGCTGCTTCCACTGATATACGCCGAGACGAGTGGCAGATTAACAGGCCTTGAAAGCTGTAAGGCATCGTAACTAGGCTATGCTGAGTCCCAGCGCGAGACAAGAACAGCGCATCATCAGTCAGGGCTTATTGCATCTCCGGAATCGGCAATCAAGAGTCTCTCGTTGCGCAACCTTAAGTCGAAAGCTGAGCTGACATAGTTATGGGTGCATGCTGCCCAGCCGGAAACGCCGATTGGTTTGCCCGGATGGACTGAAGCCATGAGGATGACTGCTCGACATCCATTCAGACAACAATACAATCTGCCTTGGCCATGTCCATGTAGCCCTTGAAGAAAGATGCGCCGGCCATCTCGGCGACCCAAATATACGGCGAGGTCTCACACCCAATCGTCCGTCGTTGGCCCGCCCAGTGAACAAAAGCCGGGGGGAGGCCCGGGCCGGGCCCGGAGCCGGTCATTACCGCCGACCGTTATTATGTAGACGGACGCTATGAGTGTGGACTTGAGGCGAACGGGGGGAGAAGGCCGTTGGATTCAGAGAAGTAACTTGGAAGTCCGAGATGGTTTGGAATTGGTTCGTGAGGCGCTGGCAAAAGAAGTCTGTGAAGGCTGAGAAAGGTCGACTGTCACCTTCGCCGGACGCATGACTCACCCAAACTTTGAAATGACGTCTCAAGAGTCGATTCCTTTAAAAGACACGATGTTTCCCTTCCAACACTGTATTTGATGGCTTGAAAGGCCCTTGTACGGACCAGCACATGATACAGCATAGAAAGGCAGCCCGACAGTCCACTACTAATTGACTAGATATATCTAGAGTCTCCATACCCTGTACTCTAAAGTACCTATCGAGAACAGCTATCATCATCATCACCATCATTATCAGCAGCAGCATCATCACCATCATGGCCATCACCATCCATCTGGTCCGTCACGCCCAAGGCTTCCACAACCTAACAGAAATCAACCAGCAAATCCCAGACCCCTACCTCACGCCCATAGGTAAAGAACAATGCGCGACGCTATGCTCCCGGTTCACGCAACACGACCGCATCACCCACCTGGTCGCCTCGCCCATGCGCCGCACCCTGCAGACGTGCCATCTCTCCTTCAGGCCGGCCGTCGAGTCCGGCATCAGGGTCGTGGCCCAGCCCCTCGTGCAGGAGGTGTCGATGCTGCCCTGCGACACGGGCTCGGAGCCCGAGGTGCTGCAGGCCGAGTTCGGGGCGTGGGGGGACTTTGGGCTCGTGGAGAAGGGGTGGAACGACAAGACGAGCCCCGGGTCGAGGTGGGCGCCGGCGGTGGAGGCGCTCGAGGAGAGGGCGAGGGCCGCCAGGGTCTGGCTGCGGGAGCTGGGCCGCAAGGCGGTCGCCGACGGCGTCGCGGACCATGCTGACGTCGTCGTCACCACGCACGGCGGGTTCCTGCACTTCCTCACGCAGGACTGGGACGGCATGGACTTCGCGAGAGGTACGTCGATACCGAGTACGCATTGAACCGCAGAGGACGGGCCTGATGGGGTGTGGGCGAGAAAGGGAGCCTGCTTGCTGACAAAGTTTTACAAAACTCTCACAGGGACGGGATGGGACAATACGGAATGCCGGTCTTACGAGTTTGTCGAGCCGGAGGGCGATGACTCCGAGGCCATGATCCGGGAGACCGAGTCGAGCTGGCAGGCCAGGCGCGGCAGCGCCATCCCGCTCACGGACACGGAGCAGCAGCAGTTGAAGTCGGTCATCGTGTCGAAATACAACGAGCACTTTGATATCATCAACGGGACCACGGCCAAATGATTGACCTTGGAAAAATTCACTTCATGTGGGAGGCGGGCTGCATGGGCCAAGACACATTAGATCGGTAGACGGGACATCAAATATGTATTGGCATTATTCTAGATTCTTCTAGACGACGGAGCATTCCAAGCCGGGGGGTATCGACTCCCCAGGATAGATTGGTATTTATTAGAGGTTTCAAAACATAATACAGTTGTACCATGGTTTCTTCGAGGCTTTTGTCAATTGGGTGACAAACTTGCACGATCCCGTGATATGCGCCTGTCGTGAATTTGGTTGGGCCTGCCCTTCAATCTGCTGTGTACCTACTAGGTAGGCTGAGGGGATCGAGGTCAACACCCGTGGACCCCATCAAATGTTGCAGCTTCGTCGTTGTCGTCACGACTGTACGGATCCGTACTCAACCTTGGACTGACAGGTACATCTCTACACGCGCGGGCACTGGGTAGGCAATTTCTGCCGGGCTAAAGCTGCGGCGGAAATGAGGAACCAGGGGGATTTTCCAATAGTGTACTTGTCTGCTGCTGTCGTGACTTCGTCATCATCTCAATATTCGCGCACAAGTGATGCCCGTGTCACCGTCTCTACGATCCCCATTGAAGTCAACCGCAAGTTTCAAGTCACGATGATGAAGCGTTTTGATACAGTGCTTTAGTCCAACATGTCGCAATTGATGCCCCATCGGTTGGCGATCCGGAGGGGACAGAGCGCTACAGCCAAGCAGGCCAAGCTGTCAATCCAGTCAGTCCCACATTAATCGATCAAGGCGCCGACGTTGATCTGGACATATGCTGACGTCTGGCAGTCTGGAGGGGGTCCTTTTTCGTCTTCTTTTTATGGAGCCGCGCGACAAGGCCTGTCCTAAATTGGCGTGCTAACGTGACGCGAATGCACGATGCTTGTGGCGATATCAAAAGAGGTTAAAACGACGTCCGGACACGGAGGTCGATGTGCTGCTGCAGGAGGGCGCGTGGGCCAGGGGACTCGACGAGGTTCGCAACACAAACACCGGTTAAGGCTGACCCAATGACGGACTGGTTGGAGAGTCGAACATGAAACGAACACGTGGATAGCCAAAGAGGCTCCCAGTGTGCAACCTCTTTCTAAATCGGCATACACATAGACGCTGTGGTTGTGTGTGTTTTGTTTCAATATTCCCGCTCACCAACCGCCTCTAACCAGGCATTTGGCGCCTTGGGTGGCAGGGTGGGTAAGGGTGCGCATGCATGTGTTGTGAACCGGCACTGAATGGTTCTCTGCGTTTCATCCATTTCGAGTTAATTATGTTCGACGAGAAGGGAAACGCCGAGAGCACATGCACGCAGCTGTCGATTGGAGGACGAGGGGGGCACAGCATGTACCTAGGTAAGAGAGAAAGGTAAAAAAAGGGAACCTTTGGACGCCAATCACGGGCATCGAGCAATTGTGTCTCTGTTCAGCAACACAGGGTTCACATGCCGTTTGGCGCTAATTAACAATGCGGGCTAGCGCTATCTCGAACAGACGGTTCCTGCGTCAAATGGCCAAATAGCCAATCCCGTTCAGGCAAGATAGTGTGGTGCACCACTGAGTTACAGGGTGCAGGGATGCTCGACTGTTCAGTATCTTCCCCACGCCCACCGCGAACCAACGTCCGGACCACCCCTGCCGATCCTGCGAGAGACACACTTTCAAACGTTCACCCACGACGCCGGCGTCTTTTCATGCCGAACACTCACACCTGCCCTTTTTTTCTTCTTCCTCTGTTGTCTCTGTCTGAGCCCCCATGCCCGACCAGTCTTCTCCCTGCCCTTGTTTCTCACCCCACCCCCTCCCTCCCTCGAATCGTGACCAAAAAGAGGCGGCCTCCTTCTGTGGCCCTCCATCCATCCATCCATCCATCATCTATCCATCTACCCAGCTATCACTGCTATCCCCTCTTGCTGCCATCTCTTGCATGCTGTCGATTGACCCTCCTCATTATCCACACACTCATTCACCAATTAAAGGAGACTATAGACGCCAAATAAACCGTCGCTCTTTTCTTTGCCTGAGCGCATAGCATTGTTGTCAATCACAATCCGCATTGTCCACTTCGTGCCCCAATTCCACTCACAGCTGCGGATACCTCAAGTATCTGATACCAAACCTTGTCCACCGTCAGGCAAAGCGAAGGCGATCAAACCCCCGGGCCACTGGGCAGTCCTATCCCATCCCACCCCAACCCATACAACAGGGCACCATTTCACGGCGAGGGAGAAGCGACATCTCTCTCAACTCAGCATCCCTTCTGTTCTTTGCCCAACGTTTCCTGGCCTCCTCTACTGCCCCTGGACTGGTTCCCTGGCTTGAGGTTCTGTATACTATCATCTCACTCATTCCAGTAACCGGCAAACGTCGGTCCAAGCAACATCACATTCCTTCGATTGCCCCAGCCTTGGAAGTGTCAGCATGAAGTGCTGCCCATAGCAAGGGAAAGAGGAAGACTGCCGCTGCTCCTGTCTCATCTTCATCCGATCCATCATTTTGGCGGGTTACCTCTTTCTCTCACTCTCTATACTACCGGCTCCAGCGCCTCCGACCATCCTCAACCAGGAGACCCCAGCAACAACATCATTTCAAACCAGACCGACCGTCGATAGCTTCGCAGGCGAGGACACGACTTATTCATGACGGCGACGACGACGACATATCATCAAGTTTGTCTCTGGTCCGAGTAACCAGGGGACGGAGCGGCTGGAACCCCTTCATTATTCCCTCAAGCCCGGGGTTTTCTTTTTTCCCTTTTTTTCTTTTCGATTCTTTCCGACGGCGTCGACGATTCGACTTTTTCATTTAGAGGCAGGGTCCATTTTGTTTGGTGTGGTCGAAAATAACTCAATGACAAGATGGGCTTCATGAGCCATAGAAGAAACAATGCGGTGATTCGCCCTGAGCAGAAGTGGGATTATATTGTAAGCTTCTTGGCCCAGGCAACGGCAGATGTGGACACGGCACTGACTACTGCCTGGTAATTAAGCAACTCGACGACTTCAAGGCCGAGAGCGGCTTCACATATGTCGCCTATGGATATCTGTATTTCTCGCTCATCTTATCCACGGCTGTGTACGCCGTCGATGGCTTTACCGCTGTCAACCTACTCGCCTTCAACAGGTGGTCGTCCGAAATTCAACCAGCTGTCTCCTTCGATGTCACCAAGTGGATCTTTGCCATCTGCATTATCCTATCCATCGTCAACCTAGGCTATGAGCATATCCGTGCTCTGCGCATCATGAAGAGGGGCAGTGTTGCCGAGTCCTATCTCGACAATCTGGCTGTTCGTTTGGAGAGCACCCGTATGGGACGCGGAAAGGGATGGCGCAGATTCCTCGTCTTCGCGGAACTGACCAAAAGTAAGAAGGGGGCCGAATATATCGCCCTCTTCACCTACTTCAGCTTCCAATGTTCGTGTTCCCTGTTCCATCCTCAGTCATAAGATGTCGCAAAAACTGACCCAAACCCAGCATGGATCCGTGTCGTATTCTGTTCTGGACCTCGGCAAGTCCTGAACGGCATCACTTTGTACTCGGTATACACTGCGAAATTAGCGGGGGACGGAGACACCTTTGAAAGTAGCATGGTCGACTTCTTTGATAAAATCAAGGCTCTCGCCGAGCAAGACTACCGGCAAGCCCTCATCTTATCCGGCATGGTGTTCACCACTATAGTCTGGGCCTTCTCGTTACTGTCCCTCTTGGTCGCTAGCCTGTTCTTCGTTTTCTTCCTATGGGGATGGATACCGAGAGATGACGGCGGTCTCTCGGGATACTGTGAACGAAAGATTAACAAGCGACTGTTGAAGATCGTTTCAAGCAAGATCGATGCGGCCATTGCTGACCAAGAGAGGCAGAGGAAGAGGGCAGAATTGAGAGCTGCCAAGAAGACCGGTGAAATGCCAGCAGGAGAGCGCAAGGCTACCTTGCCCAAGCTCATGCCACCAAGCGAGGAAAAGTTCCCCGGCATGCCAATGATCAGCAGGAATGACACTATGGCTACACTGCCTGTGTATACTTCTCGACCAGCGACTCCAAACGGCGGCGGTGGACAAGGCTTTGAACTTAATAAAATGCCAGTGCTCAACCGAACGGGGACGGGGACATCGACTACATCGAGCCGGGCGCCGCTACTCCAGTCCGGGGCTGATATGGGCCGATCATCACCTGCGCCGCCGCTGCCGCCGCTGCCAGTGATGAAACCTTCCATGTCGGGGGGTCCTCCACCGCTCCAGCGGGTGCAAACCAACCAGTCCAGCTTTGGAGGTTCGTACACACAAACACCATCATCATACTCGCCGGAGAACAACTTTCCGTCTTTGCCACAGCCTGTCCGCTCTCCTACTTCTACACCAATGGGCCCATACGGTATGCCACCAAGATCGAACACAACCCCAGCACCGAGAGGAGCGTTTGATGATTACAATCAGACTGGGCGGGCCAGTCCAGCCCCACTGAGGCAAATGACCTCCCGCCCGACATTCGATGATTACAACAATGGACCGAACCAAGCACCCTCAGCGATACCGCCATCTGTTTACTCGGAACGCGGACAGACACAGTCTCCCCGGCCGATGGCACCCCCCTATGGGCAGCAGCGAGGTTACCCCCCAAGAGCAGGGGGATACCCGATGCGGAATGCGACTGGCCCGTTGCCGAACCGTGGCCCTCCCGGGCCACAACCACAAAGAAACATGACAGCACCTGTTCCCCAGCCTGGAGAGTTCCGTTCTCTCACGCCGGTCCAGCAAAGCCAGTATACTGGATCGGATAGGTACTACGATGCTCCTGCGCCTTCGCCGGCCCGTGGCTACCCAGGCTCACCACCCGATGAGTACTTCAACCGACCAAGCACTGCGCAGAGCCAGCGGTCGATGAATGGCCCGCCGCAAATGGAGCGCCAGCCTACTTTGCCTAATTTAGGCGGTGAACAAGCGATGAATAGTCCACCGCAACTGAGTCGACAGCCGACTTATGGCAGCGGTTGGGTTTCAGACCTTGAGGGTCAGCGAGGAACACCTGGCCCACGATACTAGATGTCCTCCTTTCATTACTGTACTCATACCCCAATACCATCTCTTTTGCTGTCTTTATACATTGATACCATGCATTATCTTCATTCTGGATGAGACATTTGGCGAAGAGATGACACGATTTGAATATTCGACACCATGTATACCACAATGAAAAGGAGAAGGCCTCCAAGCAATGCGAGAAGCTGCTTATGTCTGGCCTGTGTACCTATCTTCCGCATTTTGCATTCAGATATAACATTTCAGGCTCGGCGCAAGGGCCCATTTGCATAGGGGGTTCAGCATCCCCCTGAAAAAAAATGATGGATTTGTATGATGATAAATGATCCATAATCGACATTCATGGTTGACATAACACTCAAGCGAGTAGATGATATTGAGTTCTTTGAGACGGTTCATTCATTCATCCGTGCGTAGTCTATAATGGTGGCAGTTATACCCAAGCCGACCACAAGCCTCGACTCGTCTAAGAAAGGTACCCAAAATGGTGAGATGATCTCGTCGTCCAGGTGTACTGACAGCCCACCCAGTCCGCGTCCCCCATGCGTTGAAATTCGCAACCCAGATCCCCTTTTGATGCGCCCGTAAACCCAAACATGAACATGATTAATCGTAACATCTCGAATCCCACATGCTTCTCATATGCAATAAATGCCTTTCATATCGTAATATATCCTCGTCCCACGTCATTATGTGATTCGAAAAGCCCAGCCAGGCATGAACACGATAGCCCCAGTATATTATATACTTCCCGGGCTGGAGAGCGGCCATGATCACTTTGCGTCCAAACCCCCTGTGAGGCTAGGAGCGAACGGCGGCTCTCATCTTCTCGACCCCGGAGTCCTAGTGATGTGATCCCTGCCCCACATACTGGAGCAATCAACCGGTCAATGGGTTTTCGATCAGTCGTCTAGTATCTCGTCGCTGCTGGTTCCGGTGGAGCTCGACGAGACGGACATGGACCTCCGGGCGATGATGACCAGCCTGTAGATGCCGAAGGCTATCAGGGCGAGGACGAGGAAGAGGAGGATGATGATGATGGCGATGGCGTCGTTTTCCTTCATCTTGACGTTCTGTTGTGCGTTGTCTTTGGTTTGTGTGTGTATATATGGGTATATGGGTGTATGGTGGGATTGGACCGTAGCAAAGCAATTGGCCGTGTGGGGGTTCCTGTCTGGATCGAACGGCTTTGGAATGGAAGAGCGGGAAAGGCGTCGTGGTGGTGCTGGTGGTTGGGCGTTGGCCGAGACAGCAACTTGAGCTGGTGTGTGTTAGTCGAGTCGTTGTACTTGGGATACTCTAAACGGATCAGAATACTGGATGGGCGGACTTACTGTACCGGTTTGAACTGCTTCTGTCTGTGTAGTTTGGAATGAATTTGCTATATCGCCGAATATCCTCTACTCTTCGGTGTAATCGTTCGTTACAGACAGACCTGGCTACGTAGCCACTGTGTATGCGTGCTGTCAGGTACAGCGAAGTAAGTGGAGCCGAGATCACGGGCCTGGTGTAAGTCGAGAAGGTCTGTTGTGTGTGGGCGAGGCTGGTGATGCTATCTTCAGGACAGCAAAGATACACAGACACGTAGAGGAGCAGAGAACACTGGAATGTTGAGAGGAAGAGGATACGATATTGTCAGGAGAGAGAAGATATGGAACTCAATTCATAGGATGGACATGTCCCCCCAATGGGAAAAGGCACGCGCAACCACAGATGCTGTATGCTGTTTGCCCATTGCTGCAGCTGCTGGTGCTGGTGGTGCTGTGTTGCCCCGCCACCACAAAAAAGCCCCCCATGTCAATAAAATGGGCGGGCTGGGGGTGGATCAGCATGGCCGGGAGTGCTACCAACCACCGCTAAACCCCTTCTGAATGACATGCAGGTGCACCACCAGGGGGCCCTGGAGCACACACTACGTACCTACCTATAGTGTTGTCATACAGAGAGTACCAGCCTCGTGCACGGATTGGTTTGCAGCCCAAGTGCTAACTTGATGTTGTGTTTCTGCCCTCGACGATGACATGGTCAACTGCCTGCCATTGCCATTGTTATTGCCATTTTGAATCTGTCTGGATCGCTGGTCCAACTTCATCATTGACGATGATACTGTAAGGCGAAATGGAACCTATTTCCCACAAAAGGGTGGTCACCATCACAGTGTCCACACGTGATGGTGATTCCATATCAGTACACCATCTCCTTCCTATGCCGCCTCGTCAACAATCTCAAGGTTACCAACCTTGAACTTCTGGCCCCTCCGGTCGCCATAGTCGGTACCATCATGATAGTCTTTCACCCGAGCACGCACATACTCTAGCCCCTTCACCGGCGCAGCATCCTCCTGCTTCTCGCCCACCAGTCCCAATCTCTTAAGCAGCGGAGACGGCGCAGGCTTGATGTCCACATCATTCCCAGGCCTCACGAAGTAGAACAACCCCAGCCTGTCCCCGCCCAGCTGGTCGGGCGGCGGCCTCACGACCCTGTGCGTCGTCGACTTGAGGTACGAGGCGGACCAGAAGTCCAGCGTGTCGCCCACATTGCACACGATGCCCCCGTCCACAGGCGGCACGTACCTCCACTCCCCGCCGGCCGCCGCCGCCGCCGCCGTCTTGATCTGCAGGCCCGCGACGTCCTGGCTCCAGAGCAGCGTCAGGGAGCCAAAGTCCGTGTGCGCCCTGGCCCAGGTGTCGTCGACCCTGGCGTCCTGGTCCGCCGGCCGCGGGCGGTAGCACATGTGGCGGAGGTGGTCCTCGCTGGGGTCGTCGTAGCGGTGGCCCGACGCGAAGAAGCCGCCCGGCAGCTCGAGGACGATGGCGAACAGCTCGAGGACCCTCGACGCCACGCCCGTGGCCTTGCGCGAGAAGGCCGCCAGCTCGGGCTCGTACGGCGCGAAGAAGGGGTGCCGCGGCTCGCCCGCGTGGTGCGCCGTGAACTTGGCGTGGTTGTACGACTCGACGTTGTCCCGCACGTCCGTCCCCTTGACCGTCTTCTCGCCCAGCTCCCGGTACCCGAAGTAGTTGCCCCGGGAGAAGTCGCACTTGTACTGGGGCTGCGCCTTGGTGCCGTGGGGGAGCGCGAAGAAGGCCTGGCCAATGTCGTACTGGCGCTGGACTTCTGCCTCTGTGATGCCGGTGCCTACCACGCTGAAGAAGCCTGTGTTGTGGACCTGTAAAGCATGGTGATAGCGTGAGTGTGCTGCTTGCTTGTTTACACTCCCCTCACTTGTAGAACGAAGGTATGTTCTGGCTTTTTGTATACTTAGGTACATACTGCATCACGAAGCTCGTCAGCTAGCTTCTGTTTGCCGCCTGGCAGGTCGAAGGTCGACAGGTCTAGGACCTTGATATCGGCCCATGGGAGGTCATGAGTGGTCTTTGCGGGTCGTTGCCACTTGGGTATGGGCAACGCCTCGGAAGGACTGAGAGCAATAGGCATCGTATCTGTTCAGTAGTAAGTAGGAGAAGTAAGTATAAGCAGAATTCGCGACGGGAGAAGAGGTCGAGAGAGGCGTCTGCGCAGGAGACGGTCGACTTGCCATACCTACGCGGGCTATGACGATCGACACGGCCTTTCACCTCGCACATCATCTGTATTCTCCTCACCCTCGATACAACTACAACACCGAAGTTCGGCTGCTGTACGACGTCTCCCTTACCTGGAGGGTGTCAACCAGAGCACGTCATCCCAGCTAACATGATAAGGAGGACGACGTATGGTATGACCAGCAAAGCTACTGCAGCTTGACGATAATCTGTATGCTTGATCTTCTTTACCATATAGAACAATCGGGAATAAGAGCCCTCAATACTTGCCGGCGCAATCTGGTGTAACATCGTCTATTGTGCTTGATGTGTCACCTTGGGCCTTGGGGTATAACCTCCACCATCACCGCGGGATGGGCAGTCTATATGAGGGTTGCACATGCCTCCTGCATGATATACCTATTGACAAAGTCTCCCTATCTATACAATCGTTCAGGTCGGTTGAGAGTCGAGTTGAAGGTATTAACAGACTTCGTCAAGCATGACATAGCTAATTACCGGTAGTATTGAGAACGGGCTTACTTAGTATATGCCAGAGATAAGCCCGGGTACAGCAGCCACTCCTCTCGCAGCACACCATTGGAGCTTCTTATAGGACACTTAGTAAGTGATAAACACTTAGAGTCCATGAAGAGTGATTGTGAAAAGAAGGTGTACGTGGCACTATCGGAAAACAAACGTTACATGCATCTGTCCAGATGTCTGTCCTTCGCAACGCGCCACCTCGAGCACATATGAAAGATAGCTTCATATATTTACCACCTGGACACTCACTCAGGACTAGAGGAACACCCTTCTTTATGCGTCAATCAGATCACAGATCTATTAACTACATCGATAGAATGCCAACTAAACTGGTGTTACAGGTTGATCAGTCCCCTGACGAAGCAGGACAGTCCGACTCGGTCATGTCAACTGGCACACAGCCTGCTCTGGAGGAGGGCAGCCTCAAGTCAGCACACCGGAAGGTCGACGTCCGATTAATACTTTGGTACGGCTTTGTCTACCTGATCATGCGCATCCACCTGTCCAACATCAGCAACACGGCCATCATCAACCTCGAGCAAGGCGACGGGATCAAGAAGCAGCTGGGCAACCTGACCTCGGACCAGTGGGCGTGGGTGCTCAGTATCTTCTATTACCCTTATATGCTTCTGGAGCCAGTTTCCACCTTCGCGTTGAAGAGGTTCACTCCACGGTTGTGGATGACGAGGATCATGATTACTTGGGTGCGTTCGTCCCGGTTGCAGCCGCGGTTAGGATGTGGTGATGGCACGCTTGCTGACAGGAAGGATATGTGAAAGGGCATAATAAGCATGTGCCAAGGGGCAACGACCAATTTTGCTGGGATTATGGCCTGTCGCTTCTTTCTGGGCGCAGCTGAGGCTGGTTTCTATTCCGGCGTGTTGTGAGTTATCAAGGACAGCTCTCGTTTATCGGGGTTGCAAGACTGACTATTTATGCAGATACCACCTGAGCTTTTGGTACCCGACTCAAAGACTCGCATTCCGCTTTGTATGAGCCATCAATATGCAGGTCAAACCCTTATTCTGTCTTTGCTGAGTGTCACCACAGCCCTTTTTCTACGCATGTGGCACGTTCGCGGGGACTATTAGCGGATTGCTTGGTCAGTATAATGCGCTTCTTTTCTTGTCCCAGGAACTGGAGATAGACTCACACAGAACTACAGCTTATGCTATATCCTTTATGAATGGCGCCGGTGGCCTTGCGGGATGGAGATGGGTTTGTTGCCCCGGTGTGGTTTCTTGAACCCTTGTGCTGACTTACCGCTCAGGTCTTCATACTGGAGGGTCTTCCAGCTATTGCATGTGGCATATACACATACTTCATCCTACCAGACTGTAAGCCACCCCACCCTATATTCTCCTCCGACGTACTGCAAAGACCTTACCCGATCGCCCCTGAAAAACACAGACCCTGAGACGGCCAGCTTCCTCTCGGAAGCGGAAAAGCAAGCCATTCTCACCGACTTGCCCGCTCGAGCACCCTCGATGGCAGCTAAGACGTTCGACCTTAGCGAGATCAAAGCATTGCTCAAAAGCCCCACCTGGGTCCCCTTCCTCCTGATCTGGACCACACACGGGATCGGCGGTTTCGGGATCACCTTCGTGCTGCCCACAATCATCTACGAGCTCGGCCTGTCAGGCACGGCCGTGTCGCAGCTCATG
Organism: Cytospora chrysosperma; assembly: GCA_016808195.1. Taxonomy (NCBI): domain Eukaryota; kingdom Fungi; phylum Ascomycota; class Sordariomycetes; order Diaporthales; family Cytosporaceae; genus Cytospora; species Cytospora chrysosperma. The sequence continues at coordinate 9,232,136 of MU179926.1, read as the reverse complement.
ACCATGCCGGCATACGCCTTGGTGTTTGTCATCCTCCTTGCGCTGGGGTACCTGACCCACACGGAGCGCCTCAGCCCCTGGGCCGCCTGCATCGGGCTGGAGGTCGGCCAGATCATGTGCTACATCCTCCTCATCACGGTCCATGACGCCGCCGCGAAGTACGTGCTCGTCGTGGTGGCCACGGCCGCCAGCTCGAGCTTCTTCCCGATCATCTGGCCGGAACGCATCCGCGCGACGAGTGGAACCACGAGCGCGGCATTGGCGATTGGGGTGACAAATGTAGGTCGAGTTGCCGAAGAACACCGAGGAAAACCTGGATAATGCAATGCAACCCTTTTCTTCGTCGTGTTACATCCGTGAGAAAGAAAGCTTACTGACATGTGCAACCCGGTTGCTCGCAGGCCCTGGCGCAGCTTCAAGGGATTGTTGGGCCACAGGTCTACCAGTCCAAGTTTGGACCGTCGTACACAGTGAGCTACAGCACGAGTATTGGTCTGTTGGCCGTGACGGTTGTTACGATGTGTCTTGCTTGGTTCCTGGTGCACAGGCAGGATGAAAGGGTGAGACTGGGTGTTTCAGTGGATGAGGGCAACGTGGAGTCTTCGGATGAGAAGACCCAAGGGAGGCAACAAGAGGCTTGATCCGTGGAGAGACTGGCATATATTTCTTCCGAGGAACACATTACCTAGTGAGCCTTGATGGTAGATGGACAACCAGTCGGGAGTGGTATAGAGAAATTGGATGTCTGAGGTCTCGAGACTCTGCACAGGGTCATGTTAGATATTGTCCTAGATGCCGCCTGGAAAGACTGGTTTCTGCGGTCTGGGCCAGGGCCAAGCCACATCATTTCAAGCTTTCTCGCCGTGTAACTCTTCCGGGCATGTTCTCGACGTGCAATGCTGGAACCAAGGTGATGATCGATTGGTACGGGGATGCACTCCCAGGTAGTGAATGTTACTGGTGACTGCCGAGCCGTTGAAGGCTGTTCAGCAATGCACATCTCGGCCGATGAGGAAGTTCTCAAAAGATGGTATATGAGAAGATGATACCGGTGAGGTTCGTTTTGCTTGAACCATCACCAGCATAGATCTACCTACTAAGTACTAAGTACTGAGTAGGTATTTATATCAAGGGTTCTAAGGGTTGAGGGAATGGTGGTGGTGGTGGTGGTGATGGTGGGGGGGGATAGAGGAGGGGTAGCAGTGCCCCCACGTCATTCGCCATCTGGAATTGACCTCGGGATACCGGTAATAACTCGGCGGGACCCCCGCTGGTTCCAGTAGGGTGGACCGCCTGTAAGCAGGCAGTGGCACGTGCTGTTGGAACTTGTAACTGCTGTAATCCGTACTGCCGTACATACAGATTGCTACAGTAAGGGCCTAGAGAGTTCTAGACTAACCCCTTTCAGGTATAAGGTTCATGTCAGCCGGCAGCACATGATCCTTTGCACCGACAACGGAGAAGTACCATTTTTTTAACTTGTTCAATATTTATTTTGAGACATCTCTTCCAAGAACAGATCCTGGATATCACTTCCCAGATCCCACCCGTATCGAATCAGGCTGCATCAAATCGACTTGATGATTCATATCATATCTGATATATACCTACAGACCGAGATACCTGTACTTGCTTCTGCGGGACCCTGACAGACAAGACCCAGATCGTGGGGGTGGAATCTACAGTAAGTACATAGCGCAAGTGGCGACGCATCCATCCGGTCGAATCAATCAACCGGCCGCATTGCCGGGTCACCATCACCTCGGATACATGCTTAGTAGTGTATGTACAGTACTTGCACCTGCGCTGCACCTACACTACCTACACTAGTATATCCGTCCGTACAGTACACATAACTCCCTCAACCCGCTTTGTCAACTACGCGGAATTCTGTAATCCGTACACACACACACACACACACACACACACACATACATACATACGGATTGCTCGGGAGCCAAACCTGCCAACAACAACCTTAGCTACTACCAGACGGACTGACGGAGACCTCTTTTCTCTCTCTCACCCATCTCTATTTATCTCTCTCTCCCCCAATCCTCCTCATTTGCAGTCAATTCAATCAAAGAGCTGGTCGCATACTTCGTACCTCTTCACCACTGCGACATTCGGCCCCACCCACACCATATACAGTACACCACCTCCCAGTCCGGATCACCAGCAGCCCCGCGCGGCCAAGTCCTGGTGCCTGCAGCTTTTGATCTTGGGACTCTGGGACTTTTAAATCTAACTTAAGCCCCTCTACCAAGCTCTACGACGTACATATGTACCAGACTGCGCCTCAATCTTGACCACCTACACAACCTCCTCCTTGCCTTTCTCGGCTTTCTCACCTACCTTTCTCACCTGTTCACAGCCATCGTCGTCCCAACAGACACAACCACAACAACTTGTCTCTGATTCTCCAGTCGACCAAATGGACCACAACAACAACCAACACAGGGCTCAGGAAGCCCAAGAGGAGGCACCAACTTCCATGCCCGACATCGTTGCAGAGTCTCAATTGTCGCTAGAAACCTATCGTTTCCCCTCAGAACGACTACTGCGACGGCAAAAGCATGAGGGCAGGATACCTCTTGTTCTGGTAGCCTGTGGTTCCTTCAGGTCCGTATTCTTCTTCCCTCAAAGCCTCCTCTAACCAATGGCGCAACATCCGGCGCCTTGCTGACAAACTCTCCGCCCACAGCCCCATCACCTACCTCCACCTGCGCATGTTCGAGATGGCCTCTGACTACTCGCGCTTCAACACAAAGTACGAGATTATTGGCGGCTTCCTCTCCCCTGTCTCCGATGCCTACAAGAAGCCTGGCCTGGCTCCCGCCAGGCACCGAATTCAGATGTGTTCCTTCGCCGCCGAGAAGACCTCCGAGTGGTTGACCTGCGACCCCTGGGAGGCTATACAGCCCAACTACGTTCCCACCGCCCAGGTGCTCGACCACTTCAACAACGAGATCAACCATGTTATCGGAGGATGCGAGGATGTCAACGGGAACAAACAGCCAGTGCACATCGCCCTGTTGGCAGGAGCAGACCTTATCCAGACCATGAGCACCCCTGGTGTGTGGTCGCCCCAGGATCTGGATCACATATTGAACAACTTTGGCGCCTTCATCATCGAGAGGACGGGCACAGACATCGACGAGGCGCTGGCGGGCTTGAAGGATTACAAGGACAACATCCATGTCATCCCCCAGGTCATAACCGTACGTTGTAGTTCCTTTACCTGCGTTGCGGCAGTTTCTGCCTACAGAAATACATGCTAACTCTCGGTTAAAGAACGATGTCTCTAGCACGAAGGTCCGACTAATGCGCAAGAGGGATCTTTCCCTGCGGTATATCGTGCCGGAGCCAGTCATTGAGTACATCCATCAGCACGGGCTGTACCAGGAGTAGTGGCCGCCGGCCGGACCAGCGACCGTTTTCATTATTACGAAGTGTTTGAATTATTTGGCGCTACAGGAGGAAGCGCCTCAGAACACGGAAGCGGGCCGATCGATAGAGTCGCATTCGACCCGGGCACCATGCTTGAGCGGAGACGAGATGCACCAGCCCGTCGGGCCGCCTTGTCTCTTGCCAGGAAACCACGCCTCGCCCAGGGCTACTGACGCAAGTCATGTTTCAGCCCGGCATATCCAGGGCTATTGCAGCCTGTGCTGCTGTCTACAGCTTGAGTGCCCAGCTCCGCCTTGCTCCAGAGTCTCAGACCAAGGGAGGCATGCAACGGCGAGGTCCAACCCACCGTGTCGAGAGTTTTGGGCGGGAGGCCATTCATGAGAAATCTATTCCACTTCGGATACCATTCCTGCGATTTTTGTTTTCGAGGTTGTCTGCTGTATTTACTTGGGATGACGGCCTCGACACATAAGGAAGTCGAGTGCATAAGGCGTCCCCAGGGGGTTGCTTGGGCCACTACAGACACATTCAGCGCTTTATAGAGCATGAGCCTCTTTGAGTTGATTGAATATACACTGGCATCACAGCCGCATTATGACGCGAGGGCATATATCCGAACCTGTCTTTTGGTATTCCAGACATCTTCAGCTTATCCATTTCTCAGTTTAGGCTTTGTTCGTCTCGTTTCCCTACCTGTGGATCCGATGTCTCTACGCTCCATTGAGGAAGAACCACAATACGAATACGGCATGAATTGGACACCCGGCAGCCTCGGACATAACACCATCAGGGGCTCGAGGGATCAATGGGTATCCACTTCAGATACACAACACAGTGTCCTCGAGCAGCACAATGAGGCTAGCCTCCGTACTTGCCAGGGAGCATATGCCTGGCTGGCGAAAGTAGTGGACATCGGTCATGCCTATCACCTTGGCAGAGTGCTCTACGACAAGGTCTCTCGTGGCTAGTTGAGTGAAGGGGGCGCTCTGAACCCTGGGAAGCATGCTCTTTACGCGGGACGACTGGTTGGTAATGCTACATGATGTACGAACGGCACCTGCTCACGTCCATGGATACCGGATACTGAAAAGATGATAGTATACGCATTTTTCTATAGAGAATTCAACATAAAATGTCAGGACTCAGATGCTGGTTCGGGAAACCAACGAGGGTGACCAAGACTCAAGCTCCTAACCAGTTGACATCAAAATCATAATCGACACTGTTCAAATGCGATGATTACAAAAATACTTTCAATACAATGTCAAATAGCAAATATCATGACACAATACCAAACAAAAGCACAACCTATGACCGACCCTCATCTCAGTCTCACATCAGACAAACCACAAACACAACATCCACCAGACGCTCTCGTCCCCTTCCCTAAACACCCTGGACACCAAACCACCCACCACCCGCCACCCTTTCGGAGCCCACACTCAACGCGCCCTTCTACCACCAGGCAAGTCCTCCGGGCCCAACTTCCGCACCCTATCAAGACGAGCCGCCAGCGCGGCGGACGAACCCCCAGCCTCGAAGCCGCGGAAGGCTGCGAGCCTACGCGGTGACCGCCGCGGCGCGAAGTCGAGAGCAGACGGTCCATCCCGGCGCCTGCGGCCGCCGCCACCGGCGCGGGTCGAGCGGCTCGGGGTGACGAAAGGGTCGTCGGCTGCTTGGTGGCCTCGGCCGGCCACGGCGGGAAGCTTGCCGCGGGCCTTCTCGGAGAGTGGCTGTTGCTGCTGCTGTTGTTGTTGCTGCTGTTGCTGTGGCGGTTGAGGTGCTGTCCGCCTTGAAGGGGTGGGAACTGGCTGCGACGGAGCTGCGGGGACGGGGGGGGCTTGCATATTAATGTTAATTTTCCTGCCATTTCTTCGCTCGGGTGCCTCGCCTGGTCGATGAATCCTCAGTCAGATACATCTAAAACTTACCAGGACCAGGACCAGCACCGGCACCACCATCAGCATCAGCACCGATATCAACCCACTCCCTCCGCTTCCGCAGGTCACCCGCGCCCGGCGCCGGCCGCGCCGCCAGGAACGACCCCATACACCCCCTCCCCTGGCCCCCCTTGACGACCGGGGCCGTCACAGGGTGGGGCGCCCCGTCGACCCGCGCGTGGCCGAAGTCGACGTCGAGGTCCAACCACCTGGCCAGCGGCGCGGGGACGTCGCTGTCGTCGATGGTCGGCCCGTCCACGAACTGGATGTACCGAGCGAGGCGCATGCGGCGCTCACGCCAGCGCCGGGCCTCGTGGTCGGGGATCACGCCCATTGCTATGCCGTCCGCCTCTGTCTCGTCGGTGCCGTTGTCGCCGCCTGTGGCTGTGGCGGGGTGGACGGGGTTGTAGATGGTTTTGGACTGCCGGAGGGCCTCGGCGGCCTGGTGGGCCTCGGCGCTGTTGGGGATGTCCTCCCAGGCGTCCTGGAAGTCGTCATCGTCGTCGTAGTCATAGCCGTCGTCGCTGTCGTTTCCAAATTTACTGAGGTCGGGGTATCGGACTGGGAGGTTGTTGTTGTCGAGGCGGCCTCGGTTGTCGTTGCCCTCGGGATAGTCCATCATGGCCCCGGACATGACTGGTTGTTGGGCTGTTGCCATGACTAGGTAGTGATCTGGGAAGCAGAGTTGGGAACCCCCTTCAATCTCGATTTTTATATTGTTAATTGTAGATTTGTGCAAGATATGAAGACGGCTGGGCTCGATGGTGAGAGGTTGGGGATGGTGCTGGGTGGTCACTCGCAGTTGTTGTGTAGACTGAACCACAACCCAAAGGTGAGATCTCACTGTGGTCGAATTCAACCAGAGTATAAAACAGTCATTGAAAGAAAATTTGATGTTTTGACCCCTGAGGTTGTCCATTGTTCTGCTCTTTGCTGGGCCTGAATGCCACCATCCCTGAAACCCGTTTCCGGCCAACACTAACATGAACTCTCTTTGTTCGAGATTCATACAATCTACAACCATCAACATCCAGGAATGAAATAAGAACCTATAAGGATCTTTATTCTCAGTTCTTCGAGGCAGAAATAATTGCCTGGTTTTGGATAAGCCCAACTTGCGACACATGTCCATCTAGCACGATCTACCATGTAGGACTTAAAAAACTCAGGAAACAATCAAGTTGAACGTCTTTGATTCTTCAACAGATGACCACTAGGCATTGGTACTGCCCCGTGTGACCTACTAAACCCACTTTGAGCAAGTGATCTTGAAGAGTAGAGAGCAAGCACAAGGGTTGAAGAGGGGCACGTATAGAGAAAAGCAGTAAATATGATCGCAACAGTCATTACACAGTGGAAAATTTCCACGTTAACACCACTGAAAACCGCCCGAGCGATCTATATAATAATGTACTGCGATTGACTGGTGTTTGGAACGTTGGTCGCTCTTCACAGAAGATTCTATGCCTGTGGCCACCCTTGCTGAAGTCTCAGGACGTCGCAAGACGTCGCAATTAGTGAATACCCAGGACCCAGGTCGATGTAATTACTACAGAGGGTATTACATGTAGGACCGTTGCCCGAGCATCATGCTTAACTGTCTGGCCAGCTTCCTTCACAAGCTCCACCATCGTTAAATGTCAGGTACCCTAGGGTAGTCCTTATCTCTTATAACATTGCAAAGTAGCTTACGCTAAGTAGACTGTCTATGGACTAAGAATAGCTATAGCTCACTAACTTAAAGTAATGCAGCGGGGAGGGGAATTGCATATCTCTCGTACCCTAGAGTATTATATCGACCTTGATCACGTGGGCCAACAGTGCTTAAGTACGTACCCAGGTAATTCAATACATTAAATACTTGTACCTACTAAGGTACTTAAGTACCTAGTGCTCTCCGTGGTGGTCTGAAGTATTGATCAGATAAGATAGGATAGTAGGCAGGCACTTCAGCACTTCAGCACTGTCCAAAACTGTCGAAACTCTCAGTCCCAAATACGCACCAGCCTTGGAAACACAAAACACAAAACACAAACACAGAGCAGGCCACCTCATCAAAACCAAGTACCGCTCTGGCACAGGCAAGCTTCACTCACCATGGAGAGTCCTCCGCACACTATCATGGCGTCTCAGATGGATGTCTCTGGCACCCAGGGACTTTCCATTACGCCAGCCTCACGATGCGATACCAAACTTCAGCAGATTGAACCAACGGGCCCTGGCACTTCATCTGAAGTGGGCTTTCACGTGTCGCAGCGTGATAACGCCCTCAGAGCTCAGAATGAGGTCATGTCGCGCGACGGAGATAGCGACGGAGATGGCGACATAGACGACAGCAATCAAGGCCTGATCATGGTCAAGCTTCAAAAGAATGGCTCAATGGGTGGTAAGTTCAGCACTTGCACTATTGGCACGCGATTCCATGTCAAACGCCCACGTCCCGATTTCATAGACATAGGAAAGAGAAACTGCTAACCAGTGAGCTATGCCACACAGCTGCCCCGACAACCTTTCACGGCTTCTCCAGACTCCCCCCTGAACTCAGACAAATGATCTGGGAGCGTTGCATCCCGCAAAAGATGGTTCGACCATCGTACACCGAGTCACTACCGATACGTTGGCCTCATAAGTTCCCAGTAATTGCGACTGTGAACCGAGAGGCAATGCAGGTCGCCTTACGTCTCGGTGGATGGACACGGGTCCAGGTGAAATCAGACGTTGAAACTGGTGCACTCTACAGTTTCAACCCATCTGACCTTCAACGCATCTGGCTCAACAAGAAGGATATAGTCTATCTGGGATCTCGCGCCCTCAGGCCATTCCTGCTTCAACCTGAGCCACCGAATGCTGGATACAACGGAATAAGTCTCTCGGCGCAGGATCCAGCTACCCAACTCATTGTCTCCTGCGCACTCGGCGGCGGGCTGAAAACGCCTCTCAATCGCTGCTACCAACAGGGTCAACCTTTGAAGAAAAAATATAGGCATAGGACCGGGCCTGCTGGAAAGAAGCTGTACGAGAATTTCCTCAGAGGACGCAAGAGCATCATGCTGGAAGTTCACCATTCCAACGTCCTTCTTGAGGGAGCAGCCCGGGAGAGTGCTATCCAGGCGGGCATGTTTGGCCTTTGGGGAGACGAGCCCGCTATCGTCGATGCCTCTGATTTCACCACCCTTCGCAAATACAAAGATCTACTCCAGGGGGGGGCTGGTATATGGGGCATTGACCGCACCCGTGCCACGGACGCCGACATATTGTACAGGGCTCAGGCTATGGAAGCCCTGGATAGGGGTCAGGACGAGAACTGCAGATACAGCGGCCGCACGGCTGCTGCGGTCTTCATGAGTCAGCTCTTGGAAGTCCTCGGAAACCTGGCAGAAATCGAGTTTGATTGGGACTGTGTCGTCGGTCGCAATGGGAAGGTGAACAAGGATCATCCAATGGTGAAGAAACTGGGCCTGCCACTGCCGGACTGGACCACTGTCATTGTGTTTGAGCTTCTATCAGAAGAAGACATCAAGCGTGAAAAAGAAATTGCATCCCCGGTATGTACCTAAGTATGAATCCTTTGGCCGCAAGACTGAGGAGACTGGCGAGGGAGACACTAATGGTCCGGAGGGAGAATCGAAGTGAACCAAAATCAACCGATGGGAACATTGAATGGAGTGAGACTTCAGTCCTAAGCAATCTTTGAATCCTCAAAAAAAAAAACAAAAAAAAACCTTGGATGGTGGAGAGGTGGAGAGGCAGGTGGAAGAATGCTGGCAGTACTTGAAATGAAGATTATGGCTATGTATGTAAGGACATATCTGGTCCAGTCACTTATTGGGTTGGGCACGGCATTGCCAACGAGTCTCTATAAGACCTAAGAACATGGGCTGGACTGGGGACGTCAAGCTACATAGGTCACATAGGTCTGCAACATGCTGCCTTTATAGCCATATTCATTACCACTGGTGGTCTCACGGGCTTTCCAAGGTTAGTAACGCAGTATTGCAAAGTGACTGACTGACTGACTGTGCATGAATTTCGCCTGGATAGACTGGGCTTCTCCGCGTTGAAGGGAGCAGTGACCTTTGAGACTGCTAGTCAATCTATTGGCCGGCCTCATCGACAGAGAGACCATTGGCTCCCAGGCCTGAACTCATCCCGATCGTCTTACCAGTGCCTGGGTTATAGTGCTTACTCTGTCACACCTGGTGTCACAAGCTCATTGCAAAGGTCTAATCTCATATTAGCGACAAGACCACGGTGTCATCCCCAGGCTGTAAGACGACACGTTCAAATCAGCTGGTCTCTAACATTTGAAACTGATACTATTGTATCCCACCATAGCAGTCAGGGAACTATGGACCGGTACAGATATTCCAAGCTTGAAGGGAAGGCAATTAGGCTAGTCGTGCTACTCCCTGGGGAATTTGACCACAACATCGAGATCATCATCGAAACAGCCGACCTGGAGGCTGGCATACCTAGCTTGCATGATTCCCCTCAGACAGACATGGGGCTCCGTGAGCTGGCAGGCACCCTACCGCCTGGTTGGTCCGTATATAAGACGCTTGAAGATGATGATTACTTCTACTATGAAGAAGATGGGGGGAAGAACTGGAGAGCTTCGTGGAGCCACCCGGATCCCTGCCTTGATCCGTCACTATACCAAAGACAAGAGTACACCCAGGGCAGCCAGGGACCAATCTATGAAGCGCTATCATATACATGGGGATCCGGGCTGACACAAGATACTGCCTACATACAAGACGAACAGGAAGGCGCCTCATTCAAATCTACTCTCGAGATCGGCGGTAATCTAGCGTGTGCTTTGCGCCATCTCAGGCAGCGGGATAAGTGCCGCACGCTCTGGATAGACGCCATATGCATCGACCAGTCCAATCTCGAAGAGCGATCGGAGCAGGTGACACGGATGGCGCAGATCTACAAGAGTGCTCGCCGTGTTGTGGTGTGGCTTGGTGACTCGGGCGAAGAAGACGACAGCAGCTTGGCGCTTCAGACAATGGACTACTTGGGAAGGCAGGTGATAGTTACCCAGGATGGTTGGATCTTCACAGCTCCGGATGCGGATGAGCCTTACTGGTGTGAAGGAAGACACCCTTTGCCTTATAAGGAGGACCAGTGGATCGCAATCAGCCATATCCTCCGCAGACCCTGGTTTACGAGGGTCTGGATAATTCAGGAGATCCAGCTGGCAAATAGCTCTGCCATGCTTCAATGCGGTCATGATCAGATCCCATGGACACGTTTCAGGTACGGCATATCTTGCCTCTGGGTGAGTGCCATTGACCGACCTCTAGTTCCTTTATTGTAAGTTTCAGAATCGTGATATCTTCTAATATTGACTCCGGGCTGCTACAGAACAAAGAAAACTTACCACCGGTACTGTCACGAGAGAGCATATCGTTTGTGGAATATCTGGCAAACACGCACTATATGTACACTCCTGTATTACATATGATCCATCTCACTAAGGGGAGGGGATGCAAAGACGAGCGGGATCGTGTCTATGGACTTCTTGGACTGTTTCCCGCGGAATTTCAAAAACGCATTCATCCCGACTATGGTCTAACTACTTCCCGGGTTTACATCGATCTGGTAGTCTCGTGTATCCAGATCGAGGGAACTCTCGCACTTCTGAGGCGCTGCCAGCTTACACGGCGGCTTGCTGGAAAAGACCTGCCATCCTGGGTGCCTGACCTATCGGATATTGATAGTTGGACAGGACCCCTTGAATGGCTCCATGCGGCAGGTGACTCTCGGGCTGAGTTCGCATTTTTGGAGCCGGATCTTCTCCAGGTCACGGGCTTGCAATATGCGACTGTGAGCAGTGCTGAGAGCCCGCCTTTCCAGGGCAACAGTGAGGAACGTGCAAGAAAGATCTTCGACCTTCTTGAACTTGCGGGGCAATACACCAAGAGCGAGCATATCCAGTCCGGAGCGATCTCAAATCTGGATGCCTTTGCAAAGACCCTGGTTGGGGGTTTCCTCCGTGATCGGTTTCCGGACGAGGTCTTGTCCTCATTAGAGCAATGGAGGATACAGGTAGCCAGCCAGTCTTTCACGAGTGGACTGCTGCAAGGGCTGAAGGATAAGAATGTACTTTCGTTTCAAGAGAAATGGGCCGCAAGTTTGCTTGAGGGAAGAATTCTCTTTCGAACACACGAGGGACATATTGGACTGGGCCCTGCGGGCACTCAATCAGGTTTGTCATACTTCCGCACGACTTGTCGAAACCGTCGATTTCTTTAGAAGGGATTATACCGGCCGGATTATGAAACTTGCTAAAATTCCATTATAACTCACAGGTGATGTTGTTGTTGTCCTACTCGGCTGTGACTCTCCGATGATCCTTCGACCCTTGGCAGACAGCCAGTACATTGTGGTAGGTGAGTGTTATGTCGACGAACTCAACGATGCTTCCGCACTTATTGGCCCTTTATCTCCTCCTTGGCAAACACAGGTTTGGACACAAATGTCGAGCAAGCGCGGTGTCTATCGTTATCTCAATACCGCAACAGGAATCTTACATGACGAGGATCCTCGCTTGCCAGCCCTGTCATCTGATCGGGAACTCTGTCCTGAGGATAAAAGTAGTAGAGACCAGGGAGATCTGCAGTGTTATAAAAGAAGATCGGGAGAGACGGTGTTGGGAGATCCTCGACTTTCCTCAAAGGCTCTCTTACAACGCAAAGTTCCACTGCAGCAGTTTATATTAGTATGAACATATCTTTGCTATTCTGTACTGTACGAAGGTCACGTAGATATGGAGACAATAAATGGGTGTAATATTGAGTGATATTCCCGGTTGTAAAGAGTGTAAGTCTAAGTGTGAAGAGAAGGGCGAAGCCCCAGGCGATATAGAGGGCGAAGGCCGTTAAGGCCTTCGTATAGAGGCTCTCAGGCCTAGTCTAAGGGTAAGCCTGAGGGTAGGCCTGAGTGTAGGCTATTAAGATGACGAATACGCCGTCTATAAGACTAACATGTACAACGGGCCTGATCCCGATTTTTCTCTAGATCCTACTTTGGGCTTCGAAGCCACCCGGGCAGGCATAAGAGGAGCGGCCACCACCTAGCAAGTACTGAGTTGCTAGTAGTTAATAGTAGCCAGCCTGCTACAAATATCCATGTAGCAACCGGGTCGATATTCCAGTTAACCAAAGCACGTGATATCACTCTTTAAGCCATTCTTCAGACTACCTGCAAACGGTTTCTTACAAATATTCCCCCCACGGACCACCTGGGCATCTGATGCCTCGCACTTCCACTTTTCTACCACCTGTCGAAGCTACTCCAGCAAGCTCATTTCTGTCCATAACAACAACAACAACAAAGATGACCGACGCGACAACATCTCCTGTTGAGGAGGAGCAAAACCCTCCAAGTCTCGCCGTGGTCTCAACTTCACAAGCCCAGCAGTGTCAGAAGATGACACCTGCGTTGAAGATGCCTGAAGAAATACTCACAACTGAGGGAGATGAACTTCCTTCAGTTGTCGAGAACTGTCAAGAAGAAACGCCGCAAGGTAAGGAGCCATTCATCGGAAGCCCTTGATGCCATCAGCCTTTGTTGTTGCTAACATTGCGAGCCGATTCAGGCACAGAGGCAACCTTCCCCAGGTTCATGGACCTCCCTGCAGAAATCCGAATGATGATATGGGAGCGATACACCCCACCTCGACGACTCGTCACACCGTGGTACTTCTCTGCTTCTGCACCCAGACCTGGCCTCAGCTCTCCCATCGCAAGAACTTGTCGGGAAGCACGGCAAGTAGCGCTCAGGGACCCAGGTTTGCAGGTGAAGACGGCGCTGCGCTATGTTTACGAGTCCAAGGATGATGGCGAGGCTGGGGGCACATACAAGCCTTTCAACTGCTGGTACAACAGGAACACAGACCTCATCTACCTGGATGGCCACTTACACAATTGTACTGCGATGCGCATGGCCCCCCTGGACGGGTCTGACGGGAACGAGATGGCCCGCCTGGCCGTCGAGGATACTGACGCAGACCTCCTCGTTGCTGCTTCCATCGGATACAAATTCGGTTCAGTTGTGGGCGCGGGGCTCTATCTCCTCGTTGGCGACTGGCCGGGCGAGTCAATGGAGCGTGTCCTGTACGAGCGCTTCCTCAAGAACCGAGCGCATTGCTTCATGGAGCTCTGGCGCGTCGACATACCGCTCACCGTGCCCGCCCGGGAGGAAGCCATCCGCGCGGGGCTCATGAGCCAAGACGGGGAGCAACCACTACCGGCTGTCATCCACCCCGACGACACGCGTGCTCTGGAGAAGTATACGCGACTGATGGACCTGTCCCCCAACACACGTATCACCACCAACAGCTCTGGCCGCAAGACCACCACCGGGATCCACGAGCTTGTCCAGCGAGGAGGATTCAAGGTCGGAACCGAGGCCCAAGAGGGTATGCTGGACTTTCTGCATTGCCTCGTTTACCAATTTGGTGAGGCTGCCACATGGAACGTTGGCTTCGACGAAGGGGACATTCCGGGTATTGCTGATGCTGATGGGAACCTGGTTGAGGACAACCAAATCGTAAAGGATTTCGAATTAACCCTGCCCAGGTGGACTCCCGTGATTGTGTTTCAGCTGCTGGACGAAGAGAGTCCCGTGGATGACACTGTTGCGAAGGAGGAGGGTGAGGGAACTAACGACACCGAGGGGCTTGCTGAGGACGCCGATGAGGTGATGGTGCGGGAGGAAGAGGCAGAAGAACACCATACCTGGGCCACCGCGGTTCGCGAACAGATGAGGAGGGGTGAGTATTGGTTCTTGGAGCCTTTGTAACGATTCAGCGGTCAATGAAACCTCAGGAAAGGAGCTGCATGGCTGCGAGGGGGACGAAGTCAAGAAAGGAGTGTGTTTCATTTGAAGCCAGGGCAAGGGCACGTTTGGGTGATGAGATCATTGAACCACCGGGGAACATAGATCATGGGAGAGCCCCGGCCTCCTAGACGAGGAATGCGCTCCACAACTCCGGTGGACTGAATGCTCAAGGGCCACCCCCAAGACTGACTAGGTCTTTTGTCTGCATGTGTAGGAATCGAAATCGACTTGAAATATACGCAAGCTCATGGAGGGCATTCTGTTGCACGAATCAATGGTTTCGCAACGGTATGCAGTCTCATTTTTCCACTCCGGCGTTCCATCAGCTTGAACCATGTATCCAGATGATCTGTTGTGACCATGATTGTCATTGTATTCGCCGACGCACCCAAACAATTCTGTATAAGCACAGTACACTACCACCAGATTCTCGTGGATCGAGGGGTATATCACCACTTCCTAACCTATCCTCCAGTCTACAATTCTATCAATGCCTCCTCCACTGCCGGCTGTTGCGGGGCAATAATATGCTGCGGTGCCGTTGGGAACGCCTCTTGCTGGAACCCACCATATTGCTGTGGTTGGTGTTGCTGTTGCTGTTGCCAAGGCGCCGATGACGGCACAGGTACGGGGACGTGCTGAGCTGCTGGGTGCTGCCAGTACGGCGCCTGAGGCTGTTGCGGCTGTTGCTGTTGAGGTGTTTGCTGCTGCACGGGCTGAGTATGAGCAGCAGGGGTGGGTGTCTCGGGCACGGGCTGGGGATGTTGGGAGTACTGCTGAGCGGGTTGCTGCAGGTTGGGGTAGGGCGATGGCGCGACTTCTGAAGGGGCGCTGGGGGGGCTTTGCTGGTTTTGGCCGGGCTGTTGGAAATAGAAGGAGGCGTTGGGGTCACTGGTGGGTGTCGTACCAACAGACTCGGGAGCGCTTGGTTGCGGTTGAGGAAGTGAAAGATGGCTCATTTGTGGAGTAGCGGTTTCGCTAGGAGTGTAATTTTGTTGCGGCGGGTACTGGTTTGGCGGTGCCGAGGCCGCCCAGCTGTCCTGCCGTTGGTGCTGGGGAGGTATTGATGCTGAGGGGGACCGGATAGCGATGCACGCTTGTCGTAGGTGGCGTACTGAGGTTGAGGTGTAGGCTGTGAAGGGTGAGGGTAGGATGGCTGGGGGAGGGGCCTGCCATAATCTTGTTGAGGTTCACCGCCGTAGAAGCTCTCGGCCGGACCAGTATGGCTCATGGGGATATTTGGTTGCATCGTAGGGTAAGGGCTCGAGGTTTGACGCGGCATAGGCAGGTTGTATCCTCCGAGATTTTGGTGATGGAAGGCTTTCGATAGTCGCTCTTCCAGCATCCGGTCGTAGTACCGCACAGCTGTTTGGAGCTTGGCATGCAGATCCAAGAGGGTATCTAGCCCGTATTAGACGCGTTGCAAACAGAAGTATCAAGATTTTCGACTCACCATGCTTGCTCATCGTCTCCCCGTAAGTCCGAGCCAATTTTGGTCGTAGCGTGCCGATGCTATCGTACAGCTCCTGAATCTGTGGCTCCCTGAGTATGGTACCTGGAGGCTGCGTCTGAAGTCGATCGACAAGTGTGGAAAACAAATTGATGTTCTCCGCCTCGACGGGTGTCAACTCGTAGTCGTTCTTTGGTAAGGTGAAGGTGCTCGATGATGCATTGCCTCCAGTGGCTGTTGTCTGCTCCTTAAGAGCAGCTGCGTGCTTCTTCTTTTGCTCCTCCATGTCAGTCAAAGACGCGGCGATAGCCGCCATCAGATCAGCATCCTCCTCATCTGCTTCCTTGCTTGAAGAAGTTCCATTGGCCTTGGCATCAGAGCTTGGCCCATTATTAGTGGGTGGGACATACCCTCTCCCCTTCTGGTGAGTTTGGACTTCCTCCAAGCTCATAGCCAAGGCCTTCTTCAGGTCCTCATCGAAGCTATCATCAATCCTAGGGTTGCGAGGCTGCATGGAGACAGATTGGCGCTTGATGGGCGGCGACTGCTCCTGAACATGACCACCTCCTCTTCCGGATCCGGACTTGTCCGTCAACTTCGCATAACATCCATCATCGACCCTAACCGGCTGCAATATGCCCAGGTGAGGCAAGGGCAAAGACTTGCTTGAGCATTGTTGGTCGAACACGTTTCCACAATTCCGGCAATGATGCTTGCGATTTGTAAAGGTGAAAGCTGTTCGGCATCGCATGCAAACATCGGAGTCGATCCATTCAGGAGGCTGGTCGGTAAAGTTAGCACAGCCACAGGATTTGGTCAGGACGACTTGGCTCAGCCACGTACCGCACTGCTGTCTATCATGCTGCTAGAAACGACAGTCCTTGGTGGAAATTGGAAGCCCTCGCGCTGTAGCGTCGAGTACACTTCGGTAATGTAGGCAAACTCGTGGCGCCCCTCAGTTGCGGCAGACCAAGTCTGGATGTATTCGAGGATCTTGGAACGAACGTCTTGGTTGACGGCAGCTGGACCGACGGCTTTCAACAGGGAGACGAGGTTGTCCATGAACTCTCTAGAGGCAATCTCGGTAAGGAAGTGCTGGCCCCCATTCTTGACGCAGGTATCTGTGAGCTTCACGGGAAGTTAGCCATGAGGATGATGTGCGTGTTGGGGCGCTGGGAGCAGCTGGTTCGGCGTACGTTCAATGCGCTCAGCTGGGTGTTTGGGTTCTTATCGCCGATGCGTTTCTTCAAAGAGCGCATGGCGTCTTTGGGTGGAACAGTCTTGGATCTGACGACATCGGATATCTCGAGGTTAAGAGCTATATCCTCCCTGCAACACAGGCCATCCATCGCATTAGTGGCTGCTCACAGCTATCGTGACGGGCCTGGAGCTTCCTGCTTACAAACTGCTGCTTGTAGCCTTCTGTATCTGCTCGTCCAAGGCGGATGACGCCGAAGAAGACCACCACCCCATCATATCGGGCAGTCTGTGGTTGTGGGAGAGGTGTGTGATATGAGCAAGAGCGCTCGGTTGTAGACAGCGGGCGGATAAATGAATGGATGTGCAGGTGGATGGCCGGCCGGATTGCGGTGTCGGACGTCAGGACGATGTGTATTCGACAAAATCGACCTGTGCATGTGCAGTTGAAAGGTGGTATCGGTGGTGGGTTTTGGGAGAAAGAGGCTATGTAAGTTGTAATGTTTTGGTGGTGACACTGGATGGATGGATGGCGATGTTTCGTGGTTGACCTTTGATGCACGGGATTACCTCAGTTACAGATGTACAGGTGCCTGCCTAGATGAAGGCGCCGAGGTAGCTTCCATACCTTGGTAGTTACCTAGGTAGGTAGTTAGGTACCTACGCCCGGGGGGTTCTTGGGGTACGTACAAGACTGCCTGACCACCTGGGGCAGTGACCAGTGATCACGGGCACCTGGGTATCGCTTACACGCCCCAACAACCACGTTCTGTCTTACCTAATAGGCTTAATCTACAGCTAACAACCTAGGCAACCCCGCCAGGCCTTCTGGGTAAGGCAGCTGACTGGACAGCTAATCCCGTCTGCTTCAGGTGCTGCTGAAACCTTAGGCCGCCTCTGCTTAGCACGCCCTGCAGCGCTTAGGTAGAGTGGTAGACTGACCAGGTGGACGTAGCCTCCCCACTATTTTGGTGCCCGTTCGGGGGGCTGGTTGGGCTGGTCGCTAAGTAACTTCCACGGTGACCTATGTAGATACCTATTTGGAACCACACTATCAATACCGCCCTTCTCTTTGAAGTTGCATTTGCCTGTGACCTCATAGCATCCATCACGCGGACTCGACAATGCCCACCACGACAGCAACAACATCACCACCAACACCACCACCACCACCTTCTTCTTGAATTCAGACTTCCTGACCCTCCTACCCATCGCTCCGGCCTGACGACGACGACGACGACGACGACGACAGCATTGTCTATATCTAGATACAGTCACATCTATAGCTTCGCTTCGTGGTGCACTGGCCCTGTGCCGGCCATAAAATATCCGTACAGGCCTTCGCCGTAAAGAATGGTCGCGTTGTCCATTCCGCACGCCGTCTTTCTTCCTCGACACTCCTCCGGACTCGACGTACTTTTGCTACCACTCCCAGCGATATTCGCGACGACTCTTCCTCATCCGTCCTGACCGCCACCCATGCTTCCACCCTCGCCGATACAGGCTCTGATACTCCACCCACTCTTCTCCGGCCTGCCATTCGAACGAGCCTCCAAACCGACGATCGATCCATTGTCATAGACACTAGGCGAGGCCTTGCGCCAACCTTGGACACGCTGTCGTCCCAGCTCATATGGGCCGAGCCCCGGTCGAGACGACCCCGCGCACCATGACCTCGAGTACCTCCGGGCCTACCGCCGTTGCCAGCAATCTTAGGTCAGGAGCTGCGAGTGGTATAAACGGCCATGGCCTCGGCGGAGGGAAGGGCCCAGCGCCTGGAGGACGTGGACCCTACCCACATATCGACGACCTTCTCCACGTAACCCCCGACGGCGACATCTCCCAATCCCCTAACCACTTGCTCACCACCGCCGAGAACGGTGTAAATTTCGCCAAGTTCCAAGCCGACATTGGACGCATCGATGTGGCACTAAGAGAGTACATAAAGGCTTATATGCTGGCTGTCAACGTCATACCTAATCACAAGGAATACATTAGTCTTCAGGCCGACCGGAAGAACTTTGGTGACCGGTACAATCGCCTCACGAGGACCCTGGCCGAATACGCCGATGCCTACGAGGGCATCAAGAAGACAATCAAGGAGGATAATGCAAGGACAGGCGTACAACCGACCTCATCGCGGAGAATTACACCCAACGGCAGGCCCAGCACTCCAAGATCGCAAGTTGGTTCTGATTCACGGCACCAGCGGAACAGGTCCAGCGTCATCAGCCTTGACGGCTTTGCTTCTCCAGCGAGTAGTACTTCTTCACCCGGAAGGGCGAGGCCAGCAGTACAGCCCAAGCCGGTCAACCTCCACGGAAATGCCATCAACTCCCAGTCTCCGCATGCGGAACAGTCAGATGTTCTGAGGCAGAGGTTCGCCAATCTCAGGAGCCCACCTTCAACACCTGTACAAGATCCCCGAATACGGACAAGGCCGCCGCCCGTTCCAATACCTCCCGACAAGCCTGTTGGACCTAGAGATATGCCGCAGCCCGGTTCAGTTCCTGCGAAACCTGCTGGTCCAAGGGATATGCCAGCAGCACCTCGAAGACCTACAATATCCCTACAGGGTGTAGTCCCGGTTTTGCCAAAGCTCCCAGATGCCATCTACAGTCCTGCGCGTGGCAACATTTCTACCGAGGCTGCTGATCTCCCCTCGAGTACTCCCCGGGGCATGTACAGTAGAGCAAACTCCTCTGCTGGGTTTTACTCCTCGAACAATGGCACAAATAATAGCTCGACAAACCTCCCAAGATCTGTGCCCAGCCAGGATTACTTTGGACCTAGTGGCATGACGGCGCCGACTTCACTTCCTTCTAAAAGACGGGTGTCTCTGCCTGAGGGAGACATAATATCAGTGGAAGAGCTTGTGAAATACCAAAGAGTTGGATCCAAAGATTTCCACATCCTACTCATCGACGTCCGGCCTCGTGCTAATTTCGAGGAAGGCCACATCCTCTCTTCCGCTACAATCTGCATTGAACCTGATATCTTACAAAGGCCGCGCATAGAAGCAACCGACGTTGAAGATGCAATGGAAATAGGACCAGCCCAGGAGAAATGGCACTTTGAAAGGCGCCACGAGTTCGACATGGTCGTCTTCTATGATCAAGACTCTGACAACCTCAGCTCGGAAAGGAGCAATGCGCCGGCCAAGTTGTTCAGGCTGCTGACTGATTTTGATTATCCCGAGGGAGACCCTGCGTCGAAACATCCAAAGTTGCTGAAGGGCGGTTTAGAGGCATGGCAGGATGCTATGGGCAGCAGTGCTCTTCAGAAATCGACCAAATCATCTCACAGAAGGCGGAAGTCGGCATACGACAAGCTCTGGGTCAAGACACCGACCAAGCCTATACAAAGCGCAGAAGAGGCTCGACGATGGGAGCAGAAGCTCACAAAGCTCAGGAATGACGAGGCAGAAGGCAATGATGCCGATAATTACCAACCTGTGAGGTCGGTCAACGAGTTCTTGATACGGTACCCGCCGATACAAGAGTCCATGGCATCGTCGCCAATCTTGGACGATGGTATGCCCCGTCGTCTGTCTCCTAGGTCGGCTGTACAACGAGGACCTCACCCAGCACATTTTGAACCAATTCTCCCATCAGAGCCAACCCGGCCTCCGCCTGCTGTTCCGCGTCGGAGCTACACCGGCCTTCGAGAGCCGGACGAGGACCACAACACAGCGACCAAGGTCACGAAGAGAGCCGGCGCAGCACAGCGAAGGGCCGTCGGGCTGCAAAATCCCGGGTCTTGGTGTTATGCCAACAGTACTCTGCAGGCCCTTTTCGCCTCTGGTGGGTTCGGAGAGGAGCTCCTCAGCGGAGAATGGTCGCAGCTGTACAAGATCCCGATGAAGGGGGACGAGAAGATCATGCCGCCGCAGCTCTTGACAAAGATAGTAGCGCATTTATTCCACTGGATGGGCAATGGCAAATTCCCCTCCATGCTAGCCAAAACTCTGATGGTAAGTGGTCATAATAGCTCTCGTGCCTGACTGGTACCTGCATAATGGACGTGTGGAGAAAACAAGTTGACATCTGTGTAGGAATATCTGCGGCACAAATCTTCAAAGAACTCACAGGGCAAGAGGGTCGACGACAGCGAGGTATTCGGCACCACCCGTCAGCAGGACGCCATGGAATTCTTCGTCTACGTGTTTACGGAACTCGATGATGAGACAAACAGGTTACGCGACCGTCCTTCCAAAGTACCCCAGCCTGAACCTTCCCAGAACAAAACACAGCTCGACCTCGCCATCCAGTATTGGGATCTCCATAGCCGAGTGAACGACTCCATAATAGACAAGTACTGGCGCGCACTCGAGGCGCTGATTGTGCGATGCGACCGGTGTGGTCATGTGGTCACACAGTACGAGAACAAGGACATGCTCATCCTCAACCTACCAAAGCGCTCACAGCCGGTCACCATGGAAGAACTGCTCCATACGTACTTCTCGAACGAGCTGCTGGACTCGTACAAATGCGACAACTGCGCGCACGTGGGCTGCTGCCGACGAGGGCCCAAGATGGCCCGCCTTCCGGACTTGCTCTGCGTATGCTTCGCGCGGTTCGAGGTGAACGAATACGGCAGGAGGTCCAAGATCAGCACGACTGTGGACTTCCCCATCCGTGAGCTCGACATGACACCGTATACCATCCAGGGGCAACAGGCCTACTCCTCGCTCCTCGCCAACGGGAACGGGAATGGCAGCAGCAACATCAACACCAACGGCAGCAACAGCAGCAACGGAAGCAGCGGCAGTGGCAACAACAACCTCGCCGCGACGACATCCCCCTCGGCGTCGATAGCGGCCAACGACCACCACTTCACCAAGCCCTTCAAGTACGAGGCCTACGCCGTCGTGCAGCACGGCGGCGAGCTCACGGGCGGCCACTACATCTCCATCATCCGCGACGAGCCGCACGGGCCCGACGGGTCCAGCCGCTGGCACGTGGCCGACGACGCCAAGATCAGCGAGATCACCGTCGGACCCGCGAGGACCGACAAGGGGAGCCAGTTCCTCTACAGGCAGAGCCAGCACTGGACCAGCATGGAGGCGTACATGGTTTTCTACCAGAGGAAGGATGTCGGGCTTGTATAAGTTTTGGGTGGGGGCGGGGGGGCGTTTTTGTTTTCGGTGGCTTTCTTTTTAGTTTGAGGGGACGCAGCAAAGGTTCCCCCTGCTGCGCGAAGGTGATGACGAGGATAACAAGTTCCAACGGGTGAAAGGAGGGGGGTGGGGGAAACAAAAGCAGGGGGGTTTTCCCCGGTAGATGCAATAGTGGGTGTGGGTGGTGGACCGACAGCGGAAATGTGAATTTTGGTAATGTTTGTCGTTTGAGCGAGCTTTCTTGACAACGCCTTGGCATACATACATACATACCAGCATCCTTTCCTACGACGACATCGAGCAGGTTGTATATATAGTCGCGTCATGGCTACAGCATAGCCCCCAGAATCTTACATCCCGGCGGGACTGCACCGTTTCCAGCAGAGGAATAGCAATCGAGGGAGACGTTCTCCGTTTGTTTTTGGGGCCGCAGGGTGGAGGGGATGGACGCTTCGGCGTCACGATACAGACATGTTTTGGTATACCCCCGAGGGCTGGTTGATATATCTTCAACTAGAGAAGTTTGCATATACCAGAAACTCTCGTTCGTGGCAGCAGTCACTCACTCACTGCCTCCCGCAGACGTACTTGTTGTGTTGCGTTCCGTTGCGTGCCATTGCACAGGCTCCCTCCTACCTCGGCTGCCCAGCATGTCGGATCATCAGCAGTTCCTAGACTGACAATCTGTCTGCTATGAACCAACAGAGAAGATGTATGTACAGGAAGAAGAGGACTCATCATACAGACGCCATCCATCCCACAATGCACAGTTCATGCCCCCCCCCCCACCTCCTCCCTAACACTATTGTTTTCCAGTCGATCAACCCTTATTAGCCCAAAGACCAGTCAGCTCCTGTATCCCAGATAAATAATAAGCCTGCCGTCAAGTCGGACCAAACGATGCGCATGCAGTGCAAATTCACACAACCTGGTTTTGTCTTCGTCGAAAATGGGCATACAATTACAGTGTCCGGACCCCCCCTCCCCCCAAGAAAAAAAGGAAAGAAAACAAAACTCCAGCGCGATCAGAATGGTCCAATCAATCATACACACGAGGTAACCGTACTATTCTTCACTCCAAGGTCGTCTTCATACCCGAGGCAAAGAAGCAAGCTGCATATATATATACGAGCCAACGGCCGCTTAGGATTTGAAAGCCTTCTCGATCTCCTTCTGGTACTTCTCCCGCACCGCCCTGCGGTTGATCTTTTGCGTCGCAGTGACCAAGCCCTGTACGCGAAAACACATGTGTCAGCCATTGCATCAACAGCAACCTGAACAACGTCAATGAGGAGAGATACTGAAGGAAAACTCACATTCTGCGGTGTCCACTCCTCATCCGTCAACACCACCCCGCAGACCGTCTCCAGGCCCGTCAGGCCCGCACCCTTGCCCTGCGCAAGCAGGTCTTTGAGCACGGCATCCTTGACCGCGGCGTTGCTCATCAGTTCGTGGTCGAGCTTCACCTCAACGCCGAGCTCCTTGGCGATGTCCTTGATGACCGGCTCGTTGACGAAGATGACGGCTATCGGGCGGGGGTGCTCCGAGTCGCCGTGGACCATAATGTTCTGCACCGCGCGGGCGCTGCGGTAGACGGACTCGAGCTTCTCCAGGGCGATGTACTCGCCGCCCTGCAGCTTGACGAGGTTCTTGACGCGGTCGATGATCTTGAGGTGGCCGAGGTGGTCAAACTCGCCTATGTCGCCCGTCTTGAACCACCCGTCCGGCGTGACAGCCTTCTCGGTCTCCTCGGGGTTCTTGTAGTACTCCTTAAGGACCGGCTTTCCCCTTAGCCAGATTTCGCCCTGTGGAGGGGTCGTGGACGTCGAGTAGTTCAGCTCCGGTATCGACACCAGCTTGCACTCTATGGCCGGGGTGACGGGCCCGCACGATCCTGAGAGCGTGAACTGTTGTGGGGAGCCCAGTGCGCCGTTGCCGCATGTCTCCGTCAAGCCGTATCCGGTGATCATGGGCGCCATGATCATAGACAGGAAGTGGGCGGTCTCCTTCGAGATGCCACTCGCGCCGTTGATGATGAAGCGCAGGCGGCCGCCGGTCATGTGCCGCACCTTTCCGAAGATAGCAGAGTCAAAGATGGTCTGGCCGGGGAGGTTGTGCTGGACAAGGAAGCTCTTGGTGTTGAAGGCCCCCCAGAAGGCAGCCCTCACGAGCAACGAGCTGCTACCAACCTTGCTTATGACACCCTTCTTGATGGTCTCCCAGACCTGCGGCACACCGACCAAGATGGACGGGCGAAGGGTCCGCATATCACCCAGACAGTGTCGCACGTTGAGGTCCGAGAGGGTCCGGGAGCTACCATAGCCTAATGTGGCCCCGAAGAAGAGGACCAGGTTCTCGACAACCATCTCAAAGATATGCGCCAAGGGCAGGTAGGCCAGAATGACCTCCTCGGGACTAACGCTGTCGCCAATCACGCCCACCAGCCCTGCAACGGCGGCCACAAAGCCGCCGTGTGTGACGGAGACACCCTTGGGCGGGCCGGTCGATCCGGATGTGTACATTATGCAGTAAGTATCCTCGGGTGTTGGGGGCATAGGCTGATAGGGGTTGTCCTCGCCGAGGGAGGCGAGCTCGGAAGCGCTCATGACGGTGAGATGCGAGTGGGAGGACTTGAAGGCATCGATCTCGGACTGTGTTACAGGCTGACCTATGGCTTTGTCGTTGTAGATGACGATCTTGACGGACTCGGCCTTCTCCAGGGCTCCGGCTGCCGTCTTGAGCAGGTGAGGGTCGGTGAACATGACCTTGGGCTCGCTCTGGACGAGGGTATGCTGCACACCAGCTGGGCCCAGGGTGTCGTAGGCGGTCACGATGGTGAAGGTCTGCGAGGAACAGGCATGCGACATGGCTAGCCAGTTTGCGCTGGTCGAGGCGAACATGTGCACCTTGTCGCCCTTCTCCAGGCCCAGCTCGCGCAGCCCCGAGGCCAGGTTCAGCATATGTGCGTTGTACTCGCCGTAGGTCATATAGGCATAGTCGGACAGCTCGAAGTACTGCCACTTCTTGTCCACCATCTCTGTCTTGCCATTGACATTCTTGGGCACCTTCTTGGTCTCCTCGTGTATCTGGATCAGCTTGCGCGTGCCTATACACCTGTCGCCGGCGTGGTCCTCGGCGCTGCTCTTGACGAGGGCGTAGACGGTGTCGATGTCGGGGCTGGGGCGGTCGAAGAGGCCATCCTTGGCCTTTGGATTCCGGCGTGGTTTGGTCTCGCCCTCGACCTCGGGGGCACCAGGGATGTCGATGGTGAATGGAGGCTGCTCGATCATGTAGAGAGGTCCAATACCGGACCGCCAGCTCTCAGGGACGTCAAGGTTCTGTTTGCAGGGCATGGTGGGCAAGCAGAGGGGGGTGTTGGAGATGTGAAAGGCGAGGAGGGAGAGGAAGGGAAGGAGGAGGAAGGCGAGAGTCAGTAACGAGGACGAGGACGAGAACGAGAACGAGAGGGAGAGAGACGGTAGTCGAAGTGGGTGTCGAGACTGGTTCGAGCTGTCTTGATAAGGGGCCGCAGCGGATGTTGATTGCATCGACCGGGAAAGCTAGCTACTCCGACGCGACGACGGGGGGGCAAAAGGATCCACCCACTATGCGACAGCGTCAGTCAGGTGTCGAAGCCAAATAGGAAGAATGGGCTGCTTGTGTTTGCCGTCTTTGGTATGGAAGTGTCTAGATGGTGGTGCAGTGGTGGTGGTGAGGTGCTGTGTACGGCATCTACGGATGTGATGTGGTGTATGTATGTACTGTGTACTGCTTGGAGATCCGTGATCCGTTCGTGCGTATTGTTGTACACCACAGCTATTTTACACTGCGTAGGTACAAGTACTCCAAATTTTGGTGTTGTCAGGCCTGACCAGACAGCGCACAGAGAGAACCAGAATTGTCGCAATAATGACGTGACAGCTCAGTGCTTGTTTGACGGCGGCGGCGGGACCTAAAGCAACGCTAGCGCACGACCCTGTGTAGTGTCAAAGTCAAGACAGGGCGTTGCACACTAAGATTATAGCACGTGCCAGCCTGAGCACAGCGCGTCCAGAGCCTCGATCTGGCAGTCACCAGCCGCAGTCTGGGCTGTGTGGCTTCGGGAGGGCAGGAGCTGGAAGGGCACTGGAAGGGCAGGAGCTGTGGAGAGCTACAGGGTTAGGAGAGTACAGTATGGAGCTACCTCGGTACAGAGGTACCTGCCTACTCATTAGCCTAGGTCAAGTACGTACTGGAGTGGTAATTAACTGCCGACTTGCCGAGGCTTTCTCTAGCGGTCGTTGTCTTCCTTTACACACACACACGCACGCACGCACAGCATATTCGCCCCACTACAACAACATCGCAACATCAATACCACCCAAGGGCAGGAAGGTTCCATGGGCCAATATGAGCCTTGTGAGATCTCATTTCAAGTCTGGCTGTTGTCGTTCGTTCTCTCAATAACATAATCATATCTCAACTATGATCCCTCGCTGTCATCCGATGTCGATCAGATAGATCATCATCCATCCCTGCTCTATATCAACATCAACCTTGTGGGCGACTTACTCGGGGACTGGGTACGGTATATTAGGTGTACGTGTCGTCTCGTTCAGTCGTGTGCATCGACCGCTGTCGACGCATGTGATACACCACTCACGACACTAGATGCAGTCCGTTGCTTTTGCCCGTCACTTGAGGTGTATCTGATCACCTCGACTACCGAGGTCACTTCGCGATTACTTCCAGTATTCCGCCTTGACACAACCTGGCCTAAAGGTCCTAGCAGGAAACCTTGTCTGATCCAACACTTCTGAACACGAAACTGGTGTTGGTTCAGAAAGTCAGAATTAAAACGGACTATATCCTCTATGTGCACCAAGCCTGGCCTCTCTAAGATAACACCATGACAGACAATAAGGGGAATCTATATGTGTTGTTGCTCAGAAGCACACATCGATGTAGGATATGGTCCCGGCAACGGTGACTGATCCGTTGATGGGCAGTCCAAGGGCTACACATAGTCCAGGTGTTAGCATATATCATCATCGACCCGACTGCGAAAGAAATTCGAAAGGGGGGAAAGGGGAGGCTGGAGGCCACTCACCACCGCTCGTCGACAAATACAACCGATTACTATCCTGCGCCGTCCTCCCAAACTTGGGCGACGTAACGCCTGCCAACACCGTCGAAACATTGCTCCCCGCAATGGCAATCGCAGCTACACTAACGTTATCCGTTGCCACGGGGGACGCCACGCTCAGCGTATCCATCTGGTTCTGTGCCACGAACACCCTCCCGTCGCTGCTAAACTGGAAGTCGTCTGCCCTGGCCACATTCGTCACCGCCACGCTTGACTCACCCACCGGCAGCCCGTCAGCCCCGATCCTGACCCGCGCCAGGAACCCCGCGGCTGTGTTGCTCCAGTACAGGTGCCCGCCGTGCACCTTCAGGCCGTTGCTGCCGAGGTACGTGGGCGGTGGGTCTCCGGCGACGGACCACTTCATCAGCGGGTCATCGACGGCGAGGGTGTAGTCGCCCGTCTCGACGTCCACCAGGTACGCCGTGCCGGAGTAGACGTCCGACACGAAGACGTGGCTGTCATCCAGCGTCGCCATGCCGTTCAGGAAATCAGCCTCGGGGATGTCGGTGATGTGGCTGACCGTCGCGTTCGCCTTCACCGTCGCCCCGTCCGCCCCTAGCCGGAAGGTGTTCATGTCTATCTCGAAGATGGAGTTGACGCCGCCTGTCTTCAGGAAGGTCTCCTCATCGAACAGCGCGGCCAGGATGACATAGAACTTGTCCGTCTTTCCCTCTGCTATGCCTAGACAGCCTCCCCATTGTGTGCCGTTCCAGGTTGCTATCTCCACGGCCGTGCCCGTGAGGTGATTCACCTGATACAGTGCGGGCGTGTCCATGCGTGTTGTGAGGATCTCGCCGCTGGACCGGAGTGCCAGATTCTCCAGCCATGAGGGATAACCAAAATCGTGGAGGACCGAGACGGTGAGGTCGGTGGGTGTCGATGGGCGTGGCCAGGCCGACACGGCCAGGGCGGCCGTGAGGGCTGTGCAGACTATCCGGAAGAGAATGGACATGTTGAGATGTGATTGATGGCTGCAAGTCCTAGCACCTGAGCCGGAGAGCGCAGAAGAGAACCAAGGTCAACGACCTGGTAATTGACCCTTCTTTTGAGTGTAGTCGTGGGTCGAACCAAACCCCTGGTGAGCATGCCTTCCCAAAACCTCTAGCTTGACTGACCCCCGGAGATTGCTGTGGTATGAGGAAACTAATGGCCGCCAACAGTGCCACTGATGGAAGAGGCTATTGTCATTTGAAACCACCTAAGAATTATTATCCGTCCGTGATACAAGATTGTAGGTCATTCGGACCACAGCACCACGGCACGCACTCAGATGAGGACCGACTAGAGAGGCACAGCAGCTCTGCCGCCCCACGGGTCACCGCAGTGGGGACGGCCGGGGGGTTAAGCCTCTGGTGACCCCTCCTCCGTGCCTTGAAGATCATCCCCGTGATGAACGCCTACACAGTACCTACCACTTTGACATTCGGATCCAAAATGCCTGCTGGGGTGGCTTTTTCAGGGTTCATCATGTCTCCCGTGTATGCGTGAAGCACGACGGCATTCTTGAGGCGGGGGAAGACGCTCGTGTGTGACAGGTGACAAGAAAAGCAAGAGGTAATGTCGACCATGTCCATATAACCATCCAACGGAGTTATCCGATTCCTTGCAGTAGGGCCATGCAAGTGTAGCCAAGTATTCAGGTATGTAAGGGGAAGTCTTGCCGAATGAACTGACTTTGTCATTGATGATGAACCAGCAGGGAGAATTGACACCATGGAAACCTCGGTCGGCGGAACTGTCGGCTGCAGTCCACTATAACCACCCCTCTTCCTCGGCTATATATGATGGCTGTTATTGCAGCCAACATGCAGACTTGCAAGTCGATACGGAAAAGACGTCCGCAGGCCTCGCCTAGGTACCACGGTACAATATGTACTGTGTATATGCATCTCGAGGAGCCATCAGACAAAACCCTGGGAAATTTCTCAGTACCGGCGAATCAATGCAGGCAAGAATACGGCTTCTGTACCTGCGTTTAGGTAAAGGAAAAGGCCACCAATGATAGCAAACAACGCCCCTAATTTCCCAACATGCAACGCAGCCCGGCCTCCCGGTCTCTGCACCCAAGCAGCAGCCGCAGCCGAATAGGCCAAGCCAGACTCGGCCCATGCAGCCGTCCGTCGGGTCGACCACACCCACCGTGGGGGATCTTCAACGCACAGCAAGGCAACTCTTTTGATCCATCCCCTCCCCCTCCCCGCCTTCATGCATCCTACCCTAACGTCGACCACCCTTCCCCCTCTCTTCCCTTCGTATCATACCTAGGCTTCATCTCGGCGGAGAGCAGGGCCGTGTCATTATTCCCGGGCTTTCTCACCTGTCTCGTCCCTTGCACTCATGAGCCCCGACCAGATCGAAAGTTGCTGTTGGTGTTGCTGCTGATCCATGCTCCTCAGGCTCTGCTCACTCGGCACCCTCACGGACCCATCCATCCCACCCTCTGCTGTCTCGTGGGCGGCATCCTGGTAGTCGACCGAGTACTCCTGCCTGACCATGATGGCATTGTTGTTATGTTTGTGGAGGTCGCTCCCCCGCATGGGGAGGATGCCCTCCATAGAGCTGTCGTCGTCCTCCCCTCCTCCTCCAGCCCCGTGCGTCCCGCTGGACCGGATGGTCGTCCGTGCCCTGCCGATCTTGCCACTGAGGCCGGACGAGTCGGCCTTGCCGGAGCGGGGCGTATAGCGAGGCAGTTCGTAGCTAGAAGGCTTGTTGCTGGACTTCAGCCCACCGAACCGCCGCTTGAAGAGCGGACGGAGGAGCGGGACCGAGGCTGCGATCTCGACGAGTGTTCCTTCGACGCTGTGTTTTTGATAGAGCCCGTGTCAGCATGGGTATGTGGCTTCAAATGGTGGGCAGGTAGGTATTGGGAGGTACTCACGTAATCCAGGTAAACATGGGAACTGTGTTGTAGCTGAAGTCTCCTCGGTCCGAGAGGGCGCTCAGGTAGACGCACTTCATGACGAGTCCCACCAGGGCCACGGCAGACATGCCCAACAAGATGGCAAGGCCGATCTTGAGCCGTGTCGCCATCTGTAGGTTCCACACTATGGCCGTTGGCAGGGCCGCGAGGTAGAGGTCAGTCACACCATTGAAGGATGTGTGGGCGTAACCGAGATACTGTTTCCCCAAACGAAGTCAGTTCCCGAGAGGGAGAAGCCCACAGGCGCGAGAGCGAGGAAGAGGAAGGGGAAGAGGGACTCACAGTCTGGACCTCGGCCGGCCAGCACAGGCTCTCGGGCAGCGAGAAGTCGTACAGCGCCCTGGGGTCACTGCACTGCGCGTAGCAGGCGATGACGGTACCCACGTTGGTGACGACCTGCAGCACAAAGAAGACGCGCAGCGACAGGCGCGGCCACGTCTTGGCGTCGAAGAGGTGCAGCATGAAGACGATGAAGGACAGGCGCCCGAACGTCGAGCCCATGATGCCGAAGCTCTGGCCCGTGACGTTGAACTTGAGCTGCGTCTCCACCTCCTGAAGGTCCCCGATACAGGCCTGGTGCCGGCCCCAGCCGTACCGGTACTGGACTGAGATCAGAGAGGCGAAGCCGCAGATGATGGTGATGGAGCAGATCATGAGGTAGTCGCTCAGGCCGAACTGCTTGGTCAGCCGGGCCTGCGCGTAGACTCTTGCGGCGACGACGATCATAGCCACGGTCACCATGACCCAGATGACGGCCAGGCCCGTCGGGCCTGTATGTAGGGGGATCACTTGTCAGCGAGATCTTGGCTGGAATCCCACACATGTCGTTATTGGGTGTGTTTTGGGGAGGGGGGCAAGGGCGGAGAGAAGTTCTTGGGAATACCTACCAATGTTCTCGCTGCAGTCATGCCCACCAGCCGTGTTATCGTCGAGGCGCACGGTCAAAGACCCGGACATATTCTTGGCCAGTAGACGTCTTGTACGGACGAACCTTGGATACAGAACAGTCTTTCTTGAAGGCTACCCAGGTTGAACGACGACAAGGGAGATGCAGAAAACACCATCTAGTGGTAGGTTTGCATGTAAGAGAGTGTGGAGTGGTTTCACAGTCCTGCCCTGACCATGGATGGGACAGCAGCATTAAAGATATTTCTACCGCGCCGGATCTGGCCGGGTCAGGCGGATTGTAACACGGCATCGCTTTTTTTCCCTCTGGATATTACTACACCACGCCGAGGAACAAGCAATTCTGTAGGGGTTGGTTTGCCCCTCCGGTATACTGACCGTGATATAGCATATGAGCAGATGGCGTTGTGGTTGCTTCTTCGGGATTTCCTGGCGAATGGTCCGTTCAGGCGTAGGGGCAGTCCGGCCGGCGAGGGGGGCGACATTGGCAAGTAGTTGTAGGTAGGTGGTCCTAGTACCTAGGTACTGTGGTGTTTAGAGCCAGCCACCAACGGCTTTGATGCTTCGTCCGGTTAATGCGACTCAGAATACAGCCCAGCCTTTGGCGGGTGGATGTGTGTGTGTGTACACACACACACAGTACGCGGTACCGCCCGGTACAGCCCATGCTTCCCACATGCATACCCACACACCATCTTGGTCGACATCTGGAGTGGGTTTGTTGCGGGGCATGAATGCTTCGAGAAGAAAGTTGAGTGGGGAGGGGAGGGTTCGAGCGCCATCCTTCTACTTACCTACTTCCTATCCTGACAAACATCGCGGACCACACCGCTTCCTTGCTGCTTTGGGCACAGGAAGCTAGCCACATCTCGTGGCATGAAACAGATGTTGCAGATGCTTTCGACGATCAAAGAGGACACACCAGTTCACCTGCAGCCGGTCGAGCAACCAAGCAGGACTGCACAACCACCATGGCGTACCTACTGTGTATGTAATCCGTCCGTCTGAAGTATGTACCCAGATCCTTGGAAGTCTTGGACTGCTCGAGCCACACCTTAATTACCGGGCTGGCCTGAGGTACGTACACTCAATCAGTCCCGAACAATAGGTTTCATGCAGGGGTTGTTGAACCAGGCAGGAGGAGCCAGGAGGGGGGGCCAGGAAGAGACGCCTCCGCTCGCACGCAGCACGACAGAGCCAGGGATCTTCGCGGATGGCCATCCCGACCTTCCTTGCATGCTGGCGTTCGCCTGCCAATATGTCTATTACCAGTTGTATAACTCCGTACGTGCGTACATGGTGGCTGCGGTTGTGTGAGGATGCACACACCGGTCCCGTGACTAGGTATGGCTTTCAGAGCCTTATCCTATTCCGGGCCGTCGATATGCCACATCGTCCCGGTTTCACTGCAGCGAATCATCGTGCTTCTTGTGATCAACTGCTTACATACATATGGCAGGTTTTCACGTGGAAACACCACTGGTAATGCCTGGTTCTGGAGCTGACGTCTTGCAGCTCAAGGCGGCCCCGCGCTGACAGTGGTTAGAATTTATGAGAGGCCGACTTCACCACAGCAGCATCATTGTCTGCGTCCCCACAGCGTCATGCTCCGTATAAATGATGGCTGATTGTCTCTGAGCGACTTTGATCTAGCTTCCAGAACCTTGGCCTGCCCGAGGTCACGAAGGCAAGAATGCGGCTTCTTCAGGCAAGACATCACCAGAACCATGGAGAAATTCGTCGATAACGAGGTCCCGCCTTGCGCTATCCTGTCGCATACCCTACGTGGAGACACGATGAAGTCAACCTAAAAAACATGGAAACGCCATCCCGGTGTTACAAGAAAGAACGGTTTCAAGAATATCCGTATGACTTGCTCACACGGCCTGGAATACGTCTGGGTTGACACCTGCTGCATTGATAAGTCCAGTAGTGCAGAGCTGTCAGAGGCGATCGACTCCATGTTCCGGTGGTATCAACGCTCTTCCAGTTGTTAAGTTTCCCTATCAGATATCACAAAAGGTACTTCCTGGCAGACAGCACTGCCTCACTGTCGCTGGTTTACCCTAGGATGGACTCTTCAAGACACCATCACTATTCACCATTCAACCTGTCTCTACCAATTTTATTTTATTTACTTTGGCTGAGTTTTCGCATTATAGCACTGAGTGGCCGGCCAGCCAATCGTCAAATGTTCTGATCGTGTAGTTCTGGGGCGGTGTTGTTCAGTGAACGCTCAGTGAGTGAGGCGCTGGCCCAGAGCAGCAGCGCGTTCTGAAAGAACTGATACCAGACACACTGGTCTGACGAACTCACTATACATACTCTATTATCTTCATCATCTATCTAGTAACTCAGCTCATCCCCAGGGCAGTGATGTCCACGTACGCTCACACAGCTACCGAATCACAATGGGTGGCAAGAAGGGAGAACCTCGCAACCATGGCTTCCTTGCGGCTGGTAAGAACGCCTTCGTCAGCTTTGAGGACTTTTCCAATGGCACATCTTCTGATGTGCATATGGTCTCGAGAGGCACGCAGGCTCAAGTGATCCACAATAAGCGCAGGACCGGCACCCTGAAACGGAGGCGGGATGACAGGTCAGTCGTCCCCCGCTCTCCCATGAGGCCGGCTTCTATTATATGTGGCTAACCTTTGTCTTGATCTCCACAGAGTGGTTTTGATTATCACGCTGGTCCCGTGCCCGGTCTTCTGCCTCGTTAGTCTGTTGGTGTCGCACGCCTTGGCCGAGGATATCTTCGAGGTAGTTGGAACAACGAGGCAGACAAGTAAGTGAACGGGAATTAGGTACTTAATACTGACAAACCTCGAGAGTGCCCGCCTACTTAAGACTTAAGTAAATACCTACTTAAGTAGGCTGACATGATCGCTGGTCTTGGGTTTTGTCTTGCAACCAGCTCGACCGCTTCCAGCAGCTGATAGTCAGTTTCCTTCCCGCCCCCGATGCTACCAGCACCAGTTTTCCAGCCCATAACTTTGCAGCTTGCACAGGTGCAACATTTGTGTTTTGTTCCTATTGGAAGCTGCCTGCTGCCACGTAATTCAGCCTCTTTGTGGCAGGCTGTGTAACCTGGGCAACCAATCAATGCAACTCTCCTGAGCATCCTGCCGACCTCTCCACTTACTTAAGTACACATTCTGTCACTTCAGACATTTGTTCTCTCATCCATTACGCAGTCTCAACTACCAGGAATCAGACCATCAACAACATCACAAACACAAAATGAGCATTGACTCCGTCCTCGGTGGGTTCCTCGCATGCCTTTGCGGCGGGCTCGACCCTGTTCCAACCACACGGCTGTCTCATTCCAGTCGCGATTCCCACTACCCGTATCAGCTGGTAGATGAGAAGCACGCCTTGACCGCCCCTCCTGTCTATAGCGACAAGCCCAGCGGTACGCCCGCTCAGAAAGGCGCCGACGAGGAGGCAGCTGCCAAGGTCATCGCCATCCTGCGCAACACAAACAAGACTGGCGCGGCTCTCAAGGCTGAGCTGGATGAGATCACACAGGTGCACACGGCGGGTTGGTCCGAGTCTCTGGCCGAGAGCATCTTTCACGCCCTGCGGCGCACACTCGGCGACAAGCTCG
Source organism: Cytospora chrysosperma (assembly GCA_016808195.1). Taxonomy (NCBI): domain Eukaryota; kingdom Fungi; phylum Ascomycota; class Sordariomycetes; order Diaporthales; family Cytosporaceae; genus Cytospora; species Cytospora chrysosperma. The sequence goes on along the minus strand of MU179926.1, from coordinate 9,197,608 downwards.
ATGGCGAGGATACTAACTGGGCTGTGGCGTTTACCGACGCGTACCAGACTGCCAGGAGCACGGTAGAGGACCAGTTCCGCGACTTCTTGCAGTACGCGAAGGAGCACCCGGGCGAGGTGGCTGCAGAGATAGTGTTGGAGATCATCCTGTCGCTGATCACGTTCGGGATTCTCGTGCGAATGGCGAAGTGGGTGGTGAGGATTCTGGGGTTTGCCGACTTGGGACCCGTTGCAGGTACGTCATCTTGGCTTTCTGGAGCTGTCTCTCTTTGTGTGGCACCGAACATGTCACGCAGCTAACACGCTTTGCTTCCAAGGCTCCTTTGCTGCCAGGTGGGAGGCTCGTTACGCCGGCTACATCCCCAAGGGCTCCTGGTTCGCGTTTTGCCAGCGCATGGGCATGACCTAGAAATGGGCTATCATGCAGTGTTGACACTGCTTGTGTCGATATCGCGACCGACGAGAAGCAACCAAACGAGCGAGAACTATTTTTGCGGCTCTCAAGTCTCGTACGCATAGGGGAAGCCACATCAAGGAGCGTGGTCAGATCGTTGTGGGATTGGAGACGCATCTGGTGACGACCGACTGAGTGTGAGTACCTAGATCATCATCATCAACAGTGTCTGCCTCTTCAGGGTACGCATTACTTTCAATATACTGCTATGTGTCTATACTTCTATAGGTGCTTCCTTTGGAAGCTTGCGTTCTCACACGCTTTTTCGTTTCTGCTTGATCCGCGCTCCATGTGTATGCACTGCCACTCGCCGCCCTCCGCTCGACAACTTTCACGAGGGATTGGTCTTCCTCGTGCTTTGCGTTTCGAAAGACTCCAGCCCTATTCTGGTAGAGACATGTCGTAGAATCACATCAAACAGGGAACATCTTATATACTAAGTAAGCAATGCAACACACATTATTGGTGAATGAATTGTCAACGAATAGTCTTTCGGGGCTGCCAGGTGGTGTAATCATCCATTCTGGCGGCTTGAATTGACCACGGAATAGCTCCAGCTGAGGCCCCGAAAGAAACCTATGCATTCATGGCGATAAGATGCTTTGATTAGCCAATAATTACTTAGTATGTGTAGCCGAAAAGATCTGGATTGTTTCATCGGAGCTTACAGATGATTCTAGCGTTCCTGGTGAAGAACTGCCCCTCATCACTGATCTCTCGAGGCTTTTCCAGCGTTCAAGCGAACTGGGTCACAACCTCACATGCAAGATCCGAGGAGCCTCGACAATGCATGACCGGCGTTTCCTAGAGTATTACTCGGAATCTCAGCAATATCTACACAAGTGCCCATTCTATATTGTATGTCAGAGTCCAGTCCCAAAGTCCCACGTTGCCAAATTTGCATCCATCGACCTTTCAAAGACCGATGATGACCTAGTATTAGTGCCCGCTGTCTGTGTGCAAGATGAAGGTCATGAGGGAGCCAAGGCTACAGTAGCGGCTTTACTTCCGCCGCACGTTATAGCGTTCCGCGTTGTGATTGTTGAGCCTCATCAACGACATGTCGATAGCTGAATTCGACCCGGTATCTGGATTACAGAGCCTGCAGAAGTTGCTGTGTCAAAACACTAAACGGAAGGAGGCCTACCTACTTGAAAAACCTACGATTCCTCGAGACTCATCATGTATGGTGTTCTCTATGTATAAGCTTGAATTACAAACTTTCAAGATGAATTTTAGAGATGATACTGGCATGCTAACCCAAATTTCTCCCCATCTACCCTCGAGTATCAATCTTGGCTTCATCAGGCCGACATAGCGTACAACAATAGCCTCCTATTCTGTGGCCGGCGTTGGGTCCGTTGCTTGAAATTGAACACAAAACCAGTTTCTGCAACATTTTGATTGCCGCCATGTAGCCCTCGAGTCGACTAAGATTGGATGGAAGAAACACTAAACTGGTCTTGCGAGCCGGACTGTAGCCATTCGACTATGTGGGCATGGTGTCGACAGTCATCTACGCCGCAGCCAGTAGACCACGAACATAATGGATATCAAAGAGGATATGGCAGGGGGCATTGGTATCATACTACGCCACGAGAGGGATAGTTTCGACAGCCAAAAGTTCAGTGCACAATATCTTCAATATCTGGATTTAGTTCATGTTACTCATCCATTTCCCTCCAGTCCGCTGTGACGGCCGTCTGCACTAAGCACCATGGTCGACTAAAAGCGCCATCCGGCGAACTTTAAAGGCTATATCATGTCCGGTTTGGAAGCACAAAGTCGTCTTTCTGATGTTCTTGGACCGTTCCTTCCCCTGTTCCAGCCGTACGGGAACTGTCGTTCAACAATTGAAGTGTGCAACAGCGGCAAGCACTACCATCGCGTACACCAACCCCCTTCATCTTCAGCAATCTGTTTGGTGTCTTTGGGCAGTACTGAGTGTCGTCTGAATTTATTTCCAATTTGACTCTGCATACTCAGCCCGCTGATTTATACCCAGCGTACAGTCATAATAGCTTTGTACTTGCTAGAGTATCCCTTAACTTTGACCTGGAAACTGTACCCACAGAATAGTCGTACAAACAGGTCAATATCAGGACAGGAAACGGGATGTTCTCGAGCCACTCTGCCCCAGAGGGCACCATGGGATCATCTGCCTTGAACCTGGCCGGCCCTCATGCCAACACATATGCAATGGATCAGACTCGCCCCCACGAAGAGGTCATCTTCGACGAAATTGTGTAAGTTTCCCTTTACCTGCAGGTTCCAAAAGAAACAATATACTTACCTCTGGTAGTGTCTCAACCCAGCCAGCAGTTCCGAGCCCCGTCCGGAACAACTCCACCATAGCAACGTCTTCCAAAAATGCTACCCGATCTAATCCCCAGTTTACCTTTCAGGGTGTCCAAAGGCGCACTCTCAAGAACACATACCGCAAGAGCATCAGCACAGTACCCACCCCGAGTGAGCCATCAGAGGCCACGGCCGAACGAGGAACACCAAGGCGCATGATCGAGACCCAGAGTTTCGCGACTGCAAAGGGTTCGAATGAGGCTACCCACACACCAGTTTCCAAGCCACGCAAGGTCAAGGCGTACTGCGCCAACTGCCAAGAGAGGAGGAACAACGGTAGATATAAAGTACATCACTGTCAGGATTGCCAATACTTTGAGAGTGATACCCAGACAGCCGCACGGAGCGCTCCCACCAGGAGTGTCACACCGTACCTCACCTCTCCGACAAGAAGTGACAAGATCTACTGTGAAGAGTGCATTGGACGGAAGCACGAGCCTGGAGACAACGGTCGCTCCCGCAAGAACGCCAAACATAAATGTGCTAAATGCCTCCAGCTACGAGACGAGGCGGCTTCCCGGGAAGGGTCCACGTCTCAAACGCAATCCCAGTCTCAATCTGTGAAAGCTGCTTCTGAAAACGGTACTGGAAGCTCCTTTTCTTCAGGATCTAAGCAACCACGAAAGATTACGAACGACAAGGCCGCTAAAATGACGCGACAGTTCGTCTATCGCAAGGCCAAAGTTGCCCCCGGGACGCTGCACTTGGTCCATGGTGGATCGAACTTCCGGAACGAGGGCGAGGACAGTGAAAACACTGAAGAGTCTGGCAACAAGACTGATGAGAATGAGCACTATGACACTCAAGGACATATCTCAGTTCCAGCCCAGAACAGCTACTCAGGAGCATCCCCCAGACGAACTCAGGACTTTCCGGAGATTTTGACTCGACATGATCATATTCGGGGTGTCTGGGTGCCAAACTTCGATCCGGAGCGCCTGATAGCCACCTTTGGCCTTAGAAAGTGCCTCGATGCGAAAAGAAAGCAGGATCTTCAATTGTTCCAGCGAAATGGTGAGCGTTGGGGTACAACAAAGATCCGCCTTGGCCAAGCTGGGGCCGTTGATTCGCAGCCTCCTCCCCCAAACAACAACCCCCTGGACGCCAACAATGAGCAGGGAGCTAGAATGCCAGCACTCGTCAAGGACAGTCCCCCACTACCGCGGACCACGTCTGACCCTCGTTTCCAGCCCTGGGGTAACCCGAACGCTATGTTATCCCGTTGAGTAGATCTCATGGTGGAAACATTGATACCGATGAAACCCTTGATTCATTCTCAAACCCCTGCGCCGTTGATAAGCTCTCACATATCCAAGCTCCAGACATCCGTCTTGCTCGCATTCTCCGAGGCGCCAGCCCTCCTTACTTTGCCGCGGGGCAGCCCAGATGCTCTGGGAAATAATAACCTCCGGGCAATGTTGCCGTGGCCCTTCTTCCGGTCTTGGTGGTGGGGGTAGTCTGTGGTCGTTGGGGCTGTGGTGGGTTCCATCTCTTTGATTGGTATCGGATGCAGATATTGTGTGTGCGAAGCCAGAGACTCTGGATGCAAGTCTACTGAGTGTGTGTTGATTCTGAGGTTGATTGTATGTGTGCGGTTCGTCTTAAAAGCGAGGCAAGTGCTTGGTGAATTGGTGGCTTTGGAGGAAGAAGAATGATCGTGGAGTGCACTGTGATATTTGTGTTTGTATGGAAAGCAGAGGTAATTAACTTGAAACCTCAACATCAGTCAATAACATGCAACCCGTATGGGAGAAGCGGTGATTTATGAGCAAGCTCCCCTGCATAATCATCCCATCCGGATCAGGAGACCGCTGTGAGATTCTCAGCCCCCAGTAACACCAAGATGGACGACTTGAGCCTCAGTCGGTGTCACTAACATCGCCTTATAGGGCGCATCCTGGTATTCCGCTGGGATTGTTGCAGGGAACACGTTCCACAAGTTGCACAGTCACGTCGTCTTACACACATACGGCCTGTGCTGATGTAAGCCCTACAACGAAATGGGCAATGAGGGTGTCTTAGGCAGACCGCTGGTTTGTGCTGCCGGTCAAGGCAGGAAGAAACTATCAGTTAGGCTGCCATCGCTGTGCATTGCCTTGTATTACGTCGAATAAGCTGGCCAGTCACTTGACGAGACGTGATAGAACCCTTGAGGCCTTCTTCTTTTTGGTCTGCTGTACATTTGCCTCAGGGCTGAAGAACATCTCCGCTGGGTACAGTACGTAAAAGTTACGCACTCTGGAGGGCGACAACGACGTGCAGCAGCACCAGAGAGGGGGGGCTTATTGCATGGCCAAGCTTACTGAGCTGCAGATGCCTGGATTTTGGAGCTGGAGAGGGCGGGGGAGACAGCTTCTGCTTCCTGATCATCTACGCCTCCGGCTGACATGATAACACGATAGGTAGGACAGCCCAGGCATATCGTCCGCGGTGCGGTTGCCTACATATCCGGGCTGCTGCTGCGTGGCATGGTCGCATGTACACAGGAGCGCGTGCAAGTGGCGACGCCCGGCGATGCAGCGAGCGCCCGGCGTCGAGACCAATGATTCTTTGGAGCGGCCTTGTCAGGAGGGGCCGCGGGGAGATACGTCGAGATTGCGCCTCCAAGGTAATGTCCTTTTTTTGCCCCTAAGGTTTGAGAGGCTTTTGGTCATTGGGAAGGTGAACAAAGGTCAGCCAGTCTCGTGTCTTGGTTCACCGTTTCCCAGAGCTCCTGGACCGTTTTCCCTGATGTCGTTGCTGTCTTGATCTCGCACCCTCGTATACTGCCAGTGGGTGGTTGACATTGATGAGTTGTCCGGGCGTCGCCATGTTCAGATGACTGACACTTGGCCGGTTGCCTGCATGCACTGGCTGGACGTTGGTGGTCATCCCACCGTGAGCACAATGCGGGAACAGCGAATCGAAGGTCGACAAGAAGATGGAGCTAGAGATGAGGCGCGGCGTGGTGTGTGGGGGGACGATATCTTGATCGCTGTGGCTTTAATGGTGTAATTCGTACTAACAGTGCTTGTTTTTCAGGCTGTTCAGATGCCCTGTCGGTTCCATCTCGATGGGGCGCGCTCCCACTGCAGCATTTCGATTTCCAGGGCGTCCTCGACTGTGCACTCCAACGTCTATCTACATTGAGTCCAGCTGTCTCTAGGCCGTTGGGCAAGTACCAAGTACAGTACTTACTTGGGTACTTGGTATTGTTCACAAACGACAAGAATTATGCTTGACATCATCAGCACTTCAACGGCATTACACCCGTACGGCGCTGTACCCATACGTCGACCATAGTCTCGTGGGTTTGGGATTCCCTCCAGAAGTATTCATTGCTGAGGATCACGATGGTACTGATGTACCTACATGCAGGTCACACAGCCTCATGCTAATCTGGTACTGGTGGCTGGGCTGGATGAAGCTGCATCAACGGGTGGACGTCAACGCACGCGCTTCTGGCTGCGTGCTTGGTGCCCAGTGAAGTATGCTATCGCAAAGCCATACTTTTCTATCCTATTCAATATTGAATTTATTTATTGAATTTATCTCCATCTTAAAGATCCGCGGTCCGTTGACACCCAGTGGCGTCCCCACACCACCTCACCGTACCCCTGGCTCCATCTCTCCCACCCTCAAGACAAAAACTCCCCGGTGTGCCGCCCAGGTGGTTCAGATTGCACGTGAAATTCCTTCTTCAACGCCTCAACTCCTCCTCGAGATCGATGCAGCATCCACCACGGATGGAACCCACCCCGGAAATGTTTCACTTGCTGGCAGTCGGGGGACCCCTCTGCTTCCTGTGTCACGTCTCTGTGTCTCAGACAGGATGACTTCACCCCCACAAGGCCGGGGGAGCACAAGGGGGCAGATGAGACGAGGGTGGCCGATGTACCTCGACTTCGAAGCAGTGCGTGCCACCACAAGCATCGCGTATCTCGAACAGAAACATGTTGTCACAATCGGCGCCCAAGGTAATTTGTTCACCGCCATCAACTGTTGACTGCCCACGTTCTCATTCACCTCACCAGGATCACGGCTTCCATTGGTCATCGCCGATTGCCCGTGGCTTGCCACAATGTCCTCTGACCTCCAGCGCTTGTCTGGTCACCGCAAATCAAGGCCGGAAGAGCAGTCGAACAGTCTGGGCAGATGGCCCTCACCGGTCGGTGTACTCGTGGATCAAGATGACTGGGTCTGGCAAGCCACTCAAACCTGGGAGTATCCTGGAGCCGTCCACCTATGACTTCCTCATTCAACGCCATGCTAGTGCTAGTGCCTACCATTTATGCCCCCGGCAGCTGAAAGACTCGAGGGGAGGAGCCATACACAATGATGTGGACTTCTATCTCTACGATAGGGATGGCAAGTCCATGACACGAGTGGTTTTCGATGCCCAGGCCGTGATTGCCTCCGCGGAAGTTGCTCTCCGAGTCGTCCAGAATGACAGGAATGGAAGGTGAAAGGCCACACCTGCGCGACATCTTCATGCATTCGAACAAGAGTTTCGGACGCTCGGGGACTCGTCAGGGCGAGTTTCGGGGAATAGAGGGCAGGCGCTCCCATGAAAGCTGGTAGACGCCACCACCTTCTCGGCACTCAAGACCTCCTCTCAACACATCAACGCTCGAACTGTACCCTCTCAGGCCTGCTCAAGGAGACTGGGCAGCCGGTTCGCGACCCTGTGGCATCGCGCCAGGGCAGGGTTTTGATTGAAGCATAACATGTCTCTCCACGCCTGTGCAAGTGACAACGTGACCAGCTTCTTTTTCGCCGAATAGGATGGCCCCCTTCTCCTGCCGCCAGAGTACTGCCTCCAGCTTGACATGGGCATCATACTTTCCAACGAATTGGCGCACTGAACCACTATGAGCCGGTATTCGTCGAGGCTGGCCAAGGCCCCTCGTTATCACTGCTCTGCCCGATTGGGGGCTTTTGGACTGTCGCAACCTTGACTCTTGGGTTGCGTGTACCCAGCACACCGCCACGTCGAGCGCCGTTGGAACAAACTTACCAGACTGGCGGCAGATCTCTTTCTCGGTTTCCGCGGGCATGGCAGAACCATAACCGCGATACAGGTGCCTCGGCGGGAGTTCGACCTCCAGCCTGGAGTGGGACTAAATCGAACCTCAGGGAATGCCCAGCTTGGCCGGTGGTGTAGTGATCTTCGGGTAATATGAAGAGTTGATGACTTTTCGCTCCTCGTGGGATAGATACCCAAACTCTCAATATAAATCCACCAAAAGCACCAACTTCGTATCAATTGGGCAACCAAATCAGCGCCAGTGGTTTAGCGGTAAAATCCATCGTTGCCAGATCATGTGATCAACACGTGAACAGCAAGATCGATGGGCCCCCGGTTCGACTCCGGGCTGGCGCATATGTTTTTGCTTTTTTCTGTTTTGCTCATTTATTTACCTTTACTTTTGGATTCCGGATGGAGTACAGAGCAACCGCCTAGGACGGGAATGTGCCTCCATGAAATACAGGGAACAAGTTATTGACCCTTAATGACAAAGAATAATTAATTAAGGTTGAGTCCCAGCAATTTACCAAATCGAACTTTGGCATCTAGTTTACGACTACTAGTTTCGACACACAGATGCTTCTAAGTTAGTATAGACATGATACGAAGACGGCGTTCAACTAACAGCAGAATGAATTCACTGAGATGTTACTATATATTCGGCCCGTAATATTACATTTCTGTGAAAATAAGTCTCATCCACTTCATGCTTCCTTCTTTGCAAAATCAGTTGCATAGTCCACAATCTATCTTGGAATCATACTGCCCAGTCACCCCTGACTTCCCAAGGTTCTCCCGATTCGCGAAGCTGTTTGCGAAGCAGGAGTATGGTGCCCGAAGGAGTCAACATGCACACAGATCTTCGACCGCGGCGGGTGCTTGGCTTGGATGAATATGCTGAGTCCAGTCTCATCTCCGCGCCACTCATCACTGCGATCTCCAGAGAGCAGATGCCCGAGGATATCCGCTCTGCTTTTCTTCCCAAAGACATTATACTTCTGTGCCAGCCCAGCCGCAACAACTCCGTTGTCGATCAGACGCTGGCCCAGGCTCGCCGGAGCCTATTGCTTCCAACCCGAACATGTCCGTGGTGCATGGCTGACGGCGTCTGCGCGGCACTGATCGCGACCATCGTCAGCTTGTTCTCGCTTGGAGCTGCCTCTTTCCAGACCAAGGAGACATTCACATTTCACGCCTTCAAATACGCCATCGCTGTTTTGTCGGCGATGCTCACGTTCCTGACGTTGATTTTCGCATATGTTCACCTCGCAACCGGAGTTGACAGTGGAGCCAACCTCTCTTGCCCCCAAGGTGTCAAGTTCCACTGCATCTACAACCTGGCGGGCCGCATGTTCAGCCCAAGCTCGCTGTTGTTGCTTCAGCAGCCGATGCTCAACGTTCAGTCTTTCTTCCGCTACTACCACTTCTTCATCATCAACGGGCAGTCCGGCGGACCGGCCGATGAAGACGTTGATATCTGCATCCGACACCACGCTGCCGAAGGCGTGCTCTCACGTGCTGGACTTATCGAGGATGGATCCCATATGTTGCTCGCATTAGCGTCATGCCAGGACATATTTACCGTCTTCGGTTGGGAGTTTTCTAGGCTTAACAGTTTATACCGAACTTATCGAGATTGGAAAAGGTGGAGATTGGCTGCTCTGGTGAGCGATCGACTTCTGTCGCGAGACGGCATTGTGTTACAGCAAGGGAATATGAGTGATCACAATACTGTGAATTTACTCGAGGGGCTCGGGGACGGCGGTGGTTATAAGTGGTTTCTAATAAACCCGCACTTGCTCTCACAAAGGAGTCCTTTTCGTAACCGCTAGCAGCCGAGCATAGCAATCGACTTATAGTATCTTATGCTACAGGTACACAGTACTCCACGAGAAAACTTGCATAGGCAGGTTACTTGAGTATTTATCTTTGGGAGGCGATGGTTGATTTTACTTCAAGGCTCTTCAAATATAAGGCAGAAATGTACTTCATACATGAGCAAACTATCTTGGGTAAATCATCGTGGCAATGACCCACTGCCAACTTCTATGTCCATACGCACTGCGAAGCCAGGATAGATGATGAAGATACATCCATAACTGAGCTGTCTAGTTGTATAGCGTCCTAGTCTAACAAATTACCGATGTCGCGGAACTCGAAAGTCTAGGGTGAGTCCGTCGTGGACTTATGAGGTCCTATCTGGTTTTCCAGCCCATACTGTTACACTACTTAGTTATCAGATTTCAAATTCCTATAGATCAGTCCAGTTACACACTACCCTCATAACACGAGGGGTCCCTGGAAGATAGGACATTGTTACTTATTTAGATCACGTTAAACTCAAGCGAAGGGAAAACAGCGGAGGGGGGGGGGGGTAGCAGCACGTTCATCAGACTATGCGGTAGATCAGAACAGTTTTCATTTGTATTCAACCATGGCTCGCAGAAGGTCCCCTATTTAGCTGCTATGACATTGAACTATAGCCCATTGTTCCGAGCGGCGCTTGCCTTACCAGGATGTGGGCGAAGACCAACTGCTGCTTTCTTCCCGTCCTCATGCCTCGGCAGGGGCAGAACACCCGCATTCTCAAAGGACCGGAAGGTCTGAACCCAAGTATCATAAGTATCGTCGTGTCTCGTCCATCCATACTTGCGCGCCTTCGTGACAGTGGTGATGGCGATCCATCCTTCGCCGAGGCCCCAGTTAACAAAATCCCAGGTCCCCCAATCGAACGCCTCTGGGTTACCACCGTACTTGGCCACCACCCGCTCCCAAACGGGCTTCTTGTCCTTGGACCATGCCATCATATCGACTTGACTTTCCATCTTCTGGCCTTCCCCGCTCGCTGCCCAGGCTGAGTCTGGCATTTCGGGTACCTTGGGAAGGGGAGGGGGGGGAACTCGAGTGTTAGCCTGCTTCACTAATTGGTACGGATTGGGGTGGGAGAGTCGTATCGGGAACCAACCTCGACTCCGAAGTATTCACCGATCTTCGGCCAGAAGTACTTCCAGACGATATAGTCGCCGTTGTTATGGTTGAAGGCTTCATTCTTGGCATGCTCGTGTGTCGACGCCCATACGCTCATGTCGGCAATGCTTGGCGCGTATGAAGCATCGTCAACGGTATTGTAGAAGAACTTGTTCCCAGGGAAAATCGGGACTTGGCCGAGTTCCCTGCAGCAAAGAAAGTAGAGGGCGACTGTAAGAGCCATTGACATGCCATTTCCTGGGATAACACGTTGAGGAAAACCTCCTTCAGGGCGAGAGATGCGAGCATGGCAAACATACCTGCCGGTGTATATCCGATGATTCCCATGGGGCGTATCACATTCCAGTCCCACGAGCGCTCGGTTGCCATTTTGAACATGAAGTCTTCTTGGGGATAGTAGAAATTCTCCCCGTAGTCCTCATATCGTGTAAGACCTTCGTGGGTTGGTACCTCGACTGGCCCGAGATGGACTCCGTAGTTCTAACGAAGGTGTGATCAGCCAAATATATTCCGTGTACCTTGGAAGAATGGAAAAAGCTTGGGTGAGCATCTACCTTGCCTCCAGTGTGAAGCACGACCCGCTGCAGAGACTTGCTGGACTGATCTATGGCCAGGAGGAAGTTCTGGAACAGCGGCACGTTCAACTCCTTCAGCTTGGCAAAGTCCACATCGTGAATGTAGGAGGCGAAGAAGGCGTGCGTCACTTGTTGGCAAACAGGCTGCATCGACTGCACGAGTTCATCTACGGGCTTGAGGAAGTCGAGGGCAATGAACCTGATGCGAGGATCCTGCCAAAGCGGCCATGTTGGGATTCGCCTAGTCGTGATGATAATCTCGGACCTGGTAGAACATTGTAGTTAGTCTCAGGATGTTGAGCTTTGGGTCAGGCACTGGACACCCACCATTCAGACTCGGGTTGTCGGATGAGATGCTCAACGAGCGCATTGCCTGTAATGCCATTGATACCGGTTACGAAAGCAACCTTGCTCCTGGAGTACGGGGACGCCATTCTTTGGTCGCTCGGGTTTTTCTCACACCCAAGCACGAGTTGTTTGTCCTGAGGTGTGGTCGACTGATTTCCAGATGAAGACGATTTCTCTTTTATCTTTGACTTGGACCGTATGCTTAGGTAGTAGCAAGTCACCACCCTGGTCACAAAAGCACTCTATAGGAGGTAAATCCGGTTGTCCGCCAGCCGCTCCGTGTATTATAGGGCTCAGGCATTAATTCTGTGAGTTTCGTCCATTCATTGACTTGATCTACAATAGCGAGTGTCGCGAGACGTTCTCATCATTACCAAATCTTTATTGGGATCGGAAATATGATCGTAATCCACGACCAGTGTAACCTCCGAGACGTTGTAGCCCGCCTCGGGCCCGAGCCTCCAGGGCTGAGCCCGAGGACAGTCTGCTTTAAGGTACTATGATGATTGATACTAATGTTTTGTACGCTTATAGGATTCCAGATCTCCTTAGATCTTGCGCTGACGCGTACTACAATCACGTGTTAAGATGTTGGTGGTGGTTATTGTCTCTGGCCTTGGTCTGGAAAAACAACTTTAGGATGATCACTATTACTACATGTTTAGTGGTTGCTAACCACTTCTGTATGTTCTGAACAATCGCTAATCGCATGATGAGTTCTCCAATCATACTACAGGTATATTCCTCACGAGATAAGACCCCCATGTAGGCAACGTCCTCTTGTACTCCCATCCCACCGTCGTCATCTGCAAGTCCTCAATGGCACTCGCCCAAGTGACCAACTCCGCCTCCGCCCACGCCGTTTGCATAATCGCCAGCCCGAAAGGCATGCCATCGGCCGATTTCACACCCGCCGGGACTGTGACCATAGGATACCCGGCCTGGGCAGCGATCTGATATGTCTGGCCCACATCCGGGGGGACGAGCAGACCGTCGAGTCTGGTCCTGTCCCCGGGAAGGGTCTGGCCGCCGCCGCCGAGAGCCCAGTCGATGCCTCCCCGTGTGGAGCCCTGAGAGAATGCCAGCGCCTGCCAGTACGTCTCGTTCTTGATACCGCCAGTGGCCAGCGATGCGAGGAAGCCGTCTTGGCCCGAGGCAAAGGCGGGTATGCCTCCTTGGTCGGGGTAGCTATACCCGCCTTCGGTGCCGTCGTTGATCTGGTTGAAGCGGATTATGTCCTCTAGCGTTCTGATGTCCGTGTTGTTGAGTTCCGAGAGGTAAGTTTGGATGTTGTTGTAGAAGTCCACCGCCACGACGGTGTATTCGCTCTCATTGGGATAACCTCGCTTGGTACCCCAGTCCCAGTCCCAGCCGTCAGTGCTAACAATAGTCTCGTAATCCAAGATCTCGGTCTCGTTGATGATGGTAGCCCCCGCGGACTCAATGAGGGAGATGGTCGAGAGGAGGATCGCCTGCTGTTCGGAATCGGCGTATACCCAGAAGCTATTCCAAGGAAGTCCGAACACAGCGCCCTGGAGGCTGGTCTTGTTGGCAAGGAATTGCACATAGCCGCCCTCGGGAGTATTTCCTTGCTGAGCCAAAGTGTAGTTGTCTCGCGAGTCGACACCGTAGATGGCATCCAGGGCATAGATCGCATCCCTGACCGTACGGCCAAAAGTGCCCACAGTATCCTGGTGCTCAGACTCCGGAATGACACCGCTCCTCGAAGTGAGGCCAACAGTCGGCTTGAACCCAACGATACCATTGCGCTCAGCAGGATTGATAACACTCCCATCCGTTTCAGTCCCCAGCGAGAACGCAACAGCATTAGCGCCAACCCCAGACGCACTCCCGGAGCTGCTCCCCCCGGGCGAGGTGGTCAGGTTGTACGCGCTCCTACACTGCCCTCCCCTGGCCGAGTAGCCCTCCGAGTAAGAATTGCTCCTCATATCAGCCCACTCACTCAGCGTGGCCTTCCCGAACAACACCGCCCCGGCGTCCCTGAGCTGCTTGACGACAAACGCGTCCCTGGGCACGATGCTCCCCAGCAGCGCCCAGCTCCCCGCCGTCGTCTCGAGGTTGTCCTTGGACGCAATGTTGTCCTTCACCGTGAAGGGAATGCCGTGCAGCGGGCCGCGGATCTTGCCCGCCGCGCGTTCGGCGTCCATCTGGGCGGCGATGGCGAGGACATCTGGGTTGAGTTGGAGGAGGGAGTTGATATAGGAGTTGGTTTGATACGTCCGAATGATATAACATGTTACCAGTTGTTGGGATGTCAATGTACCATTGGCCATGGCCTCTTGCATCTGGTCGATAGTTGCCTCCTCGAGGTTGAAGGCACCACACGGGGCAAGGGGGAAGAGCCCGGGAGTTTCGGCATACTGTTCGAAAGGGAACAGGGACGGCGTCAGTGTTGCTGAGGCATTTTGGGCCGCCGTAAGCTGGAACAGCAAGGAGACCGCAGGTACGCACAGGAGGGCTGCCCTGAATGAAGCCATGTTGACACGCAAGGTTAGGGTATCGGATCAGCCTTGATGGTAGGGGTTTGAGCTGCGATGCTGCAGAGTGAGCTTGTCAGCCTGCCCGTCTGTGGAATATAACATTCCAAGCCCCTCGTACTTGTGTACCCTTCAAGGAGTCCGACGAATGGAGCGAACTACAAGAGATACTAAAGTGCGTAATCGTTCATCCAGTAACGCCAGATTGAGATAGGAATGCGTACGGAATGATATATGGTTTTAGACGTATCGGTGAAAGAAACAAGACCTAACAACAGTCTTCAATCATTCAGCTGTTATAAACTCCCTACAAAAGCAGGTATTTTCTGAGTCAGGGGGGATTAAAGTCAATTGGCATTGACGATAACCTATCTCACGCTATGGCTTGCCGGATGATAGGCAAATAATTACCAGATATGGCAAGGTAAGCATAACTGGACAGAAGAGCATAAATGTTGTTGACAGTTTCTCGATTGTCACTTTGTCCAGCTCACAATCATTTCCAAGGTTACCACCTACACTGTCACAGACATTGCCTCGAAAGAGTAGTCCCGACACAACTTGCACACCGGTCCCCTTGAAGGTCGCTAAGGTTCCACCGTGTAGGCTGTTCCAAAGAAAGATATGTGAAGGCTGACCTATTGAGACCTCGTTCACGGCTCATGATAATTCTGGGAAGTAATGAGATGTCAAGTGTACTCGCGTTCAGTGTTATTTTCAAGGACAAATTGACAATGAACCACAAGAGGCTTGCCAAGAAGAAAACGAAGGTTATGCATCCCAAAGTTGTCTTCACTCATGGACAACCCAGTTGAGAAACGCTCTTCTCCATGTAGATTCTTGAAGTTGTATCTTGAAAGAACAAGGACATCGAAACTCGGCCCTGATTGGGTTCCAATTAATAGCAGTCGCTCAGTAAATCACCCTACCATTGAACTGTCTGCCTCTTCAAACAATTCTTGATAGATAATTGGACACAGAACAGAGCTCATAACGGTGCCGAAGGCGCGTGACCACCTGTGTTTGATAGTCTCGTAAACACTAGAGGCGTAAGGACGACCGAGCATTTTGTTGAGGAAAGGCGATGATCTGGCTGTCTGGACTAAAGTTTTCAGACTTGCTCAGGGGGGCGGTGGAGGTTTATCAATTCTAGATCCAGCACTTCCCCCTGTCAATTTCCTTCTAGGTCCTCAGAAGAAGGTTTGGAGTTCCTCGGAAGCATTAGACGCATATTTAATAACCTACTCGGTACTACCGTGTCATATCCAGAAAGCGGGGATGATATATATGATCTGGGCCTAGTGATGATGGGGCTCAACGTCTTCGCGCAACTCACCGGAGGGACTTCTCCATGCCTGGTGATTTCGCGGGGTCGGAAGTGCATGGAATTATACACAGGCATGCCATGTCGTCTGCGGTTGGTCCGCTAATAGACACCACAGGAAGAGTCTGGACTGCCAAAGCGCTTGAGACCTTATGGTGTGAGGGCAGAGAAAAGCTCACCGCCGTCGACTGTCTCGTATCGGGACAACACACAGCGAGTAGAGAAGGCGGGTGGCGTCCGACCCACCTTAAGTCGGTCTACCGTGGTAAAGAAGGCACATCGTCATCCCATTACAGGCACAGGATGTATCATGTCACGGCTGAGAGCATGAACGAGATCGGAGTCTATCTGGAACCGGTTGAGTGTCAAGCAACTTCCACAGATCGTGGATCTAACAGCCTCCTTCCTAATTGTAGTATATTCACATCCTGATCGACTCGAGCCAAGGACGGATCACATCATTGAAAAGTCAGATATATTGTAGCAACTGACTCTCCCACGCTCCTATACAAGTACGAGGCTCGAGGAGTCTCCGTGCGTTGGGATCTCCTCTGGGTCCCGTGATTAGCACTGCCTTGTCGATGATCAACATCTGCCCTCCACTCTGTTGGCTTCAATACGAGAATCATTTTATTGGGTTGGCCCATTTGAAACACCATGTAAACAGAATGGCCGGGGACAGCACAAATGATTGGTCTCAGTCGAAAGAAAACCTACCGCCCACGCCAACATTTGAACAACATCGTCAGTGAATCACCACAACTACCCGCAGACAACCCCGTATAGCCATCCATAGATTGACAAAACCGGTCAAGTGAGCAAAGATCATGCAACGATCCCTCAGGTTTTGCCACGATGTGTTCCTGCTCCAGCCATTGACGTACACATGACCTGCGTGCTTGTCGTATTGAGGCTCTCGAGTGTCATTGTCGTATTCACCCGTCGACCTGCAACAGGCGTCGAAGTTGGACCACATATGCAGCACCCCCTATTTTAGGACATTGCCCGATTCCCGTGTCGGCGACATGCCGTCGAAGCCTTTTCGCGATCTGGACGAACCAGCAGAGCAGGAAGGCAATCGGAGACAAGAAGTTCACGAGAAGACCAGACAAAATGATTGAAAAAAACTCAACCGCCGATCTGCATGCTGCGCCTTACGGGGAAACCGACTCCCGATTCGTTCTGTGCATTGGAAGGTCCAAAGAATGTCCCGTGTTCTCCATGCGGTGATCTCATGGGACCCGCAACAGCTGCCACGTTCCATAATTCCCATGAAGGGGAAAGGCCGGACGTTGCGCAGTGGATCGTCGCTAAGCCTCACTTGCTTCTTTTTGATGGGGCTGCTCTCCAGGACTGTCAAACCTTGTTCGGCCCCGGGACGGGTAAAACCGTTCGACTGCCGTTCTGGGGTGAGAGTCAGTAAAGAGCCGCGCTGGCGACAAGACGGAGAGACTTCCGATGCAAGGGATTGGCAGCATACATACTGACCCAGCGTGGCCCCCGGTCCAGTGGTACATAGTTCGTATGAAGTCTATACTATGTGCTGACACAACAAAGTCCATGTACGGATCCGTACACATCACAGTGGTAGCATGCAGGGGTTCCCGTATACTGGTCTCCACCGATATATCAGAGCCTCCATCAGCACCAGGGGTATGAAGTTAAGGTTACCTACTCTAAAGGGGTGATGGGATGGTAGAGGGCTGATCACTATCCCGGCATTAAGCATAGATCCCCAACATTCAGGAACCGCACATACCACACGTGCGAACACGAGCGTGACGACCCAACATACCCACACCCATCTCCATCTGGATGTCCACTTGGACAACGCTGCGCCGACCACACCGAAATGGACCGTGATGGCATGAATACAGCAGAAGCAAGACCTCTCATCAGGTATATATACCACAGCTCATATGCTCCCTTCAACATTCAATCTCATCATCATCACAATCACTCTCATCAGTCTTCAAGTCAATCTTTCAACTCTTCAACAACTTTCCAACCACAGTCACTCCTGTTTAATAATCAAAACAACCCCACCCCACCAACTTCAAGATGTACTTCTCCAAGGCCACCATTGTCGCTGCTGCGATCTTCTTCTCTCAGGGTCTCGCCACCCCCCTGATGGCTCGTGCTGACGACTGCACTGCTGTCCGCACCCAGTGCCAGTCTTCCGGCGACCCTAACCAGGCCGCCTGCGCCGCCGAGGCTGCCAACTGCTGCGAGACCGCCGCCAACGCCTGCCGCACTGCTCCGGGCGCCAGCCAGGCCGCCTGCAGCGCCGCCAAGGCCACCTGCTACACCAGCGCCGGCCTGCCCAGCCCTTACGCCAAGCGCGCCGACGACTGCAGTGTCGTTCGCAGCCTGTGCCAGTCCTCTGGCGACCCCAACCAGGCCGCCTGTGCCGCCGAGGCCGCCAACTGCTGCGAGGCCGCCGATAACGTCTGCCGCACTCTCCCCGGTGCCAGCCAGGCCGCCTGCAGCGCCGCCAAGGCCACCTGCTACACCAGCGCCGGCCTGCCCAGCCCTTACGCTAAGCGCGCCACCGACTGCAAGGCCGTCCGTGAGACTTGCCAGTCCTCCGGCGACCCCAACCAGGCCGCCTGTGCCGCCGCCGCTGCCGAGTGCTGTGAGACGGCTAACAACGCCTGCCGCGTCAACGACGGCAACATGGCCACCTGCAGCGCCGAGAACGCCGCTTGCTACTCCAACGCCGGCCTGCCCAGCCCTTACTCCAAGCGCGCCACTGACTGCAAGGCCGTCCGTGAGACTTGCCAGTCTTCCGGTGACCCTAACCAGGCTGCTTGCGCTGCTGAGGCCGCTTCTTGCTGCGAGACTGCCAACACCGCTTGCCGTGCTAACGATGGCAACATGGCCACCTGCAGCGCCGAGAACGCCGCTTGCTACTCCGCCGCCGGTCTTCCTAGCCCCTACTCCAAGCGTGCCGCTGAGGACTGCAAGGCTGTCCGCGAGCAGTGCCAGTCTTCCGGTGACCCCAACCAGGCTGCTTGCGCTGCTGAGGCCGCTTCTTGCTGCGAGACTGCCAACAACGCTTGCCGCGCCAACGACGGCAACATGGCCACCTGCAGTGCCAACAACGCTGCCTGCTACTCTGCCGCTGGCCTCCCCAGCCCTTACAACTAAGAGGCTTGCCTTTTTGATGAGACACCAAGGGAAACTGTGAATCGACAAGGGGAAAGTGAACGCATGGTAATGAAGACGAACGGATAGACGGATGGGTGAGATGGCGGGATGGGAGTGGTATATAATGGTGGGGATCACGGATTGTATATATATAAACCTGTAACACTCATTAATGTACATACCTTCGAATGAGAACAGTGTCGCAAGACCCTTCACACAGCCGCTTCATAAACAGACGTCCTCAAGCACGCGCACTTGTGATTTGTCCTGACACTCCTTGAGTAACTGCGACTCAAGCCCTGGAGGCAGTGATATTGCTTTGTCTCGCAGTGGCAAGGAAAAGCCACATCCCACTCAATCTTGAGACTCCATAGGCTCAGATGGGAGGGTTGGGTAAGATTGTCAAGCTTCCAACCTTCCGTCGTCTGTTGTCTTTCTCTATGATGTCCTTCTTGGCTTGCTCGACCTCTTTTCGCCACTCCGGAGTCTCGTACCTCTCATAGGCCTCCTTCATATTCTCTTTGACAACAGCTTCGTATCTGTCCCCGAGCTTCGCGCGCAGGAGTTTCCTCGTCTTCTCGCGTTCTGCTTGTGTCTTCATCTCCGAGGCGAACTCTCTTGCAGTCTGGGATTCTATCCAGCGCTCTCCGTATAATTCTTTCCTCGCTTGTGTGTTTCTGTTGGGCCTGATCCATTCTTTCCACGGGTCAGGCAACATTCCGCGTCGTTCCTCTATGGTTTGCGGCCAGCCCTCTGTGCTTTTGGGTCGTGGCGTTATCTTTTCGGCTTTGGGCAAGCCCTCTGTGCTTTTGGGTCGTTGCTTGAATTTTCCAGCTGGGGGCTCTTTCAAGGAGGAGAAGCTGGGCAGCGTGATGGCGCGGGTCAGAGGAGAGGAGGTGGGAAAGGAAGAGGAGGACGGGCCTCGCGGGACGGTAGATGTCGAGGTGGGGGAGAACTGGCGGGCTGCCGTTGCCCAGGGCCGGAGGAATGGCGGCTTGAGCATGTTGGGAATGCGCTCTCGACGATGTACCCGAGTTGAGAGAGGGTTGTTTTTGTTCAATTGTTCAGTTCTTCAGTCTGGTGAGGTTGGGCCAAGACTAGGTGGTTGGTTGGTGCGTGGATGGAGATGTGACGGACAGGAACGGAACCTTGGTTGTTTGTTGTAACAAAACCGTGGTTGAAGCAATCGTCAAGTATTCAAGCTGAGTGGTCATGGTTGGCCCGTGCGTCTGTCTACACTGTTCCGTACAACGGTGACTGCCGCGTGCACCACCGCTATAGCGTGCTGTAACTGGATCACCTGCAGCGCTACCGATAGTGTGGTGTGGTGCGGTGCGGTGCGGTGGCAGGGCCCCTGTACATAGCGCTACAATGCAGTGTAGTGTACTGCAGTGGAGGTGCCTAGTGCCTGCTCCGCCAGAATGATTCATCCTTCATCATCTTGATATCTGATATTGCATGTCTCCTGTCGATGATACACACCAGACTCATATCGATCTGCTTGAGATACCCTCAATCAAAGGCAGAGAGGAAATTTCCTGTCAGCGTGTGTGTGACTCTCTCTGTTTCTCTGTTCCTCTCTCTCTGTCTGTCCATCTCTTCAGTCACCATATAAAACCTCTGTTTGACCTGACTGCAAGAAACACAGCAGGTCAATATCTGCAAGCAGCTTACCAAGTATCGTTATCTCTTGCTTGTGTTCGAATGGTAGCATACTCCAACATACTGTACACACAACCCAAACCAACAACCACCATGATTCCAGCCACAGGCCGCCCAGGAGGGCCATCCACCAGACAGGCCGTTAGGGAGCCTCAGTCCTCCCGCGTCGTCCCCAAGCCTGTCTCTAAAGCACAGAACGAGGACCCAAGGACATATCAGATCAAGCAGCTACGCAAGCGCTATTCACCAGAGGAATCCACCGTTGCCAACGGCACCACGTCTCTTGTCTTCAAGCTGGTCCCTTCGGACCCTGACTTCCCCTTCGAGCTGGACCATCTGCAGTGCGACCTGCGCATACCCAAGGACTACCCCAAGGACTCGTCTCAAGCTACTCTGGCCATCTTGAACAAGGATATCCCCCGAGGCTTTGCCATCAATGTCGAGAAGGGCTGGGAGGGGCTTGTCAAGGAGAGGACAGGGGGCACGCTCCTGGCCCTGACGAATGCGCTGGACAAGCATCTCGAGGAGTTCCTGTCGGAGAAACAGGCCGACGTGGTCAAGTTGACCATGTTCAAAGACACGAGGCATATCGATCCGGCAGCCACAGACGCGGAGAAGTCGTCGTCGTTGCAGCAGTCGGCCGGGGGTCTTTCTGCGCCAGTCCAGGCAGCAGTCCCGTTCAGACCTTACGTGCCTGAGGAGACTTTCACGCGGCAGCAGATCGCCGACGCAAAAGCGAGGCGGGCTCAGGAGACGAGGCAGATCGAGACGCGTATGGGACGGCTTGGCCATTACCACAAGTCCAGCGATGGCATCGTCTATACGCTTCCACTCGAACCAAAGCGTCGGTCTGAGCTTCCCCCTGGCCTGCGGAATATCAACTCGTGCCAGCTTATTGTGCCCATACTCTATCCTTTGCAGCCCTTGCGCGTTCTGTTCAATGACGTTGACTCGGAAGACGCTGAGGGCGTGGAGGACTTGTTCACGGAGAAGGCGAAGGAGAAAAAAGAGATGACCTTGATGAGCCATATCAATTCTCTAACACAGAACATCCACGTGCTAGCCAAACAGGCGCAGTCAAAGAAGAAGAGTGTCCAGCCAGTCGCACAAGATACCGAGGAGGTAGTGGCTACTGTGTCAACGGGGGAGGATGCTGTCAAGATCTCCAATGTCATCGAGAACAAGGGCAACGTGCAATTCATCCCCAGGCCACCAGAGTGGTACACGGACGACGAAGGCGACCACACCGGCGAAGATTCGGACGAGCCTACAGATTCCGAAGATGACGAAGGCGGGGCCGCGATCACTTCTCAACCTGAGCCCGCTGGCTCTAGCCTCCCACTCAAGACCGCCGAACGGGGCACAGCCATAACCTTCCCGTCCGTCGAGCTCCACGGCATCGAGCTCCTCCAGATCTCCATCCTTGCACTCAGCGTAAAGTGCGAGCGCTGCAAGACCATCAACGAGATCGGCGGCCTCAAGCCCAACACGCCCAAGGCCAGCGAAAGCTGTCGGAAGTGCGCGACCCCGTTCACGCTGACCTTCCGCCCTGAGCTCGTCCACGCTAACTCGACGAGGGCGGGTTTTGTCGACGCCACGGGGTGCACCGTCGCCGACATGCTCCCCTCGACCTTCGTCCCCACCTGCGGCAAGTGCTCGACTCCCACCTCGCAGGGCCTGGTGGCTGTGCGCGGCGACACCACGACCAACGTGTGCCGCGAGTGCCACGCCCGCTTCACCTTCAAGGTACCCGAGGTCAAGTTCCTCGCCTACTCGCCCGGCTCGGGCACCCTCCCGCCGACGTCGGGCCCGCGCCGCAGGCAGGAGAAGCTCGGCCTGCACGCCGGCGAGCCGCTGCCCGACAGGGGCGCCTGCAAACACTACCGGAAGAGCTACCGGTGGTTCCGCTTCAGCTGCTGCCAGAAGGTGTACTCGTGTGACAAGTGCCATGACGAGGGGGAGAGCCACCTCAACGAGTGGGCCAACCGGATGATCTGCGGGTACTGCTCGCGGGAGCAGAACTATGCCGTCTCGAGCTGTACCTTCTGTGGGAGGAGCGTGGTGGGCAGGCGGGGGAGAGGATTCTGGGAGGGTGGCAAGGGGACGAGGGACAAGAAGTTGATGAGCAGGAAGGATCCTAGGAAGTATAAGAGAATAGGTGGCGGTACAGAGTCGAAGTAGGGGGCTCGGTTATAGAGGTTCATCGGAGCAGGTGGACGGGATGCACCGGATGCTCTCTCGGCAGTGATTTCACGTATATATCTTCATGTGTACCAGGTGACTTCACTAAGCCATATCTCAACCTGGGAAGTGTTGACACGATGCCCGTCTGTGCGAACAAAAACCAACCTTCGACATTTTATTCCGATGCAGTGGCACCAAATGCCGTGGTGTTTCTCTCTGTCCTCCGCCGAAGCATCAAAGTTGTATATAAAAAACTCGAAGCGATTCGGGCCCGTAGAAAATGATGACACCACGGACACGTTCGAGATGTTTCCCTCCCCGTAGCCTTCCCTCTTTCAGCCATACAAACCGCCGCCTATCTTCTCCTCCTTTTGACGTGGGAGCGACCTTGATGGTGACTCAATCTCTCTTACTCCCTCATACATCACTTATTATATGTCATCCTTGTAGCGGGTGTGGCAGCTGGTTATGACTCTTGGTTTTCATCCACGAGTACACGAGGGGATGCCACTGGGGGCGAGTCACCAAGATAGCAAGATCAGAAGCAAGAGCTCACTAGCAAACCTAGAAAGTATGAAACAATCATGGGAGAACCTCTAGTATTGGATGATGCTATTTCCATTCCAGAATTCCAGCTGTCTCACACCGCCAACTGCCACGGCCCTGAACACCACAGAGTATATGACCTGGCCTCCGCGGTGGTGAAGACAGGCCCGCTCAGGATCCGCGCCACAACTCGGCTCGGGCCTGAATCTAGGGGTCTCGGGCCGCTGAAGACATCTGTCTGCCGCAGAGCGGACAGCGGAGCTTCACGACGTCGTCCTCGGACAGGAGAAGGTAGGACTGTCCGCATGCGCAATGGCGGATGTGAGCGAGCTCTGTGGGCTGAACCATGATGGGTATCGTGTTATTAGTTAAGGTTTCTATTAGGATATCGAGAATTCGCAAGCTTGAAAAGTGGAAGACGTGAAACTCAAAATTGAGAAGCTCGTGCGAGGGGATCTATGGAAGGGCTTTTCCACCACTTAAAGATTACTTATATAGTCATTGCGAGCCTTACGGGGCGGAGGCACGTGGGTGACTCCATCACATTTTCAGCTGCTGCATATTCTCATCTCATTCATTCAAGTCATTTCGATTATATGAATATAACCTTTGTTATGATTCTGTCATCTTCATCCACCATTCACGGTGAGAACCTGGCCGTCACTTACATAGGGTAGGTGTCTTCTTTTTTGGCGGGGACAGAGGGGGGAGGGTAGCATGCAATCTGGAACCTTCAGGTTCTAAATATATACAGACACTTGATGGACAGAAAATGGAACAATAGAGACAGAATATTGGAAATGTTACTGGGTTGTACTAAAACTTCTAAGTTCGAAGGCTGTAACGGTGATCGCTTCAACACGGACTACAAGACTCGCTTGCCTTGTCTCTTCACCAGCACGTATTATGAACCGGCTCATTTAGATTTGCTGATCGTAACTATCTACTACACTATAACTCGACTCAACCTGCTGTGTAGGTCGCCAAGATTTTCACCGCTGGATGTGTGTACTCTTGATATTGCAGGTGTGCGAGATCACGATGAACTTAAGCAGAACCATATCAGGGTGATAGACACTCGCTTCAAGGATTCGTGGAGATCTCCTATACAGCCTCATTGGCCCAGACCGGTATCCATAGAGATCGAGGCTAAACGGGCCGACCCATACGGGTGAGGAGATCACGAGAATCAAGCACCAGTTGCATCACATAGTGCTATCGTGCAGGCGAAACTTAACCCAGCATCCGCAGGCCGCGGATGGGGTGAGCAGGATCTCGTCTAAAATAGGCTCTGTCTGCCGAGAGCCTGTTGTTGTTGCTAACCGACACCTGCAGGTGCCTTGCTGTGGGCCACATGCACGGTGAGACAACAACGGGGCACCAGCGATTGCGCGTATCGTGCATTCTCGAAATGAGACACTGCCTGTATGCAGTAGGTACAAAGATCTCGACGGCCACCACCCAGAGGGCTCAGGATTACTCCCGGCGGCAACCAGTGACAATGGATGGAGGATATGTCGTTGCATCGGCAATTGGGATAAGCGCCGTGCAGCTCCCATGCAGGTTGCATCTCTACCGCGGGACATTATTTCCGTTCGTCCCGGCGTCTAGAGCGCGGCTCTCATTTGCACAAGTTTGAAACGGTCACAGTCTGTAAGTGTGCTTGGGTTGGAAGCCGTTTTCTTGGTTCCGCGCATCCGTGTCGCGCTGATGTGGAGTATCACGGGACAAGATCATCATTGTGCTGTTTCGTTGTGGGGGAAAAGGGGGGGGGGTGGTTGTTTATGGGGCATGCCAATTAATAGATACTCTGTTATTGTTTGAAGGTTTTAGAGTTTGATATATTCTCTAGAATTTAGCGAATTTATCGATGGGCGGTTTCAAGAGCCACCCTGTATGATCCTCCAGCACCGACTCTGTCATCTGACCAGCCAATACTACATAGCGTCTACGTACCCATGCTAATAATAATGTCCAGCCGGAGATATACGCCTTGGGTCCCAACTTTCGCTTTTGTGAGTTATCCGTCACAAACGTCGATCCGCTCGACCCGTCTGCTGTCCCCAGCAATTATAAGCGAAATGGGCCTTGATAACTTCCAGCCTTGGAAGGTTCTGGCGATGATAACTCTGAGGTCACGTCACGGTCAATTGGTCCATGCTGGAACCAAAAAGACCAAGAGGAGCAGGCTGTGCGAGATGAGTAGAAGCATATCAACCATATAAGACAGTATGCATATATTCAATCATCATGTGATGCACTGAAGACCACGGCTGTGCCCCTGTCATGTCCGAATTAAGGGGGGAAAAACCAAGACCGCACCTTAGGCCAATCAATAACTCAGATGTATGCATCAGTTGCACCTGATGTTCGCCGTTGCACCTGATGTTAGCCATGGCACCGAAGTATCACCGGGCCGCAATTCGCGTCTCGAAGGCCCGATTTACCAGCAGATCGAGCCCAAGACAGAACCCGAAACGATCCGATAGGGTCTTTGATGCCCCAGGTGGAGTTGAGGGGAGGGCACGATGTGTTGCCGGGGTTTTGCACGTCAAGAGCCTTGGAAGCCTTGGTGACAGGGGTGATATGATTTTCTGGATATTTCCCTTTTCCCCGTGGATCAGCAAAGTCGAGACCAAGAAAGAATCCGGATCATCAACCCCCTGACGAGCCGAAGGAGGAGGGACCAAGCACAACACCAAAAAGAATGAAGGAAAGAATGGCTGGATTGGGCGAGGCCTTCAAGCTTGGGGGGGGAGGCCAACCTTTGGAAACACACCCCTGATAGTGATTGGGTATCAAGTTGCCTGGATGCTTTCGCACGTGGGAATAAAGACAAAACACCCACCTAGACGGCGACGTTACATGGATACCAATACTTATCATTATCAAGGCAAAGGTCACAAGGGGTGATCGACAGGGCCTGGGTGGACTGTTTCTGGAAAATCCGGCTGGAAGCGACGGCCGAGACAGGTAAGACAGACACAACCGCGCCCTCCATCCTCAGCCTCATCTCATTTCCTAATCTCCAGCAGGGCTCAGGCTGTCTGTCTCTGGAGAAGGCCCTTGTTCTTGTTCTTGTTGTTGCTGTTGTTGTTGTTTTTCTGTGTCATTTCGCCGACCGGCACCAGACGCCACAAAACCCGCCTGTCACGATGGAGACATCATCCCCGGCGTTGGGTCGGTCTTGGCCAGTGCGCATGGAAATGACCGAAATGCAAGAACTGCTCGCTTAACACAAACCCGGCAAGCCGACGTGTATCCGCTTCTCCCATACCCATGGCGCCGTGGCTGTCCGCGGGCTGCCTAGACTATCAGACTACAATGTAGGTATGTATGTATGTATACGTGCATGACGGGCCAAATCATCATGGGCTGGGCGGGACCCAGATATTAAACGCCGTCACCTGGTCTGCAGCATTATAAAGCACCCTAGGGTATGTATGTACGGTCAACAGGGCTCCGGAACCCACCAGACAACGGGGTAGAGACCTCGGTCTAATGTCAGTGCGAGGCGCGGCTGACAGCGCTTAGGACTCTAGATATCATCATTGGGTTATCATTCGCCTGTGGCTATCACCTGTGCGTGGATTCTTTCATATCCCGAGGTCTTGGCCAACGTGGCTGGCCGCGCTCGCAGACGAACGGGAGGCATTCGTCCGTTGGGCATCATCACTCAAGGTTTTAGATACGTTACGGACGGAGGAGACCCGAGAGAGACACTTCCTATTCCCCTCTCTACGCTGTCAGTGATCTCGGCGCGCCCTTGGGTCTCAATATCTTCAGCTTCAATCATCCCGGCGGTGGCGGCGATGGTTTGGCCCCAGAAAGTGCGGTGGCCGGATGCGACGAGTCAGTAACAAGGGAAACCCCGTGCGCCCTGTCCCCGGAGCCCGTTGATCGCCGGGAGACCATCCGGTATCAGGGACAAGGGACGGAGATATGTGATGGACCTTGTTTGCCTTGGGGTATTAAATATGGCTAACACATGTTCCTTCCGACGGGATTTATCAGGGGGTTGGGAACAGAGTACTGTAGTGTAGTAGCCAGTACATAGGTAATTGTTGTAGCAGGGCAAGATCCCAAACGACGGATCGGCTACTGGGCAACAGATCCTTGTTTGACGTAGGGTATGGATCATGATAGTGGGCCTTCTGGAAGGATGCCAAACGGGATCGACAATAATTGTTTCTGCGCCCTGGCAGCCAGCCTGGGTGGGAGGTAAATTCGAAATATTGGTTTGTTGAATTTATCACTGGCATTGACCTATGTCCATGGGCACAGCCTTCTTCTCCACGATTGCTTCCCACCGGCTCACAGATTTCCTGTCAGTCTCGGCCCCCATATATAGCACGAGACTTGTCCGTTATGGCCCAGGGTATGGCACCCTGTCATCTCACACAATCCCCCCCCTCCCCTTTCACTACCTACATACATAGTAGGTATGACCAGTTCAAGGGGCGCGTTTGATCCTTTCATTGAACCTTGATCTGCACTGCGTCGAGCATGTGCATATCTGCCTGCAAGATCGCAGGCGTCCAAATGGGAAACACACAATGGGATTTGACCTAAAACCAGTCACAATCGCCTAATTAGCAAAATCGGACAGTCGTGTTCTCACAGCAGTAGTAGGGAGAGATTGAGACTAGCTTCCGCAAGCGCAAAGTCTCATGTCGAAGGAGAGAAAGAAAGAAAAAAAAAATAAGCCCACAATGCCAATCCAAACCACACCAAAACAGTAGCGTTACGGCCATAGAGCTGTCAAATCTTGCGGATGGGATTCCGAGTGGAGCGGACCCACGTGGAATACACCCGCCTGTGACAAGCTCAAAACTCTATCAGCCTGCAACCTCATTTGGCACCCTGTCTTGCAGTGACTTCGGGCAGACGAGAGTTATGTACCTGGACTTGTGTTTCTTGGGGGAGCATCCGGGACCGGCGACGGCCAAGCCTGCTGTTAGCTTGTCGATGATGCATCATGATGATTTTCTTACCTACTTCACTATATAGAGTTCGTTAACGGGAAACGATTGAGAAGTGCAGCGTCGTAGAGTAGATGGATGAGCATAGCGCGGCCTCGTTGGGCACAATTCTCTACCAAACTACTAAGTAAAATCGGACGACCTATATACGGAAGCCCTTGGCGAATTGAGGTGTCCCCCCCCCCCCCCAACACTCGACATACATACATGTGAACAAGTCCACTCGAGAATGGATATCAGATAACCGAAGTAGGCCAGGTCTCCACTCGTACTCCGTTACTATACATACAGTAGTACACTAGATTAGTACACCTCGCCGGGGTAATAAGGGCCTGGGTGGTTCGTAATCGTACCTGTAGATTAGCTAGCACAGCTCCACTATGGCAACCAGAAGTCGATACTCAGGAGGATGCGTACTTTGTACCACGGGAGTTGCGGCCGGCAGTATAAGGCATAGCCTCTTGTCGGCACAGTTGGGGAGATTAACATTTATTGCCTCGGCGACGTGGTTCAAGTAACTGTTAGTAATCCGACAGGGCATCGAAGTATATTGTGGCATACTGAGTAGCTCACAAGCTGTGTTCTTCTCCTTCCGTTGACGTAAGTCGACACAAATCAGCCACGTCGTCCAAGACGGATAAATTATCCATTGGCCTCTGATAGGCCTGGAGACTGTATGTGACCGAATTGACTTCCAAGGGTTCTCAATCCCATCATCGGGTAATGTACCCACGTCCACGGGGTGGGAAAGTTATGCCAAGATAGGCCGCAGGCGTACATATGTAGTAGCGAGAGCCGCTCCTCTGGTGATCGGTGGGCGGCCCGCGTGCATGGATGCTTCCCACCATATCCGCACCGCAATATACTGCTTATACATAATCACTCGCTCTCGTCCTCCCTCACCGGTGCGGGTCCATCCCAAATAAGGTCCGCTATATGGGGGGGCACGTGGAGGACATGAGCATCGATCGAGATGAAATCCTGCCTCGGGGCACAGGGCGGGATGGAGTCTCCCTCCGTCTGTCCGCAACTCCGCCTACTCGTGATCACGCATCTCAATTTGGTTTCAGGAGCAAATTCTAAGTGCGTACTATAACCTGGGGATGTGATACGTACTTGGCACTGCTGAGTACGAGTGCCCCGGTCATAAGCGATGAGGATTACAGAGTTCATGTCGCCCCTCTCCACCCCCCGCGGGCCCCCCTCCCCCAGATTCATGTGAGCAATAACCCCGTGGGGGTGGAACGTTGTTCATGCAGCGGTGATGCAGGTGGTAGAGTCTGGATGAAGGAGTGTCAGCCCCGTCTGGCCAGGCTGACATGCTTGTTTGGTTGATGACGACGTTTGGATGATTCAGCGAGAGCCAAGAGTCACCTGTCACAGCGGCATTATGTACGAGATTGGTGTGAATGGTGAGAGATGACCTGCTAATATCTCTCTTTCTGACCAGCAATATCGACGCGCTGACCTACCCTCAAATTGATGGTGCCTAGTTACTCGCCGCTCCTTTCGGTTGAGCCGACCCCCTCCCTTCGCCTCGAGGTATAGGGCAAGAAAACCCGAAGTGGTGAACAACAACCCGGGGTGATTACTGATGACCCGGATCAGCAAGGCATGCCATCGATTTCCTCGGAGTATGTGCAGCTCTCACACATATGACAGAAACTCACTGGCTGACTGGCCATATATGCATCCGCTTCTTTACCTTGTGAGGTAGCTGGCAAGAATATCAGTGCATTCCACCACCCACCTCTACTATTCCTCCCGTCCACAACAGACGTGGCAAACCGGCCAGGACTGAAGATCCCTGGTGATCAACGGCTCGCGATGTCACCCCACGGCGACCCGAAGAGCCGTCACATCCATCTCCCGGGGGAGGCCATCCCGCTGTTGATGTAATGTTGGTCAGGGGTCCAATCCAGACCGTCGAGGTAGTTCTGAGGCCGGGGGGGGTGGGGGGTGAGGGAGTCGAACGGGGTTGATTTATGTTGACTTTCCTCTCCAAAGAACCCTCTCTGACCGGTCCCCGAAACGGGGAATACCACCCTCCATCAAGTCAACCACGTGTGTCTTCAGACAATTCCAGGCCGGCCGGCCGCGCACCCCCGCCCTCCCAAATCATGCCTCGGCCGCGTGAGGGAATCGGGAAGCCGGCCTTCGTAGTGTGGTGTAGTGCAGAGTACATATATCCCACGCCCTGGACTTGGGGGTGAGGGCTGCCACACGCATGCGCGGGTGTATGCAACCATGGAAGAGTCGGAACCCTCCCACCCCCCCTGGCCGGAGAGGGGTCCGGCCGGCGACTTGGAGCAAGGGTGTCTGGTTGCGTGATGCCCACGCATGAAAAGTGTGGCATCCCATTCTGGTGCCTGCTTTGGTGGAGATGGAGCTTGTGAAGAGTGTATTCTGTTCGGGCCTAAAACCCCGGGAGTGTGTACAAAAGTAGATGGCGGAGTTGGGAACTGCGAGGTACATGGGATACACTGTTCCATTGCTGCCTCTGAATAGACTGAGAAATAACTACGTTGAAACCCTGCACGGAGGACGTCTCATACGGTTAGTATACATCATGATCTAACGGTTTTGGAATGGGGCAGGATTAGAACTGAGGGTGTGCAGTCCCTGGTACAGCACATCGTAGGCTACATATGTATACCTACCAGGCAAGGATTGAACGGGTACAGTAACCTGCAGCCTATTTCAACATACATGGATAGAACGTAAAATTCTTCGATAAATAAAATAATCCGTTTCACGGATGTTGTTCAATATAGTAAGGCAAATGCCATGCGACATAGTTCTTGGACCGGGCCAGAACGAGCCCTATGGGTCATTGTGATCCAATAGATCTTGAAAGTTGGGAATATTTCCACGTATGATGGCACAGTAGAGATTCAAGAATATGACCTCGAAGCCCAGTCTCCTACAAATCTTTGTCATCTCTGAAGCTCAGTCATCCGCCGCTGAATATGTGCTCTTCTTTGTTTCCTCCGTCAGGCAGATCAAACAGTGTTTTTCGAGCGCCCTGACCCAGTCCTATTCGCTCCCTAGTGCTCACATGTACAATTTGTAACCACCCAAGTCTCCTCTCTCTTCACTATATCTCTGTGCAGAATGAACTCATCCAACCACTCTCCTGTCTCTAGACACATGACCTGCCGGCCGGTAAGCAACGACAGCACTAGAAACGAAGTAGCTCTGTGGCCGTGCCATTACAAGAGTATATCATGATCCGAAATCCAAGGGAAAGAGACTGGCGTCTCTGTAAAAGAACCCGAACTTTCCCTCCGGCTGAACACGCCTCGACGTACTTCCTGGTCAAGTATATCCACACGTGCTGGGGCGGGATCGCTTGCCGCCTGTATTCCCCATATCTCAACGGAGGCTTCAACTCCAGCGGGCTGCATTTCCTCGGGGCGATGTTGACAAACTCGTATTACCCGTTCACCAGCGGGCCAGGCTCAGTCCCGGTTCTCTGGAGCCGAAGCCGAATCCGACGAGGAAGGTTCAGCCCGTTGAAGATGGCGAGCTTGATCAGCTGGGCATGTGGTTCCCACCTCTCACTCGCTCTTCACACTTGACCGGTAACTACACGCCGCGAAGTCTTGGCCTCGCAGAACCGTGGAAGAGAACGCGCTGACTTCCATGCAATACTCGACTCTGCTTTTCAGCACAATCCTCTGGAAGGTCTCCTCGGGTCCTAAGGACAGCACTTGATGTTGGTGTGAACAGTGCAGCGCGATGCCCAGATGCTGTGGAATGGGACCCAGCGGAGATGAAGCTCCCAAGGTTCTCCAGTCCCGTGGTGTCCCACATCGCAGTTGCTCTATTGGGTGTCTGCTACCTAGGTACTGGGGTATTGAGCATTTTGGATTCAAAGCTCGTGCTGGCCCTCGGTCTAAGTCGCCATGGCCCTTGGCTGATAGCACTTGAGGGTCTATTGTCTTGGGTCGAAAGCGGGGTTTGGATTGTCTACTACTACCGGTGGTCAATTCACAGGATATGAGAGCTAAGACATTGGCTCAATGACTGCGATCTCGGTGAACATACTGTCCGTGGAGCGAGCTCTTTGCTATTCCGAGCTGGAAAGGTCGCGTCTTGGCTCGTGACGCGGATACGGGCGTCCCAAGACCCCAGCGGCTGAGCTATTCCAGCCAGCTTGACTAGAGACATTGCAGTGCGGCACACCGTCGTGAACGCTTCTAGCGAATTCAGGGCGCACTTCTTCAACAGGATCCGGCATGGAGGAATCCACTTGTAGTAACTCTCAACCAACTCTGCAAGACACCTTTCCCCGTGGGGCTGTGGCTTGAGATCGCGATCGATGTCATCGTGAAGAGCTACGGGGGCTGGCCCACCCGCTGCAGGACGTTGGAAATACCCGGGGAAAAGACGCAGATCCGAAGGCTGGAGCGGCATCGTGAGCATCATCTCTGTGGGGCCGTCCAGATGGAGCGCGGGGTTAAGGCCCTTGGTCATCTGAGCTCAGTGTGGATATAGATCGTATCGTGAGAAATATCTTGGAGGTCACTGTACCTTGGACAAAGTCTCGGCAGGAGTGACTGGAAGTATCGTGACCCGGTGCGGAGCTGACGAAACAACTCCCCAGTTTTTTCTAATTTATTTATTTATGTATTTATTGCCATGTGCTGTGGTATGTACACATTTAAATTATCTACGGATGATGAGATCTCCTCCACCCCTCTCTTCCCCGTGGACCCAGCCGTGCCGTGCCCAGCTGATCAAAGATCTGAGCAAAAAGCCTAGAACTCTGGTCCTGGACTGGGGACTGCTGTCGACGTCAAGGCCCGGCGAGGTGGAGCAGCGACGTCATCACCATCACGAAATGAGAAACTTTGCAGGGTCCAGAATTCCCCTGAGTCGACCCTGCATCTGAGTGGATCCGGGATATGTCAGCCTCGCGTCAAGACGGTCGTCGGGAAGTGTTCAAAACGGAACCTCAGTACAGTTTCTGGAGCGCACGTGTAGTGTATGTATGTATGTATGTATGTATGTATGGTACAGTGGTCTGACGATCTAGATGTTCCCAGATCCTCGTACGTCCCTCCACATAGTAAGTTTTGTGTCATGGAGTCCTAGCTTTTCGTGTCTCGGCATTTGGATGCACCGTCTCCTGGACTAGTCAGTGTCGTCTATACATAGTAAGACTATCAGCGCTGATCTTTGGTACCGTACCTATGTAGGTAGCCAGGGTAGCCTCGAATGCCAGCCCTACCTCTAAGGTGTTATAGGTGTTGCTCCGTAGGTATGTACATACATAGCACAGCAGGAACACGACAAGGCCTTGTCCCTACTCTGCAAGACTATTGAACGACCCTCGCCGCCCGGACTGTTCAGGGGAGGGGGCGAACCGTTTCCAGGCCGGCTTGTGCACCGTCCAGAAACACCTCGTGATGGAAGATGTACATGCACTACCGTGTGCACTGCAGAGCCGCCGCTGGCGTGATGGCAGTCTCCGGATTTGCAAGGTAAATCCGGGATGCGCAGATCTCGTCCCCTCGATCGTACCTGGTGGACTGACTGACTGACTGACGACGACTTCTGATGGGGCTGAGACCGTCATCCCCAACCATCAACCATCACGTGAGGGGCAGAAAAGGCCATCAACAACTCATTTTCCGACCACGCCCGTATACATAGTATACATGGTAGTAATGAGTAGCCTCGGCCCTGGAGGTCTCGGTCGTTTGAGAAATCGGACCGGTTGGCTAGAGCAGGCTGGGCGCCGCGCAAGGCACATGGCTCGTCACTTTACCTAATGAACACGGACGGCAACCAGTCAGCTGGACCCTGGGGCGTGGAGACCGCTCCACCGGGCGTGGCGGACGCGGCCGCGGGCTTTGCGCCTCGCGCTGGAGTTTGGCCCTTTTCGCCGTGGTTGGTCGCTCCTGAGCTCGCTGAATCTGCCGGCGGTTCGGCGCTTGCTCGGAACCGTCCTTGTTGTAAACCCGGAACGGGCAGGGCAGAGACACAAGGGACACCTGACTGCCATGGTTTTATCATTCCAAGGATGACCGCGTTCGCGCGCATGGTCAGACACAGACACACACACACACACACGCACGCACGCACGCACGCACACAAGTCTCCAGGGGTCTCGGCGCGTCTGGCACTGACTCGAGCGATGAGGTGTGGCACGTGGTGTCTTGCAAGGGACATTTCCGAGTCTCCTGTCTGTCCGCGCTAGAAGGCTTCTAGAAGCGGATTAATATGTGTAGCACCAGAATTCCAGTGTGACAGGTAGGTAGCTCGAAGCCACCACCGAATCGAGCGATCCGGAATTGGTCGGGGAGCACCAGCCGGTGACAAGGTGTGGTGTCACAGCAGATGATTTGCAGCAGCCGCGTCCGTCACCGACGCGTCGACGCTACTGCTGGCTTCTCAATGACAAAAGAGGACAGATTGTACCGCATGGTGATATGTCCATCCACGTTCGGGCCAGAACAAGATCAGAGGAGACAAACAGCAACGGGTCGAACACGCCTTACATCATCCATACTCTCTGTATACATACGGAATGTCTCCCCTCAGCGTCAGAGCGCTGGAGGTGACAGGTCATTGATCCGGTGATGGCAAAAACCTGCGATGAGGTGCCGCTGACGTTTCGAGCACAGCATAGTGCAGGGTTGAGTTCCGAGAATTTTTTGGGGGGGGAGGGTTAGAGATTGGTTGAGGCGCGGTTTCTAAGCATGGGAGGAGAACAAGAGGAGGTTGGAATGTGTGCCCAACACACACACATGTCCGAGGGCAAAGATGTATTGGTGATGAGAGTGTCGATGTCGCACGGGAATTGTGATATCAACCAGTTGACTTAGGTGGCTGCTAGTGAGCACATCACATAGCACCGCCAATGACCTTGCCGTCGTATTAGAAGCGCACCAATAACAAGACGCTACTTTGAGTAGGCTGTCCAACGGGACAGTCAGCGTGACTGATCCCGTACAGAGATTGACAGTTTCGGGATCTCTTTTTGTTCTGGCATATGTCAGTATTCCCTTAGGTACCTAGGTATTCAGTAGGGTAAGTCATCGAATAGGTATACAGTAACTGGTACAACCTGGAAGTCCATGGTACATGCTACATGAAAGTGTGAATATCCATAATATCCATAACGTCGATAATATAATTGATTGTGCCATCAAGATCTACACATGGCGGTCGGTGGCGAAGGGGAATAATAATAGTAACAATAAAAATCACTTGAGTTGATCTTCCCAGGGATCATATCCGACGGTGGTGTATTATCAGGCTATCATGTAAGTACCGTAAATATCCCTGGCGATGGTCTCCCGAGACTTTGGAGCCGACACAGGCTTCATTCATTTAGTGCTCTGGGCATTCATTGTGCACATTTGCTGTGGTGGTGGCACCTAATTTTTCGCCTCCGTGCCAGATCATCCACGGGCCCAAATTGACATTGGATGGAAGATCTCCAAAGCACCTTACATGTGCGTGCATGACATAAAGTAAGCAATAAATCAAAAACAATAGCTCCGTCGGACCGGGCTCATGTAGACCGTCGCATTGAAGTAGATTTGCGTGTGCTCAACGGCATCGGCTCGTCATCAATCACGGCACCGGGAAGGGAGAGGGGCAGAGAAAACGGCGCCGTAACGCCGTAAAGCACAGAACTTTTTGGGGGGGGGGGGAGGAGTTGGAAGGGTTGGGGACCGTCCCGCTGCCCGCCAGGCCCGCCAGCCACCCCACCACCCCCTAAAACCCCGGGGGCTCCAGTGGTTCAATTGATAGGTAGCCCTTCCCTGGCTAGGTGGTCCGGAGCCGGCTCCGGTCAGTCACTCACTCTACCGTGTAATCCTCCCCCCCTCCCCACCGTTCTCCACCCCATCACCCCCGGCATCTCCGTTTTCCGACAGATTTCCGGACTCACTCGGTTCGGTATCTCTTGTCGTCCAACCAGACAAACCAACAAACAAGAAAACTCGAGAGTACTTCGTACCTAGGTACTGTACTTACTGAGTGACCATCTGCCAGCTGCCTGCTTCCAGCGGCTTTGAATATCAACAGGCAAGTGATAGCCGGCTTGGTCTTGGTGTTGTGACCAAGCGGATCAACGTTTGACTACATACCTACGTACTCATTACACACGTGCATGGCCTGTATGGCCTGTATGGCATATCCCAACAAGATCAGACTGCACAGCAGGGGCATTGTTACCGCGCTGGAAGTCCCGGAATCCAGGATGGTCTGTATGTAGACACGTCAGGACTCATATGAAAAAGTCGGTGAGAAGGTTGGTGTGAGTGGGAATGGTGGTGTTGATAACGGGGGCAAGTCATGTACGGTAGGGTACATGGTCAGTCACCTAGTTTGTTGGTGTGGCAGGCTGTCTATTCCATTACCAAAAGAAAGAGAAGAAAAAAAAAGAGATGACGGGCAGGACGCGGTGCTGCATGAGACAGACTCAAAATACATTGCAGGTATGTACATGACCTAGGTACGAACGCTATGTATGTATGTATGTATATATGTATGTATGTACAGTAGCAGTAGACATGTAATAGGGCTCCATATCCCGGGGACACTCACATAGCAACGCCCGCAGGGCCAGGGCAGCTAGCAGGGGCAGCATGGCCAGCGAACGACGTGGGGCACACTTGACATGTCGTGCAGGCAGATGATGCCCCCCTCACAGCCAACCAAAAGAACCATGGGAACCCCAACGCTGCATCTTGACGGAGACGGAGTGCAAAACCTGATGCAAAACCTGACGCGGAACTAAAAAAGAAGCATATGTACATACCGATGGGGGACGGGCATAGGTACTTCCTCCCGCAGGAGGATGGATATGTAGAAATCGAGAAGCGATATCAGAGAATTGATTGATTTTATCGACGGTTGCTGGACCCGGCTGTCAATGCTAACAAGTACCTGTGGTTTATTACTCGTGATGACTTCAAGCCGTAACTTTGATGCCCCCTTCCACCCCCACAACAACCAGCAAAACTCAACCATCGACTGACTACGTGCATACTGAAGTATGTACCCGGGCGGGCACCCTCGGTGTCACCGCACATGCAGCATGTTCAGAAAGCGATGAGTGTAGTACATATGCACCATTGAAGTTCCTCTTGTCAAATATCGAAAAGTCTGCCAGTGACATCGATCCCCCACTTCCCACCGTATCAATCAATGTACATACATACCCAGGTACGGTAAAAGGGTCAGTATGTAATAGCTACCTACCTTGGTACTCGAGTAGGCAGTGTAAAATCTTCCCTATCCCTGCCTCCTCCCTATGTACTCTGAATTTGTACATACAGGAGAGGACCATCGTTTCGAACCCTGCATGCATTGCATCCTTCACCCTGGCATTCGGTTCCGGATTGCAGACCACAACAACAAAGAGATGAAAAGAAGCAGGCTGAGGACTTGGTAGTCTCGGAAGAGGCGGTGATAGACCGCTACCGACCCGACCACCTGGGAAGCCTACCGAGTACAGCTGGCAATCTTTCTTCACCACCCATCCCATCCCATCCCATCATTCATTCCGTCCTGCCGCGTTATCCCCTGACAGAGCAAGGGTTTTTTTCTTTTCTTTTCTCATTAGTTCGTCATCATGCCGCCGTTTTCTTGGTCCCCGGCATTACCGTATGTGGCCGCAGTGATGGCGTGCACGTACGGATCCGTACAGAAGAGGAAAAAGAAAACAGGCCAAGAAAATCGCATGGACAGTCAACAAACTCTGGGTGCCATTGGCAGAGGCAGCTGTGCTTTTGGCACTTCCCGACCTGGGTTCTGTATTTATCGGATACGATTCACCGGAATATCTCCTCCCACTGCCCCTGAGCCTGTTGTCGTCTCGTGTGATAAGAATGAATTTCCCAAAGTTTTCTCAGGATGATCTAGGAATCGCGGATACATACCTACTTCGTAAGAGACAGAATATATCTCTGGTGGGGTTGAAAGCGGGGTTGCCAGTGACGTGAGCCCAGCTTGTCACACACTGCAGTGCAGCTCGTCCTTGTCTTGTTCTGTCTTGTCTTCCCAGGTTGTCCTGTCCCTCCCCAATCATCAATCAGCCCTGGGCCTGGAACGGATCTGCTGCTCACCCCTGCACCTGTGTTGAAAATCCAGGGTCCTTCTCCTCACCTCCAATTACCTCATCCATTGCCGTGGAAAGAAATATTCACCTAGGCTACTGTGGTTGTACATGCGCTCATCGCGCGGGGAATCTCGCCATGCCTCACGGGATGCTCATGTGGCATACATATTACAGTACATAAAGATGAAGGACATGCTGGCAGCTAGCTACCCCTGCCCCGCGCCTGGCATCTGCTAATAAGGCAAGACAGGGAGCGCGTGTTATGTCGTGCTTTACCCTAATTGATGTCCGTCAGGTCAGGTTGATGCCTGATGCTAGACTACCTTGAGAATAGGCCGGAGTGGGGAGGGAGAAGGAGAGGAGAAGAAGAAAAAAAGAAGCAGCGAGACCATCGATATGCAGTCACGCCGGCCATGTGAGCTTTATTCGAGGAGGTCGTGTCACCTGCCCGATGTACTGTACACATGGTATGCCTAGGTACTCAACTAGGTATCTAGACAACCTTGGAAGTTCACAATCCTCGGCTTTGACAAAACGGCAGCACAAATGCAGCAAGCCTGGTGTTTGGCCAACGAACTCCCCTCCCCAGACCATTACGGCCGAAATAGCCCAAAGGGATCGTCAGGTGATCGCTGACCACAACATCATCACGACACACCCGCCCGGCCCGCGGCGGCCGTCAAGATGTCGTGCTTTGAAGATCTCCGTCCGTGGGGGGTCCGGGGGGGCGACAAGCCACCCGGCCAGACGTGGCTTTTTCGCTATCGCACTTTTTTGCTTTTTCCTGTTCGTTCCCCGGATTGATCGTCGACTATCTTTCCTGTGGCCCTTTATAGTAATAAGCCCCGTAGCCACCAGCCGGTAGCCGTTCTTGGGTTGTGTGTCTGTAGATCGCCGGCACGAGACGCGTTCATGTGTGTGGAAGACGGGAACTACATGTACATATCGACGTAATCAAGCGTCTCTCCATTTGCTTGTTGACCTTGTTATTCCTTTCTACTGTATTGTAATTTGTATTTATTACCTTCCTGAAACCTACCCCCTGCGCCGAAATTGGCTGGCCACGCGACACCCTCGAAACAGCTTGCATATGTATGTATGTACTGTACTGTGAAGATAGACTTCTCCTATCTCGTGGCTTTTTGAACCCCGACCGGCGGATTGGACGGTTTCACCTTGTAAACGTGCGTACGTACGTCCGTCCTGACTGACTGACGGGAAGGCTGTCTTGACGGCCGGCGGTGGACACCTACATACATACTTAGCACATACATACGCACGCAATCAACCTTGGTAAACCCGCCCGGGCCATTAAAACGGGTTTTCCGGCCGCCAGCAAACGCCCCCCTCCCCTCTTTCCAAGGGTGAGAGGAGACACATACCATCTGGGGGGGGGGGGGGAAGACGAGATTATTGGCAATATCCACCCCAACAAGACCTTTCTCCGGTGACTGCCCAGGTGCAACGACTCCTCCTCCTCCTCCACAGAGCCAGCCTACAGCCAAGGTGTGTCGTCCATGACGGCGAGAGCGAGGCGAACGAACGATGAGGCCCTCATCGTCGTCATCATCACCACAGACGTGGCTCGCCTCGCCTTGACCTCGCCTCTGCGGGCATCCGCACGCACGTCGTCGCCGACCGGCGGTGAGAGGGAACGACTCGATGCCAGCAAAGGGGAACAGCGAACATTGGAACATGCAGGAGACATGTATTTCATTCAATCAATCAGTCAATCAATCGATCCTTCCCCCCTACATAGTGGGACTAATTAATTATTCTGTCTCCCGTTCATGATTCCCATCTGCACGATCCCCATCTTCACCACCGGCAGCAGAGATAAGATACCTCCACCGGGTACCTACTCCAGCTACAAGGGGGGAAGGGGGGAAGGGGGGCCTGGGGCAGGGCGAGACAAGGAAACAACCGGGGGAAAGGGGGGGGGGGGCAAACACTCTATTCAGCTGGGCGCCCGGGAGCCACAAACCACATGGCATTGCGGAATGGAACGTCGTCGTGTGTGGGAACATGGGCTTCCATGGTTGTTGACCCCCACCCCCACCGCTTCTGGAAACTCCTCCTTCCCCTACCTCTGATACTGATAACAATAACAAGAATAAAATCAAAGGAAGCATGGCAAAATAGAAGGAAGCAGTTGAAACAATTATATTATTATTACTGTGTAGTTACGCCTGTGTGTAGACACCTTGCTGCTGCAGCTTTAGGCTCCCCCTTCCCAAATGGCATGAATCAATTGTGAACTCCGTTTTTGGAACCGAGACTGTAATATGCGCCCCCAGAAACCATCCTCGAAACGTTCTGGAAGATCGGTGACCGATTGTGCCTGTCTGCTTTGATGCTTTTCATCGGGTTTGGTCCGCGACACGGCCGAGTGTTGAACACGATTGTGAAGAGGGTGTGGTGGACAGCCCCTGCGTGGGCTGGAACATTCATTGAGCCCCCATCCACTGTGTGAGGAAATATACCAGTCCATTTTTCCCGTTGTTTTGGTCGCGTCAACAAACGATGTTCACTACATACACCGTAGTACGAAATACGCCTACATAGTGATAGGGTACAAAATTATGGGAGAGTCGTGCGGGTAAAGTCAACAGTCAAGGGTCCCATCCCAGACACCGGTGTATCGCCCGGGCCTGTTCAGCGGAGCGTCACCCGTCGGGCAGAGTCCGATTCAGATATTTCTCTCTAGACTGTCGTCAGTGCTCGCTCACGAAACCGGTCCTCCCTGGTAAGTAATAATAGTAACAAAGGTGGGAAACGGAGCAGCTCTAGGCCTCTCATCCACATCCAGCCGCTGGGTAAGGTGACGACGCGATCCATAACTGTTCAGTCGAGACCACTTAAAAAAAAAAATTAAGGAAATAAACAAGATACAAAGGACCAGCCTCCGATCCAATTGATGAGGCCGGCCCCAGCTCCCGGAGGGGCCACTAGCGAAACAGTGGGTGTCGACTCCCAAAATCCACAGGGGAGGATTGGACATTCCAGGGTATTATTGTGCTTGCTTGTTGTTGATACATTATGTACGGATCCGTTCACCATCGTGATGGTGCAGGCAGGTGGATAGATTAGCCCTCGGTCGATGACCGGCCCGTGAGCCAGCGGCGCCGAGACCAGCAGGACTTTTATGCTCCAGCTCCAGCCTCCAGCTCCAGCTCCAGGCCAGCCCTATTCCAGCCCGCGGGCGGCATTCAATGCATGCCCCCGTGGACCCCCGCCATTCAACAGCAGACAGGGCCGTCACCGTTGCTTGCTTGCTTGCTTGCTGGCTTTGCTTCCAGAAAGGGTTCGGTCAAACGCACGTAACTACTGCACACAACAATCGAACACTAACAGGTGAGGTGCAGGAGGATAAGAAACAGCAGAGGGTTGGCTGATATTCTGTCTGTATCTCCGGATTTCACCGGTAGGATTCGTTCGCTGTTGTGATGTTCCCATCAACTCCATCTGCAACGTTGAATGCCCAGGCGCGGCAATCGAATCCTTCCCTTTTCATCCCGCCCCCATCCACATACACTATGTACAGCATATATGTATATATGTATATATGTATAAACGCATGTATATCTATCTATCTTTTCTTTTTCTTTATCCAACGGCGGTTTTACAATATATATCTGAGTAATACTTCCTGATCGGGACGGTATATCCGACCAAACTCTAAGTCTTATTAGCTCCGTTGTTAGTGGGAGCGGATGCACACCAATTTATTCCCGCCGTTGTGACCGTCAGAAAAGGGAAGAAAAAAAAGCACGTCCCCCCCCTCTCTCTCCCCCCAGGCCTCGCCCCCTCCCCGGCTATACCCCCTCGTACATACATACATAGGTGCATACATACAAACGCCCTCCGGTGGAGCGGAAGATCTACCTGCAGAGTCATGAAAATCACATGCCTCAACCTCCTGCCTCTCTGGTTTAGACAAAAACTCGTCTCCAAGGATCAAAGCAAAGAAACGAGCATGAAACGAACGAGCGAGTCCCCTGGTACAATGTTGTTATTTTTCTTTCTTCCCATCGTCTCGCTTCTTTAGGCGGCGTTTAGTACGGCACTATTATGGACCTCAGGTGAAATCTCTTTCTCTCGGCTCTGAACCCCACGTGGGCAGCTGGGGGTGAAGTAAGCTGCTAAGTAGCC
Organism: Cytospora chrysosperma; assembly: GCA_016808195.1. Classification (NCBI taxonomy): domain Eukaryota; kingdom Fungi; phylum Ascomycota; class Sordariomycetes; order Diaporthales; family Cytosporaceae; genus Cytospora; species Cytospora chrysosperma. The sequence continues at coordinate 9,155,296 of MU179926.1, read as the reverse complement.
CCAGGTAGCATGGTTTTTCTGGGTCACTTGCGGCTCCGCGCTCTGAGTTTTTTTCCTCCTCCCCCTCTTCTCTTGCACCCGATAAGACAAGAACAGTGGGTAACTCCCCGCGGCTTTGGTCCCCCTGAGGAGGAAACCAAGCAATCCTTCACTTTTGCTAGAGAGGCCGTCGGAACGTAATCCGTGGCCGGCTATTGGAAACGCCACTGGATTCCAAATGGCAATGCATGGCAATGCATGGCAATGGGAGGAGCAATGAACCTCCAGTGATCAAAAGTGGCAACACATGTCACAGGTAATGAAGAGAATGAGGCGATGTGTTTGTGACAGTTTCACCAGGTTGGATTAATTTTTTTTGGTCAAGCCCTTCTCGTTTGAATACTACATACATCCTCCGGCAAGTGTGTTCATGTACTTTTTGGTAACCCTCCGCCCTCCCTTCCTTGTACGGGAACACGGTGAGGAACACACTACACTGTAGTAGATGGGCCCTCTTGTCTTCCAACCATCCATGGATGAGTGATTGCTGGTTGCCCAGCTTCCGCGGCGTCCCATGACCGTAATAGCTCTTTCCGTTCCGTTCCTTTCCTTGTCCGCCCTGTCCCGGTTCCCACCCCCGCCCTTTTAACCCAAACCCTGACTTTGAGGGTATCAATTGCAGAAACAATATAATGCCATAGCCCTCTACCGTAATCATATACGGTGAAAGCTGATGCGATTTGAAGACCATGGTATCATGAAAAGAAAACAAACACACCGCTGATCCGTCGGCTGGCCTGCCTTGATTAACGGCCAGGCGGATCAGTCCATTGAAGTTGGTGAAAGCAGAACGCCGCCGGTCATGCTCCCGTGTCGTAAAATAGCAATTCGCTTCGCAATGCTCGTTCGAAAGATTTGTACATAGCACCTTCAGGTGCTGAAGTTGGAGGAAGTCCCTGTCCTCCTGTCCTTTTTGGGTATCACTTTTGAATGGATATATGCAGATGACGTTTTGATGTGTGGTGTCGTATGCGTGAGGTAGTTGATGAGATTACCAGCCTTTGGTGTGGTAGCCACCAAAGGCTTCTCTGGTGAAGTCCTGGTCCCAGCTGCTGGCGTTGACGTCGTCGTTGACCTTGTTCATGTGGGGTTGCTGGGGATATTGCTTCAGGTTGGCAACATCGTGTGAGGTATGACGACGCTTCAAGACCGCATTGGCAGTGGACGACTTCTGCGATCGCTCCCAGAGGAGGTGACGTCGCAGCGACTCTGGCAGCTCGGTAGACATCATGTTGCGACGGGTCGTCCTAGGAGACATAGCTACAGGCTGACTAACACTGTTCGCAGCAGAAGTCATGATGGGCTGTGCCGATGTGCGAGGGATTTCGTTGATTGATCTCAACTGAGAGTTGCGGGCCGTTCGCTTCATCGTGAGAGGTGCCTCGTCGGAGTCGTTCGGGGAAGCGACCATTGGACCATTGTAGGTAACCCGCGCACGCTGGGGGATAGCTGATGTCGACTGAGAGGCGGCGTTGGCGAGGACGCCTCGGCGATGGTTCTGTTCCAGGGCCAGGGTGATGAGAGACCGGCGGGATGTCAGGTTCACCTTGGAGTCGACACGTTGGAATAGTGTTTTCTCGTCAACACTGTTCTTTCCGCTCTCCTCCTCGTTCGAGTCCTCCCATTCATCGTCATCATCCTCGATGGCGCTCTCATCGTAGCTATCGTCGTCGTCATCGTCAATGATCGCAGATGTGGATGTGGATGGGATTGTCGTGGTGAGGTTGTTGGCGAATGAAGTCTGCTTCTTGTGTGCAGTCAACAGCGCGCTGCGTGGGGAAGCCATCGCGCTCCTGAGAGAGCCCTCTTCCTCTGACGAGCCTCCGATCTGAAACATCCTCTTCTTAGGAGCTGGGGGCGCCAGGTTGCGTCGGTCTTCGAAGCTGTGTCCGTGGTCGCTGTATGATTCCTCGGAGGAGCCTCCCAGGACAAACTTAGCCCGGGACTTCTTAGACTCAACGGGCTTTGCTGCTGGGGAAGACTTGGGTGCGGGGATCTCGGAGCTTGTCTTGGATGAGAAGAATCCTGACTGGGGACGTTGGGAGGGCGAGAAGCCACGAACGACAGTAGTCGTCTTGATAGTAGGGATGTCGAGGTAGGATCCAGGTGGCGAGCACTCTGATCTGCCATCAGAGTCCTTGCTGGGTGATTCGGTAGTAGTGGAACCAGACCGCGTAAGTTCTGTTTGAGGGATGACCAGAGCCTTCTCTGGCTTGGGTGGCGACATGAAGGCAGGTATCTCGGGAAGCGGCGCAGAAAGCGACTCTTTCTGCTCGACAATAGAGCAGACCATCTTCTCGAGGTTCTCGGAAGAAATGTGGCGTTCACGTCTGCCCCCAGTGCTAATGCCAGAGCCTTGTCGTCGTATTACAGGTCGCACAAGGTCGACTGAGCCAGAGTCGGAAGAGAACTCAACGGCCTCCTCGTTCTCGACGGAATCGACACTTGCAGATAGCTGTGGCACGTCCTCTGCAGACGACTTGCGTGCTGGTCGTTGGATAGCCCGGGGTAGTGAAGTGGCTGCGGTGGAGGTGGGCTCGTTGGGGACCTCCTCCATCATCAGCCTCCAGATGAGATTTTCTAATCGCCGTCCTTGTGGCAGAGCATCTGCGCATCTAGACAACACTGCATTGCTGTTAGGTATTTGCGCCCACTGGGACGAGTGTAAGTATGAATGTGAAGCACTTACTACACCACAGGTTGAAAAGATTCTGCGGATTTGAGGTGTCGACCTGGTGTACAATGTTGGCGTCGACCTGCAAAACAGGTGCGCTAAGCGTTGAGGGCATAGTGTGCTGAGGTTGGTATGCTCGAAGTGTCGAGCAGAAGCTGGAGGTCGGTCAGGTCTGTGGGGTGTCGGGGCGGTTCGCGACAGGATCGCGTAGGTTGGCTTGGGCTCAATTTGAAAGAATCGAGATCGTTAATGGAAATCGAGTCGTCACCGAGAGTGGAATCGGGTTCGTCGGAGAGATTGAAGTCGTGCGCGGTGTTATCAACGGGGGGGTGTTGTTGTGAGAAGTGGGATGTGGTGACGTTAAAATGCGCAATGACGCTGGTAGTCAAAGGCTTGGTGATGGCCAATATCGATGGTAGTGAGAAGAGGTAGTCGATGTCGAATGGCCGTGAAGGAATACTTTCAAAGGAATTATGAGAGTACTCGACAATTGTTCTTGGGCAGACAGATGGTTATAGATGTCTGTCGGGTGGAGTGAGGTTGTATTTGGCTGTTGTTGTTATTGTTGTAGGAGAAGGAAGAGAGGACAGTGGGGGAGGAGAGGGAGACGGGATGTAGATGTAATTAATGTCGTCGTGGTTGGGCATGGCCATGTACCTTGACTCAGAGAATGGTGGGGGACGGTACTTCCCAATAGTATTTCGCCGGTATTGTGCCTGGGATTTTGAGCGAGAGGCACCTGGGCCCTCTTGCTGGGCAGCTGTTCCAGTGGGGATCGGAAGAGGGGGCCTGGGGGGGGGAGGGTACCCTGCTGACCAGGGCTGACAGCCAGGCCAGGGCCTTGGATCAATGTGGGCGCGGGATGGACCTCGGGAGACTTGTGCGGTGAGCAAGCAGCACCCGGGCCTGCTGGGCTCTGAAAACGTCCCTGGGCCAGGCCCTGACGTCTCCGCTTGGCCCAACCTTGGTTGAAGGGTACCTAGGTACAAGGTACAAAGCAATTGAATTCGATACGTACCGCCATCTCTACTAACCTGGGCAGGTACTCCCGCCATCGGTACGTACCTCAGCCACCGCGGAGGAGCCTGGGGTATGCCTGGGTAGGTACCTAGGTACTTAAGTACGTACCTTGCCTACAATGTACCTAGGTATTCCCCCCCCCCTCTCCCAAATGAGCGGATTCAATCAACAACAGAGAGGTTCCCACCCTCCACCACAAGCCCATACACCCTCTCCATCTTTCCCCTTGATGAGAATGTGATGCTTAGACACAAACGCGACGCTGCAGATTGGAAACGGTACGTAGACGTAGGGGGGAGAAAAATGAAAAGAGACAGAAAAGAAAGAGAGAAAAAACACCACCAAAAAACTAGTACCCACCATACTGCTCCCGTGTCAATGGGCTTGGTTCCCCCTTGAGACGAGCGTGGCAGTCCCTTCATTGCTCGCTCCGCCATCACGAATACCACCAGGCCCTACCACGGCCTATCCAGCTTTCGCCGGTTGACGCGGTTTGATGATGACCAGGGCCTCGTTGTTGCAACAACTGTTGTTTTCCCTGCTGCCTCTGGTCCCCACGTCCCTCCACTCTCAATACCCCCTCTTCTCTCTGAAGCCCCAAACATGTACATACAACACGAATAAAACGATTGGAACGCCATAAGGCTTGATCAGGGGGGTTGCTGTCAGAGATGTCCTAGAATGGGCTCCGAATTCCCTGAACGGGCCGATCAGTAAAGAACGCTGGTCCTAAAGGGACAGTATCGAGCGGCCCTGGCAGTGAAAGCGGCAGTGTCGGTATAGCTTGTTCCGGCAAGCGTGAAGACCTGGCTAACACCTCTTGAGTAATATCGTGGCCACCCTGGGGGGGGGGTGCGCGCCCACTCCTCATCACATGATGAATCTTCAAGCATCTGTCGCAGGGTCCCCGAATAGGCTAAGCCCCGATTCTAAATATTACCCTAAAGAGAATGGCCGCGATTCTAGGCCCCGTCGGCTCGTTTACCATGTACCTAGGTACCGTAAACGCCTTCCCCCAGGTCGGCTATGTTCCGACCAGCAGAGCAAACGGACGAAAACGGAACTTTGTCCGTCGTGTCCGTTGTTCTTCTCGTCCTTCTTCTTCTTCCCCAGAAACGGTCCTCGTCCCAATCGAGCCAGCCCTGATTGAACTGGCCGTCCCGTGACAGCAGCCTCACCTTGGGGAAATCCAAGGGCCTGTTCCCCGACAAATTGTCTGCCGTGTCACGGTGGTCACGTCCTCGATGAAAGCGTCAAGAGATCTGCGCGCGGATACATGATCAAGAGGCAATGTTGTCCGCCCAATCTCGCGCCCATCATATCCAACTTCTGTGCATCACGAGACGCCAGAAATGAACAACGCATCAAAGACCAAAACAAGTCTGATGAGGATGACAGTTTTGGCTTCGGATGAAGACATCAATCATACAGCCCTCCCACCATGTAGATGATCCTTTGCAATATTGACAGGACGAGTGGTGAAGCACGGCCTTGATTTTGACTACATACGTATCTGCCAGGTTTCTTTTTTGTCTCCCAGTACTACACTACTAAGTACATGCGCAGTATTAATCCTTCACCAAATGGTCTGGCAGGATTGGCTTAAATGCGCACCAATCGCGTGCGTTGCATCCCACACAGTCTGGGGATTCTCATTGATTGATTGACTGACTTACTGACTGACTGACCGGCCGACCGAGTGAGGTGAATCCGATGAGGTCAATGTTCGTCGCGAATGAACCCACATTCTGGGCGAGTCAATCAAACAAAACCCATCGACAGCGACAATGCAGGGCTGACGAACCAGAAGGTGTTGGATGTGACAATCTCGACTGGCTCTACTAATGGAAGGGCCTTGGTCTGTCCAAACAGACGGCGTGGGACGCTTGCCCCATGGGGGGCCCCAGATGACCTCGTGATACCTACGGGTCCGTAAGTCCCCGCCCAGCATTTCGCATCGCAGATGTTGACCCCCTCAACCGCCGACTGATAGGCATCTATATCACAGCTATGCTATTGAAACCATGGCGATCAGTGCGTCCTCGCAAGTTTGGGAACAAGACATGTGCGTCCTTGCACAGGTCATGATGGCATAAGGACTGTATATGCTTTCTTTTTTGCCCTCTTTTTTTCCCTTTTAATTTTTATATATTTTTTATTTTCTCCTTTTTTTGACTTCTTTTTCCTGTTCTTATGTGCCGCATGCCACCAGGCAGTAGGCCCATTCTGTTGGCCATCATCATCAACGTTGCAGTGGGGATGGCGGCAAAATGGTCATCTGCCAGCAATCCTCTGGCTGTGGCTGAAGCGCGGGGAGAGCTCTCCTCTCCCGAACCCCCTGACCTGACCTGGAACTGACCTTGACCTGTTGGACCTGCCAAAAACTCACTGGGCGACAATGGCCTCATTGTTTATCAGTGGGGGTCTCTTCTGGTGCCAACAATTGCTTTGCCAACCACCAGGTTCTACGGACTTTTGACTTTGCGCGATATCCTGACGTCTGTCTGCCCGGGTGTTTATTTGTTAGTCTCTTGTCTCCTGGTCCCTGGCATGTACGCTATCGAAAGAAGCACTGTCATCCCTCCTCCCTGCTTCAGTGCCGTCAAGCCTCATGATGAGCTTCAAGTCGTCAAGTCAAAAGAACGAGACATCATCATCCCCCCTCTCCCCCTCAAGATTGCGCCCATCATTCGTCAGCTCTTGTGCGCCTGCTTGCTATGAACAAAACAAAGATAGATTTGAAGAGACGACTCGTCACTTAACTCGCCTATCCAGCGGCTCCCACAGTTTCAGCTCCTGGCCCCCTTCCCGTCTTCAAGTCCCGTCTGCGATAGCGCTGCGCACCAATACCGAAACACCTTGGGCTGTTGGTTTGTGATCAGCGTTCGCACCCGGCCAGCGTGAGCACCCTGACGACGCCTCCGGGGTCGTCACACGGCTATATATCCAAACGGTGAGCACGGCAAGTCTTCCCCGGACCAGACTAATCCAGCGCCCTCGCGGGAAGGGCTGCGCGGGCCACTTCCTACTCGTCGTCGGTCCCGACAGGATCCTATCCCGGGTCTTATCTGTGTCTACACTGCTATATGCCGCTGCTGTTCTTGGTCTCGATAGCGAAACGCAGACCAATTATGCCTTGCTGAAACGCTGCGATGCTTCAACTGAGATGACACACCCCAAACGGTTGCGCCGTTCAGAGAGACTCGACGTTCTTATCCTAGGTGCACACACTCAAGGAACATGGCAAACCCCCATTCCAAATTCCCACACGGAACAGGGGGAGCATGGTGCGTACTCCTCCGCTCACCGGTCTCAGCCTGCGGTGTCATCGTCCTTCTCGAAGCATCGGAAGGATGTCCAGACCTGCAACCCTTGGAACCATCACGACCCTACCTAGGTACTTGGTCCCCGCACTCAACGGCGCATGGGGGTTTTCGGGTTCCTTCTCCTTTCAACTTCCTCTTTGATCGCACAACCGCGCTACCATATGATTGCCTCGACAGCTTCAAACGTGGCATACAGGGTTGGGTTCGGTTCGGGGATGCAATGCCGGCGGGAGGGGGGTGGAGTTGGGGGTCAGTAAAAGGTCCCGGTCCCGAGGCTGACAATGGCACCATATGGCCTCGTGAGCATCTGGGCTGACAGAGATTGCTTGCTCTGCGCCCGATTCCGGCTTATATTGATTGATAGGCTGCATTCTCAAAAGGGCCGATCGTACTGGTTCCTGTGTTATTGCATTGACTGAATTCTCGTGCCTGTTCTTCTGCTGCGCCATGCTATTGCCTGCGATGGATCTGATTGCCAGCTGCATCCCATGTCGCGAGAATCAATGCAACGCAAGGCACACTGAGAAGACCCTTTGCATCGACCAATGACGTCGGTGGCTTACTCGCCACTTACTTATATTGGGTGACTGCCAGTGTGCTGAGATTCTATAAAGGAATAACTCCACCGCTTTCTCACCGCAGAAATGGCTACTACGACAGTACGTCGCAACCGTAAGCCAGCACCCGTCCAGATCCGTCAAATGGAACTGCGCCATGATGGGCCATGACCGTCTGTTGCCAACGGCAAGCGGCTGTTCATCGGTGGTATGTGCAAGTTTCAATTTCGGGATTCCAGCCCCGTGAAGCCCAGCCCGGCCCGGGACGGAAGGTAGTTCGTGACAGCCATCAATCAACATGGCAAACAGGGAGGAGGGGTTATCAAACACACCCAACCAAGGGGGGCAAACACCATGGCACGTAACATTTGACACAGCAAGCAACTCCGCAAGGCGCCGAGGTTTCGGGGTGTGAGTGGGAAGGGCTGGTCTGGCGCCCACTGCAATCTCGTTCGCGGGCGGCGCCTGGCGTATCGGACGGGGCCGGTTGGGTCCCAAGGGTCCTCGATATTTGAGAGCTCACTTCTGCCCGGACAGCGATATGTGACGGCGGCGGGAACACGCCGTATAGCAGGCACGGCAGGTTATTATCCCCGTGCTATATTACCGGGCGTGTTCGCGCCGGCGACAAATTGCAACTGCAGGATAAGCCCCTCGAGGCGAACCCCCCACCTTGATGGCATAGGGAACGTGGTAGTGAAATGAGTTGCCAGGACAGAAAGTCCGATACATCGTTTCCTGGTCAGATAGACTGGTTACCCTACCATGGTAAGGGAAACCAACACCCGGGAATGTCACATCCAATACGGACTGCCTGCTCCTCACAATGCTAAGGTTCTTGCCAATCTTCCAAGAGGAGTTCCAAACGCCAGAAAAGGCCCACACCGGTGAGGGAGGAAAAGGACCGAGTCCGGGACTGCAGGATGCTGCTGCTGCAACGTCAGCCTTCCACGTTCCCAGGTCCTCGTTCCTGGGACGAACACCTGGTTCCAACCTCAGACTTGGGCGAAGATGGAGCTGCGGTTGGGTTATGCGGATATGGCCCGATCCGGCCTTCGTGTATGTATGTGCTGCGGGTGTCGTTCCCAAATAGGAATACAAGGACGAACGACGAATAACCCTGGGGTCACATTAGGGTTTGAATGGTGGGTATGACTGGGGGGGGGTGGTTGCCGACGGGCTGACAGGCGCTGACAGGGTATAAACAGAGATTCAGGGTCCAACACCCAGCTTATTTGGGAAATCACCTGCATAAAGGAGGTGTGCCCATTGGTGGAAATTTACCACATTCCCCATCCGATGATGACCCGTGAACCAACCCCAGATCCTCCCGACATTCTGGCGTGCCTGGGGATCTGGAAGTCTCGCTAGAAGGCGAAGAGGCTGACCCTGACCCCACCCATCTTCCATGTATGTATGTAAGTTCTCCCCGCGAACAGTTTGGTACCTAAGTGTATATTACCTTCCCAGCCTGCCGGAGAAGACAAAGCCAAGACGGCTCGTCTTTTGAGAGTAATAAAGGATGAAGAATTACTATCTACTGTTAGAGGCTGTAAGGGAAAGAAACAGGGGCCTCTTTTCGAGACTATAGGTTGATCATGCAAGGTCTCGTAGCGGGTGGCGTCTTAGACAAATAGATACGCGAAGAGGGCGGTTGACAGGAGCAGCTCCCTGGCATCAATCACGCCGCGGCAGAAGAAGCAAACTGATTCCGCATCCCGCTCGGACAGGGAAAGAAGAGGGTCAGGAGGATCTGAAAATACCTTCCCATGGGTACATATACGAGTTGCGATAATATACTTTTTGATGCCTGAGCACGGGCCAAATCATCCCAGCCAGGGCCACGAGGTAATATTGCGGGCAAAAAAAAAAAAACCCCCCATCGCGAAGCCTTTTTGCCATGGCCCCCACAGGCGCGGAACCCTTGTCGACGGGATCAGGATGTAACCACACCTCTTGCAGGAGTGCGGCCCATCATCTTTCCCATCGTCCCAGTTCTGCCCTCCTCGCTGGCATTCCGGGAGGTCGGGAATAGGGCGGTCCTGTCAGTGTTGTGTGGCGTTTGTCCCGTCGTCAGGGGAATTCCGAGGTTCAGGTACAGGTTCAATGTTCGATGAGCTGCCAGCTGGCGCTGGGGAGGATCGTTGCAGTGTCCTGCAAATCTGTCCGGTTGTCCAATGCTGCTGGCAGTCCCTTTGCAGTACTACCGTCGCATGCATGAGAATTCGGAGCCCTTTTTCCGGGACACGACAGTATGGGAGGATCTTTCTCATCTTGATCACCCGCATCAAATGCATTATACATAATACTCGGGACTGGGATGAGTCTTAATTACGAATCTACCACACGTGTTGTCGACTGCTTTGATCTTACACCGGATGGGCAGACCCTGGACTCCGCGGTGGTTTAGCGGCTGCCAGGGTCTGGTGCATCTTGTATGTATGTGTGTGTATGTGTTTCCTTTGTGGGGGGGGGGGGGGGGTTGTGATGGCCGGGGAACATGTATGCTCTCGGCCCAGTTGCCATGCCTGCATGTCTGCATGTCTGTCAACCCATCAAACGGCTGTCATAGTCTTGCAGGAGAAGGTAGACGGGTAGAATAAGAAGCAAGGTGGCTTGGATCTGACCACAGCATCACAACACAACTAACTGCAAGTGATGAGGAGGCAAAATAACAAGAAGCAAACATAATTAAGCATGGACACGACCGACAACCTGCATGCGCGTGGTGCAGGTTACGCCAACTCGGCTTTTGAGTGCTGACACAGGGACGGGACGGGAAGCGGGTGCCTTTCCTAGAACGCCTCTGGTTTGCCATGGATGTTGCTTATGCTGACTGTGCAGGCGGATGGTCACATCTCAGAAGAAGCAGTACCTATAGCCCGGGTGCATTGGGTTGGGGGGGGGTGGGGGGGTAAGCACCTGGGCAGGGCCGGGGGTTTCACCTTTTCTTTTTGCGCCCCCTTCCGCCTCCCTTTCACATCCTAACCATCGATCGAATGTCGAACCCGGGTTCGTTGCCTCCTCGGCCTTGTCGTCCGTCTGTTTGGACCCCAAGCATTCTGTCTGGCAGTCCAGGAAGCCACACCAAGTCCTACGTAGATACCTAGGTAGTCTGACCTCTACCACCCTTGAGCCACTAAGGTGACGTGGTGCATGGCCTGATGAGGGTCTAGTCAATGTCAAAACGTTGACCTCATGGCATGCGAAAGTACAGCGATCCGGGGGAGGGGGTGAGGCAAAACTTGTCACATTCGCTAATCTCTCGACACTCGATCAGACCGTTGACTTGGCGGCGCACCATCGAGCTTGTATTTACCGACAGGCTGGAGTGGTCTTCATACCTAAACATAGTAGCTGTACAATCAGACACTAGAAACTGACACCCTTGCCCAGCAAGATGGCGAATAGCCTCGCGTAAAACCGTCCCCCCGGAGAGCACCGGGCACCAACATACCAAATGATAGCAGGAATCAAAAGCATATCGAATATTTGCGGAGAACCTTCCGCACACAATATAAGGGATCGGATCCTGTGTCTGTGCGTCTGTCGCTCTCCCCTTCCAGTTGATTGGAAAGCATGGGAGAGGGGTCGCAAGCTCTGCACATATTTGGAAAGCAGTTCGGACCTGGCGCACAGGGGATATATTCCCTACCAGGCTGCAGCGTCTGCGTCCATGTTGGCGTATCCAATTGACGACCTGTGAACTGCAATGCATGCAATCAGACCAACATGCGGGCGCCACCTGCTGGGGGGGTGGCCTTTTCCCCTGTCCCTACATAGTACCTAGGCAGCTAGGTAAACAATTTCGCTGAACTTGTCAAGTCGGCAGACGACACGCTGTCGCCCTGCGTGCGTGCATTCAGCCCTCTCCTCCTTCTAGCACGCACGGAAAACGGGCTGGAAATGATTGTCCAGGGGGAGTATCCAACGCTGGCAATCCGGAGCAGAAACTCCAACATTTATGAGTTGCGGGAATGTATAACAGCCTAGGGATAAAACGCATTCCGACGTTGTCGTTTGTCGGAAATGTGGGGGAAATAAAGTTAGTTACTTGTATAGTTGTACAGTACACTACATGTACGGAGATGAATGTGTTAGGTAGAGGTCGATGATTGATTGGGTGAGAAAATCCGGGGTGGCATTTCCGTCCCGAGCCGATCAAAAGATTAGCGAGGTCGAGTTGTACTGTAATTGTTATAGATATTTTATCAAATGATTTGTTTTGTTTTGTTTTGTTTTGTTTTGTTTGCATGTATGTATGTATACGGTACACGATCCCTTCAAAGTCGCTTGAGACACCGGATCTGGTTCACTAGTCTCAGCCCAGGCGACTCAGGTCGAACAGTGGTTTCCAAAACTTCAAAGGTCGTCTGTTGGTCCCCAGATCGGGATTCAATGCATTTCCGCTCAATCCCCGGGGAGGTACAGTGCCTACTCAGTACTTACTTACCGTAGCAAGTATAGCAAGTACCTACTAAGGTAAAAGTAGTTCCCATGGTTGTTGTCATGGCCCGCGGAGGCGGGTCGGAAGTGCTCTGTTATTCTGTCCAGATGTCGTCAGAGCCACAACTGGGGGCAAAACGGTCACCTGGGCGGCTCCTAAGCCCTTCTAGGCACCGTTACCTCGACCATTTCCCTTTCTATGGTCCCAGGGTTCCGTCCGGCGCCCCCTGTGGGAAATACGTGTCGTGATAGACCGTGCTCGTTGTTGGAATGTGTAAGATGGCGGATGCATAGAGGTGCAGGCCGGCCGGGGCAGAGACCTGCAGCTGAGCTCTCCTGGATGCGCCGTCCGTGTCAATATGCACACGGCGGCGCATCAAGGCGATCTAATCGGGGGTGCTACTGTACACCGCCGTCTCAGCCGTTGCATGCTGTACACTGCTTGCTTGGTTGGCTCTTGGCTCGGCCCAAGGGTCCGGAAACGGGGCGATAAGTGTCTGTATGTCGGCTTGCGGATGAGGCTGATGACCCCAACTGGCCTGTCAACCTGCCAGGTCATGTTGCCACAGAGCTGACATGGGACTGGATGTAACATCGCCTTGCATGTTGCATCCTCAAGTATGGAGATGTCTCCAATATCAGGCAGGAATTGGGTTGTTGTTCGGTCCTTGACCGACTGACTATCTGTCTGTCCTTTGCAACGACTGTGCTGCAATTTTTATTCCATATCTGAGTATTTCCTGACATGTCACTTAATGAGGTTCCGCCTTGGCTACCTCTGGGTACCTCAGTACGCTCATGATTTACATGTTTACCCAAGTACCCAGGTACATAGGGCCATGCCCCGGATCCGCTGTGGAATCCAGTTCTACTAGACTGCCAAAATGTCTCGGGTCACTCACGACCACACCCGCACTGGCCAGGCTATAATCTATATGCTTCCCTTCGCAAACAGTTGCAACTAGGCCTAGCGTGCCTGGCAACTGTCTGGGAAAGTCGCGGGGGTGAGACCAAGTTCCCCAATGTCTCAACCGGATGGACAGATTTGGACGACTCCGTACACGAGGAACAGCGGATCTTCAGATCTAGCAGCAGGTACTGTGATTCTCTCTCTAGGGGAACAAAACGGTGGATGTTGTCAGTTGAGCCTCATTAATCTTTGCTATGTACACAAGACTGACTTCAGGATCCTGCAACCCATGAAATCCACCACCTTCCTGCCCTCTCAAGTTGCTTCCCCTGCGCCTCTTGGCCTCTTCTTCTGCCCGGTAGTCGGGAAATCATGGGACTGGCAGGAGTTCTTGTTTAAATAGCATCAAATGGCAGTATATTGTGGAGGAAATAGGTTGATCTCAGGGTCTAAAGCAGACATATTACCCAAGTACAATACCTAGCTAGGTAGTATGCCATCTACCCAGCCAATGACCACCGAGACAGGCATCATTAGTACTTGTAGTAACTACTCTAGGGTACTTGGTTGATTCATCAAAAATGCTACCGTGACTGTCTACATAACCACGCGCCTGAAGTCCAAGAACAGGTTATTACCTAGCTGCCGCACCACGATGCAACTTAAACACCCGATAACTTCAGTCGTGGATACAGCGACTGATTCCCTGGCTTTACTGATTGGATGATTTACGCCTAAGGTCAACTCGTCTCGATGCACTTCGGGATGCATAATGCGAATAGCATTAAAAGCACATGGACGTTAATGGCGTTATCATCGCTTTCCTTCGAAGCCCTCACCCTGAATCCCGTGCTACCGCTTGTGGTGGTGACTCTCTTAAGGTCTTCGGGAGGCGTTGAGACGATATACGCACACATATGTTCTATTGATTTTAATACATCGTCTAGTCCTATCAAGATTACCTGCACATGTGTGTAAGTAGGTAGGCCACATCGTTGCCCTGTGTGCGGAGATGCTGACTGCGTCTACTATTCTGTTGGGGATGATGAGTTTCAGTTCTTGGAAGCTACGAGGCCTTTATGTCAACTTCCCTTACCAGTATAAAAGGCTTTTGCGTTGCTGTTTGATAGCTCGCCTCCTTGGTAATGTCTTGAGATATCCTATCTGTCCCGAGCACGTCTTTATAGGCATCAATGTTCCAAGTATACCTTAGAACCGACAGCTAAGCAAGCGGCTGACAACACAAAGAAGGGCAATACGATATTGAGTTATTATGCTACGATCTCAGTTCTTCTGATTTACAACGTTCAGTCTCTCTAACTGCCAATTATCAACCAACTTTGGAATCGACAATCAGTCGATCAATCTTCATTAACCTAGGACTAACCGCTTACAACGCTATATCACATAATCGTCGAATGCTGATTACAATCGGCCAGGTACCAAATATCCCAAATACATTGATGATCGGCTGTATGCAGGAAGTTGTGGTCAGCTGTGTTCAGACTTTTTTTTTTTTCCTTCTTCTTTTCTTTAAGATGGCACGTGGAAAGGGTTTGAAACCGCCCACCCCTGCGATTCTATCAGCCAAGCTGCGCGTGGCTGGATACTTTCTTCAACGATGTTGACTCCCTGTAGTGACACATCTCAGTCTCAGATCTTTCCCTTTGTCTCTTCATCTGCATATCGCGTGCTAGTAGCAGCCATTATCTCTTAGTATGGCGCCACAGAAGCACCCGCAGAGGCCTCGCGCGGACAAGTCGTCTTGACACCATCCCTGAATGTTCAACGTGCAGTCGGAAAAGTACAACCAGAGGACTGGCAGGAAATACTGGACGCGGGCGGACACATCTGCACTGGCAGCATCCGCCCAACTTCTAGGACAGACCACATAAGTAGCCACGATCCTCTTAAAGGTCGCTGCCCTGGAGAAACTCGACCGCCGCAACCGTCGGCTTAGCAGCTCGTCTTCTCCTTCTCTATGGACCCACCGCCCACCGAAACCGTCCATAAAGACTTTTGTTGGAAGTGGGCTCCTAATATCCTGCTCGGTTCGCACGCTACAGCGGCCCGGACCTGTCTGGAACCAAGAGGGTACTTATGTATTGATCCAGACCCGAGAGACTGGCAGCCTAGTGCCGGCACTATGGGCCACTCCCTGCGCGGAGTTGAAACGGTTTCCGTCTTTATGTGGACTGTGGCGATACTGGCTGTGCAGTACAGTAAGTGTGTAGCAGTACAGTATTGGCAGTAATCAATTCACCAGGTACTTAAGCACTTACTTACAAAGCCAGCCGCCCGCTAGTATGTCTGTCTGTCTGCCTGCATGTGCAACAAAACAGCGCCACTGCCACTTCAGAGGCTCCAGGGGCTCATTGATAAGACTGGCAGACTGGTGGTGACTGGGGTTTTGGTCCGGTGGTGTGGATCTGCGTTGGCGGCGGCTTAGATCTCGACGCTTCTCGCCCTGTCCAACAGCCAGCAGCTTCAGTAGATGGCTCGACTGACCCAACAACTGCGGCACATAATGGACGTATCCGCTTTTGAGCCTCACCTAGACTGTCCTGGTGACTCTCAACAATGATAACTACCCTAGGTAAACCTACGTACTGTAAGCAGGCTGGAAAACGGTCCCAAAGTACCGTTTGACGTGTACGGTAAAGTCTTTGCCACTATCATTTGGTTGCCCCCGCATTGAGGATTTTCAGGGTCCATTTCAGCGGCGGAGTTGACCCCCTGCCTCCCCTGCTGATGAACAGCCCCCCAGTGTTGCCCCCCCCCTGGCGACCCCACATTCTCCCCGCCTGTCCTTTGAGCCCCCAGGCAGCCAGGCAGCCCAGCAGGCCCAGGCTTCCAAACATCAGCAATCTTTAGACCCAAGGCGGGAATTACATTACCCTAGGGTACTTAAGTAGGTACTCACATACTTACACTACTGAGTACGTGTACTCTGTGTAGATCTGATCTCACGGGTGTTGTTTGCCCAGATTTGATGTACAGTCAGGCTACCATACACAGTTAATGACAAGCCTGGAACCCTTTGACCGCGTCACATGTGTAACTCAAGTACCTAGGTATGAATAGGTTATGGCCTGATGAGGTCGTCTGTTATGTTGGCTCTCGCTCGGCAAGTGTAGCAGTCTTTGTTGCTATTAGACGACGAACCTGCACATGCCCACACAGGCAGACCTCGAGGCGAGGATTCGTGCCGGAAGCACGAGTGCCAGTCACTCACTCACTCACCACGTCTTGCCGAGTTGCCGGGGAAAAGGAACTTGAGTGAATGATTGCCTTCGATCTCGCTTCTGTTGTGTGTACTCTACAAAGTGGCTCATACTGAAGCTTCCTGGTTTCCGTGACACCCTCGTGGTCGCCACCCGTTTCCAGTCAATAAAGAGATTAATAACAGCGGGAGCAAGAGCCTCGGTATTCCAAGTACACACTACTTACCGTATGTACTACCTAGGTGTTCCTGGTGTTGTACGAGATACCAGTTGACTATCTATCACCAGCCATCCTCACGATACCTACTGCATGCAAGTGTACATAGCTACTATCTGGGGTCAGCCGAGCCTCAAGATGGCGACAACAAATCATGGATATTCATAGAATTTCGATAAAATGATTTCGAAATTATTGCAGATGTTATTTTTCTTCTCCTTTTTTTGTATCAAGCTTATTTTAATTCTCCTACACTGCCGCCCCCAAGCTTCCCCAGACCGGGCACTGCCATGCCGTCCGTCTGACAGCAGGCCATGTACCGGTACTGTAGTATCTTTCCTGCTCACCGACATCGACTACCTCCTGGGCAAGACACCAATCGCAACACCTTGTCAGCACTTATATTTGAACATGATAATACAGGTAATAAGCCGAATGACGCCCTCGGCCGGTACCCCGCGTTGGTCCAGCTGCCTGGCTTCTCCCTTTTTTAACCCTCCACAGCCATTATAATATAATATAGTAAGCACAAGCGGCGGCAACCGCAACCGCTGCCGCTAGAAATCACCCGCCGCATGTGATCATGAGATCTGCAAGGGTGCTCCTGCTGCTGATGGTGCGCTATTCTCAGCCCTGTGGTGAGTGGTGAGTGGTGTGTGCAAGCTGGTGTGTGGGTTGTGGGTGGCGGCGGGTGGTGGGTGGTCCACGGGTTCGCATGCAGTGCCAGATGTTCGGGTCGAGCAAAGACAAGCAGACAAAAAAAACTCCTTCTTTCTCCTTCCTTCCTGCTCCCAACCCTGTCATCATCATCACCATCATCATCTGGGGAGATCCAGCCCCCCGTCGGCCAAGCCCGTCCGCCCACCCGTACCAGATTGTGTGGTGTATGCGGGGCCGTTTGGTTGGTTGGTTTCAAAACAATTGTCATCCTCCTGCTTCCCACACCCACGCAGGCACCACACACACACACACACTCACACTCACACCCCTACATTCTCACGATCCTCTGGGGACGGCACGCTGTGCCACCCCCGTGGGCAAGTGGGATGACGCTGGTATATTTAGGAGGCTTCAGGATCTAGCACTGCGACCCCCACACAAGCTGATCGTGATGAGGTTGTCTATCGGCGCTGCACTGGCACTTTGCCCGTGATAATCTAAATGTGTCTAGATTTCGAATTTGGCTTGATCTGTAGTCACGTCGAATGAATACCCTAAGGCGCGTGGGTGAGGACCCCCACCAGGACCGTGGTTGGATCCTGGCCCTACGTTGGCATTTCGCCGACGACGACGACGACACAGGCAGCAA
Organism: Cytospora chrysosperma; assembly: GCA_016808195.1. Classification (NCBI taxonomy): domain Eukaryota; kingdom Fungi; phylum Ascomycota; class Sordariomycetes; order Diaporthales; family Cytosporaceae; genus Cytospora; species Cytospora chrysosperma. The sequence continues at coordinate 9,137,574 of MU179926.1, read as the reverse complement.
CAGCAACAGCGAGTAGGCCACCGAGATCTGGTGGCTGTTTTTAAACTTTGTTTAATTTACAAATTGTACCAATTCAGGGGACCGAGTCCCGCTCTTTTTCTTCTTTTTCGTTTCGTGAGGGTGTCGAGACTGAGACATCCGCCAGCACATCAACTGGAAGTTGGTGTTGTGGGCTCTTTTCCCTCCCCAATGAAACCCTGAAGTTCCTCACCTCATCAGACCAGATGATAGTGCTCACTCCTCCCCCAAGAATAAGACCTAACGTTCTCAAGGTCCGATCCGAGTCTCATGGAGGTTCGAGCTCAAATCTCAGACAGCCAGCCAAGACACACGACTGCCACCTGGGCGAGGAGGGCGGGCAGACGTTGAGCAGCGAGCGCCATGTCAGCAATCAGAAGGGGGTCGAAACGTGAACCACCGCCCAGGCCGCAGACGGAGAGATCACGAGTCGACTGGCCCCTGATGACAAAACACTTCTGCAGCAGGCCTGGCCCTCAAAGCCTGGGTAGGTGTTGTTTTCTTTTTTGGTTTGTTTGAAACAGGCCTGTTGTGACCGGCTACATAAGTATGTACCGAGGCTGGAAAGGGTCATGTGTGTGGCATTTTCCCCCTCCCCGACATGCATTGACAGCGCTGCCGTTCACAAGATACGGGGTTACAGAGAGATAGATGCGTATTATACGGCCTGCGGTATCCCGCGGCCCCTGAGTGCTGTAGGGAACAGGCCTGCCATGCCAGGCTGCCCACCTCCTGGGCAACCCTTACCTACCTAACTAGGTACTGATGATACCCTCCCCTCCCCCAACAGACTCTGGGTTGGACAACGCAGCACCGGTGCAAAAGGACCAAAAGTCCAAATGATCGATCCTGCAGTCGATGTCTTGGTCGCTGGCAAAGGGATGGATGGATGGACGGACGATAGGTGAATGGATGGATGGGAATCAATCTCCACCTCGTTGCGACGTCCGTCTTATACGGTCACCGTGTAGACCGATTAACTTACATACATACTACTGTAGTATAGTACTAATCCCCCCCCTTCCCCCTCCGACGTACATAGAACTCGATCCTACCTCATGCTGACGGTCGGGAATAATACCATCCCACTGCGACCTGTCTGCCCTGCCAAATGCACTGATTGCTGTCTCTCAATCGTAAGATGCCCTACAGCAGCTGCCATCTATGCCCCCCCCCCCGAGGTCCCCGTCCCCCACCACCACCTCCTACCAACACGGCCGAGCCAAGTAAGCCTTGCGTAGTGTCGGGCTTACTAACGAATATCTCCCTGCTTCAGCTTTGCCGTCAGATGACCGAGAAAAGATACCACCCGGCCATCCCTTCTCACCGACGTCTCGTCGTTCTTCCTTGCTGCCTCGGGGCGGATCGCCCTGACGAGGACGGCATTGGCTGTGGCCGCGCCAACAGGACGAAGGTCATGCCGATCATTGCGCCCCCAATAATCCGAAAGAGGCTGCGGCGGCGATACATGCCAGGTCCCTGCATGCACGCACTCACTCTCTGTGGGCGGGCTTGCAAGGGTTTCCCTTTCGAGACCCTGCGGATTGGACTGAAATCCCACGTCTGGTATGTCTGGGGAAGAGAGACATGGACTCAGAAATTGGGGGGGTGAGCGACCAGAACAGGTACTGTGCCGTACAGCGGCCTAGGTCACAGATACATACATGCTGTGCCTTTTTCTTCTTTTTCTTGGAGGCTTGATCTTCGTGAAGAATTGCCTGGAATGGAAAGAAGTCCAAGTCCCTGGGCATGTATTTTCCGTGTATGCAGTTGAGATGGGAATCTCCAAGGGACCAGTCACGAGTTGAATACCGGGTACCTACCTGACTACCTATATTCTTGTAGTTCTTAGTGGCGTTGGGCGTGAAGCAGGAGTCACTGTCGCTTTCAGGACCATCTTAGGCCTTTCCAGGGGCGGGTTGACGTTGACGTTGAGCATTGATTCTCATCCCAGGATCTGAGCCCCTGTAAGATTGGCGGGTCCGGCCGCTGTGGGGGGCACGTTCACTCAGGTAGATGGGATTATGATGACAACATCTGGTTGCTCTTCTGTTCATCCATCAATCACAACCGATATCAATCTTGATCAACCATCCACCCACCCATCCATCCATCCATCACTCCCTCCCTTACACCCGCCATTGACGTATCAAGCCGCCCATTGTCGGGAGAAGAGGCGGTCAACGACAGCGGGAGGAGGCTTCTCGCGTAGAAGGTTGATTCCATACCCTCCATACATGGCGTGCATCCAAGCAACCTCCTGCAGCGCGTTGACTACTACACTACCATTCCTGGGGGTTGAGGGAGGGAGGGGGATCAAGCAGCAGGATACCATACTCGAGACGGGAGTGATCAAGGCGAACGCCCGTTGATAGCATGCAATCCGCCAGATGACCTGCAGTCAAGCGGCGCCTCCACTCCAGCTGACTGTTTGCTTGTCAGACCTAGTATAGATGAGGGATGCGTTGCTCTGGGCGATCTCGAGAGGAGGAGGGGACCTTCTGGAAGGAATCCACGAACATGGCAGATGACATTTGGAGGGGGGGAAGAGTGAGAGGTTGAGGTAGGACGAACAGATCCCCATTCTTCTTTTTCTGTCCACATAAAAAAATAATCATATCCATAAAGATTTTATCTCTTTTTACAACTCTGTCCCCCCCCCCCCTCCGGCCCAATTTTAATATCTGGAACTGTTACCACCGGTCATGGAAACCAACTCAACCGACCGTATTCCTGTGCGACGCCCATCGACGAGCGTTCTTTTGTCCAACCTCACATGTAACGTTGGGAAACGCCCCCGCCCACGGAGGCGTCTACTCAGTGTACACTACATGGCGGGGATGGATCAGCCCTGGGGTCACTTTACACCATCCCGCGTACCATCCTCAGGCACGCCGTCGGGTCACAGCAAAGCCTCCAGCGCAAGCCACGATCGACAATGGCTGTTCACGGCTTGACAATGGCTTGACGTGGCTTCACGTGGCTTGAACTGCTAATCAGATCAGACCGCCGAATGAGGCATCGTACCTGTTCTACCTCAGCCCACGAGCAGAGGCGCCTCTCAAGAGACAAGAGCAGTCTCCGAAAGGGGAAGGGGGAAAGCATCATCTCTTCGTCATATATCTGTACACGAGGCCGCACAAGAGGGACGGGGGGCAACGACGATGCTGGATGGACAAGTCGACGAGAAAAGGAAATTACTCCTACTCCACGGGACCCTGACCAGCTGGCGGATGACCGACTTCCCGGGTCTTGGGCCCTTCCTCTAGCTTATGGAACACAACAGGGAGGAGCAGGCTGCCCCTGAGCTACGGGACCTGATCATTGATGAAAGGCCGTCATCTGGTCATTCTACTGAGTTAGGGAAAGGATCCCGGGGCTGAGATAACGGGCTTAGTATGTCGTGATATCGTTCGTCTCCCTGCAAGCCGCCGTATCTGGCCTTGAGGTACCTGGTGTTGGTCACGACAGTCCAAGGGACATTACCCTAGGTATTACATATGTGTGCACCCCCGCGCTCTTTTGCCCCCTGCCCCCCACACTACCTATTCTTTCATTTCTTTTCTTTTCCCTTGTTAGTTGTCTGCGTGAACACATGGGCTCGTATCTTCACCGCTTCGATGCCGTGAGCGTCACCACCCTACAGTAGGCTTCGCTGGCCCCTTCTCCAAATATGCCGTAGGGTTGCTCTGGAATAGATTACTTATGCGTCCCGGCAGTCTGGTTATCACATGTTACAGCCCGGATGCGGCACGGGGAACGCGGGAGACGCGAAATGCTGTGCATATATTACGGGAACATAAAACCACTAATTACTTACTCAAGGACTCTGTAGCCAGTCGTATCTCTTCTATAAACAGACAGATAAGATGTACCCGTACATTGCCCCCCCCCCCTCCCCTTCATAACAAATCTCCGTGAGATCTCTTGTCTGCAAGTTTTGGTCACGGGGCTCATCCTTTTCTTCTGATTGATACTTGGATTATTAAACGCCTGTCTGAGACATCGGCGAAAGAGGCACCGGGAGAGGCCAGAGGAACCGAGACAGAGAGATGGAGAGACAGAGGCGTGATGACGCTTCCTCCTGCCTTCCAGAAACACCTTGCGGCTCAACCTGCCCCACAGGGGCAAGTAAATCAAAGAAGAAAAGAGACCAGTGTTTCTTCACCGTCTAGCTCATAGGAGATGTGGCTTTGATGGCTTTGAGACCTCTCACCATCTCTCGATTCCCCCCCCCCCCCCTTGAGCCCCAGACTACAGCGTGCCATCTCACCTCACCTTGGGGGGCAAGGTAACTCACCACTCGCCCACTCACCTGACCCGCGCCATCGTGACACAAGGTTTGGATCAGATACGGGGACACCAAGGTGGGAATCAAACCAATGCCACGAGCCTGCAAGCGATCTTGAGGATACACTGCAGGAGACGAGCCTACACACACATGCACACACATGCACACACACACATGCACTTGCTTCCCCTCGTCCTCCCCCTATCCTCCTATTTTTCCAAATCCCCGGCTGTTGAAGGCTGAAGATCCCAGACGTATTCTCACCGTCCGATCTGGACCGTCATGATCATCGTCGACATGAGAGGCGCCCCAGGTCGGTACTGTCACACAGCAGGCCGGACGCAGCCTTACGTTCGGACCATTGGGCCTGGGGAAATGGGCCAGCTCGGAGCCGGGTCGCTCTGGCATGGTCAGGTCCCTCTGGGAACGAGGTCAGCAGCATCGGGGAGGTCTTCCGAGCCCCAATCCCTTTCTCCTTTCCTTTTGTCCGACGGGTCAGGAGACACAGTTCCCGACGACGAGAGTTCCAGCTGCCCAGGTGGCCCTTGATCTAGGTTATCTAGTCTGGTATGCAAGGGCCTCGTATAATAGCATCGGCATGGGTGAACTTCCCGAGTGGGTGGGCGGTGCGGACCGCAACCCACAGCCCGGGAAGCTGGGCAGGGGGGGGGGGGTTTCATGGAGGCAAGGAAGACGTCTGGAACGAAAGGGCATGCGATGAGTCACGCCGATGAAGAAAAGGAAAGAAAACAAAATACATCATACAAAAGGCGGAATGGACATGGGACGTAGGGCGGAATGGAGAGGGCCGGAGGACGTAACGTTCGCGTGCGGAATCAGAGACAAACTGCTAATTAATTTCCTCCACGCTGTGTGTACTGTGTGATATCCTTGCTCTCTCTCTCTTTGCCCCCCCCCCTCCTCCTCCTCTCACACCATACCCGGCGCTCCCTTCTAAGACATGCATGTACGCTCCTGAATCTCATGTGCTTCCTGCCGGACACGGCAGAACCTCGATTATATGGCAAAACGTTCGGGGCTGGTCCTTTTGCAGCAGCTGGGATCCAGGCTCTCGGGACCGAACAAGGGGGCGGGATGATGTCGAGGGTTCATGTTTACAATGCTCTAGTGTGAGTTGAAGAAGACGAAAGAAGACAGGATAGAACATCTAGGCAGCATTAGCATCTCACCAAGCCACCTGGGCAGGCTGGAGGCCAACGGGAAGAGGTGCCCCCGGCCCATCAGCCGACCAATCTGTCTGAGACAAGCAACTGCTTATCAACGCCCACATGGGGAGACACACCACACAAACGTTACAGGAGCATCATACGTCTATTCCTTCCCTGCGGGCTCGAGGCTGATCCTCCGCTGGTGTCTTTCCTCTGGGTCTTTTCAGCTTGGGGGGGGGGGGCAGCGCAAGGAACCCAAGACAGAACCCTCAAGAAGAATCAACATGCGGGACTGAGACATGCGACCTGAACATTGAACCGTGTGTCTGGGCAGGCCTGCCCACCTGATATGGTACTTTGGCAACTAAGACCAAGTGAGATGTCCCGAGAGCCGCGGCCGCCGTATTAGTTCACGAGGTTTCCCTGGGGGAGATCATTACGTCCTGATGACTGCTGCTGCCGCCGTGTTCGTGTCCTCACCAATCTCCGGGAGCCTCATCTTCAGCTTGCCCTGCCGGGACCCCCAAACACCCCTCCCACCAGGGGTCGGGGGGGACCTGAGACACGCTTTCTGAATCAAAGGGCCTCATGACCCCTCGATGAAGCTCCAGCGTACCTGTCTGTCTCTCTTTATCTCTCTCTCTTCGTGGTATCATTGACATACAGGCATGAATACACACTATCGCGCTTATGCAGACACGATTCGAGACCCGGCCATCCCCCCTCCTTCAAGTACACGAGATGTTACTAGGCGGTTGCATGTCTGAGAGTAAGAAGTTTCGGTTTGATGTAGCAATTAATCAGACCTGCCTTATGGTGACGGTGACTCGGTGGTGAAGTTGCTGGACTGGGACCCAAGGATTATGTACGCATGCTGAGACCGCACTTTTCGGCGAGTTGCAAGATTCATGAATAACGTCTTAGCAGGTATCGATCATGTTTTGTAGTATATCTCCGAGGGTCCATCTCGGGTCATGTTATAATCCTCCAGGGGCACGAGGCGATCGTGGAACCTGGGTTGAGTGCTAAATCGTAAGGACCACGATAGGAGAAGAGATGCCCATATCCCAAGCAGGTCTCGTGACAGTTCTTATTTCACTTGGAACAGCTTATCGTAGACTATCCCCCGTGAACCACCCTGGGGCAGTCCGGTCGCTTCCTGGCCCAGCATGGTCAGCAGAGTACCTGTTCATATGATGGGGCTTGACCACCTTCAGTTTTCAATAGAAACCCTGGGAACGGAGCAAGTGATATCAAGTCAAAATTGTAAGTGACTGTTATAGCAATTTAAAACTCCACTAAAATACTGAGCTACAGGACGAGTGGATTGAGGAGTCTCTTTAACAGAGTAGATCTTGGAAAACTTGTCTACCTATCCATATGCGAGAGCAATGAATGCATACAGAATATTTTTGTATATACCTGGAATAAATCACTAGAGATGTTTGTACAATGATCAATAGTTATAAAGAATATACTATATTGTAGCCGTCGTGGGTTTCCATCTTTTATACGATTCTCAGGCGTAGCATTCCCTCGCATACATGTATGTTGATACATCCTCTGGATGCACCTCAGCACATGGGTGTTCAGATGAATACATGTGTAGCAAGCGCAATTGAAAGAAACCCATAAACCTGTATACACATCAGACTTTTGATACAGATCGAAAGCATTCAGGCACATACTAGCTCCATCAAGGCTGCAGTTCCATCGCTTCCATCTACGCCTCAAGATCCGTCATCATCCGAATTGCCCACCGCGGGTCAGCAGAACTTAGCAGGCCATCAGGTCCGTGATACCCGGAGAGAACCCCCCTCGTAGTCGTGCCAGATAATCAGCGCAAGAGGTCTCTAATAGATCCTGACCACCTGCTGAGGCCGAACCGGCACACCCTCCCGCTCCACCGACAAGACCGCGGGGAACGTAAAGGCCATGCCCCTCAACTATTAGTTGTCCGGATTGCAGGTGTCCTCGTGTTTCTCCTGCGCGATCTTCCTGCCGGCCGCGATCCCGAGCCGGTGATTCGGCTTGCCTCCACGGAGACGAAACGGGGAGGTGCAGGGTGGAATCCTATTGACAGACCGGTTTTGTTGTTTCTAGTCAACTACAAATTACATCCCGTATGTATGTATGTATGCATGCATGCATACAATCAACCGGGGAGAAACACTCAACGAGAACTAATGACAGCTCGCTTGGGAATTTACAGGCAGAAGACAGCAATGTACTTAGGTGGGCATAGAAATTGGTGTATGTGGTGGTATGCCTTCAGATTTATTTTCCCTTTCTCTATCTGGCGAACAGACTTGACACATACATGCGCTCGCTCACTCGCTCACTCCCTCACAAACAGGCCGGCCATGCCCATGCCGGTACCGACACACATGCTGACGACGCCGACCTCGCCGCCGGACCTCTTGAGCCCGTGCATCAGGGTGCTGGTCATCCTGGCGCCGGTGGCGCCGAGCGGGTGGCCGAGGGCGATGGCGCCGCCGTCGGGGTTGACCTTGTCCATGTCGCCGTCGAGGCCCAGCTTCCGGATGCAGTAGAGCGACTGGCTCGCGAAGGCCTCGTTGATCTCCCACCGGTCGACGTCCCTGGTCTCGAGGCCGACCTGCCCCAGCAGGTGGGGGATGGCCAGGGCCGGGCCGATGCCCATCTCGTCCGGGGCGCAGCCGACCGACACGGCCGAGACGAACTTGCCCAGGATGTCGCCGGCCAGGCCGAGCTCGGTCGCCGTGCTCCGCCGCATGAGCAGCGTGGCCGCCGCGCCGTCGCTCACCTGCGACGAGTTGCCCGCCGTGCTGGCCCCGTCGGGCTTGAAGGCGGGCTTGAGCTTGGCCAGGCCCTCGACGGTCGCGCCCGCGCGGATCCCGTCGTCCTCCGTCACCGTCACCGTCTTCTCCTCGCCCACCTTGTTGCCCTGCTTGTCGACCTCCTGGAAGCGCGTGGTGACGGGGACGATCTCGTCGGCGAAGCGGCCCTCGGCGCGGGCCCTCGCGGCGCGCGCGTGGCTCTCGACGGCGAAGGCGTCCTGGTCCGCCCTGCTGACGCCGTACCGCTCCGCGACGTTCTCGCTCGTCAGGCCCATGGCCATGACGCAGTCGCGGGCGTCCTTGACGGGCGACTCCTTGAGCGCGGGCCAGGCGTCGACGGGGATGGCGCGCGAGCCGTAGTTGCGCGTCATGCTCTCCATTCCCGCGCCGATGCCCGCGTCGACCATGCCGGTGCGGATCTGGGCCGACACCAGGGCGATGCCCTGCAGGCTGGAGCTGCAGGCGCGGTTGACCGTGTACAGGCTCGTGGTGTTTGGGTAGCCGACGTGGTTCATGGCCATGCGGGCGGCCTTGCTGCCGCCCAGCTCCGAGAGCACGACGCCCACGGCCACGTCGTTGATCTGGGCCGGGTCGAGCTTGGGGTTCGCCTCGAGGGTGGCCTTGAGAACGGCGGCGAGGAGCTCCTCTGGGTATGCGTCCTTCAGCTGGCCCTTGTAGGAGCGGCAGATGGGCGTGCGCAGGGACGAGAGGATGACAATGTCGGATGGGGACTTGGAGAGGACGGCCTTGAGGCCCTTGGGGAGCGTGGCAGCGGCCATGGTGGACTCTGGGTGTGTGTGTGTGTGTGTGTATGTGTGTTTGTTCACAGCAGCAACAGAGTTTACCGAGCTCTTCCGGCGGGTGAGTTGGCGGGTGAATGAGTGAGTGGGTGAGGATTATTTATTGTCGTGAGGCTGAGGTTGAAGTCACGCCGCCGTCAACTGACACGGTAGACTGGGTATAGTTATATATATGTATGTATGTATATATTTATATACACATATAGTATATACACAAACAAGATAGGAACAGGATTTATAGGGAGCTAGAAAAGGAAATAGGAAGAAACAATTGCTGCTGCTGTTGATGTCTGTCGGCAAAGGGCGATGTCGGAAGTGGGCGAGCGGGCCGGGACGACTCAGGGGATATAAAGCTGTAGTGCACTCAGGCACTGTAACGCTGTCACTACGGCATGACATAGCAGCATACCTACATACTGAAGCAGGCAGCTCTGGGGGGTGTGGGGAGCTCTCTTCCGGGGGGGAGCTCAGTGGCGGCGGGGGGTTTTCCATTGTGGGGTACACTTCTAACCGGGCGGCCCGGTTTTTCCCTACCGACACGACGGTTCCTTTAATATCGAGATACTTACCGAGTACCACCGTGCAACCGTGCCTCTTATTATATGCCAGACATGGCCAGGGCAATAAACAGGCACATACTCCTATGATGATATATTGCAAGACGGGACAGAATTGGACATCATCGTGGTATTCTCTCTTCTCTTGTCATCAACTTGGTCCCCTTAGCTAAGTAGATAGGTCAATAACCTTCATAATCCTCGCTGCTAACTAACTGCCTTCCTTTGACGGCCCACATGAAAAAACGCCGATTCCATGAAGCTATAGAACTCACTGCTGGCATCAAAAATAATAACTTGAATAGATAATACCAGGAACGCACCCGCTGCCCAAAACATCAAGCACCTCTCTCCCCCAAGGCCTTCTCCGTCCAGTCAATCTTTGGCATAGCCAGGAATAGCCTCTTGTTCCTTCAGCAGGAACCCGAGCCCGACAAATCCCTCTTCGAATAGGCCCAGACTGAACCTGAACTGTGGTAATAATGGTATAATGATGGCGTCAAACAAAAAGCAGGTCAATCCTCGACGATGCCCATCCAAATAAATAATGCGCTTCCTAAAATGAAAAGCACCCGAAAGTCCTCAGAGAAGCAAAATTTTGGACCATGAGGTATCCTGATCACACAGATCCATACAGCAGGGCCTACTAGTCTCGTATGCCCAGCCCGATGAGCGAGCTCCCCTCGCGCAGGCCCCCAGCCAGCCGTAACCTTTTTGTCGGGCTCGTCGGCTCCGCCCTCCTCGCCTCATCGACACTGCCGTCAAACTTCCGCTTCACCGGGCCCGGCAACCCGTTCTTGTTCACCGGGCCTCGCAGCGTCGACTGCAGCCTCGCGCTCTTCTCGGCCACCACCGGCAGCGGGGTGACGTCCCTCGAGTTGTGTGAGCTCGCGATCTCGAGGCTCTCCCGCGGGTCCCGGCGGAGCATCGCCGATGCTTCCTGGCTGGCCTGGCTCGCGTATACCTGGCTGTCTTCCTCGTGGTGGCTGCTCCGCTGCGAAGGCAGTGGCTTCCTCGGCGGGGGTGATCCACGCGTGGCAAAGGACGTTGCCTGCTGTGCCACTGACCGCAGAGCGGCTCGAGCCAGCTCTTCGTTATCATCTGCCGATATCGTGCTTTCTCGGCTGTGGCGGCCGCGCTCGGACCGTTCTGCTATCCTTGCGAAGCCCAAGCCTCTATCTGGGGTGTCTGGGATGAAGCTTCGACTCATCAGTCGTCGGGGTGGCTCCGTCTGTGGAACTAGGTCCGCTGCTGGCAGCAAATCAGAGCCACGTGGCCGAGGTGGGTTTGGGGTCGTTGGGAGGGATGAAAGGGACTGTACGCTTCGCGAGTGCTTTGATGGGTGCCGTCCTCCAGAGCGGTTGGGTGTGACTGGGGTGTTGGGGCCGCTACTGTTCTCCTGCGTGGCAGCTTGGAGGAGAACCGCAAAAGGCTCCTGTCGCCCTTCACGGACCCCTCGGTGTTTGGGGGTGTGTCGTGGGGTCGTTCGGTATTGTGTGGGTGATGCCTGTGTCGTCTTTGGGGTATGGAAGATGCCGCCCGGGCTGGCAAGCTGACTCCAAAGCTCACGTTTGTCCTGGAGGCGGTTCCGCAACATCTCGTTCTCCTCTCGCAGGCTGTCCATGTCCTCCTCCTGCCGTACAATAAGCTTCTTGGCGGCCTTGAGCCTCTTGCAGGCCTCGTCGTAGTCCCTGCGAAGCTTCTCGTTATCCTCGAGCGCCTTGGCACCCAGGTCCCTCAACTGGTCGTACATGGCCTGCGTGATCTCGGGGCCAGCGCTGGGATCCCGCTTGATTAGCTGTGGGCTTGGGACCTTCTGTCTCCGTAATGCTTCTAGCTGGCGGAGTGTCATCTCCTGCTCGACCGCAGCGCGCTGGGCATCTTCGTCGGCCCGCACGCTGAGCAGTTGGTATTGTAGCTTGTGGTGAGCAGCTTCCGTCTTTAGCCTCGTGTGCTCGGCGATGCAAGCCTGAAGCATTGCTCGTAGTTCCTCGGGCGATGCGGCGACGACCCGATCAGGTCTCGGTGCGGCGAAAATACCAGCTGGTGTTGCTTCTGCCCGGACAGTATTGATCCCAATGACTGGAGGCGACAGCACTCGTTGCCTCTGAGAAGCTCGTATGGTCGGGCCATTGGTCGGCACCTGGGAGGAGGGTGGTGGGGTCAAGGACGATGGAATGACGGATTGGGAGGCAGTGTGAGGATCGCTCAGGTCATTCTTGAAGGACTGGTCGGCGCCGGCACCGACAGGTGATGCAGGTGCCTCGGTGGAGGGTAGAGAGGAAAAGCTTTGTTGCGACGGATCGACGGGCGTCGTTGGCGCATCGTCTTCGACCGCGACGGTCGCAGCTACTGCTGCGTCTGTAGTAGACATTGTGAGTTAATGGGAGCGGGGTTGGTCTGGAGAGCTCAATAGCTCGACACAGGAGTGTCGTCGTTGGGTGGTTCTCGAGTAGGAGTGGAAAGTCACGACCATGCTCCCAAATAACGAGTGCGACCGTGAATCAAACGAAGCGGAGTAAACAAGCACTCCCCAGTGATGCGATTCCAAGCGACTTCAAGTCAACAGGCAGGAAATCAAAGGCCAGCTAGGATAATCACGATGGTCGCCCACGGAGGATTCTTCCCAGCGTGCAGGGAAATCGGGCTTCAGCGTGGGGTGGGTGAGGGGATGTGGTGTGTATTGGGAGGAGGGAGGAGTGACGATGGAACAAACGGGGATGTACCACAGTAGTAATGCGATGCGATTGCAGCAGCAGCAGCAGTAGGAGTCGTCGTAAAGAGGGGGGATTGGCCCGTGGATGGTTGGACGGTGGGCCTGGAATTGGGGACGTGCACCTGGGAGGACAAGCCTGCCCGGACCCTTCCAACTGGCCAGGCTGGCGCAGCAACCGCGAATGGAGGGGGCTGGTCATTGGCTGCAATAAATACGCTGATAACGCGCTAAACCCAAGCCATACACAACACTAACCAAAGCCGTGCTGGCACTCGAAACACGCCCCCACCCACTGACCACTCACTGACCACTCACTGACCATCCACTGACCACCCACTGACCACCCACTGACCACCCACTCTGTGCCCAATCAGTAGTGCTGCTTTCAGGGACCACGGTACCTACCTAATCAAGCCCACCAGGAGCTGTCTCCCTGCTCGCCTTACGGATCCGTCCAAGTTACCACCAGAAACAACTAACACCAAGTCAGTCAAAGGCACGCAACCAACCTGCTTGATCTCTGAGCTTTGGACAAGAACCCCAGTGCCTCAAGTGAAGGATCTAGTGGACAGTATACACAAAATATCAATTATGATTATTCAGCCATCTGGTCCTCCTTCTTACAGCGCCATCATTACCCCAGACAGCCCAACAAGTGCGCCAGCAGCAACAACAGCGAGGTTCCCGTTTGCCCGAGGTGCAGCACCAGTCGCAGCCGACGAACTGGAGGCAGAAGTGGCCGTCTTAGCCGCAGAGGTAGAGGCAGAGGAGGAGGCAGAGCTCTGGCTAGAGGAGGATGTAGCGCTGCCGGTCTCGGCAGGGCCAGAAGACGCCGACGATGATGGCTGAGCCGTGCCAGAGGTGGCAGACCCCGAGGCCGTGGCGCTCGCAGTCGCGCCCGCCGAGAGGAGGTCCAGCCCGGCCGTGATGGTGACCGGCAACAGGCTGTCAGAGATGTCGCTCATGACGCCGGTGAAGGTGCCGGGGTCGTTGGCCTCGGGGCCGGCGTCGGTCTCGACGCAGCTCGCAGTCTCGGATGTGATCTTGCAGTCGACATCCATGGTGCTGCAGGCAGTAAGTATCACGAGTCAGCCGGCTGACTTGATGCTTTCTCTCTCTCCACACAACACAACACAAGGTTCACACGAGGTGACAGGCAAGCCAGGGTAAAACCAGATGGGAGGATGTTGGTTAGCTACTTACAACGCATCAGCCTCCGTGACGTGGAGCCCAAAGGTGGACGGACCCTCCACGAAAGTCATGCCCGGACCGAAGCCGCAGTCGCTCGAGTCGGTGCCCTCGGCGCAGTTGATGAAGTATGTCGTCGCTCCCGGGGCGACTGACATGACGGACGCGACGATGTTTTCGCCTTCTGAGCCGTAGAGGAAGAGACTGGTCACGGACGTTGACTGGGCCATCGTGGTCGCCACGAGGGCGGCGGAGGCCAGGGTAAGAGAGCGTGCGGCGAACATGGTGACTTGTTGCTTGTGATTGAAGTTGGCACCGTCAGTGAAGAGTGTGGCGATATTGTTGAGGATATGCGAACGAACGATTGAACGACGGTGAAGAAAGAGTGTATATTCTAAAGAAGGGAAGGGAAGGGAAGGGAAGGGCGGGGAGGTTGTGTATATGGCCTGCTTTGTTACTCTTATTGAAAAACCTGGAGAACAAAACAGGGCTCTTCCCTCTACATAAATCCCAGCGAGTGTTCCTTCACACGGTCGGTAACCAATAGCCTCGAAGGCTGCCTGGTGCCTGGGCGGTTGTGTGAAGAAAGACCTCAGCAGAAGCACCCATTTTGGCCTAGTCCCTCCACCGTTTAAAATTAAGTATGCCCACGGGTTGTAATAGGGGCCGGTTGCCGCCACCCTCGACGTCACTATCCATATAATAAGCTGTAGCCCTATGTGCTGCTGCGTGATCAGTTATCAGTACTCGAATGGGAAGCCATCAGGTTTGGACTCTTTTCTCAAATTTCCATATCGTTTTTGGGAACCAAACGTCATCCTCTTCCACGCCTATACCATACCGCGCACTGGTAGGTTGAGAAGGGTATCACAGTGAACTTCATAAATCCAATGGAAGGTTTATTATCTAAGTAACTACTTTTGGTTTCAATAATCAATCATGATGAAGCCCCTTAGATAAAAACTAATAAGGACTTAAAGGATACCTTCTATTAATGATTCTTTCAATATCTAATAATACCCTTACAGATCTAATAGAGGATTACTTCTAGAGGGAATTATAAGACCGGAAGAAACCTTTTAATCTCGAGGTATCGTTTTCTTTCGAGGTGATCATTTTCTTTCGAGGTGATTATTCTATTATAATAACTCCGAAAGGAAGGTATACTGCTTTCCTTAAGATACCTTCAAGAGGTATATTCTATATGATACAAAGGTACGAAGGCTGGCCGTTATAGATTTTCTTTCCTATTCTAATATACTAGTTCCCTTACGATTCAAGTGCTTGCTTTAGTATCTAAGGAGATTAATTGATCTTGATCAGAATCTCTCCTTGAAGTTCTCGAGGAATCTCTCCTTGAAGTTCTCGAGGAATCTCTCTCGAGGAAGGGACCTCGAAGGAAGGGAAGGGACCTCGAGAAGGAAGGGACCTCGAGAAGGAAGTAACCTCGAGGAAGGGACCCCCCCCCCCCCTTTACCCGGAGATAATAACTACCTTTCCTTAAAATGAGTACCCTTCCTTAAAATGACTACCTTATCTACGAGTCCATCCTTATCTAGAAAGTCCCTTTTCCCTCCGCGATCACCTTTCTCGAAAATGATTACCTAAAGAAAAAGACTCTCAATATAGTATTAATCTAACGAGATATAAAATATATCTCGGTCGAATCGAGAACCTAATTACTATAGTAGCCCTACTAAAATGGAGATCCCGAGGTGACTTCTTCATTCTAGGTTACTGTTTTGTTAGCGAGGGTCCCTATGATACACTTTGAATGCTACCTTGGCGCGGTATGGCTACTGGCTGCCCACGACGTCCCCCACTGGTTGCCAAAACCTTGTACACACTGCTGATCTGTATATTATATTGGGCCTCCAGATCCAAAAACGTACTACTTGTATGTATCTATCCATCATGGGTTATAGCGGGGTATGGAGTCGCCACCTTCAATGTGGGCCACCTTGGCAGCGTTCATATATTATACCTACCTAGGTACCTTAGTAGTGTACGTCCTTCTCCCCCGCAGTGGCTTCGTCAGCCCTCAAAGTCTTGAATATTTAAGGGAAGCTGCGTCAAAGTTTGGTATTTTCCAGCTGTCCGTCCAGCTAGAAGCCTGTCGTTGCATATTCTCATCTTCTCGTGTATGTGTTTGAACAATGGTCAAAGAGTGTGTAGAACCCTAGAGGTAAAAGACTGTCGCCAGTGGTCCATTGATCCGGTGTTTGTCTCGTCTATACGGTCTCGTTCTGTGCCGAGAGTTTGAAGGAATCTACCTGTAGAGACTTGAGTCTATAAAACAGCAAGACCAGAAGGTTATGTAGGACTACAGGCAAGTGAATAGTGGATCTACATCCCCAAGATAGAATCCTAATACTTTCGGCAGGGAAGCTCCGGTGGCGAATAAAATTTCTGATCAGAAGCAAACCCAGTGCCGGAGGCAAAGGGACGCCTGGAAATGAAAACCAGAGAACTTCACGGCTCACCCTCTACACAAATAGCCCTGGAGTGTAAATCACCGACAAAGGCCGTAGTTGTCACAGCAGCATGAGTCGAGTTTCGGCCTTTTCTCGCCTCGGGTCGCATACCCTAGGGTACATGCAGCTAGACTTGATGAAGGATCGGGTAAGGAATAAACTCGGAGGGCCCTGTACATATGTCAGTCAGACTGTGCCGCCGATGTGCATACCAGTCTCCCATTGTAATACCTATATTTACACAACAGATCCGCAGCGGCAGCAAGATTGAGTTGCGGGAGATCGACCTCGCCAAGCCGGACTACACGTGTAAAATATGTGCATAATGTACTGTACGGTCGGATTGTGCATGACACAACAGGTGTGTGTGTGCTTGGAATAGCTCGGGAGCACCTTTTTCCCCTTGGCCCTGGCTGGGCTTGCTTTGGTAGCGTGCAGATCCGGAGCATTATTATTAAGCTTGATTGTGTCAACTTTTCTCTTCCGGGGTCTATATTTTCCGCCCTACGCAATCGCCAATCAACGTCACTCTCCTGCTTTGATTACTGCAACCCATCCATTCACCGCAATCGCAGTCGCAGTTGACTGCCACCACATAACTTGGGCTGATAGGTCTGTTTCCCAGCTGCTGTGATGTCCATGGTACGTACTGTGGTACCTGGGTAGCTGGACTCCCATTAATAATACATACAGAGGCCCGCTGACAGTCAAAATCAGCACATACATGTCAACTGGTATCAATGTCCACGGGTAACTGAGCAATACCTTCCCGCAAGAAACTACACCAGGACTGGCGTTGAAAAAATGAGGAGAAAAAATAAAAATAATAAAAATACAATGCAAAATTTAATGCCAAATCCGGTGACTCGTGCAGAGCTCCGCTTCCCGCTTGCTCGAGAAACGTCCGGACATAGTACGGGGTGCCCGTCCAAAACTTGATCCACTCGCGCCGACCTACACGGTACGTGGGTACTTGGATACTGTACTTTTCCATTGGGATTGTTAAGCAACTTGCATGTACTATGTATGGGGATTATAATTCTCGCGCCGTAGTGGAGCACGATGAGCAGGACAGAAAATCATGGAAGCCGGTCATCAAGCAAACTGATACATATATAATGCTCGCCCGTCGTCGTTTGAAACTTCCTGTCTCTATTTCTGCCATATAAACACTATTCTTCTTTCAATAACAAGACTTCGTTCCGTTGATACCCCATCTCGTCCAATTTTATCCTTATTTTTCTAAAACATTGTACTCCAGAAACCTAATACATCCTCCATCATGGCTGAGAACACCAAGCTCTTCACCCCCCTCCAGGTGGGCGACCTCAAGCTCGACCACAGGGTCGTCATGGCTCCCCTGACCCGGTTCCGTGGCACCGCGGACCACGTGCCCACCGACTTCATGACCCAGTACTATGCCCAGCGAGCTGTTGTGCCCGGCACCCTGATCATCTCCGAGGCCACATACATCAGCGAGCAGGCCGGTGGTTACGCCACCATCCCCGGCCTGTGGACCGACGCCCAGCTGGCCGCCTGGAAGAAGGTCACCGACGCCGTCCACGCCAAGGGCTCCAAGATCATCGTCCAGCTCTGGCACCTGGGCCGCGCCGCCTTCCCCGACCCCGTCGGGTCTGGCGGTGCCGTCAAGGACGACGACTTCGACTTTGAGCACAACTTTGTCTCGTCCAGCGCCGTCCCCATGGCCGAGGGCATGCCTACCCCCAGGGCCCTCTCCGAGGAGGAGGTGTGGGCGACCATCGGCGACTACGCCACCGCCGCCAAGAACGCCGTCGAGAAGGCCGGCTTCGACGGGGTCGAGATCCACGGCGCCCACGGCTACCTGATCGACCAGTTCAACCAGGACACGTGCAACCAGCGGACCGACCAGTGGGGCGGCAGCATCGAGAACCGCGCCCGCTTCTGCCTCGAGGTCGCAAAGGCCGTCGTCAAGGCCGTCGGCAAGGAGAAGACTGGTATCCGTCTCTCCCCCTGGTCGGGCTTCCAGGGCATGCGCATGGCCGACCCCATCCCTCAGTTCAGCTACATCATCCACCAGCTCCGCTCCCTGGACCTGGCCTTCCTGCACCTCGTCGAGCCCAGAGTACAGTAAGTCACAACTCCCAAAATCAATGCCTGCCCCTGGGCAACTTTTTTGTGAGACTCGATGCTAACAGACATTATAGCGGTGTTGTCGATGTTGACCCCGTGAACGAGAGCCTCGACTTTGCCCTGCAGTCGTGGGGCCGCGATAAGCCCGTCTTCATCGCCGGTGGTTTCACCACCGAGCGTGCCATCCAAGCCGTGAACGAGAAGTACCACGACCACGACGTCGCCATCGTCTTCGGACGTCGTTTCATCTCCACGCCCGATCTGGTCTACCGCGTCAAGAAGGGCCTCCCCCTGAACGACTATGACCGTAACACCTTCTACATCGACCAGAAGAAGGGCCACCAGCTCGCTCCT
The DNA here is from genome assembly GCA_016808195.1 of Cytospora chrysosperma. Lineage (NCBI taxonomy): Eukaryota > Fungi > Ascomycota > Sordariomycetes > Diaporthales > Cytosporaceae > Cytospora > Cytospora chrysosperma. The sequence continues at coordinate 9,119,076 of MU179926.1, read as the reverse complement.
GGCTACGTCGACTACCCTTACTCCGAGGAGTACATCAAGGAGTTTGGCAAGCCTGATGTTGCTGCTTAAAGTGGATCGATAGGCAAGGCGATCAGCCAGTGTCGGGATACTGGCATCTCGGCATAGAGACTGGAGTAGAGCATGGCATAAAAATGTCGAAGTCATATTAGCATAGTGTTTTTAGAGCATATCATCACAACGGCTTTGTGGTGTGGAGGTTATATCATATATCAATTTATATCCATTGAAAGAATGTGAACATAAATGAATCATGAGAGTTAGCTGCCTCTCTTTTGGAACGAACCCCTGACCACCCAAGGTTTATATCACCACGTGCACACTTGCTTACCCGGCCACTCGGCTTCGCTTACCATGTCATGTACGGCGTGCAATAAGGTTCAAGCTAAATGAAGTGTGGATGGCAAGGTGTACGTAGATCATGCATGTGTCTTTGGACCCTTACCACCGTTGGGTATTGGATCGACAACCAAAGACAAAAGCGGACTTCCGAGCTGTGACGATTCCTTGTACCAACACTGACTACGTACATAAGTAGCGGTAGTGATATGTGGGTTTGAGGCACAGCAGACTACAAGCCACCAACGCTCACCAACGCTCACCAGTAATGTAGGTCTGAGAACTCTCTGTTGGGGGTGGGTTGTGTAGCAGTGGGCATTACCCATGAAGCGTTGGCATATTATAGCCAACCAACATTGCAGCTATGCCAACTGCTGTGTGTGCAAGATGCTTTAATGTGGACCTAGGGGTATTCTCCTACCCAAGTAAATGCCAATATGTTTTCAAATGTTCCTTTACGCCGACTTGCTTCCCAAATTGGTCGATATCAGGGAACGAAACACTGCCGTCTACCCACCCAAGGCAACCACAGCCTGACAAGCCAGATACCATATAAAGCCGCACTGCTCCCTATTGAGAGCCGGAGCATGATATGGCGTGAGCAGCAATATAGATGCATGCTTTACAAAAGGATACTGACGTCGGCGGAATCTAAGCGACACCCAGAATCACATTGAGTCGTATTCAGATTGAACACATCACGGCTCTCAGCCTTTACGAACGTTGCGCGCACAAAGAGTCGAAAAAAGATCACATCTCTTCTTTCCAGCAGATTATGAGCAAGAGGTTCATTCAAGAACCACGAGAGCTCAACTTCTACCTTCACTGCGTTGATTCTCCTGGAGATATTCTTTCCCAATATAGAGGATGTCGACGTACGACTTCGTGGTCGTCGGAGGTGGCACCGCCGGTCTTGTCGTCGCCGCCCGTCTCTCTGAAGAACCGAGCAAACGCGTTCTTGTCCTGGAAGCAGGATCTGACCACACTGAAGATCCACGTGCGAAGACTCCAATCTTCTACTCAGCACTGCTGGGAACTGACGCCGACTGGGGCTTTCGGACTGAACCACAGGTATGTGAATATTCTTCTTTCCCAAAGACGAACCAGGACGCATGCACGATGACTTATATTCTCTCAAGCCGGGTCTCAACGACCGAGTGATTTATCTAAACCAGGGTAAGGCTCTCGGGGGCTCGAGTACCATCAATGCGCATGTGTTCGTCCCCCCGGCCAAGAGTCTTGTTGATTCCTGGGAGACACTTGGAAACAAGGGCTGGAACCACGACGTCCTGAAGAAGTATTTCGCGAAGTCGTACACCAGCCCTCCAGTGGACAAAGCCACGGAGAAAGCCCTCGGGATCGAATCTTGTTCAACGAGGAACGATGCGGCCAAAGGCCCGATCCAGACCTCCTTCTCGGGTGACGTGTGGCACCCGATTCGAGAGGCTTGGGCAGAGACCTTTAGGAATCGCGGACACCACATGACCGGCGACCCGTTCCTCGGCGGCTCAGTCGGCGCTTTCAGCTGTCTTGCCAGCATTGACCCCGTCACGAGGGAGAGGAGCTACTCTACCACGGCCTACTATAACCCCATCAAGGGCCGCGACAACCTTCACGTCGCCACCGGTGCTACTGTTGAGAAGATCCTATTCGAAAAGGAGGGTGGTACCACCAAGGCCACTGGCCTCCAGTACACGCACGATGGCGAAACGAAAGTTGTCACAGCTAGTAAAGAAGTCATCCTTGCCGCTGGTGTTCTTCAGTCTCCCAAGCTCCTGGAGCTGTCCGGAATTGGTAACGCAGAGCTTCTCAAGACCCATGGGATTGAGGTCGTTCAGGATCTTCCGGCAGTCGGAGAGAACCTCCAGGATCATGTCATCTGCTACACCGGCTTCAAAGCTGTGGATAGCCTCGACACTCTGGACTCTCTGATCAGGCAAGAGCCAGAGGCTCTGCAGCAGGCAATGCAGGAGTACGCGACGACCAAGACCGGCCCATTGTCATCCTGTGGCGTTTATACCTACGCGTACCTCCCAGTCCTCGAGAATACCTCTGGAGGCATAGAAACGGTAAAGGCATTGCTCGACCAGCACCGGCCCAGTGCAGGAGACAGCCCAGCGCACGCTCGAGCCCGGGCGTACTACGACGTCACAGAAAAGACCCTGCTGGACCCGAACGAGCCATCAGGCGCGTACCTCTCTGCCCTCGCACAGATCACCATCCCCCTGGACGCCAACGCGGCCGCGCCCCCAGCCGCCCAGCCGGGCAAGTTCGTCACGATCGGCACCATGCTCTCGCAGCCCCTGTCGCGCGGCAGCGTACACATCCGGTCGGGCGACGTGGCCGCGGCCCCGGCCGTCGACCCCCGATACCTGTCCCACCCCGTCGACGTCGAGGTCATGGCCCGGCACGTCCTCCACGTCAGCGCCATCGCCGGGTCGCCGCCCCTCAGCAGACTGCTGCACGAGCCGCTGACGCACCGCGACCCGGCGTCAATACTCGACGGCGTCGAGTCCGCCACGGCCTACGCCCGCGCCAACGCGGTGTCGATGTGGCACCTCGCGGGGACGTGTGCTATGCTGCCGAGGGAGAAGGGCGGCGTGGTGGACGCGAGGCTGAGTGTGTACGGCGTTGAGAACCTGCGGGTTGTTGATGCGAGTGCGATCCCTCTTGTTAGTACTGCTAATTTGCAGGCCACTGTGTATGCGTTTGCGGAGAGGGCAGCTGATCTTATTAAGGAGAGATGGGATATGAATTAGGCTGTTTGGCTGCACATTCATGTCTGCTGCGATATTGGTGGCTTGGGTCTCGATCAGTAGAAGTTGAGCGAGGAGGAACAGAATGACCACCATCACATGGCTCCAATTTGTAGTTCTTTTTGGTAGCAGTAGGACGTTGATAACTAACATCTTGGTCGACAAAAGCAGTATTATCAGAGACAGATGGATCAATGACACCCACAATGCGATTAATCAACCAAAAGCGCTACGTTCCTGTCTCGCTAACCACATAACTATTTGTGTGCACAACTCTTCACAATCCGAGCACCTTCCCGTCTCCCTGAGCCGGCCATGCGTTTCGAAAGTGGCGAGGTACCAGCACATCGTCGTCCCTTACTTCGATACGCCTTGAACCCCTTGACGAGTCCCGTAGCCTTACATCTCCTCACACCACCTCCAAGCACAAGTCCATCTTTCCTCACCCCCAAGTTCTTCAGACTCCTCACCACGCGATCATAACTCCCAAAAAACCGATGAGCCCGAACATCATTCCTCTCTCTCGCACTTGTCAGCCCATGGCCCAACGTAACCCCCCAAAACGGAACATCCTCCCTCCTCTCCCCAGCCAGCGCGATAGCATGCGCACCAGCATCCTCATCCCTCTGCAAAAGGACGCTGTAGACCGCCCCGGTATACCTCACCAACTGCCGATGGCACACATGAGCGGGAAACACCCACTCAAGCCCCCCATCCCGCCTCGCCACGGCGTCGTCATCAGTAGGTAGAGCAACAGGATGCCACGGAGTGACGAGCACGCCCTCGAGCCGGACCATCAACCGCCGGCGCACAGGCGTCACCAGCACGGCGGCGACCTCGTGTGGGCCCAGCGGCGTCGCCACGCGAGCCCCCTTCCGAAGGGCCGACATGCGTACGTGCTCCCCGCTCGCCAGCCGGACCCTCGTGCGCCCCGCGAAGCACGGCGCGGCCGAGGAGTTGTAGGAGCTCATGTCGATGGCGCGGGAGCTAAAGCGCAGGCCTCTCTGGCGTCGTCCCATCCCCATGTGGCCGAGGATGGACCCATGGCCACGGCCTGCTGGGGGGAAATTGCTCGGTTGCGGGGCGGGCAGGTCGTCGAAGGCGTTGCTGAGCGCGTCCCTGCACCTCCTGAACAGCGGGGAGTCGGCGCCGTACTGAAGGGGGCCCGAGTCCTTGAAGCTGTTGCAGAGCTGTCTGGCGTGCGCGCCGTGTAGGCTGGGAAGGTAGTGCTGGCCCCAGCGGTCGAAGTAGTCTTTTCGTGAAAGGGCTAGGGCGATCTGGCCCAGGGGCTCTGGGCCGCTGAGGTCTTGGACGAGGGAGTTGCATTTGGGTTCCTTGGGAAAGTGGGCTGCTGGGAGGGAGGCGATGAGGTCGTGCAGCTGGGTTTGTTTCTGTGCGAGACCTTGTTTTGTCTCTAGTGTCTTGTCGACACGATGCTCGCCGAGGGGATCGATGGGGAAGAGGTCGGCGAGGAAGGCGCAGATGCGTGAACGTGAGATATGGTATGCCATTTCAGCATCGGTCAAGGTCGTGAAGGATAGATCGTGCAGACTTCGGCTTGCATGTTTTGTGCACTGCGTTCCAGTCATCTTGCTGTATTGGAGGGCAGCATTGATGAACGGCGGACAAAATTCGTCATCGTTCTCAGAGCTACTCTTCCACTGTAGGTAGATATCACGAGACTGCCCGTACTGGATGTTTCCTAGTGATATCACCTGTTCGTAGTTCCCCCCTGCAACTTGAACAGCATCTTGTCGGTCAACTGATGCTCCGGTCTGTTGCTGTATAGTAACATGATCTGGGTAGGTCAAACGCAGAGTTGCACCAGTCGCGAAGGTCGACTGAAGATTGGCGACGGCGTGGACAAAGACTGTTCCAATCATGCCAGCGTCGGGGATAAACGAGTAGTTTCCGTTTCCAAACTCCGCGATAGACTTCAGTAGTCCAGACCTGAGTGTATATCCGAATCCAAACGTGTGTATTGACGGCACGATGTTGCCCATCGCCTTCAGTGCTGGGACGTAACCTTGCGGAGGACACATATGATTTGGCACTCCATCCGTCAGGACCATCACCGCAGGAACACGGCCGGTATTCTCTTCGTCCTGGAATAGCCTGATCCCATTTTTGAGTCCATGCCAGAGGTTCGTGCAGCCCTCCAAGTTCATCGTCTCAAGTCTGTTCTTTGCTGTTTCTTTGTTGGCATCCGTCATGGCGGTCAGTGGCTGAAGAATTTTGGATCCATTAGAAAAAGTCGCAATGGCCAGCCGGTCCTCTGCAGTCATAGTCGACAAAATGGTCTTGCAGGCGTGCTTTACAAGGTCGAGGACGGATAGTCCTGTGCTCTCGCCCTCCCCTGGGACTGGGGCATCAGCTCCCATGCTGCCTGAGACATCGATAACCAGTGCTATGTCGCAAGGAACATGCAAGAGCTTCTGGTTTGCGGGGTCCTTCGGTGGTTGGACTTTAATGATGACTCCATCTTTGTCGGGCAGAGCTTGAATGCTCACGGTAGCATCTGTTGAAGGGTTGCTCGTCTCCTGATTCTCGGAGTAGGGAGGAGGTTCATCATGGTCTGTGTGAATGGGTACGATAATTTGCTGAACCTGAGATCAAGTTAGTAGGTGAGAAGACGACTGTTTTTAGTACCATTACTTACCATGTTTCTTGTTGCTTCGTCAAATGGTCAATGGACAGTGTAGCGTTGGGTGGAACAATTACAAGCTTATCTGCCTCTACCTTTTTATAGGGAAATACGCACCCAATTAATAGCATTGAGGCTAAACGGCGGCCTCTCTCCCTGATTATACATTTCGAATTATCAGATGACGGGATGACCCTTTCCATTAGCCATTATTTAGCTACCTAGAGTGGCTAGCATCAGCAGCATCCTTCATCACAACTAGGTAGCCACAAACCTGGCCTACGTTTAGACCTGTCAAACTTGGCTGGTATCAAACCTCTTCCAGGATCTTCCCAGCCAGACCATGTCCCATCAGTGGAGCTTGAGCAGTCATGTAAGAGTCAAACTGGCAGGAATCAGCATGCTAACTCCACTGAACTTTTGCTGCGCAGGCGTTTCAAACACTGCCCCCGAGACTAAATTACACCAACATCATATATGGCAACTGGAAGAGGAACGGTCACAACGGTGACTAAGGAATACGACTTGCTGAGAACAGCCTAAAACCAAAGACAGGTTAGTGAGAGGAACCTGGGCTTGGGAAAGCTCTAGGACTGAAAGCAAAAAAAGTCACGAGGTCATTCTGTTAGTGATCGATATGTTGGTGATTGATAAAAGCACAACACCGGCCACCATTCTTGGCCGCCCGAGGGATTGGCATGTGTATGCTCTTAGCCCATCCCACGAGTTTGGGATATCCCCACTATATACAAAGGTTGCGTGCCTTGGCGTCTGCCTCGAATCCATCGCGCGCCGTTCTGCTGCCCGCTAGCACGTGTGTAGAAGGAGGGATTAGCGAGAAGGCTAATGGATGGCCATAGTCTCATGGTGCCACAGTCAAATCTGATATATAAATATATGTGTATGTTCAGGTGTGTGTATTTGTTGATGTGAGAAAATAATGAACAAGACGTCTGAGCCTATCCTCCAAGCATAGGGGAAGAAGCATTTGGGATCGATCTTCCTCGGCTTTTGTCGCCACCAGGTCAGCACTAAGGTCGGCAACAAAAAGGGGAAAAACTGGAAGACGTTCAGGGGCCACTTGAAGTCAGATCCATTTTCACCATGTGACTATAAAAATGATCTGAATATGTGTCACTTCCAAGAGAGTTGGGTTGCAGTCGAACGTGAAAGCCCAGGTGGTGTGGACCCTTGAGGCTCTTTATACAGTATGCCCCTGTCGGGTGGCGTGCTGCACAGTGGTGGCACAGCCTCTGGAACCCCAAAGTGTGTGAAAACCTTGGAACGCAGCAGCCTGGGGTAAATAGGGTTAGGGGTATTTGACGACAGGCTATATCAAGGATTTCAAGGTTCAGATCATCACCACAGTATTTATATAGCAAGCAGAAAGCGGTGATGAGTGGCTAGTCAGGATACAACAGCAGTCACCGGAACGAGATATACAACCCCAGCAAGATATGTACCATTAGATGTATACTTGAGTAAGTAGCTGTAGATCTCGGGCTAATAATGCACTAAGCTACCTGATCAAGTACTCTAAAACCATCACCTACCTCTGGGCATGAGTCTCAAACAATGTTTTTGGGCCAGCTTGAGAAATACTCTATACCCTAGGGTAGTTTTATATAGACCGACTTAATCCAAGGCACAGATAGTGATAAGTAGTCCTACGAGTGGATTTATTACAATTTATGTGTATTTCGGAGGCCAGCCCTTATATAATTAATCTAAACAAGACATGCATGATTCCCAGTATCCTCCTCCTGCTTTACTATAAGTGTGATTTGGAGGCGTTCTAATTTGATTATAGGTATTAGTACCTGATATACTAGATTAATGAATTGGTCGAGGAGCTTCTTACAATATCCTGTACCAACTTGAAAGCTGGTTCTTGATGCCCACCAGTTGCACTGGGCCCGCCTTCTCCAGCTAGGAAAAAAAGCCTAGACCTTGCACTCAGGACTGTCTCTTTAACGGAATTGAGAAGGTAAAGGTCATCTTCTTGCAGCCCTGGCATGTTTGGTGCCAGCACTGCTTGCAGGAGCACGTGCCAGTTTCTCCATCCACTGTCTGCCAACCGCGCCCACAAACGCAGCAGGTCCAGTAAGGGACCTTTCGAGATCGAGGCAAGGCAAAAGGGGGCATGTTGTAATGTGATCGCTGGCAGTTGTGTGTCTTGGTGTTGATCATTGATGCCTGTCTATTGTGAAGTGATGGCGGTTGTCGATGGTGTCGAGAAGACTTCAGAAGGTGTCATGTTTGGTGTATTGTGGGAAGAAAGGCTGGGACCAAAACTTGGGGGTATTGATGGTCGACTATTATTTGAGAAATCTCCAGGAATATGTTCACTCCCCGTCGTGACTATAGGGCTTAATGCAGTCAGATATAAACAGGAACTGGAGCATGGTGGGGGAGTGCGCTTAGAACTTTCGAAGTCTTTAAATACAGATTCCCCAGGTAGTTCGTTTCAACTTTTGTTATATCATTAGTGAATTTGGGTCAACCTGTGCTAGGATCCAAAACCCAGGAGAGATCAGCCCATTCAGGTTAAGGTTCACATACTGTAAGTGCTAGGACTCTGACTGGTTTTCATCTAGAGGCGGTAGTGTGACTAGGGGGGAGGGTACCTAGTAATGTGAAACCCTGGTTTCAATCATAACCCTGGCCATATTGTTGCTGAAGTCCGCAATCTGTCGAACACGTTGAACGACACCACAACACAGTTGACCCCACCCAACTGCCTGGACAACACTCGCTATCTTCCAACATGGAAGCTAATTGGTACTTCATCCTGGCGTTAATCGCAATCTACTTGATCGGTCCTGTGAGTTTATCTCTGCTGCACTCTGCATATGAATGAGGGAGACACCTGAACCCCTCCCCCCCACTGCACTGAATCATCAAGTCGATATCTGCTTGCCATATGTACACCACATAGCAAAGATAACGATGATCATCTCTCATACAAGCCTTCCAACAGAACTGACGTTCTCGCAGGCCCTCTTCAAAGACCGCTCGCCCATCCCCGAGACGTCGGGCAACGTCCACAAGGCCGCCAAAGCCGCCGAGTTCGACGCCCTGCTGAAGTCCACCACCAATGTCGTCGTAGACTTCTACGCCGACTGGTGCCCGCCCTGCCGGGCCATCGCCCCCGTCTTCTCCAAGCTGGCGGACAAGTACGCCATTCCGGGCCACCTCGCCTTTGCCAAGATCAACGTCGACCACGTGAACGACGTCGCGGGCCGGTACGGCGTCTCCGCCATGCCCACCTTCGTCTTCTTCGAGAACGGCAAGCCCGCGCCCGTGGAGGCCAGGCTGCCCAGCCCTGGCGCCTCCGTTGTGCTCGCAGACGGGGGCAGGGTCGATAGGATCCGGGGTGCTGATCCGACGTCGCTGACGGCGGTGACTCTGGCGCTGTATGAGAGGGCAAAGGCGACTGCTGGCATCAAGGGCGTTGCTGATGGCGGGAAGGGGGAGTGATTGGAGCCCGAGAAGTGAGACGGAGATGCCTGATCGGGGGCCCGTACGCGCCACCCCCACCCCGCGCTCCGTCAACGAGTGCTTACCGCTCATATGTACTACACAGCTGTGCCTTCAATGGCCTACCCACGCCGTCTTCGTTGGCCTTCGTTGGTGCTGTTTGATTTGGACCTGTTGGCAGCAACAAATAATCAAGGGACCAGTGTGCTTCTCATATATGTATATCGATACTCAACACTTCTGGACGCTGGAAATAGTCCATGCTCTTATTATTGCACCAGTGGTCCCTTCAAGATTACTGTCGCTCATCAGCTCAAATTTGCTGCCCTGTTCGGCCTGCATCGTGCTCTTCGTTATCCAGAGGTAATAGCCTCGACGCTATTCTGCATGTGCCTGCTCAAAGTCTGTATTGGGGTTTGCTGGCTATGATTAATGAGTCTCCAGAAACTCTAGTCGATTGGTGATGGTGGTGCGGGTGCGCAGGTCTCCAGCGTGGTGAGGGTGCCGCTCAACCTTGTAGTCTAGGTGTAAATGTACTTAATTGACGATTGGGAACTCCACACCATTGCATTCTCAACGTGCTCCGGGTCATTGCTGTCTTTAGATACAGGTATGTACTTGATGGTCGTGGATGGGCAGGAGCTGTTCCCAAACTCGAAGAAGTGCTGGACATCAGTGTTTCGCCAGTCTCAGCCTCGTCAGCGGAAAAAGCAGAGGCCTGATCTGCCGGAATCCGGGGTAACTTCGTCAGCTGAAACCCGCTCGGACCTATAGATGCGAATCATCGTGCTTCTTCGGGTCGGTGAGATTATGTAGCTAGGGTCGGACCTAATCGTCTATGAGACCGTATCCCGGCTCATCCAAAGTATTGGGAGTATGTGAGACTATAAGGGGTACACGATAAGGCTATGCATGGACAGAACTCCAGAACCCATTCCTCATTAGACACTCATTCAAGATATGGATACTCAAAGTATCCATTTCAACTCTACTCGCATTCCTCTGTCGCCACACACATATTCGTTGATACAGCATTTGAGGTCTTATACCACCTGGCATACATAACAACCTTGCATGCTCGCTGCTACAATATCCCAGTGATCATGCATGTGCAGCAGCTTTCGTCCAGTACGAGTAGAAATCCGGCCACTTATGGAACGTGCTCGGAATCTGGCACCGGGCATGCCTCATCTGATGACCCCGGAGACGGCATGGGGAGTGACATCGTTGAACTTGATCATGTATTGCCTTTGTCTCTCGGTGCTGCATATTCCTTTGTTCATGTTCGTGCCAGGCCACTGACAGGCTTCGTGCTTATTAAAGAACACGGTCTGAAAAGCTGGAAGTAGATTGATATTTGTATGACCGGGCTCATGGTTAAACGCTATCTCCAAGCCGGAAGATATTGCCGTTGACTTTGCTCTTGGCATGAATACTATAGCTCTTTTTGACTCGAGAAAGTAATTACTGGAAGAGATAGACAACTAGACCGTTGCTCAAAGGCATAAAACAGTTGGACTTCACATATTAGTAGATTGTATCCAGGTAGCGCTCACAACGTTCAGGTGACACGTCTCTATATCAGGACGAAGTGTTAGTTATTTATGAACTCTCGACAACACGTAAATTTCGGTTGAGACGAACTGATGGATTAGTGTGGAGTCTGCGCCGTCAGTTACTGTATCGGCACTATATGAGTTTGTTTGTTTATACTCCAGCTCCAGTCTCCATGACATGGGACCCAATCTTGATACAGAGCCCAAATCAGCTGGGCCAAGAACAGTATAACATGCATGAAGGGACATGCTAAAGGAGAAATAGATGGCATTCATTACCCTGTCGTCCAGGCTCCAGAATTGGTTCCACGGATGTTTACAGACTATGTGCAACCGTCGGAGAGGCCTCCCCCGACTAAGCTGGGTCCATGGTGGCTGCTTACATGTACAGGTAATACATAAGAAACCGCCATCCTTGGGTAGCAGACCACGACATGATGGCTGGCTGTGGTCCTCGGCAGTGATCTCATTATTCCTGCCACCGTACGTTGGTGGGCCGACTCCTCGGAAGTTGGAAGTACCCAGGTAGAGGGGCCTTTAGGCTCGACGTGAAGAGACAGCAAAGCGGCGAGTATAATTCAAAGAAAGACGCAGATAGGTATTGTTGGGAGGGTGAGTATGTAGTTTCGGCAGAAGCCTTGGAAAGAAAAGCAGAATTAACGTTGTTCTGTTTCAACTTGAAATGTTTTCTGAAAGGTCTGGATTAAACGGTTAAGACCCAACTTCACGTGGCGTATCGACAGAGACCCATTGTACCTTGATGGCTTTGGATACTAAATTAGTAATGTAATGACGTGGTGACAGCTTGGTTCCTCAACAGTTGCCCAACAGTTGATGCTTCGTTAGCCCTGGCTTGCATGTGCACAATCGTGATGGCCTTGTTCGTTGCTTGGCTCCTTTGCCTTCACGGCCACCAGCACGAGTATAGGTCGAGCGTGACTCTTCTGCAAGTGGCCAAGGTCGCTAGCGGACAGTTCATGGCTCCCTGTGCCGCCATGGCTTTGAAGTTTCAGGACTTGTTCGGGAAGACGAGAAAGACAACCATGACTGGATTGCCTTTTGGACTAGTACCAGATTGACGGCCTCAGCAGCGATGCGAAACAGGTGATCAGAGTCAGAATAAGCGGAGGAGTCGTCTGTCGTTCCGTTGTGACGTATGGGTTGCTGTTGCTCTAGAAGTGGGCAGGCGACGGACAACCTCTCGATGAAGCGTTCGAGGCATGTGGATCACAAGCTGCGCACCACTTACGGACGTTCTATGGTAGATAATCATAGCATCTCGTATCATAGTGCCAGGCAGCATCAGAGCAGGTCTGTCCCAGTATGACTCCTCTGAAGTTTGGCCAGGGTTGGGGTTTATATAGGCAATCACTGTTGATTTTTGATTTCTCTCGGTTATTCAGTAGGCGGGAAGGTCCGGGTGTTGTCCGACAAATCACAAGCGTCCCAAAAGGAAGGACGGAAGATCCTGTAGATCAGGGAGATGGGCAGATGGGCTGCGTTTTCTACCCGTGCAGGCCTTCCAGGCAGCCAAGGCCGATGCAGTCCGTGCTTTTGCAAGGCTCGCCAATGGGAAAGCGGCCCGCCCTGTCCAAGGGGCCATCGGTGGTCGCTAATGGTCGCTAATGCAGGGTGCCCCTCTTTAGCCCTCTTTGGCCTTGTGTGGGGTCGCGACTGCCAGAGGGTAAAAAAAAGTGGTCTGATTCTGCAATCAGAATGGCATGCTTTTTGATGGTTTTCCCGTGACATGTCGGTCTGTTGAAGGGGGCAGCAGAGATTGGGGATTCTGGACAGTGTCAGCTACCGACACTGCCAGCCAGCCGCATTCGCAGCACTCTCCCCCCTCTGCTCGATCCCAAAAGTCTCCTCAACACACCCAAGACACACCCAACACACCACTCACCTGGGCCACACTGAGGCCAATCATTTCCAAAACACCCACAGTGTGTGTTATGCCTGTGCCTACAATCGGTTCTTTGTCACCATAGCACATGTCACTGCCCTCACGTCCCCACGCGGTTCCAGATCCGTTCGATACGTGCGATATCCTCGATATCCTCGATACATCGATACATCGATATTCGTACTCGTTCTCCTCCTAACTTGTGCTGCTGGTCACTGCCTCTTATTACTCAATCGTTGGTATACCCGTGCGACTTCCGGACAAACAAACAAACAGGAGCGCACTCACTACATTGCCACCCGTACTTGGCTGCTAAAGGTCCCTTGTTACCGTACTGTACGTAGATACTGTCTGACAGTATCTGCGGGGGGTGGGAGAGAGAGAGAGAGAGAGAGAGAGAGAGGCGACAAGTTTGGTCGAGGGAAAACTTCGCGCGTTGAGCTTTCGCTTCAGTCATGCGATAGCTGCTTTCTCTGCATGGGCAATTGACTCTTCTTTTTTTCACGGATACTGCAAGTCACCCAACGTATCTGCCGCCGCAGGAAAAAGATACACACACATACACATACATACACACACCACACACACACACACACACACACACACACACACACTAGGGGGGCCGCCTATGCGCCCAACGGAGTCTACCACCCCCTCCCCCCGGTATTCCTTATTCCCACCACCCACGACGAAATCATCCGATACACCACATACTGCGCATATCCAGCTCCCTTTCCTACGCTGATCTCTCCTGTCTCTATCTGCAATGCTCAGCAGATAACCGACCATGGACCCCAATCTCCTCAGACACATCGAGTACTTCCTCGAACCTAATAGCCAAGTAAGGTCACCCACCGTTTACGAACTAGCCTACCGTTGCAACCGGGGCACACAGATGCCGGTTGGACCAAGCGTTCCTGGTGCTGACCCGGCGCAGACCGATGACCCTGACGGCCAGCAGCAACGGCGAATATTCAACCAGCCAGCAGCAACGACGCCCTTGAACCCCAATTTCTGGGACATCGCTGGCCTGACAGCCGAATCACCTCTTGGCTCGCCGTCGAATGCCACGACGGGCTTCTCGTTTGAATCATTTGGACAGCCTCCCGTCCCCGCCACACCAAACAAACCACACCAACACCAGCAACACCAACACCAGCAGCAGCAACAACAACAGCAACAGAGACCACAGATGTTCGGCCAGACCTCGCGAGTAATACTTCCTCCACGGCCACCAAAGTCTAAAGGTGGCCACGAACGTAAGCGAACAAAACTGAGTGCAGAGTCGACGCCCTTTGATGATGTCAACTATTGGATCCAGTTCGACAACGAGGAGGGCACCGGGGAGGCAGGCGGCTCCGAGCTCAACCATCAGAAGGGCAAGGAGGCGCAGCAGCAGTCACAGCATGAACGGTAAGCCCCTTCCCCTGAGCGGTCGGTGTTGGATGAAGAGCATCGACATGAATTTATCGCGCCCGACGTGAAAGCTGCTCTGCATCCTCCCCGACCCCACCGACAAAGCAACGATGGTGGCGTGACTGACTCATGTATTGATTAAAGGCCAAAGATGACACGGTCCCATACAGAACCAGCAAATACACCGACCAACCGAGATCTACAGCGAAGTTCAGACTCAGGGCAGGCAGGGCCCAGCAATCCCAGAACGCGGTCACATCGACAGCAGGACATGATCGACGACGCCGCACTGGATTACGCATTATCCGAAGAGGGTGACATGAAGGCCGAGGACTTCTCGACCATGAATCTAGCTGAACAACTGTCCCAGATCGATACGATCCCACCGTCAGAAGTGCCGCCACGAGAAGGTCTGTACTCGACGCCACTAAGCTGGGAAAAGCCACAGCCGGGTCTGCGGCTTGACTCCCTCATGAGCACCCAGGACCCGCATCAGCTGAACGAGGAGGATCAACGGCGGCTGATCGCCATCGCCATGAATACGGGCCCGGTAATGGGCGGGCTAGGGTCTGGGCAATTCGGTGGGCTAGGAGGGAACAACAACCGGGGCTACGTATCAGGCAGTGGTCTACATGCGACTCTAGCTTCTGGACTGAGTCTGGGTGGCTTGGGCGGGATGGGGGGTATGGGAGGAATGAACGGAATGAACGGGATGGGTGGGATGGGCGCGTTTGGTGGCGGGTTGGGCAGTTTAGGGATGGGTCAAATGACGGACGATGCGCCGCTCCTGAGACCGGAGACTCCCGCTGTCGCAAAACCGCCACAGTTGTCACGGCCACGCGTCTCACGGACGAACACGGACAGATCGGCGACCGAGGATAAGGGCAAGGGCAAGGAAGCGGAGACGGAGGACGGAGACCAGAAAGGCAAGGCAAAACCCGGAGACCGGACGGCTCATAACGACATCGAGCGGAAATATCGGACGAATCTGAAGGATAGGATCGCCGAACTGCGGGATGCGGTGCCTGCGCTGAGGACGATAGAGGAGGGTGTGCCTGACGAGGGTGAATCGAGCACGCCGGCATCCCGGCCCAAAGTCAGCAAGGTAAGTGGCAACATCCCTGTGCCATTTCTCCCCTAGGGGGGGAGAGGTGGGATTCTTTGATTCGGCCCACGCAGACAGACAAGCTTACTTTATTCCTTGGATAGGGTACCGTACTCACGAAAGCAACCGAGTATATCAACTACCTGGAAAAGAAGAACAAGGCCATCATGGCGCAGCATCAGCAACTTTCCAGGCGACTCGCGGCGTTCGAGCAGCTCCTCAGCCAGACTGCAAGACCGTCCTTCCAGATGCCCAACTACAGCCGTACGCTGTTCGACCCGAGAGCATTCTGTTAATGCAGGCACCGTCTGCTTGGCTAATCGGCGTTTTGTTTTTTTCTTGTTTCTCTTCCTCTTTGGCAGATGCCTCAGCCTACATTGCTACCGGCGTTGCTGCGGCTAGCATCCATCCATCATGACGCGAATTTGTTTAACCCGGGCGTCACGAGAAAAAGAAAACTATAGACTCCCCTCTAAGCAGAGACCTTTTTTCCAATCCACGTATCTCAACTACGTGTGTGTTCTGTACATAACACACATCCATTTGAACGGATATATACTTCCAACACTGTGTGTCTTGGGCTCGTGAGATGCAGCAATGATTAATAGACGGCCACGAAATTCGCGGTATGAGGAGGGAGACGATAATGAAGGATAGAGGAGGGGACACGGGACGGGGGGAGAGGCCTCACCGGAAGAATGGATCACGGGCGGGAAAAACCATGAGGGATTAGTGGCTTCACGTGTATAGAGCTGCAATGTTCAAATGACAAGACACTCGTCACTGTTTCGTGGCAGAAACGGTTCGCAATGCAATGCAATGCAATGATTTACGTCCCAAAAACAAAAGTCGTCCCGGCTCACGTGCTCTCTTAATTGAGGGGAGTTCGGCTTCTTTTGTTTTTTTTTGTACATCAGAGGTCGTGGGTGCATATACAAGGGCGCAAAAACTCGTATCATCTTTCTTCCAGCATGGCGCCACGAGGGTTCAAACTACCAAGGGTTTCGTTCTCAGACCCTCCCTCAGTCCCTCAGTCCCTCAGGGCCTCAATGTCAACAACCTCCTTGACCGCCTCGGTGGTCAGGACCAGCGGGCCCTCGTCGTCCACACACACGCTGTCCTCGATCCTGACGCCCATGCCCCTGAAGTGCACCGGCCACCTGTCGTCGTCAGGCACGTACACGCCGGGCTCGACCGTGACGCAGTGTCCCCTCTGCAGCGCGACGCCGCGGCCGTAGCCCGGGCAGTCGTGCACGTCCAGCCCGACGTAGTGGCCGACGTGGTGCGGGAACAGGGCCTCGAGCCCGGCGCCGCCGCTCAGGTCGAAGCCGAGCCTCGACAGCTCGTTCCGCAGGGCATGCTCGGTGGCGCGGTGGACCCCGTCCAGCGTCATGCCGCCGTCGGCGCGGCACAGCGACACCCCGAGCCGCTGCACCTGCAGCACCGCCTCGTACAGGTCCCTCTGGGCGGGCGTGAACCGCCCGCTCACGGGCCACGTCCGCGTGATGTCGGTGATGTAGGTGCCGTACTCGCCGCCGGCGTCGACGAGCACCATCTCGCCGTCGCGCAGCGCCGCCGTGTTGTGCACGTAGTGGATCATGTTGGCCCTCGGCCCGCCCGCCACCACGGGCACGTAGGCCGGGCCGTCGCACCCGTGGCCCTTGAAGGCGTGCTCGAGGAACGCCTGCAGGTCCTTCTCGCCCGTCCAGCGCCGCCGCATGGCGTCCGTCAGCGCGCGGCCCGACACGCGGCCCGCGTGCCGCATGTTGGCCACCTCGGCGGGCGACTTGACGGCGCGGAGCCGGCTGACGGTGGGCTGGAGCCGGTCGACGGCCACCTTGCCGCCCGTCGCAGAGAGGATCAGCTCGCCCCACTTGGTGCTGGCGGTGCGGCCCCCGCTGCCGCCTTGCCCGATGTCCACGTCCGTGTAGATGCGGCTGGCGCCCTTGAGCACGGGGGCGAGCGCCTCCCCGGCCTTCTTGATGTCGCCGGCGCGGTCGGCGTTGAAGACGTCCAGGGCGGCCTGGACGCCGCTCCAGGGCCCGCTCCACTGCTCGGCGGCGGGGTCCTTGGGGCGGACGAAGAGGTGGAAGACGAAGTCGTCGGGGCTGTCGCCCGTCTTCTGGATGACGGCGAGGGACTCGGGCTCGCTGAAGCCCGTCAGGTAGAGGAAGTTGGAGTCCTGGCGGAAGGGGAAGAAGACGGCGCCCGAGCGCCACTTTGTCTCGGCCGACTCGAGGATGGCAACGGCGTCGCGGGGGAGGGACTGGGCCAGGGCGGCGCGGCGGTCGTGGTACTCCTGGGCGGTTATGCCGGGGGTAACTAGAGGGGAAGAAGGGGTGGAAGGGTTACTACTATTCTGGTTCTGCTGCTGTGGCTGTTGACGTTTGGGGATTGAGCCGGAGGAAGGTTTCGAGGGGACTCATGAGGACTCATGAAAGATATACATACTTTCGCCTGGTTTTAAGATATGAGGATGTGTCTCGTACACCGGCTGGCCGAACTGCAACTGCGACGCTGGCACGGTGGCATATTGCCTACTTGTCGCCGGCAGCAGCCTTCTCGTCGTCGTCGTTGCTGCGCGGGGTGCAAAGTCGCGTGTCGATGAGGCTGAGAGTCCGGACGCTGCGATGGGCGGCAGCAGCGCACTGGATGCGCCCCTGGTGCAGGCGCGCAGAAGGCTGCACGGCGTGGCCAGGGAATTGGCACTCGACGGTCGTATCCTCATTGTCGTCGACAGGTTGTTCTGTGGCCTCGATCGTCAGGCATCTCGACAGCTGGAGAAGGAGAGCAGGAACAGGAAACACAAGTAATTTGAGTGGTCAATTTAAGCCGGAAAGTCGCCGATGACGACGATCGCTCAGTAAATTCCATACGCCGCCTTTCCCAAACAGGCAAGAAGCTGAACCCTGCCTCCCGAGCGTGTTCGACAGGGATTAAACAACACAACCCTCGCATGCCTCGATGCTGCTCGTCTCCACCTTGGATTTCCTGACCTGTGCTTCTTCCTTCGTCCAAAGATGGCTTGCATATCAATGCAATGATGTTCTGCATATTTCGAAACACAGGACCATCCTGTGGCTGACGCAGCTACTTGGTAAGACGCTGTGCTACTTGTTTTTTCAACTAATGGCTATTGGAAACGGTATACAATCCTGCGTGGTCACTGGTACCCAGGCAGTCAACCTCCTCAAGTTCATCTCAACAGACCACCTCGACTACCACATCATCGTATAACTGCAAATATTTGTGTACCGACGTCACACAGGCTGGATTGAGATAAATTTATCTGTCAGTCAAGCATGAAAACATTCACTATGTAATCGTACTTCAGCATCTCTACAGCTATAATCATCAGTATCAGTAAGAGTCAGACACAAACAAGTCAGCAATGATCTTGCTGGCCGGCCATCATTATCCTTCGAGGTCAGTCAGGTTAGCAGATCACAAATATCAATTTCCCAGCTCCAACATGAATTGCTCAAAGTCTCGATCACCCTCAGTCACACCGGATGCCAGTCTCGGAGCCAACCTGTCTCTCCTCCAAGGCGGCACACTGCTGCCTGTGCCCTTCCTGTCAGGGCAGTCCCGCGCCAGATGACCAGAATTGCGACAGACATGACAGGTAACATTGGCCGCGAACCTCTTTGGCTCCAGGCAGGCGTACTGCCGGTGGCCATGCTGTCCGCAGTTCTGACACACCCGGTGCTCGTCGTCTCGGAAGGTTCCATTCATCTGGGCCAGCCGACGGAGCTGGTCGCGCTTTCGCTCGTTCTGGTCCTCGGGCATGCAAATGACACTCTCGATCACCCTGTTGATTAGCCCCTTCGCCCTGTCCACCTTTTGCTGGCTGTCCGCCACGATGAGGCAATGCAGCGGTTCCTGCATGTCGTCAGTATAACCAGCCCGTTGGGAAGAGCGGCTGCTGCCCTCCTTGACGGAGCCTTGGCCCCTGATGACGATGTTGGCCCCGGACTCGGCGTTCATCTCCCGCAGGCTCTGGCCCCGTGGACCGAGTATCTGACCGATGAAGTTCAGGGTGGGGAAGTCCCTGACGGGAATGAAGACCTTGTCCCTGACCAGGCCGTTGCGCCGGTGGGAAAAGCCTGGGGGCACTTTGTAGCCATCAAAGATCTGCAGCGCGGCGTCGACGAGTCTCTGGCGTTCCTCTTCCAGACGCTGGCGGTACCGTCGCTCGCGGGTGTTGGTGCGGCGGCCAGAGGCATCGTATTCCGGTGGCGGCGAGGCGGATCTGGCTCGGGGGTTAGTTCTGGCCAAGTTAGCTTCTCGAAGGCTCTGGCTGATTTCCTCTATACGGAAGTGCAGGGCGTAGGCCTCAAGCTGTTCGGTAGTCATCGACGCTGTGATAGCAGTGCCTAGGCCGGCAGGGTTTGAGGACTGGCTTTCAGGACCCCAGCGTGATGCTCGCTGGCGGCCTCGACCTGGATGGGCTCCAACTTGAGCATCAGGAGACATTTACAAGCCAAATAGGTTAGGATAACTGTTAGTACCACTAAGGTGTGGAAGTATGGTTTGAAGCTGAAATAGTAAAGAAGGCTGGACCAATTCTCGGGTTGTTCAAAACCCATAGCTTACTTGGAACTGACCGCGAATTTGATTTGCACACACAATAATTGGGGATGGGGAAATGGTGAATTTAATATATGAGTAGATGTCTGTCCGCACAGACACTTGGTTGCGTATTGCTGATCCAAGCCGCAGAAGCTATATCAAAGCTTACGGGCATATTATGTACACTAGCTCAAGGCTATTGTGCGTAGCTCTGCTGGTGGGTTGATTAGTTGATCTTCATGCCCTTTGGAGTCCAAAGTTTTAGCCAGATATGAGAAGGCCTAGCCTCCCGATAGGATGTATGACTCGGCCATCTGGAATGATGACGATGTTGCTCTTGGTTTCTACCAGTACTATCTTGAAGAAGGTCCAATCTCTGGATTTTCTGCAGAGGTGAATGCAAGCTCGGTCGTAAAAGCTATATACCGTCTGGCCGGTAGTTTATTCACATGGACCCGTGAATCGTGAAGCCCGTCCGCTCAAGTGCTCAGATCGATCATATTGATCATCAGCGATCGCGGAAAGTACAGGAAGCCGAAGGCAGAACTGTATTGTTCCATAATCGACCCAACAGTGCCAGTATTACTTGAAGAGCTGGATTATTCACCGTATCTGATCTCTCGAATCGGCTCGCTACGTTTACAGACTCGGTTCAGTTCGAGACGCCTTCATATACTTATTCTGGTTTCTCAAACGCGTCAAGTTGCTTGCTTATAAATTCCGGCCGAGAATACTACTCGTCTCCCGGAACGAAAGGAGGATCTGGAGAAGTAATCATTTACTATCTATAACTTGGTAAGTATTCCACAGGACTTATACTTGATTCCAAGTCTGCGTTCCTTCTTGTGGTGAATACCCTAGCCGTTGCACATCCTGTATAATCTGCCCACGGCCCGGTTTCGTACAGAATAACTTTATACCCACTCAAGCAGAAGTAGAATACAAAGAGTATATAGGAAAAGCTTAGACCTATATAAAAGTTTCTCTCCTATATACTGCAGTTAATCTATCCCATTCTTTCACCCGTGTATTTCTTATACTTCTGAATTATATATACGTGGGCAATCAATAATATATATTCTCCTAAGAGATAAGCCTATGGGAAGTCCATAGCCTCTATACGTGATTATCTTCCTGAACGTCCCGGTGTTTTAGTACTTGATACATTACGGTAAATATGAGCCTAGCGAGCCAACCAATACGCCATTTGTTGGTGCTTGCAATTGTCTCCAACTGCATATTCCTTCGTCTGTGCCGCATCACTACCTAATCTTTAGCTGTGCCACATCATATGCCATGGATGTAGTAAGCCAAACACCCCATATGTAGGCCACTTATTTCAAACGAAGTACCCTACTCAGATATAACGGAATGTTCTTCTCTATAAGATATTCTGGGGACCTTCAATACACACACCCATACCCCGCCTACGCACTCTTCCAGCATGGCTTCTAAGATCTTGTTGAACACTGGGTTCGCCCTTGTCACAGGTGTAAGCATTCCACTCATCAAACAAATACCTGTGTTCCTCCTGTACTGACCCTTCTACCTTTTTGCAATTCACAGGCTGCAGCCGGCATCGGCAAAGAAACGGCAATCGCATTTGCAGAAGCTGGTGTTAATGGCGTTGCCTTCGCGGATCTGAACGAGCAAGGCGCACAAGAGGCCGCAGATGAGAGCCGGAAGTGGGCTAAGAATCCTGCATACCAGACCCTTGTTTTTAAGGTGGATGTGGCCGACGAGAACGGTGTCCAAGAGATGGTTAGTCGTGTGGTCAAGGAGTTTGGTCGCATTGACTATGCTGTCAACAGTGCCGGAGTGAGTAATTTCATCTATTACCAAGATATATCGAGACGTGTGGCCTGATACATCGAGCGAACGCTGACATATCACAGCTAGGAAACATTTCTGGTGCCGTCGTGCCGCATCTGAAGCTCGATGTCTTCACCAAGACGGTTGATATCAATATCAAGGGGGCAGTTTTCTTTGTTCGCGCAGTGACGGCGGCTATGGCCACTCAGGACGAGCTTATGCACGTCAGTGATCGTCACGGAAGCACAAGAAGCCTCGGCAGAGGCTCTATCGTTCTCCTTGGCTCTGTTCAGTCATATATTGTCGCCCCAGGCATGTTGAATTACGCAACCTCGAAGCATGCAATCATTGGCATCACGAAGTCCGCTGGTGAGTAAGCATAGCTATCTTTTGTGATTTCTGATACTGATAACAAGTGTCCCGAAACAACAGCAATGGATTGCATCAAGCCTAAAATCCGTGTCAATGCTGTCTGCCCGTCGTGGGTCGATACACCCATGAACCAGGCCAGCCTACAGCGTGTGCCGCATCTGGAACAGGCGATCAAAGCGATCTCACCGCTGAAGCGCGTCGCTACTGTCGACGAGGTTGCGGATTACATCGTGTTCTTGTGCAGCCCGAGTGCAAGCTATATCAACGGGACAGGTCTGGCTATCGATTCCGGAATTACACTGGGTGTTCATGTGCATGGGCCCAACTAGTGCTGGATTTCATGATATTCCTCATGGTTCGTGACTCTAGACTGAGAGATAGCATCGGATCGCAAATACATAGAGCTCCCCGGTGTCATATATGACCTTTTTGAATACAATGCATGTCTTTCGTGCTGCTGGTCTTCGGGCTCTCCGTCCTTTCTGCCGTTCTTTTCTATTGACACGAGTGAGATCCCAACGACGATCTTTGGTTTCTTTTCGAGGCAGTGGTCAGGACTAGGGGTGTAAATTCTTAGATAGGGTCTCTTTCCGAATTTCGTAAGGAGTGCATCCAAAGGGTATCTGGAATTTCCACCAAATTGCAGACTCAATTCTCAGGTGATATTGGCGAATTTACTTGAATACCTACTAAGTACTCGGTTTCTGGTTAGTACCTAAGTATGTTTCCCAATTGTTCCAACATGGCTTATGTAATCGACTGCGCGTCTTTCTGGGTGTCTGCCTCCGCATATAATATCGTCACACTTCCAAGGCCTAGGGACCCGGGGAGACATCTGTTTTCAACATGACAAAGTCTGCTCTAGTTTCAACGACGTGAATGTGTGGAGTATTAGGACTTGGGATCTAACGAGAACAACTTAGATTGAGTGAGTCTGTTAGACATCAACCACCAGCCTTTGCTAACTTTGGGCTACTGCATCATGGCTTCGTTACCACCGGACGCAGTATTCCAACATGAGCCGCTGCCGGACAAAAGTTGGATCAGGCTCGTCAATGTCCACCCAGATCTCGAGAGTGGTGACATAGCTTGTACACTGCAACCCTTTGACGGCAGGTCATGCCCCGAGTACGTTGCGCTTTCCTACCTGTGGGGTGATCCAACTCCCAAGCACACCATCCGCGTCAACGGTCTGCCCCAGAAGATCCACGAGAATCTCTGGAGTTTCTTCCACCGGGCATGGCAGGATGAGATGACCGATTACTTCTGGATAGACTCGATATGTCTGGACCAGAGCAACCACAGCGAGCGCAACGAACAGGTGCAGCGGATGGGGGATATCTACTCACAGGCGCACCATGTTCTCTCATGGATGGGGGAAGACTCACGTGGTGCTGCAGCATTACGAACCATGGCAGAGATCGGTCAACTGAGCCTTTGGCTTGATGAGCCTTTGGATATGGACGACCCTGACCAAGCCACAATCCGGGTCATTCGTGCCTTGTCTTACCTCTTCAAGGAAACGTATTGGGAGCGCGTGTGGATATTCCAGGAAGTTATCTGCGCGAAACAGTGCTCCGTGGTCTGTGGTCCTGTCGAGATGCGGTTCGAAGATCTTGTGCGGCACATGCACGCAGCGAGTGATCATTTGTATGGGCATAGAAGACCGGCGAAGGTCTTACGACACTGGGTCTTCAAACTGGCCAAGCTCAGGGATGATTTGAAATGCAACCAGCGCCTGGCATTCTTGAACCTGGTCACGATGCTGTCGAACTGTACAAGCACACGAGAAGTGGATCGAATCTATGGACTTCTTGGGCTAGCCAGTCGCTTCGATCCTGGGTTCGACTCGCAGGCCCTCGAGGTGAACTACGACAAGTCAGTGGATGATGTATTTTGGGACATTGCATGCCTATCTGCAGAGACTCTGCACCGCGACGAGTACCTCAATTTCCTCGGCTCCATGCCGATCTGGAAAGATCGAGGTGGAAAGGTCATCGAGACGGCATCCAACGTTGGTGCGCAGCTGGAGAAATACTCGTCTGCCGCCACAACTCCCGAGAAGTGGCGGAGCCGGGCCCGAGTCGCCCATAAGATTTATACGGCCGTTGCCTCGGCCTATCGAAATACCTATGGTCAGGGTCTTGGGCGGGTTGGCCACAACTTTGTCCAGACATGCGACGCGTGGAGGGTGGCGGTCCAGTGCGCATTGAGTGATGTCTACCGGACTTGCGAGCGGCCGGATTCCTTGCCACGTCCCAGCACGAGGTTTCTGTTCACCGAAATCGAGATCAATGACAAGATGGGCCTTGACACCGAACCACCATGGCCACGAGCCGGCCACTTTTCGCAGCCTGGGGGTCTCGTGCTGGGACTATCTCTGCTTCTACACACCATAGACCGCGCTTATGTTATCAAGAAGATCTCGTATGCCTCGCAAGGGTCTCCAGAGTGGTTCTGTGCTGTGCACATGCTCCAGCATGTGGTGGCGAAGAAGGCCGAGGTCGTGCTTTTCACGTTCTGTGATCTCTACTCGGCTGTCGACTTGGGGATGACCTGTGCGGCCCATTCAGAGACCTGTGTTTTTTCCACATTGTCTCTCGAAATCGCAGGCGAGGATGGGCTTGTTCTGGAACTCCGAGACCTGAAGGTAACCCATGAGAGTGATGATGGCATGACAACAAGATAGCAGGTTCTATCCGGAATGGTTGTGGTCATACAATCGCCATCTAGCAAAGAGCAGGGACTTGAAATTAGAATACAGCATTGTCTTGCCCTTTTCTATTAGGTGGGTGGTCCATGTGTACGAATCCGTATATACTTGCTTCAGATAGTTACTCAGAGGATCCAGTATCGGCTCTCGGGCAACAGTTTCCCAGCAACGGAATGCTGTTTATGTACAGTACAAATCCAAATACCTGACATGGGCTGTTCTCGATCGACATCTCCAATATCCTCGAATGCCAGCAGTATTTCTGTTGTAAATGCAGTGGAGATTGATGGCAGTCAGAAGGATAGAATTGGGAATTACTTTGGAGAAATTTATTTACTTACTGAGCAGGAAGTAAAGTAAGGACTTTAGTACCCAGTGCTGTCCATGAATAACATGGATAACGGATTGTTAAATTGCCTAAAGGGGAAAGCAGCTGTACGTTGCCGCTCCTACAGGATTAGTGGGGCAACATGGGGGGCACCAGACACCTCTTGGGGGGGGGGGGGGCTTCCCTGTAACAGCCCGTGCGCGTATTTGTTATGGCCCATTTCGATCTCAAGCTCAAACCACCGCGATTTTCATCGGTGCGTGAGACATCAACGGGACGCTTTTGGAACCACACAACACCTGCACCATCATCTCCCTCCTTTGCAACCGTGCAGCAGTCGTCGGTGTTCCCCCCAAAAGACTTTGCACACTTTTGTCAGCCCAATTGACCGGCTCCTCTCCTTTCTTGTCCGCATCACTCTGAGGTGACGGCCAGACGCGTGCCGTGGCGTTGACCAAGTCGAGGCCATCCGAGTCCTGGGACACTCACTCACTCGCCTCACTCAACCCAGGTGCATCGCCATCCTCGTCTGCCCACCGTACACCGTACACCTTGTACACCGTACATCCCATCTGGGCAGCATCCATCCACGGTCAACAGCGCCAGCGATAACCAAGACTCGAAGAAAAACACTAGCATGTTGACATAGAGATCAATATTTACATGGCAACTGTATCCCTATCGCCATCCCCCATCTCCTCATATCCCTCCATAATGTCCACCTCGACCCGGCGAATCCCTCTCTCCTCCAACCAGAATGCCGCCAACTCCCCAGCCCGGAACTCAAACTCCGCCCTGGCCACGGCCTTCAGCAAGCAGAGGCACACCAAGAGGGCGTTTGCCAGTCTGCAGAGGGAAGAGCCCTACGGCCAGCCGCCCCCGGCAAAGAAGCAGCTGCTGAATGACGGCACTGAGAAGGTTACGAGGTCCCCCGTGAGGCAGGTCAAAGTTGTCCGACGAGATCCTACCCGGCCCCACAGAGATGATAAGACATCCCTGGAGAAGGCTCCCAAACCCTCTCAACTGGAGGAGGAGAGGGCCCGTGTCCAACAATGGCAGCAGGTCACGCGCCGCAACTTCCCCGGCTTTGTCTTTTATTTTGAAAGCGTTTCCAGCGAACAGAGTGCCAAAATCGTGAAGCAGTTGGTGCACTTGGGTGCTGTGAGTTACACCTGATGCCCGCCCTCTGTTGTTGGTGTTGTTGTTGTTGCTGCGATCCACTGACACTCTTATCAATAGCGAGAGGAGAAGTTCTTCTCAAAGGACATCACCCATGTTATTACGACACGCCCAATCCCTACTGGGAAGCCCGCATCTGCCCGTCATGACGTCGCCGATCATGCCTCCGAAACAATCCACGATCAACGCGGGCAACATGAGATGCCCAAGACTATTGATCCGTCCTTGTTGAGCCGCGACACGAACGTGAAAGATGTCCGGAGGCGACTCTTTGAGAGTGCTCCTCGGAAACTGCCGGTCCCTGTTGCCACCGAGGAAAACATACTGCAGCAGCCTACAGTCGGGCGGAAAACCGATATTCTGGTTCGAGCGCAGGAGATGAACAAAAAGATATGGACATATCATAAGCTGGTGCGCGTCCTGCAAGTGTTGAACGATCCGGATCCATTTCGGACTGCGAACGCTCCCAAGACAACCGAGCAGGCCAACCTGGCCCAGCTCCTCAACAAGGAGCGAACCACCGGCCCATCGGACAGAGACCCGACTGTGGCGACGAAGGAGCTGATTATTTTCAGAGGCCCCTACATTCATGTATATGACATTGAGGAGAAGCAGAAGGCAATCATGGTCAGGGAGTACGCCAAGGTTGCGGACAAAAAGGATGGAGATTGGCCGCAGTTTCGAACAACCTCCAGCGGACGCTGTCCCTTTGTTGAGGAGGAGGATCCTAATGAGCGAAGGCGCCAGGCAGAGAAGAAAGTCCGGGAAAGGGCCTTGGAAAAGCAGCGCCAGGAGGCGGCAGTGGCGGATTCTGCTCCTAAGCTGAAGGCTCCCCCAGCCCCAAGCGCTGCCGGTGCGGGTGCGAAACGAAGTCTCACTGAGATGGAACATGGCCACAACTCCCGGGCGAACCCTGCACGCGTGCCCGATGTATTCGACCTCGCCAAAGCCGCCAATCCTCCGAACCTCGACTTCGCCAAACCTCAGAATGCCTTCACCAGCCGTGCGCGATCGGCCCGCCTCCTCGCCGGTGAGCCTGTTGCGTCTGGTATGCAGCCATCGAACGTCACATCTGCTATCCGATCCCAGATGATCTCTTCTGCCACAGGCATTCTTGGGGCCAAGGCGGGTACGAGCAAGGAATTGCATGGTCTGCAGCGTCAAGTTTTGCAGAAGAGCAATGCGAACTCGGTGAACCCTACGTCCCAGGAGATGAGCTCACGTCGTCTTGCTGATATGAGCCTTGACAACGGCACCTTCCAGCGCTCGGCCAGTCTCGGGGTCAGTTCTCGGAAGTTGGCGCAGATTGAGGAGAGGTCCAATGAGCACAAGAGGACCAAGAGCGTCCCAGTTGCTGCCCCCGTCAAGCCCAAGAAGCGGGACCTGAAGCCCGGGTACTGTGAGAACTGTCAGGACAAGTACCCAGATTTCGACGAGGTGTGTATTCTTTTTTTCTGTCTCCTTGTTGACAAACACTGACCGAGATATTAGCATATTCTTTCGAGAAAGCACCGCAAATTCGCCGAGAACGATGAAAACTGGAGTGACCTGGACAAGTTACTGAGTCAGCTTGAGCGTCATCCTAAGTATTCCGACGAGCTCGGTGAAGACCTTGGCAGATGGTAAAAGGCTGGAAATATGCCGATACGCCATCCAGCCAGCCAGTCACAACCACTGCACCGATCCCACCTGTCTTTGCAACATCATCTTGACAACCGTTCAAAGTCACCTGCTTCTCTTGCTGATACACATCGCTCTGGCATCGAATTATTTCCGCTGCAGTTTCTGCAGTCATTCAGCGAAAAGCTGCATACTACCGCCGCACGGCGCTTTGCTCGGCCATTTTTGTTTTATTTGACCCTTGGTTGGCATGCTCCAGCATAGTATTTAGGGGCCTGGAGGAGCAGCGTGCAATGATACCTCACTATGGAATTGCGTTACAGCAGCACATGGCCCCCGGTTTCCTAGTACTCTTCTTTATGCCCCCCTTTCTGCGAAGCATCCTTTGCGCGGAGCATACATGGTGGTCGGCGTGAGGCGATGATGGGGCGAGGAGTCCTCATGAGACGGTGTTAATGGAGTTTCCTTCTCGGCACATACTTGGTTGGACTTGAACATGACTTGAATGATGGATGGGCCCGGATGGTGTCTAAACGGGAGGGCCAGGTGTTGTGTGCATTCACGAAGACGGGGGTTTCTACTTCTGACCAGCACAGGGTCAGGTCTAGTCGGGTTTGACATGTTCTCTGCCTGGAACGGCAAGACGGACGAGATGTCCCTGGCGGCGAGGCTCCCCGGACCTGTGCACACGAGACAGGGGTCTATGTATATTAAGTTGCATAGATATGCTGTGTCAAGAATATGAACATTCTTCAAGGAAATGGTTTCGTTCGTTTTTGAAGAAGGGGCGGCGGGTCTGGTCTGGTCTAGTAAGTGATGTGACATGAGAACGCCTCACGTATGTGTTTGGCTACAATAAGTGTAATTGTTGTGTGTAGAGCTTAACATCCATATATTGTCCTCTCTGCGTGCCTAGGTACTTATTAACTTTGCAGTATTTCGCGGCGTTATCCTATAAGCCTCTAGAGACTTATTCGTGATCACAACAGTGAGCTTCGAAGCTTCCAAGGTTCTTATCGATAAGCTTGTTGGAGCTCATATGATACCCCGCGGAACCTTGGACGACTTCAACTCTATTCTCACCTCAGTTGCTACATTGTGTCTCATTCGAAGTCCTCATTTCCCCTCCTTGCTGTACATACTGGTCCAGCACACCTGCGAGAATCAACGATATCGATTTCCAACGTCCTACCTCAAACAAACAGCCTTCGAAAGCCACGGCACGTGAAGCACAACAGCCATGTCCTCCCCACCACCACCACAACCCTCGACATCCTCCCCCGCGCACGAACCTACACCTACCACCAACACCACCGCCACAACAGGCACGCCCGCGAGCCCCGACATCCCCGACCGCGGCAGCGAGTCCCCAGAGCTGCCGCTGACCATGACGGCGTCGCTGGTGCTCACGGGCCTGCCGCGGGACGCGGCGGCGGCGCTGGCCGGGGTGGGCGCGGCGCTGTTCCCGCGCGACAAGGTCGTGGTGCGGTTCAAGCCCGTGGGCGGGTCGGCGCCGCCGCTGCCGGCCCGCAGGGAGAGGAGCACCATCTCGGCCGGCGCCCGCTTCGAGGCCGTCGTCGCGTACCTCCGGCGGACGCTGCGCGTCGGCGAGACGGAGAGCTTGTTCCTGTATGTCAACTCTACGTTTGCGCCTGCGCTGGACGAGGTGGTGGGGAACTTGTGGAGGGTGAGTACACGGCGGTTGTGTCCTTTTGCTCCAACCTCTTTTTCCCCTTCCTGTTTCTATGATGGTTGTCATATGTTGTCTGGGTTTGCGTGGGTGGGTGGCTGACTGACTAGTTGGCGTGACAGTGCTTCAAGGACTCGAACGACCAGCTGAACGTTGGGTACTCGATGACGCCAGCCTTCGGATGAAAGCTCAAGACGAACACACTCGATACCATTAGGAGAACACAGCGGATGACAGTATCATGTGTCCCGCCGATCGACTGGACAAGAAACAGTTGTTATGGGCACTGCTATGCAATAGAGCCGGCACGAAGGATACAATACAAAATAGCCGCCCTCAGTCCGCCTCGCGGATGTCTAATCGCAGCCAGCAACGCCATACGAGGACAAGACTCATCCAACCGACAATTCTAAAGCATCTTCTCAAACGCCTCCAGCTCCTCCTTCGATATGGGATACGTGTGCTCGGGCGCAGGATACGCACGGCTCCTGACCTCATCCCTGTACGCCTCCAAGGCCCTCAAGCTTTCCGACCACACATCACCATACCTCTTCACAAACGTGGGCAGGAACCGCCCCGGCGGGGAGTTTCCCAGCATGTCGATCTGCACCAGCACCTGGCCGGAGCACCCGTTCCCGGCGCCGATGCCGATGGTCGGGACGGACAGCCTCCCCGTGACGAGGGCGGCGACCTCGGCGGGCACGGCCTCGAGGACCACGGCGAACGCGCCGGCCTCCTGCACGGCCAGGGCGTCGTCGAGGATGCAGCGCGCGCCGGCGGCCGTCTTGCCCTGCACGCGGAAGCCGCCGAGGGCGTTCTGGCGCTGCGGCGTCAGGCCGACGTGGCCGAGGACGGGGATGCCGGCCGTGGTGATGCGCCGCACCGTGGGGGCCATCTCCTCGCCGCCCTCGAGCTTGATGCCCTGCACGCGGCCGGTCTTGACCATGCGGATGGCTGTTTCTAGGGCCTGCTCAGGGCTTATCTCGTATGACCCCATTGGTAGGTCGCCGACCTGGGTGTTGTGTGTTAATGAGGCGGGCTTTGGTTATAGGTGGGCAGTTGGGTGAGTGAGTGAGTGAGTGAGTGGGTGGATGAGGTGAGGTAAGCGGGATGGGATGAGATGAGATGAGTTGATATGAGAGGGCATGGGGATGGATGAGATGGGATGAGAGGAACGGCGAGACTAACCGTGAACGCAGACTTGGTAGCCCTAGCAACACTGCGACAATGCAAGAGCATCTCCTCCACCAGCACCTCACTCGTGTCCTCCATGCCCAGGGCGACCATGGCCAGGCTGTCCCCCACCAAGATGATGTCCATCCCCGCGGCGTCGGCGACGAGCGCTGATGGGAAGTCGTGTGCGGTGATCATTGTTATGGGCTCCTTCTTCCTGTGCATCGACCTTAGGGTTCCGAGGGTGACTTTCTTCCGTTGGCTTGGGGAGGGTGTGCCCATGGGCGAGTGGGAGGAGTGTCTAGTCTGGTAATGGAATAGGAAATGAGATGTAGTAATGAAGGCTGGTGATGGGCGTGACGATGTGCGCGCCAGTGAGCCGGCGCATGTGCGCAGGCTTGCAGATAACGAGTTCATCATGAAGTATCCAAGTAGACAATCATTAATGGTGAGTGTACAATTCCGTTCGTCGATATGCAGATGCAATGTCTATAGTTAGTTGTATGGAGAACGGTGAGAATGAGAGACAAGCCACGACTCTCAATTGGCGATCGACGTGTTGGTTATCCACACGCAAAAGTGAGAGGACGAGGTGAAAGAGAAGGACCAGGAAGAAGACTCAGCCCATTCCCTCGATTCCGGGTTTTCCTTGGCGACGTCCCTTTTTATTACTGAAGTGGCCATGATGATTACTGCCGTGTATTTTCAAGCCCGGCTTTTGGTGTTTTCCGTTTTCTTATGTAAACGACGGCAACTTTACTAAACCATCATTACGGTATTCCGTCTTCCGTATTACACTAATCAGGTACCTACCTAGGCCTTTACACACACACCCTGACAGAAAGGAAACAGGGACCGGGGCTCGGCAGGCCCGGGCTTAGCCGCGGTTGAGACGTGTGCGCACGTGCCTTGTGCCTGAGTTACACTACCTAGGTAATTCGACTCAGGGAGTCTTTGTACGTGCCTTCTTGATGTTTCCATGATTATCACTTGGGTATAAGCCCTGGAGGCAGTTTGAGAATATCGTATATAGTAGCCTGCTATGTCTTACGTCCCTAATCCTTGGTTATACAAAGAGATTATGCCTTGGTATAGTGTCTGCTTATATACTTGGCTGGCATAATTATAGCTTTCAGGGCTACCTATAGTAGTAAGCATAATTGAACAACTTCATACCAGGTATGTACTTGAGTGCATACTTAGTAGATACTCGTAGATGCTGCCGAGGCTTACTATTCAGTGGTGTGTCTAAGTCACGCGGCACGTTGTGCATAAGGACAAGGGTTGCTTATCGCTTATCAGCCTCGACGGTCCACTCAGCATGTGGTCATGGCTCCGTTCCCCGGCGCCTGCAACACGACGCAACGTCAGTGTAACGACCACTTAAAGTGACCTAACCTGCCCGCCTCAACTGACTGAATGACTCCATTACCACTCATCAATCCGTGCCTTTCAACCCCCTCAAACCACAAAGAAGCTCAGACGAGGTCGTGACAACCCGACCTCTTTCTATCATCCATCCTGTTCAGATACTTGACAGCCTTTCCCATCTTCCTTTTACCTGACGAGGACAACAAGTACCCCCAGTGAACTGGGGAACCATATTGTATTCCAATCCCGGGAACTTGGTCATCACCACCAGACGAACTGCAGCATCAATCAACCAGCTACTACACAACCACAACTGCCAAAATGGCGAGTCCAAGACGAAGGATCGAGACTGATGTGAGTTGGCTTTTGCCCAAGCTCCTTGAACATTGCAGACAATGATCCACCAGTACTGACCCTAGCTTCTGCCACAGGTGATGAAGTACGTGTTCCCGAATCTACCGGTATCGTGGACCCGGTCATGCTTGAAACTTGCTAACCATTTACCTCTAGGATGTATGCACCGCCGAACGAACACCTCCTATCTACAATACTGACCTTTTCAGGCTGATGAGTGACTATGAGGTTACCCTGGTGAACGACAACAGTGAGTGAATGTTCCGGATTCCTTCCTCGATCATCCCGTTTGACTGACTAGCTGGCTGCAGTGTAAGCTACCACTTCGAGACGAGCGAGCCGCCCCACCCCCCCCAACCCTCTCGATACGATCGACTTACACACCATATTACAGGCAAGAATTCTACATCAAATTCAAGGGCCCAACTGAGACTCCCTTCGAAGGCGGTGTCTGGAAAGTCCACGTCGAGCTCCCCGATCAGTACCCCTACAAGTCGCCCAGCATCGGCTTCACGAACCGTATTTTCCACCCCAATATTGACGAGCTGTAAGTGGGCCAATACCTCTCTTATTTTGTAACGAGAAGCGTTGTCGATACCTTGAAGAGGGCACTTGGCCACCTATAAAGTGCATGGCTAAAAGGGGATCGCTGCAACTAGGTCCGGCTCTGTCTGCCTGGACGTCATCAACCAGACATGGTCGCCCATGTACGATATGATCAACATCTTTGAGGCATTCCTGCCACACCTGCTGCGATACCCGAACCCTTCAGACCCGCTGAACGGAGAGGCTGCCGCCCTAATGCTCAGGGATCCAAAAGGCTACGATGCCAAAGTACGGGGTAGGTAACACCAGTCGTAGCTCCGACACCCCCAAGTAAACCTCGTTCTTCAACTCACTCACATGACCCATACAGAGTACGTTCAGCGGTATGCAAGCAAGGACGCAGCCGAGGAGGCCGGTGCCGAGAGCGAGGACGACGACGACATGAGCTCGGTGGGGTCCTTCGGCGACGATGACGACGACGAGCCCGCCGGCCAGATGGACGACGTGTAGGCAGCGATACGTCGCGGGCAGCCACCGCCCGGTGCGACAGCGGTCTGCTTTCTCATTTTCATCATGGCGTCAATGGTTACTATGGGTTGGTTGCATGGGAACTTCTGGATTGTGTAAACAGGGGAGGGCGCCGTGTATTTTTGTTTTGTTTCGCTCTAGATGTTTTATTCCTTTTGGGAGACCCGCAGAGTGGAAAGTCAGCGGGACAAATTATCATGGCTTCTTATGGACTCCTAGGCCAGCAATGCGCTACGCAGCAGTGCGGTGGGTAATTGCATGAGGGCGAGGAAATGAGGTTGAAGTTTTGGATTTGATCCTCTGAGGGTATCGATCGTTGGGGGGCCTAGTAATTAGCACTTGCACACAACAGGCCCTAATTTCATGGATGCTCAACCATATGCTGGAGATCGTAAACCAGGTGCCATTGAAGAAGTGAAATATATGGGGTATCATGAAAAACTATCTATAAAATAACCAAGTCGGCACCAGTCTCGCACAACCACATCAGTCCGAATCGTAATCAACCAATCCCGACGACACGGCGGCCACCTTGCCAGTAGGCTCTTCATTAGGAGGCTGGGACGATGCATCTTCAGGTCCTCTCTTCCTCTTTAGACCCGGTAGTGTGGTCGAAGTCTTGGTCGAGTCCCTATTCCTCGGCCCCAAGAAGGGATCACTCGCCAGGCGCGTATTCCCCACGATCTCAGAGACCAGCGATTCCCGCATCCTAGAGGCAGCAAGCTCAGACTTGAGCTTCCGTGGAGGCTTACCCGCCTTCCCCTTGGGCTTAGCCTGGCTTCCCCCCTCCGTCGCGCCTTTCGCGTCCCCCTTGGCGTCACCAAACAGCGGCCTCGCAAGGACCTTGACCTCCTGGCCGACGACATCCTCCGGCTTCGGCCCAAAGTCCACCAGCCTGGCCCAGCGCGCATCCTCCTCGCTCTCGGGCAGCAGCTCGATGCCCAGGCCCATCCTGTCCTGCAGGCGGCCCGCGGCCTCGGCGTCCCTCTCCCTCTGCCTCCTGCCGACGCGGAACTGCCGCCTGAGCGCCTGGTTCCTCGCGTACGGGTCGTCCCACTGCCTGGCGTTCTCCTCGTGGATCTCGCCTATCCTCGCCTTGGCGGCCTCGAACGCGGCGCGGTCCTCGATGGTCTTCTCGAGGTTCGCGAACGCGCTCTCCCGCTCGGCGGCCTGCTCCTGGGTCGTCTTGATGGGCCTGCCGAGGCCCACGCCACTACTGACGAGCGATTCATCATCACCAACACCCTCCTTGTCCTCCCCGGTGTCTCTCTTCCGCCCCCCGCTCACGACCACATACGCCGTGTTCCTGGGGTCTGTCCGGATCTCGATCCACCCGCCGCACGGGGCGTGGCGCATGCGGAAGCTGTAGACCGCGCTCGAGTAGTAGCTGCCGACCCTCTTCTTCTCGGCGTTGAACCGCACGCCCTGCCCGATGATGGCCGGGTGCGGCCGGCAGTGGTCGCACCACACGGCAAACGGCATCTCGAAGCGCACCGTGAGGACGCCCTCTGTCTTGAGACGGGACGCGCGCGCGCCCAGAGGGTGTTTCCGCGCCAGCTGGTTGCCGCTGGTTATGCCCTCCTGGTCTGGGGGCACGTAGCGCCCCATGTTGAAGCCTTGCATCTTGTAGGATTGGGGGGGGGGGTGGCGCTCGAGGCGACGGCGGGAAGTGGTGTGGTGTGGTGTGGTGTGGAGTGGTTGATATTGGGGTATGGAGGATAGGGTGAGGGCGTCGGCTGGTTGGTAGTAGTTGGATTTCTTTGGAAAGGGTTTGCGCTGTTGAACAGAGAGGTCGTAGAAGAAGTTGTTCGTTGCTTTGAAGTCAGACGGATTTGGGTCGGTGTTTGGCCGTTGTCTCCGATAAGATATCACCCCCCCCCCTTCCACCAAGCACTGACCCTAACCCTATATAGTCATCCATCTGAGCCTCTGGTCCTCGAGCCGTCAAATGATTACACTGCACGAAGCATGCATGAACATAAATAAGCAGCCCAAACTACCAACTGGATACCTAGGTATCTCATGACGGAGGTTCTCCTCCATCAGAGAGTTCGTATTCACGAGTCACCCGTCAAGTAAGGCTTTTCCAGATGCCTCTTCTTTATCACGAGCCTTTGACAGTCGACCGGCTGATGATATGTGCATGGCCAATGGCCAATGACCAACAATGTGGTCGAAGTATTCCAATGTTCAGCGACCTCTGACGACCGTGGCAAGATACATGGCCACAATAGGAGCACATTCCAATTCCGAAATATGGATAGTAGAAACGAACAGTTCTAGATACTGGGCTGCCAGAACACTCACAAAGGCAATCGCGAAACCCAGGGCATGTCCAGAAGATCCCCTGACCGGCCGAAGTGCCCTTCCCAACAACCTCATATTGGTTTCAGGCAGATGTCGAAAGTAAGAATGTAACATCAGGCTATCATTGCTGGTCTAAGCTGAAATTTTCCGCAGTGGATTGGCCCAAAGACGGATCGAGGGCGAGCAGAGCTGCAGATGACAACTCAACCTGTGGGGAGTTCGATTGCCCGAGAGTTTCCTCGGTGGCTGGCTTGCAGACCAGCCTGGCACATGCCCACATCGTGCACTTCCCTTCCGACCAGAGCTACCTTTCAGCCTGTCAACAACATTGTCATTTGAACCACCATCAACTCTTTGACGTAATATTGTCCCTTCAACGTATAGATCGCTTCTCACGCCATGTCGTTGTGTTCCAAATTGAAGAAACTGTGGCCGCGGAAACGCAAGACGAAGAAAGGGATGAAAGCAACGTCTCCGCCGGCCCTGGCGTCCTCAACCACGGCTGATAACTTCGAAATGGTGGCAGATACATCCCAGGGGGCTGGTGACGTACCGAGCCAAGTTGACGACAGACAGCCACCTCAGCCTGTCGAGTGCTCCAACGCACCGGAAACGCAAGTCGCCGCGCCCGCTGCTGTCATACCCAGTTCGTCGCCATTGCTATCCGGCGAGACCCAGTCGACCGTTCCCGGACCGATCCATGGCACAGAGATAGTCCAAGAGAAGGCAGAAACTGGAGATCTTTGGGCTCGGGCGTATCAAAAATTCGAAGAACGTCTACCAGATCTGGCAACTGGTTATAAGACGCACTTGGCCACCTATTTTCCCGGCGCTGGACCCCTTGAACCACTTCTGAAAGATTTTAAATCAGTCCAATCTGTCGTGGAGAAGTTGTTGCAGAACCGGGAGCAGAAACAATGGCGAATCGCCTTGCTCGGGCATGATATTGGTGTTCGGGAGCAGGTCGAGAAACTGGCCAAGTTCCTGATCTGGTCCGACAAGATCGTCAAGGAGGCCCTTAGTGCTCAGCCCTACGCGGCCCTCGCTTGGTCGGGCGTTTCTATCCTCCTTCCCGTACGTACTGCCCTGACATCCTCTGAGTATATACTAACGTATAGACAGCTCATCGACAGCGCTACGGCACAGCACAAGGCAATGCTCGAGGGCTTGGAGTCTATCAGCCACTACCAACTATACTGGAAGATCTGTAATGACCCATATGTTGGAGTCCCTCATCCAGATCATCGCGAAGACATTCTCGATGGCTTGGTCAAGCTCTACTCCTATATCATCGAATACCAAGCGCGCACCATCTGCCATCTCTCCCGGGCCCAGCTCTCCCGTACGTGGAAGAAAATAACCGGTGAGGAAGACTGGAAGGCAGAGGTAGACAATATTAAAAAGTTACACGAACGCTGTGAGGATATTCTATCTATCGCAGAGAAACAACAGACCAAGAAGTCATTGAACGATCAGCTAGAAGAGATTCGCCTGTCAACAATGATTCTCGACAAGATCCGCGAGGCTATCGAACTAGATACCAGTCAAACACGGTGGATCTACCAGGACCAGAAGGAGAAGGACCTGCTTCATGACCTGGCATCAAATTACGAGGATTACAAGAACTTCAACCCGCAGAGGGTAGATGGCACGTGCGAGTGGTTCTTTCAGGACAACATGTTCCAGAAATGGCGCGATAGTACGACTTCGAGCCTCCTCTGGGTAACGGCTGACCCCGGTTGCGGGAAGTCTGTCCTGTCGCGATGTTTGATCGACGAGGGACGGCTTTCTGCAAGTGCCGCGACTTCCACCATCTGTTACTTCTTCTTCAAGGATGGAGAAGAAGGACGTACGAGCAGTCACGCTGCCCTCTCTGCAATACTCCACCAGCTTTTCCGGCAGGACTGGACTGGCAACCTCATCAAGACTGCAGTTCCAAGTCACGATAGCTACGGCAAGGCTCTCACATCCAACTTCTCTGAGCTGTGGGGTATCCTCACCAATTGTGCAAAATCCGCAAACTCGGGTGAGATTGTCTGTATCCTTGACGCCCTGGATGAATGCACCAATGGCGGGGAAATGATAATCGATAGTCTCGGGCGGTTTTACTCTCGGGCGGGCAAGGCAACTAGTGCAAGTTTTCCAAGGCTCAAGTTCCTTGTGACCAGCCGCCCTTACGACAATTTGATTGGACGGTTCCAAAGATCTACAGACTTTGCGTACCTGCGCTTTGATGGGGATGCTAAGTCCGATATTATCCGTGATGAGATCAATCTTGTCATCGACGCTCGAGTAAAAGACTTGGCTAGAGATTTCAACGACGACGACCGCAACAAGATATCCAAGCGGCTTAAAGATCAGCAGAACCGCACCTACCTGTGGCTCCACCTAACTTTCAACATCATCGAAGAAAGGCCCAGTCAATATAGCAGAGCATCAGACGTTGAAGAACTTCTATCCGATCTACCAGATCAAGTATCCGGTGCCTATGAGAAGATTCTGAGCCGACGCGAACTTGAGTCACGATTTACCGAGACTCTGCTCCAGATTGTTCTTGCTGCACAGCGGCCTCTGACTCTTGATGAGGCTAACTATGCACTTACGTTGGCTATGGAACAGTCGAAATTTTCTTCGCATCAAGAACTCAAAAAAAAACTCTGGAAAAAGGACTTCATGACCGTAGTGAAGAACTCATGTGGCCTCCTAGTCAGTGTGTACAATTCAAGATTGTATTTCATCCATCAGACGGCCAGGGAGTTCTTGACGCACTCCGAGCAGCAGGGGGAATGGAAAGGCCGATTCCAGATGCCGAAGCCGCATTACACGATTTCGATTTCCTGTCTGAGATACTTATTGCTGCTGGATCCCGGTTTGATAAGAACGATGCTCTCGACCGGAGACCTGCCGCCATTCGCGCATTATGCTGTTGAAAATTGGGTTTTCCACTACAATTCGCAAGATGATGCTGGAAAAGAAAGCACCTACCAAGAAGCACGAATGCTTTGCGACACATCCTCCATGAAACGAGCACAGCTCGACTTATTGATAACCTACTACGATTCCTCGGTGGCTTCCGTCATGTACTATTCCTCGACAATGTCCATCACGTACCATTCCTCGGGTGTTTCCGTCTCAAACCTACCTTATCTCGTGACGGATCTGTCATTGGCTAGTTATTTCAGTCTTGAATTCGTGGTACTTCAGATGTTGGAACGGGAAAAACCCAGCGTTGGAGCAAACAGCACGGCTCTCCAAGCAGCATCGGCTGCAGGTCACGAGGCAGTCGTCAAATTACTACTTGCAAATGGAGCCGATGTTAATGCAACAAATACGGAAGGAAAGACAGCGCTTTACTTGGCGGCACGTTTTGATAGACATGAAAAGGTAACAAAGTTCCTTCTAGACTACAGTGACAAGACCCCGATTACAGAGGGCGTTATTATAGCTGCAGCTGGGAATAAGTATGCAGGACCTGAAATACTGGAATTGCTTTTGGAGAAGCGTGGATCCAAGGTCCAGATTACAGAGGGCGTGATAATAGCTGCAGCTGGGAATGAAACGGCGGGATATGATATACTGGAAATACTTCTGGAGAAGCGTGGATTCGAGATCCAGATTACAGAGGACGTGATTATAGCTGCAGCTGGCAATGAAATGGATGGATTTGATATACTGAAATTACTTCTGGAGAAGCGTGGATCCGAGGTACAGATTACAGAGGGCGTTATTTTAGCTGCAGCTCAGAATGAATGGAAGGGATATAGTATACTGGAACTACTTCTGGAGAAGCGTGGATCTGAGGTCCAGATTACAGAGGGCATTATTACAGCTGCAGCTGAGAATGCATGGAAGGAAGATGATATACTGGAACTACTTCTGAAGAAGCGTGGTCCGAGGACCAGATTACAGAGGGCGTTATGGCCGCCGTCCGGGATTGGGATGCCCAGGACGGGATGGTGACATCTGGATCTACCGGGACTGTTTAGGGAGAAGCTTGACCTCGAGGGCCAGATTACAGAGGGATTTAAATCTGCAGAACAGGATGAAGGCAGCATATAGTGCAGCAAAGAAGAGTTTGCGTTGTAGGTCATAATAGACAGTAGTCATGATGGAGGATAGGCTTGAGCTTACAGATTGCTTAAGCGCTCAAATGTTGAGTTTGGACGAGATCTTCGCCCCGACGTCGCCCACTACATACCTAGATATTGTATATGCTACAGCTATTGATATTCAAGCTGTAGTGCTGTATAATAGAGATACTAAATTGTAAATTCCAGTCCCCAGACTGAGGTTTGTTGCAGTTGCATGCTATCTCCATCACAAGAGCATCCTCTACACTACTTGTACTTAAGCAAAGCAGGTACACTCATTTACCCATCCACCAGACGAACCTCACCAGCAACCTTGAAACTGATCAAGAAGACTGCGGGCGGCCAGGTGCCAAGCGAGAAGTTCCTCAAGAAGGACGCAGCGGTTGAGTCCTAACTTTTGTTACTGGTCCCATCACCATCTGGTATTTCTGCCGACTGGACTGACACGGCAAAACAAAACAGTGAAGGGTCAAGGCGCCACACGACAACACACTAGCACACAAGGACGGCCATGTGCCAGGCCAGGCCCCCGTCGCCTCAGACAGCGGCATACCAGTATCCGAGGCGAGCGTAGAGGAGGCGAGCCTCGGCACTGGGACCTTGACCTCGACTGACGAGGTCGGCCAGACGGGAGTCAAGGCAGCATAGTATGGCAGTGTGGCGACTGGGCCGGATTTTGCTGGGGCATAAGGCGCCCATGTTTGGATGGGAATGAAGACGGTTCTTATAGCCCCTAGGTACTTGGTGACTGATGAAATATCGCGGTGTATTCTGCGAAGTCTGAGCACGTGGTTCAGGGTTCCTAAAGTAATGACAAGTAAAGCACACATAGCAATAGTGATATATCAAATATACCTGTAGACACTCCACTACGTACTTAGGTACGTATCAAGGTCTGGCCTGGCCTAGATCTGTATCACGAAGCAGGGCCATGTGAATATATCATAAATAGTGAACGAAAAAATATTATTCGCTATCGAGACACCATAGTGTCTGGTAACAGTTCGGAGCAGAAAACCTCCATGGGCTTGGCGCCTACGGTGATCAAAAGCCGCAAGACTTGTTGCTGCTTATCCGGACAGCCCTCAAGGGCCGGTATTGTCGAGGTATGTCGAAAAGTCGTCTTCGAGCGGGAAGGGGAGGAGGAGTCGAGCCTTGGCTCTGTACGAAGGTCACGTAATCTGGAAGACAATATGGGTGTAATCTTGAGTGTAAATCACAGTAGTAAATCAGTTTTTAAGGAAAGGGGTGAGGGCCCCCTTAATGTATGCGATATATATAAAGTCTAAGTCGACCTTTCTAATCGGCTTTACTTCCGCATATAGTAACTTGTTATATTAGTTACTACGGATATAGTAATATAGTATATACGCATGCGCTTACCTTACGCATGCGGTAACTATACTAATCACTATTTCCCGCCCTTATTATACAAATATATATAGGGCCCTTCTCGCCCTTATAGTTTACCTAGTTAATCAATTATAATACTAAGGAATTCACCTTACTCTTCTCTGCTCCATCACGATTATAATTACCCTAGCCTTGCTATTCGTGACCAGCGTACAATATAAAGGACAGAAGGCCATAAGGCCTTCTGTATAAGGGCTCAGGCCTAGTCTAAGGGTAGACCTGAGGGTAGGCTATTAAGATGACGAATAACGCCGTCTTCAAGGCTAACAAGGCTCCTGGGAGGCGGTTTGACAGGATCAATAGAGGGAAGACACGTCCACAGATATCCTCATCGCTGCACCACTCCTTGTCGGTTATTGAGATAGTAGAGCTGCTGTCTACCGTATTTCTGATGTGAAGAGGCGGTGGCCGAGGCAGAAGCGGCAGTGATTATCTACTGTGTAGATCGAGGGGTAGAACATAACTACTCAAGTAGATA
The DNA here is from genome assembly GCA_016808195.1 of Cytospora chrysosperma. NCBI lineage: Eukaryota > Fungi > Ascomycota > Sordariomycetes > Diaporthales > Cytosporaceae > Cytospora > Cytospora chrysosperma. The sequence goes on along the minus strand of MU179926.1, from coordinate 9,077,312 downwards.
CTTAGTATGTGATGCCTTAGGTGCTGCTTAAATTGATACTTAGTACACAATAGACCTTCGATATTAGGTACTTCAACAGCATGAATTCACGACAGACGAATACTTTAAACAATGCCACTACCGCCAACACCTATCAACAACCAAGGTGAAATTGGATAGTTCTCGGCTTTTCTGTGAAAGCTGTATGTAGCATGTTGAAGCAAGCCTCCATTGACAGTATATAATATGGCCGCATGTACTAACATATTCCAGTATACCTTAAGTACTTATCGGTCGGCTAATTGATTGGAATCTACCTAGATTGATGGTATCCAAGTACCTAATGCGTACCCTGTACTTAAGTTCGTGGTGACATCCGAGGCGGCGCTCAATGACTGCCTCGCGTGGTGCTCTCTTCTCCGCTTCCTATCGCTGCCCTGTTTGGCGTCTGTTTCCTGACCACCTGTCTTATTGATATAATCCAAAATCCATGCCAGTGCCTTCTTAGCAGACCACCTGACTCCGGGCTCCCGTTAGAGCAAGCCGTCGAGTAAGGGCAAAAGGTCTCGGCTAAGGTCTGTCACCAGGGGCACAACAGATTCTCGCATAAGCCTTCGTTAAAGCTCAGATGCCCACGGAAACTGCTTCGCATAGCCAGAGTTCCTCTGACCACACGCGAGAGCCAGTCAATAGCATCACCAAGATAATTCCCAAGCTGAACATATCGGCCTTTTCGTCACATTGGCGGGAAAACTGCAGCACCTCGGGGGCTATGAACCATGCCGTCATTGCAAAGGCAACTGAGTGCATAATATGCTCTGCTTCTCCGAATTTGGCAAGCTTGCAGCCCAGTGGTCCTCGGTCTTTGACATCAAACTATTCTCTGGTTTCAGACCCCAATGGCATATTCCGTGCTCATGGATGTGTACCAATGCAGTCAAGATTTGGGCCGTTAAGCTTTGGTCGATTTGGATGTCTTGCAGGGTATATGGGATGAATTTCATGACCTAGGGTAGCCATGGCCGCTGGATTGGATCCCAGCCTCGTGCGAAACCAATTGCTTCTACTATATGTGGCTGCAAATTTTTTCAATCCGTGCTTCGTGTGAAGAATATCTGTAGGGACATCGGGAGCTCACATGGCCAAGTTCCTTCATCCGACTATACTCTTTCTCCAACTTCCCTGCCTGGTACCGGATGGTGCCAAGGTGACCAGACTTCATCCAGTGTAAATCATTGGGATTGATCCCAATTAGCCATTACTGTTAGGTTTCTCTCTTCCCATTGTAGGCAAGCCTCTTACAACACCCTGATATCTTTACACTTGACTTCTTCCTATTTTACGTATCCGAAGTATACTCAAGTATGTAAATAAATTTGCAGTCTAACCCCCGGCATAATGCCGAGGCGGTAGTGCTTTACCTCTTCCTCCAGATCAGAGGACAGCGCTCAGGGTGAAGCAGCTGAACAAGCAGAACCATGCCAGTATCTTCAACAATAAAGTCTAGGACTCGTTTCTGGGCAGCCTCGAGTGACTCCCCTGGATTCGCCACAGGATACACCCTCCAGTCCTTGAACAACGCCGCTATTGTAGCGACGGCCTCGACCTGTGCGAACTTCTTGCCCGGGCAGTCACGCACGCCATCAGCCCAAGCAAGGAACGTGCCCCGACGGGGCGTGATGAACTCCTCGCCGGCCACGTCCTTACGGCCATTCGTCCCTGGCTTGATCCACCGCGACGGCCGCCAAGTAAGAGAGTCTGAGCCCCAGTACTTCGGATCTGTCTGTACGGACATGTGGCTTGGGACGACCATGGTTTTGGGTGGAATGACGAGGGTCTTTCCGCCGACCTGGAGCGTTGTTGAATGGTTTCCTGTCCACTTTGCAAGACCAACGGGTGTGTAAAGGCGCAGTGACTCGTAAACGACAGAGAGACAGCGCTTGAGCCGCGGGAAGTCGGCTCTATAATTCCATTCCTCTGCTGGGCGATCACCAAAGACATGCTGGATTTCTTCATTGAGCCAGTCTTGGACATCTGGATTCCCAGCTAGGAAGTACATCACCCAGACAAACATATGAGCTGCTGTATCGTGGCCGGCGAAGTTGAAAACAAACACTATTGGGTTCAAGGACATCAGTTTGGCTTGCTTGAAGATACGAGAAAAACTTACTATTGCCATAGATCTCACTCTCCGTCAAACTTTCATCCGTCTCTTGCTGAGACGCCCGTACTAGAGAGGTCATGAGATTGCGTTCGGCCACACTCCCCTCAACAGAGTTCTTCTTTTCCGCCTCATAAAGCTCCGTCATATACCCCTGGAAAGAAGCACAGGCGTAATGAAGATTCCTCAAAGACTGTGGAAGCCACGGTTTTGCTAGAAACTTTGTGCCTAGCACCATGATCACGATGCTGTTTTCAAGGATCGTCTGCAGAGCATCTTTGTAGCTGATCGTACTGCCTTGCAACTTGATCTGTGTCTCATGGTGGCCTCTGAAAGGGAATACCTTTCCAAAGCCAGCCCTTGACATCACGTTGAGTGACAGCGTCCGGGTGTCGTGGGCTACTGTTTCAACAGATGGCCGAGAGCCCCAGTACCGACCCATATCGACGGCCTGAGAGACGCTCTCTTGCCAGACGGGCTCCAAGTTTGAGTCACTGAAACAGGATGACACCAGTTTGCGCGTCTTTTTCCAATCTGCGCCTTGTGCCTGTGGGTATTCTATGTCAGGACTAGGCTCGTGTCAGGACAGCTTGACGCCTTTTAGGTGGCTTAGGTGTAACTCACAGTGGAGATGTTGGGCCCAAAAACATCAAGCATGGCCGTGAGTTCTGAGTCGTGAGGGAAATCGGTGTTCCGCTTCATCATGGTCGTAATCACGTCCGGGTCGCCCAAATATAGCCAGATCTTGGAAGGCGAGCACAAGATGAAGGCATCACCCATCTGCGCGTGGCTCTTCCACCTGATTGGGATCTCGAACCCCATGTAGTTGTATCTAGTGATATTGTTGTCGGCAAGGCCAAATGGAAGTCTTCTTAGCAGAGATACCACTCGTTGGCTCACTAGATACCAGACGTTGTTCATATGATCCACCGGGATGATGCGTATAGGAACACCAATCTTGCGTGCCGCACGATAGTTCAGGAGCAAACATATCGCAGAGTGAAGAGTGAAAGCAGCGAGAAGTAGCAAGACCGCCACAGCAGAGTTCAAGAGCAGAGCCATGGCACAGAGTCGCGCAAATATTGCTCCTCTGGGTTGAGGGGATAGATATGACACGGGTAGGGGCAACGGGCGAGAAAGAACTTGTTATTAAATGGTGAGGGCACCCTGGGGCAGGCTCGAGACAAATTGCAGGAAGCGTTGGCTTGTTCAATTGAAACTGCGAATATCAGTAGGTCGGACAGTCAGGCCACGTCCGCGGTGCCCTGAACTATATAAATGTAGGTGGGTTGAAGGATTGCAAATTGCACATGTAGTTGGTCAAATTGATTCGTCAAATTGGTTAGCTGCATTCCTTTGTAGCCTTGTACACCAAAGGAAGGCTGGGAACTGCAGGGCGCACTGTGTTCGGTGGGGTCACCACCCCCAGCTGTTGGTTGATAAGAGATGCAACCTCCGTGTTGCATGTATTGACTGCCTACTAAGTACTTTAGTGCCTGGGCAGATAGCTTGCGAATCCTTAGCCTGGTAATCCTAACGCAGGGGGGGGGGGGAATCATTGAGAAGTCAGACCCTCGTATACTTGCTCTGCCACAGGGCTGCAGGGCCACCAAAGTACCAACAACCCCGTAGGACTTCTCCAAGTCTCTGCCTAGACGTAGCGGGAAAAATGATGGACAGTTTTCTTCAAGAAACCTCTCGACTCAATCCTCTTGACGGCTGTAGATCTCCCTGTCACCACGAAGAAGAAGAAACCGCAGTCAAAGTCACTCTGACCACATGCAAACACAACATACGTACCGACACACAAAAAACGGCGTAGAGTGGAGTTGGATAACAACTGACAATGGCATTGAATTAGTTAACACTCAGCGACTGACCCTCGAGGACTTTACATACTCGGAGGGGCCGTAAAATCCAGCAGGAAATCCGGCAGTTGTTCCGCAGCATGCTGTCATGCGTGACGAACGAATATACAAGGACCCTAAACGCTTTAATGGCCATCAGTTCTACACCCCCGAAGTGGATCTCGATTCGGCGGCTTCAACAAAACACACTGATATCAAAATAGAGTGCCCGTACTGGGGATCGCCCAACCATGCATGGCGAGTGCAGCTCGGCTCCAAGTACAAGCAGATACCCCGTGGCGGCTTGATGTCCGTCAACTAATATATTGCCGTTGAACTTAGCCCAGGACGGTGGTATGCTTCCCATTTGCAGAAGATGATTCTGGTATACGCCCTCAAGAATTATGAAATCGAGCTTTCGAACCGGGGGATCTCCAGTAAGCCTTTTGTCTGGACCACGGCGCTCGTTCCCAGGTTTGATGCCAAGATCACATTCCGACCGCGTGAGAAATCAATGCGTGTCCAATGTTGAGTACGATCACCCCGGGGACCCGTTCATCGACAGATAGTACCGTGGCTTAGTGATCTCTCAGATGAATGCTAGCCAGGTCAGCATTCGGGTCAATTGACTGGTGTGGAACTTCGGAACGGGATGGAAAGGGGAATTAGGGAGTATCTCATACACGATATTGAGTAGCTCCTAAATATCTTCAATTCCTATCGTGATTGACATCATAGATGTTGGTAGTCCGCGTCTATGTGATACCAGTACATGCGCTTTGAGTATTTGTCCACCTGACACTAGTCCACAGTAATAACCACATCCGCGCATGGAACTTCTCAGGGTCTCACTGTACAAAGGTCACGAACATGAAGACTAGGGTAAGTCTAGGGTAAGTATGAGATATCAAGGGAGCAGAGAAGAGTATGTTGTTTTCCTTGGTATTTAAGATTATCTAACTAGGCAGGCCTGAAGGCAGAGAAGGCCCCTATATATTTGTGTAGTAAGTGCCCTTGGGGTGTCCACGGGCCTTGTGACCCTATGGGGCCTCGTATTAGTAGTAAGTAATATAGCTACTTACGGTATATAGTTTTCAAGCCGGTTGTTAGAAGATTCGACTTGACTTCCACCTGTAGGCTGCTTGGGCCTCCCGCATCGTATACCTCTACTTTAGAGCCGAGCGGTTCAGATCCTCGGAGCACCTGTCTCCCGGCCTGATATCCTACTCAGCCCGCTCCGGCGGACGTCTTGCCGTTTTCTGTAACCTGAGAGCCATCTGTATAGATGGTAATATCTGTCTTCGAGAAAGAAGCTATTTTTCCCAGGAAGCCCCGGGCGGCGTCCTCTTTTGCTCTTCCGGGCATGTAGCCGACCTTGCTCCGAGACGTCTGATAGTCGGCTGCTTGCTCCCAGGGTGTGAGCTCTGAGCGGCTCTTGGATGGCCACCATGCTCCTGACGCATAGTACTGTACGGGGAGTATGCAGGCGATAACGGCGTGGCGGAGGAGATGTGCCGGTGCGCCCGTCGCTACCCTATGTTTCCGGGGGACCTTAGGCCGTTGGTTACGTGAATAGCCTTAACCGACAGTGTACTCACGTGGTTATGAAACGAGAGCTTTCTGTCAAAGTAGACGCCTAGCCACCTTTGGGGCATGCCCTTGTTGACTACATAAATAGCTGTATCGTGCAAGGGCTTCTGTCGATCTGCGTGATGGTAATTAACCGGTAAGTTTTCGTCTGTCTTTCTCCTCGTGAGATGAAGGACTGCGGTTTTTGCGAGATCAAACATGATCCCTTAAGACGTGCCCCAGCAAAGAGCTTCCCTTCAGTCTCTAACCAGGAGGCTACCTAGGTACACATGTGCAGTTCTCCTCTAGGGATAGGGAGCATACTAGTATCGCGACATCGTCGGTATATCCGAACCGAGACTATTTCCTCGCTAATCGATATATACCTATATTACCTAGCTTAGATAAGGGTCTAATATAGAATATAAAGAGGATCGGCGTTATAGGGGAGCCTTATAGCAGCCCGCACTCTACGGTACAGGTCGAATATTTCATCTATTATGCCTTAAATGTACGGCCCCCTAAGGATTTCCAGGGTTACCTGCGTATAGGTTAGCCGTTTACTCAGCGAGCCTTATCTGATATATAGACAGAATACCCTGGTGCTAGAGACCGCGGTGGGCAACCAGATGACGGCAGGAATTTTGTCACTCTTCTGTCTGAGCTCAAAGATGCGATCAGCGCGAAACCAATTCCCTACGTCGTCTCATTCACGGTTCCCACGAGCTATTAGTATCTTCACAACTTTGATTTGGCGGCTGTGGATCATGTTGATTGGGTCAACGTGATGAGTTATGATCTTCAGGGAGTGTGGGACGCAACAAAGAAGGGTGGGGTCCAACTCACTAGAACTCACCTCTGATAGGTAGCACTGTGTCCAGCGTGCAGGTGACGAACGTGAGGACTGGCTTACGAGACTGCTCTCAAGACATAGGCGGCCACCGTCCCATCTCAACCCTGCCCCTCTCCCCTACCCAACCATGCCACATAGCCAGCACCTTCTCCGGGGCCTCCCACTCAGCAGCTCGCCCAACCCAGCAATAACATCTCCTCGCCATGATCTCGTCTTCGCTATCCTCCTGCCAATCAGGTCGGCTCTCCATCCTCACACCCGCCTCCACAAACCTAACCTCCACCCCAATACACTCCGACTGATCTTGCATACCCAGCTCCAGACTCACGCTCTCCAGCACCGGCATCCGCGACACCACAGCGTCTGTCAAAGCCGCAATAAGCGGATCGAAAGTCAGCGGGTCGGGTTGCATGCGCCACTCGTGCGTAGGCCGCACTCCGTTGAGGGTGTCGTCGTCTTCTCCATCATCGGACTCGGAAGAGTCCTCGTCGCGACTGCCAGCAACCGAGGGACTTGCGGGCGCACTATCCACGCCCGCCTCGACGGCAGCTGGATCCCCCGTATAGTACCACGCGCCGCTGGGCGCGAGGATCTCGGCGCTGCGGAGCCGCAGCCGCCTCAGTGTCGGCCACGGGCCGTGCCCGAGGAAGAGCTGCGCCGACAAAAGCGTGTCCTCGAGGTGCAGGTCTGTAAGCCCGTGACGGCCAGCGAGGATCTTATCCACGGCCGCGCTGAACGCATCGACGCCGTCGCTGTCTTGGAGGGTGCCGACGGAAAAGCTGTGGTTGTGAATGGAGCTCATTGGTTCGCGGATGACAGTGAGCTGTGATAGCGCAGCCAGGGGCGAGAGCGAGAGCAAACCGGAGGCCAAGGCGCAGCGGAGCTCCCTTCGGAGCCCAATGCGGGCGGGCACGGGGTCAAGGTAGGAGAGGGAGAAAAGCGTTAGGCGTGGCATGGCAGCGGCGAGAGTGCAGAGAGCCGTGGGGTGGAAGGCGCGGCCGGCGGCGTTGGAGGTGATGAAGGAGGTGATACTCTGGACCGGCGGAAGAAGGAGTTGCTGGCCATCATCGTCGAGCAATGTGAGATAGCGCCGGCTGGCACTGGACTTGGTCACGTCGAAGTAGAGGTCGACGGGCTCGTTGTCCTGATACTCAATGTCCCAGGCTGCATCCAGATGCAGCTCGAGGCGGCCTTGCTGACGTCCGCTCCACAGGCTCAAGGTCCCGAAGAACAGGCTAACGGTTGCCCGGAACGCCGCGAGGTTTCGCGCGAAGCTGTCGCGTGACTCACCATGCGTCGGCAGGGAGACAGTGAGGCTCAGGCGGCGAAGGAATTCGCGGCGGCGTGGAGAGGCGAAGGTAGTGGCGAAGGTGGGGAGATCAGCGGTCTTCAGTGCAATGCTCGCGAGAGTGTGCCTCTCTGCCAGGGCTTGCCAGCGCTTGTTTACCAAGGCGTAGGCGGTCCCCTGGGCTCGTCGGCCAAGGACGGGCGGATCCCATGTGAGCGATGTTGGCGGTGGTGGTGTGGCATACAGGTGCGAAATGATGAGGCCAAGGACGTCATCGTTGAGGTCTTCAAACGCCATTGTGCTGGTTCCCAGGTGGTGTGATTGTATTTCCCGCGTAGGCAGTTGCAGTCTTGCAGAAAAGCTTTATAGATAATTTCAGCAAATGTCTTTTTCTCCCTGATGTAATCGCGGATTGGTCACAGGTTGTGTATCCCAAAGGCGGGAAGTTGGTGCGGGGAAAGGGAAGCATAGCCAACGGCGCGAAGCTGCCATAGGAGGGAGACTGCCTCAGTCGTGAGGTCTTTTTATTAATAATAGATAGATTATGAGAGTCGAGACGGGTGTCCGTGGTCCGGTCGCTAAGGCTGTTGAAGGAGAAGATGAAGTTGTGGCCTGAAAGCATGTAAGGCTGCTCGTCGGGGAGGATTGTTAAGGAGGGGTTGGCAATCGAGGTACTAGTACATGTGTATACTGCTTACCGAGACCGTTTCCTCGCTAGTCGATATATAACTCCGTATACAGCTTAAATAAGGGCTTATAGGGAAGCCTTATAGCAGCCCGCACTCTACTTTATAGTCGAATATTTCACCTGTTGTGCCTTAACTGCACGGCCCCCTGAGGATTTCCAGGGTTACCTGCACATGGCTCAGCAGTTTACTTAGCGAGCCTTAATTGTACCCTGGTAGACAGAGCTAAAACCCCCTGACACACATAATCCCTGACACGGACCACGTCGCCTTGTGGGTTTGGTGGGGTGGACCCTTGAGGATCCGGCTTGTTGCGCTGACTTACTCCTGAGACATGACTGGACGGATGTGGAAGCTAGCGGGGCATTTCTTGACATCATGGTGTCACTCTAGGTTTGTGACGGAGTCGTGCTGATGATCGAGGCTGTTGATGAACAACAATCAAGTCAGCAGATATGATGGAAGACGACGAGAACTCAGCAAGAAGAGTATCTACAGACTGACAGCAGGTACATGGCCTTAAGATGGTTTCTATAAACAATTCTCTAGCGGAGCGTGTTGGAGGAAGGAAGGCATGGCTCCTCTGCTCCTCCTGGCGATGAGGGGTGAATTCCAGAATCCATGTCATGATCTGGAGCTTGACAGGTTGAATGGGTCGAGCCTGGGGCCACTGGGCGGCCAGTTTCCATGAGACTGTACACTGCTAGCGCATTACAATAGGGTGCTCATCTCGTGTGCTAGACGAAGCACAGAACCAAGGTATCCTTGACCTCCCCTGTTCTGCCATTGCTGAAGGTCTCCTTTTGTCCCCTCGACAACCAACTACATACCATAGCCTGCCTTCTACCACCCCATCCCATCAACCTTCAACTCAGCACCAAACAATAAGACAAAGCAACAGCAACAACCACATCCATCATCAATCCTCACCCCCCTAACCAAGATACCAAACATGTCTCAACCAGGAGTCTGCCCCGTCGTCGGCACCACCAACAGCGTGCTGCCCCCTTCCCACCCAGACGTCGACCTCTCCAAGCCGGGCCAGACGTGCCCCGTCGTGGGCGCCAAGACGGACCACCACACCAGCCTGCACAAGCACCCCTCGGTGGCCGTCCCCGGCGGCGCCACCAACGGCTCGACGTCCTCGGCCGACGCAGGCCAGTGCCCCGCCCTCCGCGCCGTCGTCGACGAGCCCAAGAGCAAGGCCATGGACGACCAGGTCTGCCCCGTCATCGGGCCCGCCACCACCATCCTGCCCCCCGACCACCCCTCCACCGACGGCCAGGCCGACGACGCCGTGTGCCCCGTCACCAAGGCCAAGATCGGTCACCACAAGGGGAAGGTGTCTGTGCACCCGGATGTCTCGCATGCTGCCGCCGGCGCGGTGTGCCCTGTCGTTGGAGCGAGGGGTTAAGAGAAGGGCATTGAAGACTGGCGTTTGGGTTCATTGATATTGGTGTGTTGAGGCTCACGCTCTCGTTGTGGGTGGGCAGGACAGGATATAAGCTACGAACTCCACAGAATGATAGATCATCATGATGCGGAACCCCTCACCTACTGCGTGCGTTGCATTGGTGGTGTGACTCGATTCTGGTATTGGCTAGGACACTTTTGAGGAAGCCCATTCCCAATCTTTGTCTCCAGCTGCTTGCTGATCAACACTCTCTTCTCGTCCCTCACCGTCTTTGTTGATGTTCAACCTTCCATGTGCCGTCTTCTGACCAGCCCGTGGCCTCTCCCGGCCCCGTACTACCTGCTGCCCATGTCTCAGCCCGGGCGGGCAACTTGCCTACCCGCCTAGTTCATCGCAGCCACGATCAAGCCATTCTTCCCCACAGGCTATATCTCCGGGCCCGAATTCTATTCAATGTGGGATTGCACACGATGAAGAGCCATGTAAACGCCCACTTCACTGATACGATTATTATCGATTGGTCATGCAAGGCGATGTCTTCAGCACTACTCTGGTGCATGATATGAACATCCACGGAGTTCTGTATTGAGTGATGCTGCTGCGAGGATTCTGGCTCAACCATGTTGTATTTGGTCTTGAATCTGGTCAGTAAATCATTCAGTACAGATCCATAAATGCCAGGAAGTCTGGAGACAAGGCGTCCTCAGACCGAGTATGAGTCCGTATGGATCCGCACAAACTGCAGGTATTACTAAGCTTGGCTGACATGTATGTATATGTACTACTGATGCAGGCACGATATCTTGCTGCCTTGATCCTTTTACTCCACTCTCTTCATATGCGTCAGGTCCTCTATTGTCAAGGAAACTCCACAGCCAGGAAACGCGAGGTAAATGCTCTAAAATACCCAAGTAACTCGACTCCTCTGGTCTCTTGCTTTGCCTGTGTTGGTCTAGGCTCGCTCGTCATGACGCGCTGTACACTCTGTGAAGGTCTCAATGTGGAATTACTCGACGATAACGACATGGAATTTCACAAGGACATATCATCCCTCAAAGAATCCGCAGAATCTGGCTGTGACTTTTGCAACCTCTGCTGGGGGCGCATACAGTCGGATTGGCCCAAAAGAGTATTGGATGCCTGCCTCCAAGGGAAAGCACCGCCGGTTGACCCGTCTGGGCCTCAGCCGCCCCCCTGGGTGCCGCAAATGTGGTTGCGAGGATACATCTACTACAGGAAATCTCATCTTCGACGGGTCCGGGGCGAGTCACGGATATGGCTGAGCTGTGGTAGGCTCTACGAGGATAACGTGGGTCAGGGGTTGGCCCTTAGCCTCAGCCTGTTCGCCGCCCCAGGTAAGTCTTGCCAGGCACTGGATTGCGCTTAGTTTTCCTCCGCTAGATTGGCTTCTGATGCTGTAGTAGGAACCCCGGCTGCCTTGCGTTTCCATGGCCGCATGTCGACACGTAACAGGAATCCGGAAGCCGCCATCCCAATGGTGAGGAATTGGCTTCACATGTGCCGGAATGGTATTGGGCCTAATGGCCACAAACTCTGCAATTTCAATATAAAGGATGATATGCCGACAAGGGTCATCGATATTGGCTCTAAGCCGCACGACACGAATAGCGCACACCTCATTATCACGGATGGTCTTCGCGAACCATACATGGCTTTGTCTTATTGCTGGGGTCCCGGTGCCAAGAGTGCCCTGAAGCTGACAAGAGAGAACTTGAGTAGCCTCACCCACAGCCTACCCCGACACGAGTTATCTGCTGCTCATAGAGATACTTTGCAGATAGCTGGTGAGCTGGGCATCCGCTACGTCTGGATTGACGCTCTTTGCATCATCCAGGGTGACACGGAGGACTGGGAGTACGAATCCCAGCGTATGGGTCGCGTCTATGGCAATGCCCTTCTGACTGTGATTGCTGGGAGGTCTGGTGACAGCGGTCAAGGTTTCATCGAGAACAACCTCGATCAAAAACAATCACCCTGTCCGTTGCCTCTAGAGCCACCAACGGAAGGCGTTGACAATTCTGGGCTATTCGTCTGTCTTCCTCGCCTCAAGACACATGGTCCAGTGTCAGATCGAGCATGGTGTTTCCAGGAGCTGCACCTTAGCCGGCGTTTCCTTGTGTACGGTGAAGAGCAGCTGATATTTAGATGTCGGGAACAATCTCTCCTCGAGGATGGCGGAACAAACGATTCCCAGCCAGCAGGGGTCGCGATCACAGCTGGCCCTTCGGCTGATCTGCGCCGTTCGATGTTGCTTGGGGCGACAACACCCGGACCCCCTCCTATTCAGCGCGAGAGGGTACTCAACGAATGGTACTTGCTGTTGAAGGAGTACACGCGGCGAGAGCTCTCCAACCCTCACGACATATTCGCTGCACTCTCCGGTGTAGCACAGCTTGCTGGCCAGACGCTGAAGTCGCGCTACCTTGCCGGCATATGGGAGGCCGATATGGTTCGGGGCTTGCTGTGGAAAAGTTGTCATCAAATACAGAGCGACGGGATCTCTTGGAAACGCCTGGGGTGGCCGCCTGTCACGCGCCCAAAGCCGACCTTTCTTGCCCCTGAGCCGGTTCGCCGGGCTCCTTCGTGGTCCTGGGCCGCTGTCCAGGGTCCAACGGTACATGTTTTTCGCCTACGGACGCGACACAGTGCAGAGAAAATGGTGGTCCATCCGAAGCACACCAATCCCGATCGATGGACGACTCACGAGGGCTGCGATATCAATGTGCTGTATATGCCATGGTGTGAGTTGCAGGTCATCGGCTGCTTGAAGGCGCTGCAAGTCATGAGGTCCAGGGACGTCTCTCACTACCTAACGGAGGAAAAACGCTGGACTACCTACGACAAGTATAAGATGATCAAATATGGTGTTTTGCTCGAGCCATTAGCTGGAGAGGCATCAACACAGGCCGGTGTGGGTCAGGTTGAATCACTCGTGGCTATCGGGGTTTTTGACATTGCCGATGAAGCTGTGTCGGTTGTATGCTGTTTGCGATTGTTTGAAGATGAAGGACTGATGCTTGTTCAAGCCGGAGAGGGTAAGTATGCACGGGCTGGCTGGTTTACAGTTGAGAACCGGGAGTGGTTTGAGCAAGGCGAGGAGGTCGAGGTTGCCTTGGTGTAATATTAATATGTATCCACCGACAGCAACTCACGGATCATTGAGGAAAGTGCCTTGGGCTAGCGGGGTTTGATCTAAAGGGTTCAATGACATCAATCGATGGCTACCTAGAAAGTTTTGAGAACCACCGGCGCGCGTTATGGCAACGTACTGGCAACACCTAGATAACCCCAATATTTTGTCTCATGAACATGAAGGTCTCGTCATGAGGCCATCAGCGCAATGTGCCTGAGCTCACTGCAAATATATTTATCAGTATTAGTGTCATCTACACCCTGGAAGGAAAACTTACCTCTGAACCTGCTGTCCGACCTTCATAGCCGGATACTCAACCTCGTCACCTTCATCTCTTCCTAGATCCAGCTGCTCAATCCTCAACTTCTTGGCCCTGTCCGATAGAGCAGCGATTGGCTTCAGTTCAAAGTCACTTGAGAGGTGCCAGAAGAAAGTACTCGAGATCCTTATAAGGGGGCGGCCGGGAAACTCCACCTTCCTCCTCTCCACAGTCTCCAACGTCCTCTCATTTACGACAACCTCATGGTAGCCCGCCTTGACCAGCCCGCCTGTGAGGTGCTCGAGCTGCTTTCCAGCCTGGACGAGTAGGTAGTTTCCCGGCGGTATCTTTACAGGGATGCGCTTGCCGGTGTTTCTCGCCCAGATGTGCAGGCCTGGGTAGCGGGAACGGCCGTGGATGGTGAGGAAGTTTAGGTCTGTGTGGAAGCCGGCCAGGATCGTGTCCTTCTGACCGTACTTCTGGAGGTCTGATGATGTCGGCGCGAGGATGTGTGGGCCGTAGCGCCCTGCGTCTTTGAATGTCGCCTCGGGGAGGCCTAGCCCGGCTGCTGCCATCTCTGCGAGGCAAGATACACTGTAATGATTTTACCATATCAGTCTCACAGACTCCAGCTCCAAAAGAGCGTAGCCTCCACTCACGCATTCTTCATCGAACTTCCCCACTTGTTCATCGTCCCCTCCCACCTCTCCCTGATATGCGGCGCCTCCGGGACGACGTTGTCCACATTCAGGCCCGGAAACTCCGTCTCATACGGCGGCTTCTCCACCATCCGCCAGAAGAACCTGCACTTTGGGTCCGGCTGGTGGCCCATGATGTCGAGCGGCCTCTGGTCCGGGGCCAGCCTCCTGATGACGTCCTGGCACGGCTCGTCGACGGCGCACTTGGGCTTCTCGGTGTTCTCCAGCGTGGCGCCGATCTGGTAGCTCAGCTCCGGGCGCTCGTCCTTCGTGAGCGCCTCCGCCGGCTGCGCGAAGTAGTCCTCCAGCAGGTCGAGGAAGACGTCGTTGTCGCGCTCCGACACGCGGCTGTCGTGTAGCAGGAGCGCGCCGTAGGTGATGAGCGCCTCGGCCGCCTTGCGGCATTCTGCCGCCACGAGGGGGTTGTCGTGGGGCTGGTTGAGGAAGAGGTCCAGGTCGATGATGGGGAGGTCCATCGAGAGTTCCTGAGTCGCGGCCATGTTCCTGTGTTGATGGGGGCTATTTGCTATACACCTGTAGCCTAAAGGGTAACTTATCGGTGTCCAGGTGGCTTTTAGGCATAGATCAAAGCAGCTTTTAAATTTCTTGAAGGGGCTTCTAAGAAAGGCTTGAAGCATTTGGTTGGAGAAGATGATATGGAGTATATCATGCAAGACTCACATTCATAGGGAGGGGTTAGAATCATCTTCTTCCACGTGAGTCGATAGCAGGTGCATGTGAGTGAGGACTGCGTGGGTGTGAGTGGGGGGAGCGTGGACATCGTCCCATAAACTTGAATAGTCTAACCCCTTTAGGCACTATCATACCTACTTAGTAGTTACCTAGGTACATCAGCACCCGTTTAGATTTTGCTAACCGCACCTCGTAAAGGTCATTAGTAGCACTTAATCACTACCCCCTGTATGGCACTATAGGGGTGGTTAGAGGAGCTTGCTAAGCAACCACACGTTGGTTTAGTCTCTATATATGTAATATCCAAATTTTGGGAACTGTTGCAGGCTTTTGAGTGATACAGCTAGAGAATCTACTCATGATAGAAGGTCTTCTGAGATAACCCTAGACAGAGCTAAACAAAGATGTGGTGTAGAAAGCCTAGACACAAGGAGTCTAACAAGACACTTCCAACTACTATGATATAAAATTTATCTCAGCAAACGAGTCGAATTATATAAACACTCCTAAGAGTAGCACTTCCTCCACCCAGCCTAGTGAGCAGGAATCCGGCCCAAACATGCCAATATAGTTAGAGTGCCAAGTGTGGTATACGGACTCCTCGGTCTGGCTGCCAGAGCCAAGTCTATTGACCTGAACACTTAAAGTGCTGACTTGTTTGACCACATTAGCACACACATATGTACGTGGTGTCATTCTAATTCTCATTTAGCATAGTCCAGGTTGGTTCCTCGTAGCTGTGCCACCTTGGTATCCCCATAAAATAACGGCAGCCTAAAACACATGCATGTGGTAAGGGCACTTGACTTTTCTCCTTTGGCTCTTCACCATTGACCGTTACATATTGAAAGGTGTGGCCAAGAATATGATCAGTATGGCTTCTTCGCCAGACCGTGAGGTAATTCAGACCGGGGCGCTGACCTCTGCCCTGACCTGCCTGGCACCCGAAATTCTATGCTCGACTATCTCATTCCTGGACCCCATCAGCCTCATATCACTGTCCCAGAGCTCTCGAGGCCTTCGATCGTTCATCCAGCCAACAAGAGCTCACCTCGTCCAGCGGCTCCTCTCCCTTGAGCTTCTCCCGGGAAACAATGGTGTAAACCAATCTGTGCCCCTCTTCAGGGGCCGCGACAGCACCATGCATCCAGATCCAACCGATGTCCAAGCTTGGAAGGAAATAAGATATGCCTGTGCCGGATGCTTGAGACTCCGTTCTCACATGCATTTTGACAACCACTCGATCATGCAATTACGCCTCAGGAAGCCACCACCTGGATCCCTAGAGGCTACCAAGTTGACTGATTGGGAACCTCTTGACGACTCTGGAAATCTCAGGAACAGGTGCCGACGAATCCAGCAGCACAAGGAGGAGGCTCGGCAAAACTATAAAATCTGGCAGAGGGACTACCACAACGCTATTCACATTTCTTGGGACCTCATTACCCTGGACTATATCGCTCTGCGAGACCAGGAGGCCGAGGAAGCAGGTAAGCCACTTTATATGTTCACTTCCAGGTTATAGGCGGTGATCATCCACAACGGCGCTTTTGGCCATATAGACTAGACTAAACTTCACCTCGATGTGCCCCTCTCGCAATCTGATAAATACTAATATGTTACGTCTAGAAAAATACATATGTGGCACAGCGCGACATCTGCGAAGGTGCAACGAGTGCAAATACGAGCGCGGCGACTTTCGCCGCCACACCACGTCCAACTACAACACATCCGACATGGAAGTGCCCATCATCAAGAGCCGCAGGCGCAACTTCTACACAGAGTTCGAGCGATACTTCCCGGGCTTGTTTGCAGACCTCTTCCCACCGCCCGAGCAGCGTTACAGGTCCCAGAGGATGCCCTTTGGTCCCGAAGCCCAACCCAACCCCTGGGTGCTGAGCATGGTGAGGTGCAAGCGCTGTGGCCTGTTCAAGGAGCTCGCCGCCTTCCGGCAGGGCGGTGTCTTTCAGTACTGGAAGCCCTCGGGGCACGCATCCTGGTGGCACAGGGCCTCCGGTGGCGACAGTGCCCACGAGTCCCGGCTCTGTAGTCCATGCTTCGGAGAGGTTTATGGCCCCGGGGCCCTCCTGGAGTCGCTGGCGGGATTTGCCCTGAGTCTCGCCAAGGCAGACCTGTCTGACGCGGCCCACTTTCTCCGATTGGGATGGATCACAATACTTAACAATGACGGCCTGTTGTGGAAAATAGCACACCGGAGCCCCCGCAACGAGGAACTCGCCGCCAGAGCTTTGCCTGCCCTGAATTACAGTGGAACAGGGCGTGGCGAAGAGGGTATCAAGGAAGTTCGTTCCGGGGAGGCTGACATGGAGGCTATGCACGCTCTCCATCAGGAAATCTCCCGCTTTGTTGATAATGAAGCCTCCGAGGAAATCAAGGAAAATATGCGGGATTGGGTCATGTTCAGAGTATGGGTCGAGGACTATGAGAAGGGGGAACAAGCTTACCTTGCCTTCAGAGAGATTGTTAGGCGCATCAAAGAGAACCCAGGACTTTTAGTTGATTATGCAATGCTTCAAACTGATTCTTGAAATCGGCACGGATATAGTCTAAGATCCTACTGTTAGCAAGATGCGGAAGTAATATCAGAATGGTCATAGCGGTCTATAATCTTCGATAAAATCTTAAACCTTCAGCCAATGCTATGTACTCGTATAGATTTTCCACAGTCAATTGCTCTTCGCGCTCAGACAAACATCATCAACATTCGTAGCGGTCAGCTGTTATGCATGTATAATACTACCGCGAGCCGAGGAAGCGATCTGGCCCCCGGAAAGATCCACTGAAGTGGATTAGTTCCTGCAGCAGTCTTGTGACGATGTGACCACACTTTGCGTCTAACTGTAATTCAGCCCCCTTGTTTTCCCCGCAATCTCGTGGTGAGTCCCTGGTCCTTGGTCCATGTCAGGCATCATCGTCGAACCTCTCCACAGTTTCGGTACAGATTCCGCCGGTCACCAGCCAAATTCTGCAGGTGCACATGGAAAAACTCTGGCCGCATTGGGTCGGCTATACAGCACACGAGCTTGTACCACGATGGGAAGGATGGCTTGCATAGGTACAAATAGCCGCAGACGCCGGCCCTTTGGCGCGGCTTCACTCTTGAGAAGTCAAGACGATTTGTCTGTCTTGTCTTCACGTCCATCTTGAGCTGGTTGGTCAAGCCCGAAGCTCATCGGTAATGTTGTTCAGCAAGGCCTTGGCCCTCACCTGGGCGCTCTTCACCACCACGGTGCTAGGCCAAGCCCAAAACACCGACACCACCACCACCGCAACAACGACGCAGTGGCCGCTACACAACAACAGCCTGACGACCCTCGTGGAGTGGGACCACTACAGCTTCAAGGTCAACGGCCAGCGCCTCTTTGTCTTCTCTGGCGAGTTCCACTACTGGCGGTTCCCCGTCCCGGAGCTTTGGCGCGACCTGCTCGAGAAGGTTCGCGCGGCCGGCTTCAATGCCTTCTCCATCTACGGCCACTGGGGCTACCACAGCCCGTCCGACGGCGTTCTCGACTTCTCCACGGGCGCCCACGACTTCACGCCCATCCTGACCCTGGCCCAGGAGCTCGGCCTGTACGTCATTGTCCGCCCCGGGCCGTACGTTAACGCCGAGACCAACGCCGGCGGGTTCCCCCTGTGGGTCACCACCGGGGAGTACGGGACCCTGCGGGATAATGACCCGCGGTATACGGCCGCCTGGGCGCCCTATTGGGGCAATATCTCGAGTCTGATCGCGCCGCATCTGATCACCAACGGGGGGAATGTGATTCTCTTCCAGATCGAGAACGAGCTGGGCGAGCAATGGGAAGACGTCGCCACCAAGACGCCAAACACGGCGGTCGACGAGTACATGCAACTCCTCGAAGATTCGGCAAGGGCCAACGGCATCGATGTTCCTCTGACGCATAATAACCCTAACATGAAGACGTACTCGTGGTCCAAGGACTTCAGCAACGTGACCGGGAACGTCGACGTCGTCGGTCTCGACTCGTACCCGTCCTGCTGGAGCTGCAACCTGTCCGAGTGCACCGGCACCAACGGCAAGTATGTCGCGTATCAGGTGGTGAACTATAACGACTACTTCGCCGACTTCTCGCCAACCCAGCCAAACTTCATGCCCGAGTTCCAGGGTGGCTCGTACAACCCCTGGGCGGGTCCCGAGGGCGGGTGTCCGTCTGATCTTGGCGTGGATTTCGCTAATATGTTCTATCGGAACCTGATCTACCAGCGGGTCACAGCCGTGTCGCTGTATATGGTGTTCGGAGGTACAAACTGGGGATGGCTGGCGTTCTCACTTGTGGCGACCAGTTATGACTATTCCAGCCCAGTGTCCGAGAACAGGGCGATTGGCGACAAGTATTATGAGACCAAGTTGCTGACCATGTTCACGCGCGTGGCAAAGGACCTGGCCAAGACGGAAAGGCTGGGCAACGATACGAGCTATAGCGATAACGAGGCCATCGCGACGGCGGAGTTGCGAAATCCGGATACAGACGCGGCGTTCTATGTCACCATGCATTTGGATTCGACGTCGAGTACCGTAGAGACGTTTAGTTTGAACGTCAATACGTCGCAGGGAACGATGTCGATTCCACAGTATGGCGGGAGTGTCGCAATCAATGGACACCAGGCCAAGATCCTACCCACAGACTTCAAGTTCGGCAGCAAGAACTTGCTATACTCGACCGCCGAGGTTCTGACGTACGCGGTGTTGGACGGCAAGGAGGTCCTGGCCGTCTGGGTACCGACTGGGGAATCTGGCGAGCTTGTTGTGGAGGGCGTGGCATCTGCGAGCCTCGCAAAGAGCACGGCAAACAGTACCTCGACGACAGTCAGCATCATCCCTGGAAACTCGAGCGTGGCCATCAACTGGTCTAACAGTGGAGGCTTGACCGTTGTCAACCTGGCAGACGGTGCACAGGTGGTGATACTTGACCGCCCATCAGCCTACGTCTTCTGGGCACCGAGTCTGGGAAATGATCCCATGTACCCTGAGAACAACACAGGTGAGTAAATCAACCCCCCTGAACCGCCGCAGAGGCGAACGCAGTGACTGACGGCGCAAACAGTCTTCGTCCAAGGTCCCTACCTGGTCCGGTCTGCATCAATATCCCCAGAAGACACCCTCCAACTTACCGGTGACATCGAAGACTCAACGCAATCAATCACTATCTTCGCACCACCCGTCTCCTCTGTAACCTGGAACGGCAAGCCCCTCACAATAACATCCAAGGATGGCAACATGCTCACCGCAACCGTCCAAGGGCCGTCTACCTTTACCCTCCCGTCACTGGGGCCATGGAAGTGGCACGACAGTCTCCCAGAAATCCAATCCAACTACACCACCTCCCCTGGTGTCTGGATCACGGCCGACCACACCAATACATCAAACCCGTCGCCACCAGCGCCCAACAACCCTGTGCTGTACCTGGATGACTACCACATCCACGTTGGCAACAGCATCTACCGCGCCACCTTCCCCAGCACAGCGTCACCACCAAGCGGCGTGTATCTCAACATCACGGGAGGTACTGCCTTCGGCTACTCAGTATGGCTAAACAGTGCATACATCGGCTCGTATCTGGGTGCTTCGACCTCTGCGACGGGGACCGTGGAGTTCTCATTCGCCAATGCGACACTTGCCCCCGAGGAGAGCGATAACATCTTGGTCGTAGTGATGGACAACTCAGGACACGACGAAACGAGCAGCGCAACGAAGCCCAGGGGTATCTGGAACGCCACACTCATCGGCGAGGGACAGAACACCTTCACGGAGTGGAAAATAGCCGGGACTGCCGGCGGCGAGGCAAACATTGACCCGATCCGTGGAGTATATAACGAAGGCGGGCTGTACGCTGAACGCGTCGGGATGCACCTCCCTGGATATCCAGATGAAAAATGGCCATCAACCAGCAACAGCACCACCCTCGCCGTTCCCGGCGCCGGGATCCGCGTCTTCCGCACCGTCGTCCCGCTTTCCGTGCCTGCGGGTTTGGACGTGTCCATCTCGTTCCTGTTTTCGGCACCTGGGAACGGGAGCTCCAGCAGCACATTCGTACCGACCAAGGCTGGGTATTCGAACCAGGTCCGGGCACTGCTGTTTGTCAACGGGTACCAGTACGGCCGGTTTAACCCATACATTGGCAACCAGATCAATTTCCCTGTCCCGACTGGGATTCTGAATTACAATGGCGACAACACCATTGTCGTGACGGTGTGGAGCCAGAGCGGCGAGGGCGTTGAAGTGAAACTGGGCTGGGACTTGGAATATGTGCACACAACCGGGTACAACATGAGTTTTGATGCAAAGTATCTGACGCCTGGGTGGACGAG
Source organism: Cytospora chrysosperma (assembly GCA_016808195.1). Classification (NCBI taxonomy): domain Eukaryota; kingdom Fungi; phylum Ascomycota; class Sordariomycetes; order Diaporthales; family Cytosporaceae; genus Cytospora; species Cytospora chrysosperma. The sequence goes on along the minus strand of MU179926.1, from coordinate 9,056,360 downwards.
TGATCGGTTGGTGTATGCATGAAAATGTAGGAGAACAGATACATTCCAACCCAATCAAAATTTGCATCGCAATGCACCGCCTCGAAGACACACACGCGTGGTCAAGGGTGAAACTGGTGTGTAATGAATTTGTAATGTACATCGTGTGCGAGTGCTACTGAGAGTGTCTCAGAGTCAGTTACTTACAGTGCCGGACCGAAGACGGTTGCATCAGATCGACTGACGGCAGCTTTGGTTCCCGACGACCTGCACATGCATACTTTATATGTACGCAGAGTTGCAATCCGATCTGTCGGTTTGGTGGAGCTGGCTCAAGATTGGTTAAGGGGTTCCTCGTGCTGCATGCAGAATACAGGGCAGTAAGTAGGTATGTACACAAGTACAAGTGTAACAGGTGCACTGTGACAATCTCATGTGTTGTTGTTGTATCACAGCACCTACTTTTAGGTGTTCGAGTACCTAGGTTAGGTATGTATCTCGTGCTGGACCGCAGAACAGAGGCAAACCATGCAATGTTCATGGAGTTTGTTCGGAGGCCTGAACGTGGCAGTGACCTTGGTGATACGTGATCGGCAGGATGGACGTAAAGTTCTTGGGGTGAAACTAAAGCTGATGGGATGAAGAAGAAGATGGATGATGATGGCGGCGGCGTGTAGCGTCGTCGTCGTCGTCGTCGTCATCTGCAATTGCCTCCTACTTAAGTACCCATTTGCTCAAGTGACTCAGGGCAGGTGACAAGGACAGACAGCAGCAAGCAGTCATCGATCTGTCAGCCATCTGGAAGCTCTGGAAGGTGCGTGATGTGATGGTGGAGAAGCCGTTGTTCCTTCCCCAGTCCGCCAGGTGCCAGTTGCCAGGATCCTGATCCTCCCGTTGTTGTCAATTGGGCAGTAGGGCGGCTAGTGGTAGTTGTTAGCGTATTCCCGTCTCCGTAGATCCGTACCAACAGAAATTATCATGCAATCCCTGTACAGGGGGCGGCTTTTGGGGGGGGGGGGTTGTGAGTGGGGGAGGAGAGAGACAGGAAGGCTACCGTTATTGGGGTTATCGGATTATCGGACACTGACGCGCGTCTTCAACGTCGTTGTGGTACGAATCTGTAGTAGGTACACTATTACTCTTGGCAGTGTCCTGGACAATTCTTCCACACTCGAGGTCACAACAACCTCCACTGTTCATATCCCTCCCCCCCCCCCCTATCGCCATGCCCGGCCCGTGGTTCAGGAAGAGAAAAAAAATGGCCCAGATCCACCATGACCCGTTGGAGTGTCGTACATTGTTGGTTGATCTCCGTAATCATGGCCTGTCTCGCCGATTTCGTTCCTCATCGCTATGGACAGTTTTCTTGTCCTTCTCAACCTCTTTTCCCCCCTCCTGTCTCGCTCCGTGAAAACCTGGTTTGCCCATTTCCCCTTGTCACTTCTCCGATATCATTCTTCGGAGATCGATCCGGCGATCCTGCATATCATCCGATCCTTCTGGTTCCGAGGCGGGTCGCATGTCCTCAAACCACCGTCATCGGTAAGGTTGCAGTTGAGCTGAAACGAGTCGAGTCGAGTCGAGTTGGGTTGGAAGTGAGGTGAGGTGAGGCCGAGTATTTTCCCTGGAGTACAACGAGGTTTCCATCCTCTAGCAGCCAGCAGCCAGAGTATCGAGACACACAATGGCTCGCACATGGCTGCCACAGCTCTTGGCCATCTTCACCTCCTTCGCCGCCTTCATCACCGTCACTCTCGCCCACGACGTATTACAGTCGCCAACTGTCTACGACTGGGGTTTCTACGGCCTGTACCCAAGAACCTGGTTTAATTCATTCGGTCTCGCCGAGCCACGCCTCAACTTCCTCAAGTGGGAGGAGCAGTGCACCGATGGCCTCTATCTGCTCTCTCCTCGCGGCAGCTATGTCTCCGTACCTGGGCCCGTGATAATGGATGGAAGGGGCAACATGGTCTGGAGAGCCGATGACAGGTTTGGAGATGCCGAGGGCATCACCGACTTCAAGGTCCAGATGTTCAATGGCAAACCCCATCTAACCTTCTGGGCCGGCACCAACGGCGCCCACCATCGCTTCGGATACGGCGTGAACTATGTGGTACGTATGGCTCCGTATCTGGCCTGACTTGCTGGTGTCATCTGTCGCAACAACGACAGTGCTGACATTCTCCTTCCCGCAGTTGGATGAAACCTATCAGATAGTGAAGATTGTCACGGCTGTCGAGACCAGAGGCCACAGCCTGCGAGCCGACCTGCACGAATTCCACATCACCCCCGACAATACCGGCCTCATGTCCGTCTATTACCCCCAGCCCATCGACCTTTCACCCGTCGGCGGTCCTGTCGACGGCTGGGTGCTTGACAGCATCTTCCAGGAGGTCGACCTCAACACGGGCGAGCTCATCTTCGAGTGGCGCGCATCTGAGCACATCCCCGTCGAGACGACCATGCGCTCCTTCGTCGGCTCTGACCTTGGCTACACCCCGGACACCGGCTTTGACTACTTCCATATCAACAGTGTCGACAAGGACCACCTCGGCAATTATATAATTTCTGCGCGGCACACACATACCGTGACATGCATCAGTCCCGAGGGCGAGACCCTGTGGGTCCTGGGCGGCAAGCACAATATGTTTAAGGATCTTTCGGACGGTCGTGCGACGGACTTCACTTGGCAGCACCATGCGAGGTGGCATGGAACAAACACTCTCAGCCTCTTCGATAATGCCAAGTCGACCAACGGCGGGAACAAGTATATGGGCGACCATAGCCGGGGCTTGATACTGGAGCTCGATACCGAGGCCATGACGGCGAAGTTGGTGCACGACTATTACGACCCCAAGCACCCCAAGCTTGCCGAAAGCCAAGGTTCGATGCAGATCATGGACAACGGCAAAGTTATAGTCGATTACGGCTTCTTTCCGGCCCTTACCGAGTTTTCTCCGGAAGGCGAGGTCATATGCGACATCAGGCTTGCCCCCTGGCTGATTTGGCAGGCCGGCATGGTGACGAGCTACCGTGGTTTCAAGACGGACAAGTGGGTCGGCAAGCCCTGGTATGCGCCCGAGGTCGTCCTGCGTCCATCCGAGAGCGTGCTCTACGTCAGCTGGAACGGCGCAACTGAGGTCGACAGGTGGGTCCTCCAGGGCGCGGACTGGGAAGGAGTCGGCCGTGATGTATATGAGGACCTCGACATCCAGACCAAAGACGGCTTCGAGTCGAGGTTCGACCTCTCGGGCGACTATCCGCAGTACGTGCGGATAGCGGCTCTTGACAAGAACGGTGAGGTGCTCAAGCACACCATCGTGATGGACCGGTACGTGGGCAATGCCAAGTCTTCGGGATTCCACGGGTTCCTGTTTACGGTGTGTGTGGTATCCGCCTTTCTGGCCGTGGTGGCCCTGTTCCGCAAGAACATAGGTAGTGCATGGAAGAAGGGATTCACGCAAGGCCCAGTGGCCGGCGTGCGTGGCGTGTTTGCTGCGGTGAGGAGGAGCGCCGAGCTCAAATTCGGCGGCAAGACCCAGTACAACGAGCTCCAGACGTACGAAGATTAGCATTTGCGATGGCGTTTTTATGCATGGCACGGTATGGGTTTATGTTATGGTGTTAATGATGGATTGATGGATCGATGGGGATACATATTGATACCATGGCTCACAAAGATACATATTCGCGATGGCATTTATGTATACTTATAAAATGATGAACTCAAAAGTACATTTACATCCAATTTGCTACATCCTATTCGACTCTGGGCAGTATCAAGTTGTCAACAGCGATGAGCAGCTTGTCAGGAAATGTGGTTGTGGTGATTTTACCTCCGATGTGGTGGATACGCAGTACGGCTTCATGATCGTCCCGTGAGGTTAAATATCCACCCTGCCACCATGATCCTGGTACAGTACCAGAGTACCAGATCGAAATGCCGTGCGGAGATCCGCTACAATGCACGATTCAATGTTACTACGTACATACCTACATATCTAGTACATATGTACGGATACAGTACGTTACTCCCCGGCAAAAGTTGGTAGCTGATTCTACATCCGCGACCCGCAACCGTTATGACTATTCCCGATGATCGGGTTTGCTGATGATCTTATTGTGGTTCTCTATTTCTAAGCTGTCAATCCCAGCGCCGTTCGTGACGACAAGTCTTTCCAGGGTTCCTCACTAGATCTGCCGCACCACGCAAAGCGTTGCTCCTCATTCATATCCGCCCGCATCGACAAGCACGCCAGACAGACAGTCAGACACACCATTCACTCACTCACTGGCCATCGTCACCACCACAAACACATCCATCACCCATCATGGCTCCGCCAGAACAGAGCAGACACCCTCTCGTCTCCTACCAACCCATCCGCCTCATCTACCACCTCTTCAAGCTCGCCACCACGCTCCCCAAGGTCCCCTTCTGGCTGATCCGCGCCCTCATCCCCGCCCTCCGCCAACACCCCAACTGGACCTTCAAGCAGTCCCTCACGTCAAGCCTAGCCCGGACCCTCATCGGCCTCAACAGCGCCACCGCCATCACGGAGACATTATCCCTAGCGCCAAAGAAGCAAGGCGACAGATGGGTCTCCATCAAGCCCTTCGAGGACGACCTGTACGTGGGCCCGCTCCTCAGCGACCTGGTCCGGCCGGGCGACGCAGGCGGGACCTGGTACCCGGGGGTCCCCGCGGCGCCATCCTCGCTTAGGAAGGTGGGCATGCACATCCACGGGGGCGCCTTCGTGCAGTACGACGGGCGCGACGAGACGACAGGCTACCTGTGCAACAGGCTCCTGACGGCGGGCGGCTTCGAGGCCGTCTTCGCGCCGCAGTACCGGCTCGCGGGCCACGGCGGCAGGGACCCGTTCCCGGCCGCGCTGCAGGACGTGCTGACGTGCTACCTGTACCTGGTGCGGACGCTCGGGGTGCCGGCGGGCAGCGTGACGGTCAGCGGCGACAGCGCGGGCGGGAACCTGGCCGCCGCCCTGCTGCGGTACCTGGAGCGCTTCGGCGACGAGCTGGGCATCCCGCGCCCGGGGCGCGTCGTCCTCGTCTCGCCGTGGGTGCAGCCGTCCGAGGCGGTCACGGCCGACTACGCGCGGACGCCTGAGTTCGCCACCGACTTCCTGCCTGCCAACTTCCTGCGATGGGGCGCAGAGACGTATGCGCTGCAGTCGGACCGGTATGAGGACTGCCGCGAGTACATCGACTCGCTGGGGCGCCCGTTCAGGACGAGCGTGCCGATTTTTGTGACGATCGGGAGCGTCGAGATCTTGTGCCCGCAGGGCGTCAAGTGGGTGGACGAGATGAGGAGTGTCGAGGGGAACAGGGTCGAGGTCGACTTCCAGGAGGGCGCGCCTCACGATGTGCTTTTTGTTGGTGACAAGATGGGATGGGATGGCGTTGTGGTGGAGGTTATGAAGAAAATTGGGAAGTTTGTGGATGAGCAGTAGTTAGTTTGGGATCTATTGGGTCTCATCGATGACATACTTATACTTGTTCATGTATTACTATTCATCTGTTCGCGAGTGGAGCTCGTGGTTATGATCGTGTTGATGGATTCCAAACCCTGCTGAAAGCCGCAAACATTACTGCCCAGTCTGCACCCTTCCGCTACATAACTTGAGTAGCCTGATGGAAAATTGAGAAGTCTTTTCTTCCCGTCCCTCTCAGTCCTATATAATTCTGTTTCAGAAAATTCCCGGTTGGCGGGAGGGTTTGCGTCGCAGTTGTCTGGGTATATAAAACAGTCATCATCGCCACCTGGGCACTTGCTTGTCTTGTGACACCAATCTTGATACGGGGTCCCTTCGCCTGCCGTAGATGGAGACAGCAAACTTGATAATGAGTCGTACAAGGTCAGTGTGTTCAAGGCAAACTTGAGTGAAACGGGATATTCTGAGTTTTGTAGGCAACTTGGAATTTCTTCTCACTGTGCTTGCTCAAGGGGTCGAGATGCCGGCGAGAGCTTTCTAACCTCCTCGGTCCGAATAGTAGAATATATAAGTAGCCAACATCGAGCACGGGGATAATATTGGGCTTCATGATGTATAGTCCCCTGAATACCTTGTTCTCTACAATAGCTGCTGCGAGGGACCTTAGAGGTGATGGTTCACACAGCATGTGCACCAAGTCATATCAGGGGAACTACTCAACTATTTCGATCTGAGCTCTGGTCTCTGTCATATTTACCACCCCCCCCCCGGTTCTCCCGCCTTTTAAACCTTTGGCGGTCTTCAGATTCGGCGTTGTTTAACTTAGTGTCAATCACTGCAAAACTTCTCTCGACATCTTTTGCGACGCCACCACATACGAGAATTCATGTGAACGTCTGACATCCAAAAAGCTTCTCAGTGTCGATACTACATAAGTAGTCTCATAGCCCCCAAATATTTTGTTTCGTAAGTTCCTCTCCTACCTTCTCGCCTTATTAGCCTCATTTGCTACCTCGTTGGTCTATTCTAACTTGGAAATATTCTTAACAGCATCGACGAAATCAAATCACCAAGTCCACCATACTTTGAGCCTCCAACTTACCCCCCTCGACCCTCGACACCGCGTCAACATCGCCCAATATGAACTTCCTCGTAACCATTGCCATGCTCGCCAACCTGGTCTACCTCGCCGCCGCCGCGGCCATGCGCGACTATGACCAGGCGTCGGACAGCCTCGCCAAGCGCACCGAGGTTACCTTTGCCTGGCACCACTATCCCGTCCAGAACTGCAGCAGCCTCGAGCTTGGACGCAGCCCCCCAGAGAACTCCATCTTGGCCGACGACTGCCAGTGGGTCCTTACCATGATCACCAGCAACAACGGCGGCTACTTTGAGCTATGGAATTTCGACAGCGCCAACTACAAGCCCGTCGTGGGTTACAAGACCTGCGTCCTCGCCCTGTCTCATGCTGTCTCCAAGGACTCCGGTGACTACGCCGTGTAAGTCACCCAGTTCAATTATTCCACTCTCTTCCCTCTGCCGCATTCTCACACCTTTTGTATGATATAACAAACTGACACCCATACTCCTGTGCGCAGCATCGGCAACGAGGACGTCGCAGCCATCATGCGGAAGGCCCTGACCAACTTCCAGAAGAAAGGCCACGTCGCCACCCTCACCGGAAACATGACGTGCGGCCCCAACAATGCCAACCTCGGCGTCCTCATCTACAACGGCCTGACGGGCGGCTCCGGCGGCCCCGTCAACGCCAGCACCACCACGATGATGGGCGATGCCTGGGGCGGCGCCACCGGCACGGGCAAGTCCCCTGCCCTACCTTCGGTTACGATGCCGGCCCCGTCCAACGTCACGGCTGGCTAGCTAGCTCGATGATATCCTCATCTGGCCGAATGCACGGCTTGGGAGCGGTTCATCCTTGGGATGGCTGTGTGTGGCTGCTCGTTTAAGGGGTGGAAAAGGTTGTGTTATTAGAGTCTCTGATGTCTTGTTTTCGAAACGCGTGTTGTTGAAGTTTGGTGTGAGAGAGTGCTGGAACATTGAATAAAGGGAGTACGCTGATTTGAAGCCCGCTTCAGATATGAAAGGATAATGCTTGGTAGCTCGTTACGGGCAGTGGAATTGTTGCAGTGAAGTAGTTGAAATTCAAATCCGTGGGCACTCGCATCACTCTCATAGGCCTTAAAACCTCTTTGCTTGCCCTGAAACCTTCCTGGAAGGGAGGCCCTGAAGTGGTACTTACTTATGATGTTGACGAGGTTCTATGATCCCGTGAGTTCATGATAGAGTCCGTCTTCCCATTATTCTGTGTACCAGGTTCTCAAAAACGTTGGACGCATGATTAGCAGCTTGGAGCCAGATACTTGCCTACTTGAGTAGTTCAATCTAGTGGAAGAATTTGAAAGGCTGCCCTCAGTGTTTACTCAGGGATAGGTGACTATGCTGTCGTTCTCCTAAAAAAGCTTCAATCACTTGTAATGAAATTTTGATAGAATGTAATACTAATAATAAGCCGGCTAGCTTGTTGTATTCAAGTATTATATTAGTATGGTGGATGATATATTTGGTACACAATATGCCTGGTAGCTGCCCGCCCCCCCTCCCCCCCCCGGGCCCGACACCGCCAACTATCCACTTGTTTTTCGCTAAATTGGCATTGCTATCTCCAGCCTGCAATCATGATAACTCGTTCATTGTAGAACACTGATGGAAGGTGCCTCGTATATTTTTGCACAAAGTATCCCTTCTACATAACCGTTCTTCCTGACGATTCAATGCCGCTCAAGATGGCCACTAATGCCAAAATCACTATCTCATCGTCAGCCACCGCCACATCAGGAGCAGTCACGGGGAAAGACGAACCGGACGAGGAGGTCAGTATAAAACTCGCAACAGTAAAGGCGGATTGCACATCTCCACCGGCAGCAGTCCACGCTATGCCCACGATACAGGAGCTGAGCCAGGGGATGGTCCCGGCGACAGCGATCCGGGTCGTGTTCCATCCCTCGACAAACTCTACCGCGTGACGGTTGTCCTTCCGCCGCAGTCTGAACACCCACCGGACCCACTCGTCGTTGTCCGGGAGGGTTTGGGGGTGCAGGTATGCGTATAACATCTCTTGGAGGACAAAGTCGTCGAACGGCACGACAGCTGGCCGCGTGGTTGGCGTGTACTGTTCGAGGTTAGCCAGTCTTGAGGCAATGGATCCGGATCCTTCCTCGCTTGTAGAGGAAAGATTGTGAGTTGATCTTGACTCACGGCGAGTATTCGAAACGCACGCAAGGACTTCAATGAGAAGTAGCGCCTCAGAGGGCCACACATCTTGGAAATGTACAACCGTCGCATCTCCGTGAAGAACTGGACGTCGTTGTGCACCAGGTGCTCGTTGGCCAGGACGACCTTATCGAAGCTCTCGTCGTCCGGGAACCTCGAGCGCAATATGCACTGGACCTGTTGCAGCTCGCAGCCCTTTGCCCCAGATCTGTAGCATACGAGGTTGAGGGAGCACGTTGGCCTCTTCACATCATAGGCGTCACCTGGATCTGTTGTTTGGCTGGACGGTGTCAGGGGTGGTCCCGCCACCGTTGCGTACCCGTCGTCTCTCGCGACTAGAGGGGAGTTCATGGGGAGGTTCGCCACTGGAGGAGCTAGGTTCATCATATTGGTCGCCGTTGCCTCTCCCATAGTCGGTATCTTTAACGCCGTAGGGGCTTTGTTGGAGCCCAGTGGTGTCCTCGGCCTAGGGATCTCGTCAGCCGTGATTTTCTGCACGACAGCCGGATCGATGACAATGGCAGGAGGTGGACTCCTCGTTGTTATAGGTGGTGTTATAGCCGCTTGATAGGCCGACTCGTTAACTTGGTGAGCAAACTCTCCGCCATGTCGAAGTAGCTCGGCATGGAAGACTGTTGAACCATCTGGGGGCTCGGTATCCCGATCACCAAACACGAGCTTGTGGGCGTCAGGGTGCATTTTAATCTTCCTCGGCACAATTGGAGGATTTCTCGCCACAATTGGAGGAGAGGCGTTGGACCCATGGTATGATCCATCTGGGGGCTCGATATCCCGATCATCTAACACGATATTGTAGGCGTCAGGGTGCATTTTAATCTTCCTCGGCACAATTGGAGGAGAGGCGTTGGACCCATGGTGTGATCCATCGCTTAAGACACGACTTGATAGCAACGGAGATGGAGAGGTGCTAAACTGGTAGCTATGCACTTGGGGAGGCTCAACCGACGGGGACGGACCCGGTAAACTGCGCCTGTGAACTCGTTTTTTCGTCGGCCTGTATAGACTTCGTGTGTCACTACCAAATTGTGGAGGGATTTCGGGACGAGGACTCAAAATTGGTCCAATACTTGAGGAGCTGTGAAGTTGATCCATCGTGGTATCGAAGGGATGATCATGCTGGTGATTGACGTGTTGGGTGTTGTGTCCGCGCCTCGATAAATCAATTTCGAACAGGAGCCAAGACTATATATATTCTATCAACCACAGCAACCATTCACTGTGTTAACCTATTATTCGATAGTGGTGTGTCTCCTAATCCTGCGGAAGCAGTAAGCCCATTGCGCCTCCTTTTCTACTGACAGCGGACTGGTGGCAGTGCACCCCTAGACAGGTGTAATAGCACATACCTACCTAGGTAGGTAAGCAGCACATATGCACAGCTGCAACTAGGAAGCGCTTGTGGCTGTGTTGTTTGCCCATCTTACAATCTATAGGCCATGTGGGGATAGAAATCCAAGCTAGGCTACAACTACAATGGCTAATAATTTCATCGGCGGACTTGCATTTTGTACAGCCTGAAAGAGTGGACGAGACGTACGTGAAAGTTAAGGAGGAGGAGGGGGAGGAGGAGGAGGAGGATAAGAATGTTAGATAAGGGGGAGAGAAAAGACAACACTGCTCGCAGTTCGGAGGCGTGGACGGTTGTTAGGACGGAATCTTGGGGGTAAAACATTTGCTGGCAGACTGTCACCGACTGACATTGCCTCTGTATGTTGAAATGTTGCCTTCGACCCTTACTAGTTCTTACAACCAACCGCCCGCTCCTGCGATTCAGGACCTGACAGATCTCCGATATTACCACTCTGCTATATTTTGTGGGTCTACAGCACCCTTGGATTCGACCTGAGACATCTACCTGGCTCCCGTCGACGACCTTGATTGTTAGCCAGGACACATCAGCTTGGTAGCTACATACTTACTTATGTATCTCAAACCGAACGTTCAAACCAGTTGGCAGCTGTGATCCACGGCTTCACTGCAGAGTCCCAGGTCGATTGGGACTTGAGACACTCGAGCATTTGACCCCTGATTCAACGCGGTTTTCACCGCTGACCTAACCGACGATCATCATCACCACAACGTCTGCCACCATCACATTCCATGCCGCCTTCAAGCTGTGCCACAGTTACAAAGCCACTTCTCAGCGACGTCACTTAGGAGCCCCATCGTATTCAAGCTTGTGTCACTGATATATCGGCTCAACGACACATTTTTATATCAAGACTGACACAGCTGGACTCATTTTGTCTTGACGCGCGCTGTGACGTCGTTGCCCTCGGGCTGTTGTTCTCGGCGCTGAGCTCACAAGACCTTTTGGCCTTTCGTCATGGCGAGTGGTGCACTGCCCCCGAGCGCCAGGTACAAGGAGAAGGTCGGGACTCCATACCGGCCCAAGCAGAGGATGCGCAGGCCTAGCAGGAGGACTGCAGTGATCTACTTCCTAGTCTTCCTCTTCGTCGTGGTGCTCTTCCCCGTGCCCGGGCTCGTGGGCTTTCGGCAGTCGATACTAGACCTCACCATACCAGGACATGCCCTCCCACCGCGGTCGACTCCGCCGCGGAATGTCCTGCGGTACATCGACCCTCTCATCGGGACGACCAATGGCGGCCATGTCTTCCCCGGCCCCACGCTGCCGTACGGCATGGCCAAGCCTGTCGCCGACTCGGTCAACAAGGCCGAGAACGCAGCCGGCTACGTGGAGGACTTCAGCTTCATCGGGGGCTTCTCGCACCTCCATGACTCGGGCACGGGAGGAAGGCCGTCCATGGGCCAGTTCCCCCTGTTCGTCCACCCGGGCTGCCCCGACGACGACTTCGCGCAGTGCAAGTACACGACCTCCAAGCGGGCCGTGATGCGCTGGCCGTTCTCGGCCAAGGCCAAGCCGGGCTACTTCTCGATCCGGCTCAAGAACAGCGTGGCCGCGGAGATGACGGCCTCGGCGCACACGGCGCTGTACCGGTTTTCATTCCCGGACGGGGACTCGCCCGAGGACGGGCTCGGCGGGACGGTGCCGTACAGCCCGCTCATCCTGTTGGACCTGCAGGACCTGGACAACACGCGGCACCAGGGCGGCGTCCGCGTCGACGCCAAGACGGGGCGCATCACGGGCGACGGCACGTACAGGCCGTCGTTCGGCACGGGCCAGTACCAGGCGTACTTCTGCGCCGACTTCCGGGGCGCCGCGATCCGCAATGCGGGCACATTCATGCAGGAGAAGCCCGACGCTGGCCGCCAAGTCCTCGAGTCGGATGCCAAGAGCGACTTCAGCCTGCCGACCGGCTCGGCGGGCGCGTGGGTGCAGTTCGAGAAGCCGCCGGCGGACGAGATCCTCGCGCGCGTGGGCCTGAGCTTCATCTCGAGGGAGCAGGCGTGCCGGAACGCCGAGCGGGAGATCCCCAAGATGGACTTTTCCGCGACGCAGGCGGCGGTGGAGAACGCTTGGGCGAACAAGCTGTCTGTCATCGAGGTCGACGAGGGCGACATCGACCCGGCGCTGTTGGTGACGTTCTGGAGTGGGCTGTACCGGACGATGCTGAGCCCGCAGGATTATACGGGTGAGAACCCGCTGTGGAAGTCGAGCGAGCCTTATTTTGACTCGTAAGTGGACAGATTGCCTGGTGTCTAGCAGCAACTAGCAGGTTGATATGTTGATCAGGGCGTTGTGACTAATTATATTGGGTTTGTCATAGGTTCTACTGCATCTGGGACTCGTTCCGTGCTCAACATCCGCTACTGAGCATCATTGACCCAGTCGCACAGACGCGCATGGTCCGAGGACTGATTGATATCTATCGGTACCTTGGTAAGCACTGATCCATCCGCCAGTGTGACCGGCACCTGGAGAAGAATGACTGAACTGATCTAATATCGTGACACAGGCAAGCTCCCAGACTGCCGCATGGCCTTCTGCAAGGGCTTCACGCAAGGTGGCACGAACGCCGACGTTGTGATTGCAGATGCGTTCCTGAAAGGCATCACCGACGGCGTCGACTGGGAGACGGCCTACGAGGCAGTCATCTCCGACGCAGAAGTGGAGCCCAAGATCTGGAACACAGAGGGACGGGGCAACCTCGTCAGCTACCATGCACTGGGCTACATCCCCTTCGACGACAAGGACACCAACGGCACGGGGCGGAACACGCGCACCATCTCACGGACGGTCGAGTACGCCTACGACGACTTTGCCATCGCGCTCCTGGCCTCTGGCCTCGGCAAGAAGAACGACTACGAGAAGTACATGTTGCGCAGCGCGAACTGGCGGAACCTGTGGAACACCGAGCAGGGCGACGTGTGGGAGCGTGCGAAGGACGACGTGCACATCTGGAGCGACTTCAAGGGGTTCCTGCAGCTCCGGTCGGCCGAGGGGAGCTGGAAATACCACGACACGAGGGCGTGCAGCCCGCTGCATGACCAGCACAAGTGCTACCTGGACACGTCGATGGGCACGTACGAGGGCAGCCCGTGGCTGTACTCGTTCTACGTGCCGCAGGACATGGCGTCGCTGATCCAGGCCATGGGCGGGAGGAAGCTGTTCACCGAGAGGCTGAATTACTTCCACGAGTCGGGGCTGATCTACATGGGCAACGAGCAGTCCTTCCTGCCCGTCTTCCAATTCCACTATGCCGGCCGCCCCGGGCTGAGCTCGTACTGGGCTCACCGGTACATCCCCAGCATGTTCAACACCACGTTCGGCGGGATCCCGGGCAACGACGACTCCTCCATGGGGGCGTTCTCGGGGCTCGCGATGATGGGGTTCTTCCCCGTCGCGGGACAGGATGTGTACCTGTTGACGCCGCCGTTCTTCCGGGAGGTCAAGATCCGTGCGAGGAACGGGCAGTGGGCCATCATCAGGGTGGCCAACTTTGACCCGACGTATAGGGCTAAGTATATACAGAGTGCGACGCTGAACGGGAAGAGCTGGACGAGGAGCTGGATCGAGCATGAATTTTTCATGACGGGCGGTGTGCTGGAGTATGTCGTTGGGACGAGGGAAAGCACCTGGGGCACGGCGGAGGAGGATCTACCGCCTAGTTGGACTGTGAAGGCGATTGAGTAGTCCATATTAAGTATGTATGCAGTTGCATTTGAGAATCATGTCGTGTTATATACCTAGGAAAATGCATAAATATACATAAATATGTAGAGTGCGACCAATTGAATATTGGATGACGACGACCTTGGTGAGGCTGACGTGGTGTTTTACAGGGCGCTTCCCTACGGGCACCTGCTTAGGCAAGCAAGCACCTGACAAGGCGCTGCAGCGGGCCTAAGACGCGTCAAGCTTCGGGGCCATCGCGTCGCCTGCAGCTTTGAGCTGAAGCACTAATCACAGCACCACTACGTCACCACCTGGCTCAAGTTCCTACACGCTTCCTTACCAGAGACCACCAACTACCGATATACAGAGTTTCTAGTCATAAACGCCTCGATACGTCGAAGAAAGATGCCACCCAAGAAGCGATCAGCAGCCAACACGTCTCAAGCGCCCGATCGACGGCGGTCCACTCGCGTTAGCTCTTCAAATCAGAAGAGCCGCTACTTCGAATCCGATTCAGACGATGCTGATGGCACAGATGAATTGGGGGATGGGACGACGGATGAATTGAAAGCCACCAGCGGCAGAAAGAGAGGTCGCCCGGCGAAGAAGCCCACGGCTACTCAGCGGAGATCTACCGGCAAAAGAGCCAAGATCGAGCACGGCGATGATGACAGTGACGATGTGGATGACTACAAGGAGGACGTAATGGACGAAAAGCAAGACGAAGAAGAAGAAGAAGATGATGATGATAGTGATTTGGATGAAGACGAGAAGCCACGGGTCACGATAATACCGTTGATCAAGATGCGCGACACTGGAGGGGTGGACTACGAGGACGATAGGTTACACAAGAACACGCTGCTGTTCTTGAAAGACCTCAAGGCGAACAACAAGAGGGACTGGCTCAAGTGTAGGCTGTTGATCTGATCGGCCATTCGCCCCTGCATCTCAGTTCGCTAACATCTGCCCTTGCCTATGCAGCCCGCGACGAAGAATACCGCCGCTCGCTCCAGGACTGGAACAGCTACGTCGAGAGTCTCATGCAGAAAGTCATAGCTGCAGACCCGACCATCCCTGAGCTTCCCCTCAAAGACATCATCTTTCGGATTTACCGAGATATCCGCTTCAGCAAAGATCCCACGCCGTACAAACCCCATTACGCCGTCGCATTCTCGCGCACCGGGCGAAAGGGCCCCTATGCCTGCTATTACGTCCATTGCGGGCCCGGGTCTTCCATAGTGGGCGGTGGGCTGTGGCAACCTGATGCGCGGACTATGGCCAAGTTGAGGGCCTCGATTGATGAGCGGCCAGCGCGGTGGAGGAGGGTGTTGTCGGACGATCAATTCAGGAGGACGTTCCTGCCTACCGCCAAGAGTGGCGACGAGGAGGGCTGTCTGAAGGCATTTTGCAAGGCCAATGAGGGCAACGCGCTGAAGACGAAGCCGAAGGTGAGCACTATGCCAAAAATTGCTCGCGAGTTTCACGCCAGCACGGCCGGGCCAGTCGCAACTCTCCTCCATTCCAGGAACCTCGGGAGCTAATGCATGTCCGTGACTCAGGGTTTCGATGCTAGTCATCGAAACATCGAGCTGCTGAAGCTGCGCAACTTCACTGTGTGGAAGAAGATCCCTGACAGCTTGTTTACGGCCGAGGACGGGCAGGCGCAGATCGCAAGTATCATCAGTGCCATGGTTGGATTTGTGAGTTGAACATTGTGGCGTCCCCTTCTAATTTCCTCTGAGGCTGATGAAAAGACTTTAGATCACTTTCTTGAACGACGTGGTCATGCCGGACCCTGACATGGATAGTGATTCAAGCTCAGAAGACGAAGATGAAGCCGAAGACGCAGACACAGAGGCAGACGCAGACGACGAATAGCCACCTCGAGGTGGTGCCTCGGCTCTTGTTGCGCATGCCTTGTTTCCACACGCGACAGCGAGGGCGCTCTGGCTTGTTTGAGCCGTCGGATTGTCATGCATTTTTGGAATGGTCGCCTATATGTGCCTTGATATCATGTTCCAGTCAGTAGCTTCAATGCTGTGGCTGTGCCCAACAGGTGCCTCGGAAGTATCGTCTTTGGGACGCGATCGTCTATTGCGCTGCAAACCTAGCTGGAGGATTCGCGCCGCAATCTTTTTTAATGGGCCACCATCTTGATCATCTACCCCTGCCTAAGAAGTGCTTTTGATGCGATTGGTCCCACATCACCGACCTCGTAAAGTGTATGTGGCTATGGGTCCCACATCGAAACGCCATGTGTTTGGCTTCAACGTTCGGGAAGATGGTCGGGCAATTTCATGGATTCAACCTTGATGAACAAGCGGCAGATCCGCATCGGCATTACTTGTCAGTCTCGGGCCTTCAGCCCTGTCTGGACCCTCAGATAAATTGCATCCCGCATTGTGGTAACGTGCGGAGTATTAATGCTGGCACAGACGTTCCCTGTCAGCTCTGTCAGCCGCAGACATCGGTCAACAGACATGCACACCACATCACGTGTCCTGTCTTCACATGCTCTGTGACAGTCGAATGACCTGAGCACTGGATTTGGCAACGGCATTGCGAATTCAGCCTTGTGGAACCATCCTCGGCTCTTCTCACATAGATGAACCGAAAACTAGGGCGGATGAAGCTTGCGGCCCTCTCCCTGCTCAACCTTATTCTCCTTCGGCCGGCAGATCTTCCTTCTCAGGGACGAGGCTTGTTTCTGTCCTGCGGGCCTCTTGTCGATCCTATTCTGGAAATTTCATCTGCATTCTGTACATCGCGAGTTACATCTGAGTGTGTCCCGGCTCCCACTATGCCAAACACTTACGACACTACGGACGTGCCTAGAGACGATCGTGGACAGAGTTCATCCTTCTGTTGTACCGCAACTGTCTTCCTTGTAACAAGATGGTGCTAATTCTATGTGCTACATATTATTCCTGGTAGATCTATGCTTTCTTTGGGGGGGGGGGGGGGAAGGGTTGCAGTTCGCAATACCAACGCGGATGAGTGCCTATCTAGCGGCTTCATATTGATATCAGTTTTCAGGCGAGACAATGGCTCCTTTACAACAGACTCACTCTCGAGTATAGTCGCGCGTTCACTCAATTGCAAGTCGCATGGTTTTCCCAATGGGGCAGCAATGTACCTTTTGTTACTCTCCATGCCTCAAGTTGTGGAGCAATTCGCATACATTTCCCAAAAGAGCATTAAAACACCTCTTGTCACCCTCCTTACCCTTTATATAAGTCGGGATGGAAGCTCTGAGAACTTCCATTGCAACATTTGACTCTTCCAAAGCAACACATCCTTCACTCTCTTTACATTTTCCACTTCACATACGATCCTTTCTACGATAGCTTGACGCTGTCTTTCACTTCTACCTACGCTTGCTGCAGTCTCTCCAACACAACCAACCCTCCCACGCCGCAAGACACAACTCCAGCCATGCATTACCAACAGCTTCTCGTCGCCTGCCTCTCCGCCACCGTGGCTGCCCTTCCGTCTAACATGAAGGAAAGGCAGGCCAGCGGCATATCTGGTCTCGGATCACTGCTAGGCGGTACCGGCACTGGGACGGGCGGTCTGACCCTTCCCAGCGAGCTCAGTGGACTCGGGTCTCTACTCGGCGGTACCGGCACTGGGACGGGTGGTTTGACCCTTCCCACCGGCCTCAGTGGACTCGGATCACTACTGGGGGGTACAGGTACTGGGACAGGCGGCTTGACCCTTCCCACCAGCCTCAGTGGCCTCGGCGCCCTCAGCGGCCTCAGCGGCCTGAGCTCCACGTCCGGCCTCTCCGCCAGGGCCTCGATCACCGAGAACGGCCTCGACGACGCCTGCAAGGGAACTACCGTCATCTTCGCGCGCGGGACCACGGAGCTGGGCAACATGGGCAGCGTCGTCGGGCCGAGCCTGAGCAGCGACCTCAAGACGGCCCTGAACAACGACGTGGCGGTCCAGGGCGTCGACTACGCGGCCGACGCGGCCGGCATCGCCGAGGAGATCGTCCCGACCGGCGGGCCGGGCACCAAGTCCATGGTGGCGGACGTCACCAAGGCGCTGACCAAGTGCCCGAACACCAAGATCGTGCTGACGGGCTACTCGCAGGGCGCCATGCTGGTCCACAACACCATGAGCACGCTCAGCACGACCCAGGCCGCCAGCGTCAAGGCGGCCGTCACCTTCGGCGACCCCTTCGACGCCACCGAGCCCAAGAACATCGCCAAGGGCAACTTCAAGTCCTTCTGCGCCACGGGCGACCCCGTGTGCAGCCTCGGCGCGGCCGCTTCCCCTTCCTCGGGCGGCACGACGAGCAAGAGCGTGCTGAACCACCTGGGTTATGGAGCCGACGCCAGTACGGCTGCTACCTTCATCCAGGGCAAGGTTTCTGCTTAGATATGAGAACGAGCGGCCGGTCCAGGGGTGAGCATTTCTCGTGTCGGGTGGGTTGCGCATACCTAGGAGTATCGGCGGGGTATGTGGTTCAAAAATTGCATCTGGAGAGAGACAGCCCTGGAGGCTTGGCCAGTGTTATGAAAGGAAAGGCCCACATCCTTTTCTAGATATATTATTTACTCTTCTTGGACTTGGTAGAGTTTTGTTTTCGCTGCTCCACGAACAATTGTTAGAAGCTGTTCGTTTGGCCTTTCTTCCAAGTCCGTTACACTCTTTGTGTACTTTCGAATATAATGTGGTTTGTCTTCACCATCAAGATCCCGATCAGGTAGCCAGTGGTAGAAATTAGAGCCAGAATTTTTCTCAGAATATGATAGGGTCTGTGTTAAGGGGTATCATATCAAGGATCCCCAGGTGCCGGGGTCGTACCAGAACGGCGGATGCTGTGCCACATTCATCAACATTCCGCCTTATCAATTGAGACCCCCTTATTTTATATTGCTATGAGACTATATTGAACAGAACTCCGAGTTTCAGCCACTTCGAATTTATATGCACCCTGGTGCCTCAACGTCTTACTCCGGAGTTCCAGGAAGCTACCAGGGTATTATTGTCCCGGGTGCCAGCCTAGACAGACTGGGGATTGGTATATCGGGTACGGGCAGAGCAAAATGGTTCTGGAACGATGAGTTCTGTGGCCTCCTACCGAATTAATCAATGTTGAATATCGACATCAACTGAGCCTGATCCCTACTCACATCAGTCTTTGCTTTCAATGTTGACACGGAGGTTCAAAATGACAGTAATTAATAGCCAAGATATGCGGTAAGCCAATGGCCCAAGAGCGCATGTTCGGTATGACATTGTCAATTTGATTCCTTGGCAGACAGACTCCCATGAGGTTTATATCATAGAATTGGCCATGTAAGTGAGTTCGAAGCCGTGTTCACGAAACATTGGAAGGATAAGAGATGGGGAGGGATGCATGACTGATCTATGACTATCTTTGAACTGATGGTGATATCAGAACACTGGGGCAATCATGTAGGTACAGTTCTTTCGACCGGGCACTTTCGTCGGACTGAATATGGGGTCGGCCATAGCTCTATCATGAGTATCAGGTGCAATAGACATGGTTCCCCTTCACTCTGCATCTTCCATCAATTCTGTTCACTCCTTCCTTGACATGGAGACTGGAAGGAACCACCCTATTCGCAACTGGCCTGTAAACAAACAAACACAGTGTCATTGTAACTTTCAACAGCGCGTTGATAAAAGTCTACTGAAGCAAGCCTAGTAGATACCCTTGGGGCTACGTAATATGATGCTTCTTAGGTCATCTGTGCCTGAGCATACAGGCCTGGCAGTTCGTCTATATAGAAGGCTCGCCGCTCTCCGTATCTCCGAGCTATATCTCATACCTCGATGTCACCTTTATCATCTTGAATACCTCACAGATTTTCTATTCGTCTTGTAACATCAGTACTTCCTACGGAACCTTTGGCCCGTGAACAGATAAACAAGCAAAAGGCCTTTGGGTCGACACATTATCGAAACTGTACTCGTATCATGCTAGAGCACTCTTCACAAATCACCAGACAACATGCTCGATCGATTTAGGGTCGGGCCCCTACCAGGCTTCCCACACGTCTACACAATCATCTTCCTGCACGACAAACAAGGCAACGCACACAACTTTGCACGAAGACTGTTCACCACACGTGCCGACGATACCCGTAATCACGGCCGGTCCACAAACATCCAAGGATTGCTTGAGGAGTTCCGCTTTGTGTTCCCGACCAGTCCCTTGAGATTTGAGGGTGGTAATGAGTTTGAAATGGAGTGGTTTCGGGAGAACAGCAACGGACAGGAAGGGCCGTACCAGCCCACCTTGGAGCGAGCCATCGACGCCGTCTTGGAACTCATCCGCGACGAAGAGAGGCTTGTCCCGCGCAGCCAGATCTTCCTTGGAGGGTTCGGTCAGGGATTCGCACTGGCCGTGTCTGCCTTGTTTGCAGATGGTAGGGGAGACCTCGCAGGCGTGATCGGCCTGAACGGCTGGATGCCTTTTTATGAAGAAATCGGCGAGGGGAATCCCAGCCAAGCAACGCTCATCGATCGCTGCCGCACATACTTCCAGCCGATGCGGTTCTCAGAGGACCTTGCCATGGTCGACGCGCCCACACCCACTGCATCAGTCACATCTTTTGCGGACTCGGATGCTTCATATCAAAATGTTGCACTGCCTGGGCCGCCGAATACCTACGGCATCCTCCAGAGGATTCTAACTGGAGATTTGGTCACCCCCATATTCATGAGCCATACCATAGACAACGATGTTGTGCCACATGAGGTGGGATACGAGGCTGTTTTGCTCATCAACGACATTGGCCTGCCCACCCACTTCGAGGAGTACGATGAGGGAACGACCCACCCAAGGCATGGAATAAACGAACACAAGGCTATCAACGACATGTGTCAGTGGATCAGAATTCAATGTCGTGCACGCCTGTCTGTCAATCTGTTTGGCGAACACACGCACAACGGCGCTTGAGTATTCGAATGGGATGGGCGGCCCGATCAATGATCACTGAGCCAGAGGTCCTTTTCTCATCCCTTGACCCTTGTTTCCCCTGGTCTACTCAGTTCGAATTAGTTGACACACATGTATTATGTGGAAGCGATTGGAGTAATCATCAAGCACTATGATGAATGATAGTTTATGTAGCGTTCCGGAGTAATCAATAGCGCAACACATATAATACAATACTCTCGCTCTCTCTTGGATAAAGGTAGTGTTGTGAAAGGAACTTCCATTCACGATCGTGCCGTTCGAGTGATAAATAGGCCACTCGCTCGTACTAATCTTAGAGGAAGTGGGATGTTGGGAATATATGAATATCTACTTGAAGCAGCCATCCCATCCAGAACTTAGCCTTTTCCGGTCCATTTCTACACCCCTCACAGAGTGCCATACCCACCGTTAGATAGGCCAGTATCATCCTGGTCCTCATATATCTCGCCCTCGGTACCATACGACTCCACCTGGCTCACGACCAGTGCATCGACCTCATCCCTTGGGAATGCTCCCGCCGAAGCCAAAACATTCGTAACCGCCTCTGCCGCAGTCCACTTCACGATGCTAGTAGAGGTCGACGCCCAAGGCGAGTCGAGGACCGTCGCGTCCCCCACAGAATTCTCCTCGGCGCCGTTCAGCTCGCCGTCCAGGCTCGCGTCGCCGTAGTTGCCGGAGGCATAGACGTCCTGGTTCGACTTCATCTGGAAGTACCTGTCGCTCGGGTTGGACGTGGACGGCCCCGCGATGAAGTAGTTGTTGATGAGGTCGTGGGAGAAATCCCCGCTCGTGTCGGCGGCTGTGTATGCCGCCTGGTAGTTGTAGACGACGTTGTTGATGTACTGCGTGTCGTCCTTGGCCAGGGGCTGGCGGTTGTGCGCGCTGACCCAGAGGTTGCCGAAGAAGGTCGACGGCCCCGTCTCGACGTGCGCGCCGAACTGCTGGCCGATGGGGAAGGCGATGATGGAGTTGGACACGGTGAAGTTCACGGTGCCGACGGCGTCGATGGTGTCCCATTGTCCATAGGCAAACGAGCAGTGGTCCAGGATGATGTTGGAGGCCTTGCCCATGTTGAAGGCGCTCTTGCCCGTGTCCGAGTCCAAACTGCCCTGCCGGAACCGCATGTTGACGATGATGATGTTGTCCTGGTCGCTAGCTGACACTTCACCGGCCATAATCCCGATGCCTGGGTCCGGCGCTGTCGAGCCGTTGATGGTCAGGTCGCTGGAGAGGGACACGGCCGACTCCAGCTGGATGTAACCGCTGATGCCGAACGTGACAATACGGCCAGACTCGCTCACACAATCACGGAAGGAGCCTGAGCCGGAGTCGTCGAGGGTGGTAACGACACATTCTGTGCCTCCGGTTCCGCCTGTGGCGTCTGCACCAAAGCCCACGGCCCCGGGGAAGGCGATGGCAGTGGCGAGAGGGACAATTCCCAACAAGGCTGGGAGGAGAAGGATTGATGTGAGCATATTGAGTTTTATCCTCGTCGGTAGTTTGAGGCTGAAGACAAGCTCATCCAATCTCTTGGAAGACCAGGCGGGAGCTTGGCGATCTGCCGGTACTTATGAGAGCGTTTTCATGCACATGTGATGCTTGTATTCACGACATCCCGTAATGGGTCGCGGATGACATGGCTTGCACAACCCGAGTTCCTAATACGGAAAGTAAATGGTGACCTGAAGTGTGGAGGTGGATACTATGTTTCGTTTATTTTTCCTCCAATGTCCAACTAGTTTCAACCTCTGAACTTTACGGGGGTGTGGTAAATGCTACCCTGAAACGTTATCGGCGTCAGACATCCATATGCCCATTTATTCCGAGGTCTGAGACATTGTGGAGAGCGAACAGGGACTCAACCGCGGGGATCAAAGAACAGGGCCCCAGTTTCAAGCTCAGGGGGAAAGGGACGGATAGGCTTTAACCAATCTCAATTACCGCGGCCAAGGGACTTCAGAGATCATACTCGCATTAGAAGTGTGGCTAAGAGGAGAGTTCGTCCTACGACGTACTGATAATTAGGGGGGAGGGGCCGCAATACTATATATTGTGAATCTCGGCCATGAGGACCTGTCGAGGGCGTCCACATGTCCCACATATGGAGGCCAACAGATCGGAAGGCCTCCATAGCCATACTACCGCAAGACCACTGGCACTCAGTATGCTCGAAATCCACAAGTGTAAGCGACGACATTTCTTCGCAATACGAGGCTATAGCCTATTCCAGTATGTCTAGAAGTCACGTTGGCTACCCCTTTCATACCTTGATATGTTGTTGATCCAGTATAAGTTACAATTTCGAACTCCTGCAACTAGCTAATTAGATCTCAATCTCCATAGACCCTCCAGTTCGAGCTGAGCCATAGTATATATGCGAACCCCTTCCATGCTATGGACGACCAGTGGTCCGAAGTCTAGTTCCTTCAGAGGTCTCTGTCAGGCGCATACCTTCGATATCCAGTTAGCTTCAGGTCTCCAGGGAAGGGTTTGATGTTTGCCATAACCTTACCTCACATCATTCTTCCTATCAAACCACGCCATAAGCCATTTCGACTTTTCTTCAGGTGACTGAGGACCCTCAGTGTTGTCATCGCCTCCCACGTGCTCTTCGGAGGGAACATCCTCTCCCGAATACGAGTCTTCAGCCCAGCCGGGCTCTTCATAAGAGCCATCCTCCTCCATCGAGGCAACTTGTTCCATTGTGTCCGCCTGCTCTACTGGCTCGGCCACCTCCATGGTGTCCACCTCGAGGTGAGCGTCCTCTCCTGAATATGGGTCTTCGGCCCAGCCGGGCTCTTCATCATCCTCCTCCGTTGAGGCAAATTGTTCCATTGTGTCCGCCTGTTCTGCTGGCTCGACCACCTCCAGGGTGTCTACCTCGATGTCTGGCATATTGATTAGTTCATACCCAGGAAGATAGAGACGGGAAGTTGTGCTGGCATACATTCGGCCGTTGCCATTTCGATCGATGGGTGTTACTCGAAGTATACCTCGGGATATGAGAGGAACGCCACGCTCCGTTGTTCTGGAAAGTCAAGAAATTGTGAAGAGGATCACCAGGATACTTAGGGAGGAGGATTTGAGGATGAGGATAAGGATGTAGATGGTGCGCAAGAACATGCAAGCAGACGAGAGGGTTCCCCGTCTCTTATAACCGCGAACAGTGAGGAGATGCTGCTGCGCCGCTGTGCTGCTGCTGCTGATCCGGAACCCCTCAATGCATATCACAAGCCTTCTCCCTCTCATCACGGCGACTAAATGACCTCTCGGATGATGTATCACATCGCAACGGTCCGGTGGGCTCATCTTGGCGCGTTACAGTAGAACAAGATGGCGCTTAAAATCGAAGACATCGTGTGTATATGTGCAATATTTAGAAGATCTCAATAACTTTTCCTCTATTAGTGTGATAGCCGCCGTGCAAGCCTCTAATCTATGTCCATAAGCGCCCTCCCTCTCTATTTGGTATCTTCCCGACCTCCGCTCCACCCCTCTGGAAACGCCGGAACAGGATCCACTTTTTCCCTCCTCAAGCCAATGCCTCTTCCTTGTGAATCTCGATGCTTGGCGGGGCACCAACAAGTGTCTTGCACTGCGCGTAGATGACGAACTGCCCCGCGACCAGGCCACAGGTCATGACGATACGGGGCCCCAGGCCCGTCGTCAACAGCCTCTTGGGCCCAAACTCGCGCGCCAGCGTGAACATCCTGGTCATGGTGCCCTGGCTCGAGTCGCCGGCGCCCTTGTTCATGGCCGACAGCAGGGTGTCTGCCGGGTGGGACAGCACGGCGGCGGCCACACCGGCCATGATGCCCGAGGTCAGCTCGACGCCGGTGGACTGCAGCTGGGTCAGCTTGGCCTTCTTCTCCGGGCCCATGGTCCGGAAGATGACCTCGTTGACGGCCTCGTGGACCGAGAACTGGCCGACGGCGTAGGGCACCTGCTTGAACAGCAGGGGCACGAAGCCCGAGTAGAAGCCGCGGAGGCCCTCCTCGCGGGCCATGCGCATGAAGCCGGTGGCGAGCCCCGTGGCGTACCCCCTCTGGCTGACGAGCCTGATGCGGGTGGCCTCGAGCGGGGAGAGGGCGATGTCGGCGAAGAACTCGGCGGTGGCCGAGGCGCCCAGGTAGATGGCGGTCCTGTGGGCGGTGGCGGACTCGGGCGACGCCGACATCTGGATGAACTGCTTCTTGAAGAACTCGTAGCCGGCAAACTTGGCGCCGCCCTGGATCAGGTAGCCGACGGCGGTGGGGCCGAAGCCGGTGAGCAGGGCCGAGGCGCCCTCCTTGGCGACGATGGTGCGGCCGGCCTTGAGCATGTTGAGGCCCTTCATGGCGTCATCGACCTGTATCCTCGTCTTGACGACGTCGATTGGTGTTGCTGCCTGTGGTTGCGAGTTAGTCAGTCAGTTGTGCTGTCGGGCTGCGTGTCCTCATCCGGCGGACACGGGTGGTGTGGGCGTGTGGAAACATACACCATGTGTAAGTGTGGCCGCGAGGGCACCGGCACTGAAGAACTTGGCATAATCTGCTGGCCCGTAGTTGGGCAAATCATCGTGGCCGCCCATGATGGAAGTGTTGATTTGAGGTGTGTGTGTGTGAGTGCGTATGTGTGTATGGGATGCAGGATGCAGGTGGTTGTGTTCAAGTCACAAATTCACCAGTTGGTGAACAATAAATTGGACTTGATTTGACTGGACCGGAACTGGGACTGTCTGACAGCAAGAATAGAGGGTCCGGAGTATCCGCAATCGTAGGAGGTTGGCTGAGTGTAGGTGAGTGGGTGTGAGTGAGTGAGTGAGTACTTTGACACCGGCGGTATTTTCGGGGAATGAAATCAAATGGGTATCAAGATGATGTATGAGTCGTGTTGTTTGGTGCTGCTCTATGATTAAGAGAGGAATAAACCTAGATATCTTTCAAGAATTGGTGGTGATAATGCGGAAAGAGAGAAACGCGTGGACGAGGTTATATTATATTGTATACTTATACTCTGTGTTCGTGTCTATGTTTGATATGTATGATGCGGTCCGGAGTCTCCGTGACAAAAGTCGTCACTGTCCGGCACCGAAGCTTCCAAGCCTGACATAGCAAGGACAGAGAGTAAAAAAAAGCCACAGTGAAAGTCAATTGATCGACGTGCATTCCCTTGCATTCAGTTGCCCTTGTCAAGGTTGTCAAGGCTCAAAGAGCAGGGAAAATGCGGATGAGAGGACACTGACGTCACCTTCTCTCTCTCTCTCTCTCTCGCTCTCTTTTTCTTCCTCTTCCTCTTCCTCTGTGCTTGTGAAAGGATCCCGACCCATTCTGCCATTGCAGTGTACCCCATTATACCGGTAATCAGTATCTACCCACTGCACTACATACATACATTCACCCAGGTAGTAAATACCTAGGTAGGCAGGTAGCTACACGTGTAGTGTACTAATCAGTACAAAAATACAGTATTCGGTATTCGGACCGGAGAACTCGGAATGTCGAGACGCGACCCACAAACACGATAAAAGAACTCCGTAGACAGATACACAGACTCTATCCTGCCCGACCTTCCTTCCGGAGAATTGATCATTTTGTTACATTAGAGGGTCCCTAAACCTTATATCGCCCATCACACCCATCACACTCTCATAATTTAGTATATATCTTTCCCGAAGTCACATCCGTTCTCCGCCCTTCCTGCACGGCATACCCGGATTGCCGGACTGTCCGGGATCCAATGGCTCGCGGTCCGGAGCTAACACGGACAAAGTCCATGGCTGCTGGGCGTGTATAATGCACTATCTCCGGAGATCAATTCTGCAGACATCGACTGGTTCAATATTTCGAGAGGTGTGTGATCTGGGTGAGTGGTACAGGGAGACTACAACTCCGGATTCATAGGTTGGTAGGAAAGGGGCGGGGAGTGTTAGTCTACCAGTTGACCTCAGACACAAACCTGAACAGTTGGGCCTCAGCCCTGAGACCAGAATGTTGTTGTTCACCTGGGCACCCAAGCTGCAACTCCCCAACAACACCTGGCAAGATTCCCACAGATGGAAAGCGGCATCAGGAGGGTTCTTCTACCCTAGGGTATCAACGATGGAGCCCAACTTCAAGCTTCATCAGGACTGGCAAGAACTGCTTTGCTGCTACATATATGCAACGCGGATATATATTCCAGGCAACCGCATTCTTTCGACATGTATTGGTGGAAACTTGAAAACTGGCTGTGACCCCGGGATGGTGCGGTGGGAGCCGCTGAAGGTCATCAAACCGATCCACGGTCTGGCCACCGCCTTTCGTCTGTTCTTTTTTGACCCAATAAAGCACTCAAGCTTCTTGTTGCTTCAGTAGCTTGGGATGCTTGGTAGGCTTGGACTGCGGTGTGCACAGATCGCCTACAGGCATCACCTTACTCCCACGGCTGCTTCATGGAGATGACCATTCCTTCGCTTGAGCAAAAGTGGTCGAAGGATTCCAAGTACCAAACCACAGGAGCTGATCATTACAAATATCTTCAGGGGATGGGCTGACACTTGGTGGTCCACTAGTTCTAGGCTGCATCGTTCTCTTTGAAGCGATGCAGTTGAAAGTATGTATGTAAGACCATCATCAGGTAGGTCACAGTGAAGAGTCGAGTGTCAGTAAGTTCCGACATACTGGAGTACTTGTCAAGAGGGCTCCAAGACGAGGACATCAGAAATGCGGGTGATTGTTATACAAGCCATATTGGCACTGGCAGTCCCAGGACTCCAGGCCAGCGTCCTCGACTACACCACGTCTGAGGCCGGGAATCCGTTTGTGGACGGGTGGTATGCCGACCCAGACACGGCCATCTACGACGGCCTGTACTGGGTCTACCCGACCTCGTCCTACGACTACGAGCAGCAGACCTACCTCGACGCCTTCTCCTCGCCGGACCTGGTCAACTGGACCAAGCACCCCAGCATCCTCACCAATGCCACTGTGGCCTGGGCCGCCCGCGCCATCTGGGCACCAGCCGCCATCAGCCGCAACGGGAAATACTACCTGTACTTCGCCGCCAACGACATCCAGGAGGGCGACAACACCACCATAGGCGGCATCGGCGTGGCGGTGGCCGACAGCCCGGCCGGGCCCTACGTCGACGCCATCGGCGCGCCCCTGATCGGCGCCTACCACAACGGCGCGCAGCCCATCGACCAGGACGTCTTCATCGACGACGACGACGGGCAGGCCTACATCTACTACGGCGGCCACTCCCACGCCAACGTGGCCCTCCTGAACGAGGACATGGTCAGCATAGGCACATTCCCCGACGGAACCCAGTACAAGGAGATCACGCCCACCGACTACGTCGAGGGCGCCCAGATGGTCAAGCGCAACGGCACCTACTACATGATGTGGTCCGAGGGCGCGTGGACGGGCCCGGGCTACGCCGTCTCGTACGCCATGTCCGGCTCGCCCCTCGGGCCCTTTGCCCGCAGGGCCAAGATCCTCCAGCAGGACCCGGCCGTAGCCACGGGGAGCGGGCACAACGGCGTGTTCAACGTGCCCGGGACCGACATATGGTACATTGTGTACCACAGGAGGCCGCTGCGCGACGACGTCGGGAACCACCGGCAGCTGGCCTACGACCGCATGTACTTTGAGGAGGACGGGAGCATCGCGGCCGTCACGATGCTGGTGAAGGACGACTTTGAGGATGGGAACTCCATCGGCTGGACGGCCTATGGCGGCGGCGACTGGGCGGTGGTGGACGGCCGCTTCAGGGCGTCTGCTCCCTCTGGTGGTGGCGGCATGGCGCTGCTGAACACCAACTTCACGAGCTTGGTCTTCGACGCCGATGTCACCATCACCGGTGGCGACTCGGCTGCTGGGCATGCCGGGGTCGTCTTCAGGGTGAACCATCCGGGCAATGGCACCGACGAGTATGAAGGGTACTATGCCGGGATCATGATGACTGGCCAAGTCATCCTGGGTACGGCCGGTGGCAACTGGACTGAACTGGGGTCCGCGCAGATGGATGTCTCTGCAGACACGCAGTATCATATCCGTGTTAGTGCCGTGGGCAGCGATATCAGCATCTTTGTGGATGACTTGGACACGGCGAAGATTACCGTCACAGACGACACGTACGGTGACGGTCAGGATGGGGTGCGTGTGTATGCAGCAGAGGCCCTGTTTGACAACATTTCTCTGGTAACGCTTCATTAGTCTTTGACATAGATTAAGTCTTCAAGGTCTTCGAATACTGATTCCTTGCACACCCTATAGGCCCCTATGCTCTAGCTGCAAAACCCAATGCAAAGTCAGTAGGAATTTACATCTATGTGTTTTTCGTTTCATTGTTATAAGCAGGAGTGACAAGGTTTCTCTCTTCATCAAAGTGCCTACACATATCGCATTAGCTCTTCTCAACTTGATGGAGACGGGCTACCGTTCTGTGCTCACACAATATAGAGTCTCTGCAGACAGTGTTATATCTCCAGAGACAACCCCTTTGACTTGGATTTCCACACTAAGATTCAAATCGAGCCTAACGGCAAAGCTCTTTGGTCTCGCGTGCCTTTTTGTCTTGGCCATGTTTCTCGGGCTGGCCCTGTCGCTATTGTCCAGGGGCTTTTGGCCTCCCAACGTGTTTCGAACTACCGATCTCGTCCCTGCTTTCTTGTGACTTTCCTCGTCATCTTCCAACCTCCCAGGGTCCTTCCCACATTCTTCCATTATCTGAGTGGCCCTCCTGTTCTTGACACCCCCCAAACCCCCAGAATGAGAATCTGGCGGCGTCATATCTTCGGGGCTCGACATGATAGCCGTCACGGCTGTCCCGGCTCCCAGTGATCCAGCACTCCAGCAAATTCCGGACTGGTCCTCCCGCGAAGTATCCAGCGGAGGAAGAGGTGCTCCAGGTCTTATAGGCAGCACCTCGGGTGTTTGTGGTGGTTGCGGTGTCGCTGTAGGTGTATTGGGGTCAAGGCCTCCGGTCTCGATAAACGCAATATTCTCAGGGGCTATTGCGAGGGACCGGTCGACAGGTACCGGTGCCCATTGATACTCAGGCTTCCATAATTTTTGGAGAAATTCGAAAGCCTCATTCGGAACCCATACAGCCATGTCATCGCTCTTCCTGTTGCTGTTGGTACTGGCAACATCTTCCATATTGATAGCGAGTGGGAAACAGCCCGAGCAGCAAGGCTCGGTCAAACAAAGAGTGCTAACTCGAGGGTTTTGGAAGGTGCATTAGCCAGATAGAAGATATGATACGAAGCGTCGGCTCTGAAGTCATATCGGGGACCATGGAGTGCTTCGCGGAAGTGCTTCCCTTTGCTGCTGGGCGGAGGGACTTGCGACTTAAGCTTGAGAAACAAACACAGTCAAGGCCCAAGAACAGGTTCTCCAAACATCGATAGTGATATTTGCCAGGCCTCGATATAGGGTGAAGTCATTTTTCCCGGGGGCATGTCAAGGGGCTTCCTCGTATTCAAGACCAGGTCCGGAGGGATCTGCAAAACAGATGCCAACTCCCTGATCTGGGAGGCCGGGGCCGAACCGGGATTTGACGTCGATCGGCTTGCAGATGAAGTCGCCACCGGATATAAATAGAATCCAATAACAACATATTGTCTATACATCACGATTAGTGGTATTAGTTGGCCCGGTCCCTTCATTCATGCAGAACATATCTAGCAAATAGCCGCATATTGAAGACCCTTTACATATGTATGTAGTAATCCCCATCAACCCCGATTGCATAACAACCTGCATGCTTACATGTATTCGAATCTATATAGTATTCCTCTACCTGGAAATGTAAGCCTACGGATCATATCACCCCGAGTGCCTCCCATAAGATTTGAAGAACCCGGGAATTTCGACGATGTGCAACTCCCACGTGAAGATGTCGTGGAGAAGCGAATGCTGATGTCAAGGGTTCTGGCTTATTCAACACATCTGTCTGCCCATCCGTACATATATATGAAGTGGTCGAACCTCTTGATTTCATACCCATCCTCAGTGTCATTCATCATTCATCACCAAGAACTTGATATTACTACATCAAGAATTACTATGCCGCCGCAGTACTCAAAGTCTGACGCCCCTCACGCCAACGTCACACTGATCAAACAGCAAGCATCGGAGAATGAAGTCATACAAATCGGCCCTTTGAAATTGGAAGTCCTCGAAGATGGTAGTGGCACTGATAGGAGGTTGTCGGCAGTATACATCTATGTGCCGCCGAGGACGCCTGGCCCCCCGCAGCACTGGCACCAGGTACGCCTATTACTTGTAGACGTCAATTTATACCCTACTACTTGCCTCTTCACTTTCCTGCAATGCACTGGCGGTTCCCTCGATTTGTTCTGTCCCTGATACTATTTTGCAGATGCACGATGAGACATTCCTCGTGATCCGTGGCACAGCGACCTTTACCTCGCACGACTCCAAGATCACCGCCAACGCAGGCGACTATGTCGTCGTCCCAACGTGTTCGCCACACACTTTCGGCAACGAGTCGGATGAGGAGCTGGTGCTCTACAACACATTCACCCCGGCTTTCTATATCGACTACTTTCGACTCATGGCGAAGATGGCGGCGCAGACAGAGGATGGGAAGCTTACGCCCGAGTTAGCAAAGCAGGCTATGGAGCGGTATGCTACGCTTCAGACGGGTGTTACGAAGGAGTTCTAGCTTGAGGTGTCTGTACCTACCTGGGTGGTTTTTATGTTGCAATCGAGAGCCTGGCTGCTCTTCATCAAGGCTTTGTCTTATATCAATATATCTTTGTCGGCCCTACAAGGCTCCTCCTCGTATCCTGTAGGTCCTCAATACAAACTGCAGATTATGCCTATACCGATCGATCGTAAAAGTGCAAAGTGTAGAACTGTGCATGTATTAGTATGGATGGTTACTTTCTTTCCAAGGTTCCTATTATAGCTTCGCTAAGGAATACCCTCGCCCGTTAACTAGAGCACTTGAGTTCATGCATATATTACAAACGACCTTCTCTATGAAATTATCGCCTGCGTTTCCGGTGTTTATCTCAATTACTCTCTCTTTTCCATACACAGCTCGTTCCCCCTCTTTTCTGTTCTAGGCAGCCATGGTCTGATTTCCTCAATTTGCCGGGCCACTGACGCGCTGATGCTCCTGATAATCCCTACACTTGCATAAAATTTGAGCTGTCATTGGACCGTCGCTCGTTCGTAATCTTCTCTTTGTCGCTTCGCAAAGAGGAAAATGAAAGCTTGCTCGATATACTTCGTAGGACCATACCAGGACTTATAGAGTGAACAAAAAACCAAAGCGACGGGAGATTGACAGATATCAGAGATACACCCAGTTCTAACACGGAGTAAAAAAATACAAGGGTCAATACGCCTGGTGATGAGAGGTTAGCTGACGCTAGAAACTTGTGCGGTGACGCTATTGGAAGGAGGGAATAAAAGACCTACGTTCTTCGTCGTGGTTGATGAAATAACTCGGGCCCTCTCTCTCAGACTCAATGTATTGGACCATGCGAGCTCCAGATGCAAAGACACCGATAAAGGTAAGGAGGAAGACGCCGAGAATAGCGAGCTTCTTCGAGAACGTAGTGTTGAGTTGCAGGACACGGGGAACTGGAAGCGACAGGATCCAGATATCAAGGAGGAAATCGGAAATCGCGAAGCCGTACAGGTATGGGAAAGACAAGGTGCAGTACTTTTCGTAATTGCCGTCCCAGGCTGCAGAGAAGTGGGTGCCACATTGAAAGCCCGTCAGGATCTGGATGACAACGAGCCACAGTATCACAACTACAATAGTGCCGATGATGCATTTGTGAAACCAGTGTTCCTTTCCTCCGACACAGAAGATCCGCCGATAGAAGAACAGAGCGCTAAGCTTGGAGCATGCCAGCGAAGCTTTAAACAACACATCCCATACTAATTGAAGCTGGACAGAATAGGTTAATCGCGGGCGGCTCGACGAAAACGATCGAAGGGGCTCTGTAAGTACCTTCACTGACAGCTCCCCTGCTACAGCAGGCGAAACAGAATAACCGATCATATGCTGGTGAACCACTATTGTTTCAGTCAGTCCAGCATTTCGCAACACCGCTGCCAGAGGGCAGTGATAAGGAGTGGCATACTAATAATAGCAACCGTTGCAGCTCCGATGAAGGTGATCTGAAGCAGTCACTACGTATCAGCAGTTTGCTCGTACTGGTAGCAGTCTGCAACGGAACATACCCAGCTCGCCACAGCCAAGATATCGTCAGCCATAACAGGTAAGTGCGTCTTCTTGCGAGCGTAAAACCGGAGTCCGACAGCTATGGTTGTCAGGCCCAACAGACTCCCACAGGCCCCCAGAACCCCTTCTTTCGAATTACTGGACATGCTGAAGCTGTTTTTGAATGGGTTGGAATATTACAATAGAAGAGAGAAGTTTGCAATCAAGCTAACATGGACTCAAGGGACCAGCGGAGCGTGGGTATATAGCATGCGAGGGAGAGGCTGCCATGAGTATGAACCGTGTAAGTCAAGCGTGACGAGGATGTGATTATTTTGGACACTCCCTCAAATGTGCGGGCAACCTGCGTGACCACCTCGCAGCCTCTCTGGTCTGGAACGGCCTTCGGCCCCCAGAATCAACAGCTTTCGTACTGCGTTTCCGCGTCCATCCTAAAGTGACTGGTTGATACTACTACTACCGAGGTTACGCTCTGTGATTGGGCTACATGAAGAGGGGTCGCAGTATTAAGTGATAAGCAACCCGATTCTGCTGACCACCAACACAACCTCCTCTTGCATGTGCGCGTGTATGCGTGAGGTAAGAAATGCAATAGGTTGCCCATCTGCAAAGGCGGTTCATTCATGCAGACGGAATCCAAGTGTTGTTGGGGGCGAACTCTCCTGAATAGGGATTATGCACCACCGTTGCAACGCACCGTAGCATTATTATCAGGATAGTATATCTAAGCGGCAACATTACCCGAATCTTCTATAACGCCGGTTGTGTACTTAAGTAAGTACCGTAGCGCATCACATAGGTAATGTCAAAACGATATATATCACGGTTTCCGGAAGTAGAAACCGTCTTGAAACTTTCGCCGTCCCCGGACCTAATAAATTTTATAAGAAGGTCTTCGAGGTCTAAGGGGGTCTTCGAGGTTTAAGGAGGTCTTCGAGGTCTAAGGCGGTCTTCGAGGTCTAGAGAGGTCTTCGAGGTCTAAGGAGGTCTTCGGAGGTAAGGCGGTCTTCGAGGTCTAAGGAGGTCTTCGAGGTATAAGGAGGTTTTCGAGGTTTAAGGAGGTCTTCGGGTTTCCTAGGAAGGAAGGTACCGACGATACTATACCGTTCGTCACTTACTCTAAGGAGAGCAACTTCTTTTATTTTCAAAACCTCGAAGTATCTAGGTAACGGAGAGAATCAATCAATCAATCAATCAATCAATCAATCAATCAATCAATCAATCAATCAAGTTCATCAAGTTCATCAATCAAATCCATCACTAAGAGTTAAAATAAAAAGCGATACTCGTAAAGTAGCGGTAGAGTAATTCTAATACGGTCAGTCTTTATACCTTAGTCAGGAAATATACTTTATATTTCTAGAAAACCTTCTTATCTCTAAAAGACCTCCTTACCTCCGAAGACCTCCTTACCTCCGAAGACCTCCTTACCTCCGAAGACCTCCTTAAACCTCGAAGACCTCTCTAGACCTCGAAAACCTCCTTAGACCTCGAAGACCTCCTTAGACCTCGAAGACCTCTCTAGACCTCGAAGACCGCCTTACCTCTAAAACCTCTTTAAATATAAAAGACCCTTTTAGACTTAAAAGACCTTTTATATTAAAAGACTTTTATATTTCTTATAGATTATTTAAACTATAAGACCTTTATATTTTCTAAAGACTTTAATATATTCTAAAAACCTTTATATTTTTGAAAACTTTTTATTAAATATAATAGTCTATATATTAAAATACTATTCTAAATAAAAGACTTAATGAAAGACTATTTTTAAGAAGAAAAACTATCTTATATTAATAAGCCCTATTTATATTTAGATAGATAGTCCTGAATTAGGAGAGATAGTCTCTATACCGTTTTAACATTACCTATGTGATGCGCTACGGTAGTAATAAGCTGTGACCAATTAGCGTGATTGTAACTATTAGCTAACCAGGATCGAGAAACAGGGGTAGGTCTACATCAAGGCGTCCTCGCCGTGAGAGACTAAATTTACTCTTCCTACCGGAAGGCACACTCTCTATTTCAGCTGTATACATTTCGAAAATGGCGAGAACACCTAGCGCGGAAGGCCGGATTCCCTTTCAGATACCTGGAAATGTCAATATCCCTTGCTCCACCTATTACAAGGTCTTCGGCGACCTTTCAAGTGGCGCACCGCCTGTGGTCTTTCTTCATGGCGGCCCCGGTGGCGGCCATGAGTATCTGCTCTCGTTCGCAGAACTCTGGCCACAATACGGCCTTCCGGTAATCCTGTATGACCAAATTGGCTGTGGGGCTTCGACTCATCTCCCCCAGACGGCTGGGGACAAAGACTTCTGGCAGGAGTCCTTATTCGTCGCCGAGCTGGATAATCTCATTAACTATCTGCAACTGCGTGATGGGCCTGGATTCCATCTGTTCGGCCAGAGCTGGGGAGGCCTGCTGGCTGTTGCCTTCGCTGCCCGATCGCCCCGCGGTTTGCAAAAGCTAGTGCTCGCTAGTGGGCTGGCTAGTATGGATCTTTCTGAAAAGAGTATCCAGCTGTGTCGAAAGGACCTTCCTACAGACGTGCAGAGGGTGCTGGAAAAGTGTGTGCAAGAGGCCGACTACAAGAGCCAGGCTTATCGCGACGCTATGGCAGTCTTTCAAAAGATGTTCGTATGCCGGGCGGATCCATTGCCAGAGGAATTGATGCTATCACTGAAGCATCTTGGGGAGGACAAGACTGTGTATGGCACTATGTAAGTTGATTGTAGTTGATCATCCACTTCGGTTGTCCCTCCTTCCCCTCCAATAGTCACGCGCGGATGCCCTTTCCACATGGCTTCGTACCTTTGGGTGACACATGTTCTGTTCATGCTTCCTTCTGATCCAATTCCTCATCACGTACACTTACTGACTTCAGACTTCATTCCATAGGTACGGCCCCTCCGTTTTGGACTTGAACGGCTCGCTGCGCGGCTGGACGGGCATACCGCGCCTCCCGCAGATCGTCGCCCCCACTCTGGTCTACAATGGGGAGTTCGACACGTCGCGCGACATTTCGCAGGAGCCATTCTTTGAGCTCATCCCACGCGTACGCTGGATTACCTTTCAGAATGGAAGTCACATGTGTCATCTTGATGGTGGCGGGCTCAGAGAACGAGTTTCCAAGGTGGTGGGGGACTTTCTGGGGCAGCACCAGGCAATCGATGAGAGGGACACGGTCAGTTGACATAGGATCCCTGACCTCACTTGACTAGCGAGGGTTATAATTAAATATCTCCAGTTTTGTTCCCACTTATTAGCCCGCTTTTGTTTAATACATAATTTCACCCTATGCATATTTAATTATAATAGATTTATATATATATTTACTTTAATTTAATTAAATAAGATTAATTTATTAAAGCTTTCTATAGAGAAAGTTATATATTTATATATATAGCTTTTCCCTAACCCTATCCCTAACCTTATCCCTATCCCTTAAGTAGTATATATTTACATATATATACTATTAACTATAATAATCTTATTTAACGCTTTTAATATATTATTTATATATAATATAATACTTATTCTTATAAATATAATAACTTAAACTATTATAATTAGAATAGAAGTTTATATTCTATAAGTCTATTAGTTTATAAATAGTATAGGATATAAAAAGTTAAAAAGAAATAAAGTTAATTAAGTTAAATTCTATTTACTTACTTACTTACTTATTTACTTACTATATATAAAAGCTTATATATATATAACACTATTTAAATTACTTACCTACTTACTTACTTACTTACTTACTTACTTACCTACTTACTTACTTACTTACTTACTTACTTACCTACTTACTTACTTACCTACTTACTTACTTACCCTAGACTTTATTTCGAACTTACTTACTTACTTACCTACTTACCTACTTACCTACTTACTATAAAGAAAGGCTTACACGTGTAGGGCTATTTAACTTACTTACTTACTTACCTACTTACTTACCTACCTACCTACCTACCTACTTACTTACCCTAGACTTTATTTCGAACTTACTTACTTACTTACCTACTTACCTACCTACCTACTTACTATAAAGAAAGGCTTACACGTGTAGGGCTACTTAACTTACTTACTTACTTACCTACTTACCTACTTACCTACCTACCTACTTACTTACTCTAGACTTTATTTCTAACTTTGGAACTTTCGAACTTACTTACCTACCTACCTACCTACCTACTTACCTACCTGCTTACCTACCTGCTTACTTACCCTAAACTTTATTTCTAACTTTCGAACTTACCTACCTACTTACCTACCTGCTTACCTACCTGCTTACTTACCCTAGACTTTATTTCTAACTTTCGAACTTACTTACTAACTTACCTACTTACTTACCTACCTACTTACTTACCTACCTACTTACTTACCTGCTTACTTACCCTAGACTTTATTTCTAACTTTCCTACTTACCTACTTACTTATAATAAGGAAAAGCCTATACGTATAAGGCTATTTAACTTACTTACCTACTTACTTACTTACTTACTTACTTACCTTTCCTTTCTTTTATTTTCTTTATTTATCTATCTCTTTATTTCTTTTATTATCTACTTAGTATTTATTATATATCTAGTTTAATAGAATAAAAATTTAAAAAAGTAATTTTTATTATATTTCTTTAATTCTGTTAAATTTTATTTAATTCTATTTACTTATATTAACTTTAATTTACTAGTACTTTACTTTACTTTGCTACTACGTTTAGGAGGGGATAGTTACGCTTAATTACAACGAAAAATCATATTTCAACTGCATTTGAACTTAAGACCTCTGATTTTATTAAATTTAAGCCTACCTACTTACTAACTATACTACCTAAACTATTTCTATATTTAATTATACTATTAGCAGCTGAAGACCCCTTATAAGAAGAGTAAGAGATTTAGTAGGAATAAAGGGGGGCGGGCAGGAGGTTTATTTAAATATAGCCCCTAACGAGTTTCTAATAAACCCTTTCTATATCGATAGTATTAGGTTTTTAAAAAATAATATAAAATAGCGAGAATTTAGCTTTATAGTATATTAAATCTTTATTTTCTAAAAGAGATTAAAATATCTATTAAATATTAGTAAATCTAAATATATAGTAAATATAAATATATAGAAATATTAGAGTATTATATTAACTATTCTGAACTACTCCCTAAAGATCCGATTTCCCCGCTTAACTCTCGTTCTAACTTCTTTAGCTTTAACTTAGCTATTTTAGCTTTAGCCTTCTTATTAGCCTCTTCTCTAGCGTCGTTCTCTAGCTCTAATTTATATAATTCTTTATCTTTTATACGCTTTAAAAAGGGCGAAAAATTAGAGCTAAATACTAGAGGAGAAGATGCTATAGAAGGTTTAGGGGGTAAAGAAGGCCTACTAGGCCCTGCTCTAGAAGGTGTAAAAGGCGTAATAGAAGGTTTAGAGCTAGGCGGTATAGAAGCGCTTATTTCTGTAGAGAACCCTGCTATAATCTTACTATTAGGCCTTAGAGTAGGGCTAGAAGGAGGGTTATTTATAGGGTTCGCTCTTCTATAGCTAATTAGTATATATTTAAATATAGATAAATATAAATATAAAGAGATTTACTTACTTTCTTCGCTTCCGCTTTCGACTATTAGCAGATTCTACCCTAGAACTAGTAGTATTTACTATATTTTAGAGGAGATTCTGCGCGGAGGAAGGTACTAGAGGGTAGTTTATAGGCGTTTGAAAGAGAGTATTATCCCTAGAAGCTTGCTGTCGTAGGCGCTGTGCGTCTATATATAAATATAGTTAGTATATATAAATTAATAAACTAAATATAAATATAACTTACGTAGCCTAGCGAAACCCCTTTAGTACCTAAAAGAGGAGGTAAATCGATGGGAATAGTGGAATTTAACCTTAAATTCCCTAGTAATAGAAAAGGATTTAAAATCCTCTTTATCTTGCTATCGAGACCTATTATATTTAAATTAGTAAATTTCAAAAAAGAATAGAATTATAAATTTAAATATATACTTACCTATCGATAGCGTCGATTAGTTCCTGAAATTTTCTATCGATATAGTAACTTCTCTAGTGCTGAACTTCTAAAGGGTTAGTAGTTTTAGAGAGCGATTCCTAGTCTTCCCGGCTTATTTTCGAATTATTAGGGTTAATTCTATAACGAATAGTACGATATTCTTTTTATTTAACCTATTCGAGAAGTCCCCGGTCATCGTTATTCTTATTTTCCTATTTTTTTGCAAGCTCTAGAATATAATATTAGCCTTATAATTAAATATATTAAATATAGAGATAAGAATACCTTAGATTTTCTCGTAAATAGAAGAATATTTTTGCGAGCTTCTAGCTAATAATAAACTCATTAGAAGGTGAAAGTTACTTTCGCATCTAGTAGCCTAAATTTAAATATTAGTTATATTAATATTACTATTAAATAAAAGATATTAAATATATATATATAGTTTTAGCCTAGAATTCGTTTAATTCCTCGTTAAAAGTAAACCTCGCAAAATCGAATAGTATATTCGATTTACTCCTGCTAGTCCCTATATAAAGGGTCTATATCGCAGAGATATATTCCGAGACCTATATATTTAAATATTAGTAAATTTAAATAATACTATATATAGATAGAGTTAGACTTACCGACTAGTAATTTATAGTCCTAGTCGACTGTAAATCTAACGAAGTTTCCTCGATCTTCTAAAAGGTGGGCCTAGCGTACTTTCTAGTTAAATTCTCGCTCTAATATATTAAAAAGAGTTCGAAAAAGCTAGTAATATATTAGAGGAGTTTCGCTATTCGTAAAACTACGAACTAAAGCGATATCTAAAGTTATATTAGTATATATTTAAATAGGGTAGTATATAATTAAATATAAATTAACTTACTTTTTCTAGTTTTAGGGTCGATAACGCCGAATATTACCTCTCGCCGGTCTCTATATAATAAATGTTTAAAATTTATATTAACCGTATAAGAGCGTAATTTCGTAAAAACTTCTCCTTATCCTTTATTAAAATAAAGAATAAGAAAATGCTCTTCTCCGAGAATAACCTCTCGAATAAACTATATTATATAAATTAGTTATATAAGTAAATATAGGAATTTAGTATATTACTTACCTGCTAGTCTTTTCCTCTTTTATCTTTAAAAAGCTTTCGAATAGCTAGTAAATTAGAGCGTTTAGGTTAATAGATTAACCTATGCTTATAAATTAAATACGATAAAACGTCTTTATTTATTAGCGAAGGGTATAGTACTGGAAGAGTTCGAACGTTTTATTCTAAAAGCTATTTTTTGAATAGCGGATACCGTCGAAAAGAGTTTATTTTTTAAATTAGTTATCTTTAAATTTATATTATTTAATATATTTAATAATAGAAATTTAACTTACTAGCGGTAAGAAAAGGAGAGTTAATTTCCTGAATAATCTCCTCTAGTTATTGTTTAAAGTTCGGTAGTATTTTCGAAGGAGGAGGGCGATATCCTCGATAAATTCCTTTAAAAATAACTATAATATAATCGCTTTCTTTTCGATTAATAGGGCAAATAATAGTCTATTCTATAGGATACGTATCCTATATTAAATCGACTTTTCCTTCGCCTTGCTTATAGATAACACTTAAAAGTAAATTAGTATATATAAATATAATATAAGTAAATATAACTTACCGTAGAAATTCACCCTAGAAGAGTTTTAAAATACTTTCTAGCAGTATCTAGGACTAGGGTTATATATACCGCCTAGTATACGCTATAAAATATAAAGCTAGCTATAAAATAGGTATAGAATTAGCTGAAAAAAGTGCTAAAATCTAGAGTTTCCTCTTATTAAAGCACTATTTTTATAGGCTAAAGCCCTAGTTAACTAGCTAGTAAGAGACTATATAATTAGTTAGCTTTTAAGTTTATAAATATAATTAATTTAAATATATACTTATATCTGGTAGTTCTCGAATCTTAAGAGTATAACGTTCTAAGCCGTTAAGCTCTAGATTAGAATAATAACTAGTCTTCTTTACTAGCTTAGAGAAGCCCTAAACTGCAGAAAAAAACTATCTAGAATTTATTAGTTATATATTTAAATATACGAAAGATAATTAATAAATAAACTTACTCTCGAGCACTTTACGCTAGCGTATTTAGCTTTTCTTCGATTTCCTTTTTAACCCTCTCGATAGTATCGTCGATTTTAGGGTCTAAAGGGTCGGTCTAGGAGAGATTTCGAATATCAGGGTGTAAATATTTACAGGCCCGTTTAATAGTGCATTTAAAGGTACGGCGATATACTGAAATATCCCTTAAAAAGGGGCTAAATACTGGATATGCCCCCCGTTAAGCTAAGCTGTAAAGTTAAATAGCCTAAAATTAAAATTAGTTATATTTAAATAAGCGTAAATTTAAATTAAAATAAATAACTTACTTGAATAGTATCTTCGATAGTTTCGCTTACCCTAAGCTTCTTATAGTAACTAATACCCTTATCTGAAGAAAGAGGATATTCTAGTAAATCGTTTATAAAGAATACCCTCTTAGCTGTTAATATAGGACTCCTATCCTTAGCTAAGAGGATATATTCTTTTTCGTTGTTTAGAGTAGGGAGGTTAGGCTAAGTAATTAGTATATATAAATATAGGTATTTAAATATAGAATATATAAATACTTACTAAAGCTTCGCAATTACGTATAGTTTATATAATCGAGAGCGCCTAGGGAAGACTTTTAAAAGTAGTAATAGTAGTATCGATAGAAAGCTGAATTTTAGGGGTAATAGAGGCGATATCCCCTGAAAATATAGTGAAGTTACTAGTAAAAGGGGTATTAAAAACCCCCTGTCGGAACCGTATAAGAGAGGAAATACCCTATAAAAAGGGTATTTAAAAGGTAATTTAATAATAATAAGTTCTAAGAACCTAAGGAGTCTAAAGCTTAGGGATATTAATATTTATATTAATTATAAACTTAAATATATTATTTAGATTTATTATTATTATTTCGTTTAATTCTTTATAGTAAGTAAAACCCTTATCTCTATATGTAAATATAGATAAATATATATCTATTATAATTACGTATATACCGAATCCTAAAGATAAGGGTGTATAAAATACTATACTCTATTTAAATATATCCACTAGGCTTATAAATCTCCTGCGGCTTATAGATAAAGGTGTATAAAATACTATACTCTATTTAAATATATCCACTAGGCTTACGAATCGTCTAAGTCTTATAGATAAGGGTGTATAAAATACTATACTCTTTCTAATATATCCACTAGGCTTACGTATATACCGAATCCCGAAGATAAACGTGCATATAATACTATACTCTTTCTAATATATCTACTAGGCTTACGTATATACCGAATCCCGAAGATAAACGTGTATATAATACTATACTCTATTTAAATATATCCACTAGGCTTACGTATATACCGAATCCCGAAGATAAACGTGCATATAATACTACACTCTATTTAGATATATCTACTAGGCTTACGAATCCCGGAGATAAAGGTGGATAAAATTAAAGAACTTTATTTAAATATATATATTAAGCTTCCGAGTTTTCCGAAATATTAGAGATAAGGGTAGATAAAATAAAGAAGTATAATTAAATATACTTAATAAGCTTCCGAGTTATCCGAATACTAGAGATAAGGGTAGATACGTTTAATAAACTCTATTTAGAATACGTATTAAGCTTCCGAGTCTTCTAAAGACTAGAGATAATAGTAATAAGGAAAGATTAAAAGATATTATATATTTATATATATACTCTCTTCCTTTTTTTCTTTCTCTCTCTCCTTCTTAACTATCTATTCAAAGGCTTCCTTTACTTAATATACCGCGAGGAGCGGTATAGAAAGCTGAAAACCAGGTAAATTTCTTAATTTTCTATTTCCTATATTTAAATATACTAATATCTTTTTAGCGGCCTTTCGCTATGCTTAAGGCTATTACTAAGGCAAAGAGTATCCCTAAACAGGAATTCTTTACCCCTTAGACCCCTAAGGATATCGAGAATAGCGTTCGAAAAAAGCACTTCCCTTAGTGCTTAGTCCCTAGCTGTTCTATAGTAAGTTATTTTCTATTTTCTATATTTTTATATATTTAAATATACCTAATTATATTTTAGTATACGCCTTATAGGTCTCTTTAAGCCCTCTCAGACTATATAAAGGCGAAATATAAGGACTTTCCAGTAGCTGTAAAGGCTAAAGGCTTAGGGAATAAAGCCCTAGAAGAGATTCTCGCTTATAGTACGTACTAATCTATTTAATTATATTTATATTTAT
Source organism: Cytospora chrysosperma (assembly GCA_016808195.1). Classification (NCBI taxonomy): domain Eukaryota; kingdom Fungi; phylum Ascomycota; class Sordariomycetes; order Diaporthales; family Cytosporaceae; genus Cytospora; species Cytospora chrysosperma. The sequence goes on along the minus strand of MU179926.1, from coordinate 9,013,128 downwards.
AAGACTAATATATTTAAATATAAGGGCTGCTAAGGAGAAACTTCGCCTTCTCGAGGAGAATTTCGAGGGGATTATTCTAGAGCCTATTTTTAAGGAAAAGGAGATTCCTTAGCGTGCGCTAACTATTAAAGCCTCCTATAATACGGAATTACAGGGGAATTTACAGCATATTTCTTCTAATTTAGAGGAGTAAGTTTTTCTTTCTATATTTACTTATATATTAAATTAGTAACTAATAAATTTAGGTCTCCCGAGGGCGCTATATGTTATGATCCAGAAGGACAGGCGTTAAGGGTACCCAACCAGGTGACGTTAAGAAGACTAACGGGATACTAGGGTACCGAGCTAATAGCACTAAAGTGTAGAACCCTCTTATATCAGACGGGATAGAAGCCCAGGGTTAGGGTTCTATCGATTATATAAACTACGGGATATAGTTAATATAGTTAGGAAGACTACGTCGACTACGGTATATAGTTAACGTAGTTACTAACTAAAGAGCTGGATATATAAGGATATAGTCGTCATTATCTAGATAGTATTTTATAGTTGCTCTTTAATTATTAATCTAAGTATTATTCTTATAATAGGAATTATTTCCTCTTAATTACTTAGTAAAGCGAATAGTATTATATAGATATATATATATATACTCTCTAATAATATTAACCCTACGATTATAGTAAGGTAGCCTATAAAGGTTATTACTATAATTATTATATTTTAATAACTCTTATTTAAACGGTTTTAATATATACCTCTACGTAATATTTAATACTCTATTATAGCCTCCGATAATACCCCTATAACCGTTAAGTAGAAGCTCGCGGCTACCCTAGAACTTATTAACGAATTATAGGATAAGTACGAAGAACTCGCTACGATAAAGGAAGAAAGGAAGTAACCCTAGTAGAAATCCTCTAAGGTTAAACTCGATAAACCTAAGGGATTTAGCGGTATTAAGGGAACCCTCTAGGGCTTCCTTATTTAGTACCAAGCCTATATCCGATACTATAAGGACGAACTCCTAGGAGAAACTAAACAAGTCCTCTTTACGTTTAATCTCCTTTAAGGAGATATACTTATATAGTTCGAACCCCTCCTTAGGGATTATCTTAATAATAGGATAATAGTAAGCGATAAAGTCTTCTAGATCTTTAATTATTATACGGAGTTCGAAGCGGCGTTTAAAGGAGTATTCGGAGAGCTAGATAAGGAACGATAGGCAGAAAGAGACCTTATAAAGTATAGATAATACACCTCCGCTTCGGAATATCTATCTAAGTTTAGATAGATTACAGTAAGGCTTTAGTAGGACGACGAGTTACTAATAACTCGGTTCTACGAAGGCCTTAAGGATAACGTTAAGGACGAATTGTTTAAGGTAGATAAACCCGATAACTTCGTAGAATACGCTAGAAATATAGTTAGGATCGATAATCGATTATACGAACGATAATTAGAAAAGAAAGGTTAAGCACCCCCCTTTATATAAGCTAATAAACGTAGTAATTAGGCTAATACTGGAAAGCGGTACTAGCGCGACGGGAACTATAAGAATTAGTATTAGTTAACCGCCTACGGAAATACTTACTATACAGGGCCTATAGAACTAGACGCTATATAACGCGATACTAAGAAGGTTAAGTATTTTAACTGCAGTAAGCTTAGATATTTCGCTAGGGATTATAGAAGTAAGAAGTAGGGCGATTAGAAGCCTGTCCCTAAAGGACGACGAAATATAGGGGCAGCGTAACGATTTATATCTATAGGACGCAAGGGCCCCCTATATAATACCGTTATAGAAGATAGTAACTTAGACTATTTAAGTACGGACTATCTTATACGAGCTCGCGAAGATAGCGACTCCTTTAACTATAAACGGATACTAGGAGTATACCGAGTAGAAATTACCCCGGAAACCTAGATAGAAACTAGGGAATTAATAGAAGAACCCCTCGGATAAACCTACCTCTTATAACGAGATATTTTAGAAATATTAAAGGAACCCGAAGCGTAGGAAGATACTGCCTCGGAAGGCTTAGAGTAACGAGTAGAGAACCTCTACTAATAGATCGAAGATAATACTAAGGAGAATACCGGATAATAGTTCTAGAAAATAAAGTAGTAGCTCTCGCTTACGATCTAAAGGTTAGAAGGAATAAAGAATATAGGAGAAAAGGTTATTAGGGAAAAAGAAGAAGAAACCTTAGGGCTATAGATCGATAGTATAATCTTATAATTCCTATATAACGATCCTATAGCGTACCTAGGGAAAATAGCGGCTCTAATACCTTATAAAGGAAGCGACTAGAAGTTCGTTACGTTAAGAATCCCGATTAAGGAAATCGGAAACTAACCTTTAACCCTAGATCTCTAGGATATCCCCTACCTTTCTCCCGGATATAAGGACTATCTGTACTATATAGCTTAGATTTTATACATTTATAACTATTATACGTATTATTACGCGGATAAGGTATTATATAACTTCTTTCCCCGATAATACGAAGGAAGACCGGTAGAATATATATATAACCCCGGATACTTTAATAATCTATATATCTACCTAGTAGATAAGTTAATAGGTACCTACGCGGTATTCTAGTACGATAATAACCGTTACCCGGAATAGTACGTTATAGTTAGATTATTACTAAACTATCCCTCGGGATTTTATTAAATCTACTAGATATAGAAAATTAAGGCCTAGTACTCTAACCGAAATAAGACCCGAAGGGAGGCTAAGTGCTAGGAAAGATTAAAAAGATAGATTAGTTAGGTAAAGGGTAAAAAGGTAACCTTCTCTACTAGTAGAGCTAATCTACTAGTAGAAGAAGGGTATTAGTTAACTAGGGTTATTAGTAGCCCCGAAGGCCTAGAAAGTAGCCCGTTATTAGGAGAAAGCTCTATTAATCGAAAGAGCTACTAGTAACTAAACCCTATTAGTAGATTAGGCTACTAATCGAAGGATCGATTAGTTTAAGCCGGCTATTAATAGATTAGGCGACTAGTAACAATTAGCGATTAATAAAATAAGTTACTAGTAGAAGGGAATAGCGATTAGGAAGAAAGATAACCGGCTAGTAAGCGAAACTAATAGAGGAAGGCCCGAAGACTAGCCTAAAGAGCGGTATAGCAGGCAAAAAACTAGTTAAACTATTAGGAACGGAACTAACTAATAGCGGAAAACTAATAAGGTTCCTTAACGCGATTAGTAAAACGGAATATAACCCTCTACTCTTAGATATACGAATCGGTAACCTTATAGTATACGCACTAGTGGATAGTAGCGCTTAAGGAAATTTTATCGCCCTATATATAGTTAATAAGAATAGATTATAATATAGATTAAAGGAATAGCTATATATATTAGGTACGATCGAAGGAACTACAGTTACTTATAGTAACGGACGGATCGACCAGGAGACTAATTATCTACTTATTATTATCTAAGGATATTATAAGATTCTTACCTTTAATATTATAGATATACCTTAATACGATGCAATATTAGGAATACTATAGCTAAAGAAATATAATAATACGATACGTATTAATTAGATTACTAGCTAGATTGACTAGGAAAACTATACCCCAGTTAAAGGGATAATTAATAGTAAGGCAAGATAGGGTCTAATTACTAAGGATAACCCGAGATAACGGCGCTTAAACGCACCTACTAATATCTCTAGAAGAGTTTAGGGAATTAAGAAAATAAGCGATAGCCTGGGGAAGGATTTAATTACTAAGGAGAAATAGGCGATATTCTTAAACGAATTAATATATATATAACTGCGCTTAGTATCGTCGGAAGAACGAGCTAAGGAAACGATAAGAAAGATTAATACTATAAGAAGAAAAGAGTAGTTAGTAAGAGTACAGACAGCTATCTAGGAATTAGATAAATACGAAATAGCTAAAATAGTATAATAAGAGGCCCGCTTAACTATATAAATACGAACTTTAGCGGTAGGATAACGATAAGATATAATACGATAAATATAGCGAAAATAGTAATAAGGTATTACTAAGGCTATTAGTAAACCCTTAAAGAGGTTTATCGGCTACCTATAGAAAGCTAAGGCTAAGGATAAGGACCTAAAAAACTTTATTCTAGAAGAATATAGGAAGTATACCTAGCTGTTTTCAGGGGTACTAGATATAGGTTTACCGAAGTATAGCTAGTAGGACTACGAGATACTACTAAAGGAAGGTATATAGCTAGGATTTCATAAAATCTATAGACTTAACGAAGAATAACTTAAGGTATTTAGGGAGTACCTCGACGAGAACCTAGCGAAAGGTTATATCCGACCTTCGATATTACTAGCAGGATATCCGATCCTATTTATATTAAAGAAGAACGGTAAACTTAGATTATACGTTAATTACCGATAGCTTAACGATATTATAATTAAGAATCGATACCCGCTTTTATTAATCGGCGAGCTTAGGAATAGATTAAACGGCGTAAAGATATTTACGGCTCTAGACTTTAAGGGGGCTTATAACTTAATTAGAATTAAGGAAGGCGAGGAATAGAAGATAGCGTTTAGAATATACTACGGATATTTCGAGAACCTAGTAATACTATTCGGGCTTACTAATACGCCCGTAACGTTCTAAGCTATAATAAATTATATACTTAGGGAATATCTAGATTAATACGTAGTTATATACCTCGATAATATCCTTATCTATTCTAAGGACCTAGAATAATATAAGAAGGATATATATAAGGTACTCTAAGTCTTACAGGAAAATAACCTACTAGTAGAACTAAAGAAAAGCTTCTTCTATTAAATAGAAGTAGATTATCTAGGCTATATTATCACTCTAGGGGAAATTAGGATATAAGTATTTAAAGTCGCAGTAGTTAAGGACTAGCCGGAACCCTAGAATATTAAGGAAGTATAAGGCTTCCTCGGATTTTATAATTTCTACCGATAATTTATTAAAAATTATAGTAAGCATGCTATATTACTTATATACCTTATAAAGAAAGATATACTATTTACTTAGAATACGGAAGTTTAGAAGGCGTTTAATAAAATTAAATACTTAATTATAATAGAACCGGTACTTATTAAAATAAACTCTAACGAACTATTCGAAATCGAGATTAATATATCCGACTTTATACTCGGAGTATAACTCGGGTAACGAGATAAGAACGGTAAACTATACCCGGTAGCATTTATCTCGAAGAAACTTAGCGGACCTAAACTAAACTATTAGATTTATAATAAAGAATTAATAGTAATTATCGAAGTATTTAAAGAATAGAAAATATATCTAATCGGCGCGAAATACTAGATTAAGGTTTACTTAGATTATAAGAACTTAGTATAGTTTACTACTACTAAAGTTCTTAATAAACGATAAGTACGATAGGCTAAATTTCTATTAGAATTCGACTTTAAAATCTACTATAGAAAAGGATCAGAAAACGGACGAGCCGATATAATTAGCCGAAGATTAGACCTTTATTAAGAAATTAAGCTAGAATTATAAAGCATCCTTAAATAGGATAATAACGGAAATATTATTTAAGAAAAAAGAGTAATTACAGTAATATTTAGGATTTAACCGGACCTAGAATAGGAATAAGAGCTACGCTTATTATAATAATAACTAACCTAGGAAGAGAAAGAGGAACTCTAAGATAAGGACGGTTTACTTTACTAGGCAGGAAAACTCTATATACTAGAAGACCTATAAAATAAACTTATCCGAAGAATATATAGCTTAATAGCTTATAGATACTAAGGAATTACCTCGATTATTAAACGAATTAGACGATATTATAAATTCCCTAAGATAAAATAATACGTTATAATAATAATTAAGGAATATAATACTTATAATAAGAGTAAGGCCGCTAAATATAAACTTTACAGAGAACTATAACTACTACTAGTTATATTAGGACTATAGAAGTTAATTAGTATAGACTTTATCGTTAAGCTATTACTATTACGCGAACTAATAATAAAGGTACTTTACGATAATATCTGGGTAATAGTAGATAGATTTACGAAATACGCCTACTTTATCCCCTATAAGGAATCTAGTAATATAGAAGAACTTATATATATATTCTTACAAGTAGTAGTAAGCTAGTACGGATTACTAGAGGAACTAGTAATAGATAGAGATAAGCTATTTATATTAAAGTTTTAGTAAGGACTTATAACGAGCTTAGGAATAAAATATAAGCTCTTAACGGTATTCTACCCGTAAATAGACGGTTAAATAGAAAGGCTTAACTAGCTCGTTAAAGTATACCTTAAGAGTTACGTTAATTATAAATAGAATAATTAGGTTAAACTCCTATTAATAATATAATTCGCCTATAATAGTACGGATACGATAATAACCGGAATATTATTATTCTATATAAATTACGGGTATAACCCCGAGATATATCGAGAACTATTACCCGGAAAGGATAATACAGAAGTAATAAAAAGAATAGAAGAGATTTATAGACTATAAGAATAAATTTAATAAGAACTTATATTTATTTGCTAAAGGATAGTAGAATACTATAATCGAGGACGATCGGCAGTACTAACGCTCGAGAGGGGAGATAAGGTTTATCTGCTTCGCAGAAATATTAAAACGAAGCGCCCTAGTGAAAAACTTAATTTTAAGAAATTAAGAGTATTTAAGATTATAAAGAAGCTCTTAGACGTTAACTACGAACTTTTATTGCCTTAAGGAATAAGGATATACCTAGTATTTTATATTTTATTACTTAAATTAGTACCTAAGAATATAAAACTTAACGAAGATATTAAATTAAACTTCGAAGTATAGGAATACAAAGTAGAACGGATATTAGGTAAACGATAAATAAATAATAGAATACTAGAATATCTAGTTAAATAGAAAGATTATAGGTATAAGGAAAATATATAGGAACCCCTAGATAACCTTTAAAATATAAAACGCTTTATTACCTAGTATAATAAGAATTACCTATTAAGAACCCGGATTAGACCTAGGCGCTATTAGCGCGTCTATATCTAAATTAGAGAAATCTACTGTATTCTAATCGAAAGGACTTAATATCGGATTAACTTTAGGAGTAATACGAGGCTCCTCCTCTACGATAACCTCGGAAGCTTTTATAGCCTCCGCGGTACGCGTCTCTTCTACTTCTACCTAATTTAACTCCTCTACCCTATCTAGACTATAACAGATAGCCCGCTTTTACTTTACCGATTACTCCTTCTTCTATTTTCGGAGACGCTTAATCTCCGTATTAATAATACGACGCTATTCCTCTGCTGCCTTAAGTTGCTCTTTAAATAGTTATTTCTATTTAGCGATCTTTCGAAGTTAGGCTAGAGTCGGCCTTAGAATATCGTAAAGGGGAAGGTTTCTAACTAAGTAGGCGATATACTTAAACGAATCTAGAGGCGAAGCTTAATAGAACTCGAAGCCTCGATCCTTATAGTTAGAATAGGAAGGTATATCTATATAATTTAGGCGAATAGTAGTAATAAGTTCTAAACGATTTATAGTAGATTTCGGAGCCGAAGGAATCTTAGTAATACGAGAATTTTTAACTCTATTCGATATAACGAATTAGGAAGGTACGATTAATAAGAGGAAGGACGGAAATAACTTATAGATCTTCGGGACGAAAGATTAAAGGAAGGAGGGAGGTAATATTATAATCTAGAAGGATAAGCGTTAAGGGTACCTAATTAGGTGATATTAAGAGGACTAACGGGATACTAGGGTACCGAGCTAATAGTACTAAAGTGCAGAACCCTCTTATATTAGACGGGATAGAAGCCTAGGGTTAGGGTTCTATCGATTACGTGAACTACGGGATGTAGTTAACGTAGTTAGGAAGATTACGTCGATTACGGTATATAGTTAACGTAGTTACTAACTAAAGAGCTGGATATATAAGGATATAGTCGTTACTATCTAGATAGTATTTTATAGTTACTCTTTAGTTATTAATCTAAGTATTATTCTTATAATAGGAATTATTTCCTCTTAATTACTTAGTAAAGCGAATAGTATTGCACAGACGTATATATATATACTCTCTGATAATATTAACCCTACGATTATAGTAAGGTAGCCTATAAAGGTTATCACTGTGATTATTACACTATAAGCGATTTACCTTCTCTACCGCGAACTCTATCTATACTGCGATCGCCTCCCCCACCGTAAGTTATTTATTATATTTATTTATAGCCCTATTTAACTTATATATTTAAATATATAGGCGCTCCCCTATTCAGAATACCCCTCTCCCTAGCTATTATGATAAGGTTCCCCTACCTAAATACTAGTAGTTTTAGGAGGAAGGCCTAGAATCTAAAAATAAGTAGCTAGCTGAAAAGTAATATTTTATATTATTTTATTTATATATTATTTTTTACTAATATTTATTAGCTATAGCGACAACGAGATCGACGAGGATTACGACGAGTATACTAGTGTAGAAGAAGGGTGAGTTATTTCTTTATTTAAATATATTATAATATATTTACTAATATTATATTCTATAGAATAGAGAACGAGGAAGACTCTTAAAGCGAGGAGGACTCTCTAGGCGAGATTAAACCTCTAGTTCCTCGCCTTTTACAGGTATAATTTCACCTTTCTGTTAGTATATATATTTATATATAGAAGACTAATATCTTTAAATATAGAACCCTAAATATGCTGATCGTACAGCTATTCGCCGTATCTATATAGCGCTTCGAGGTAAAGGGAAGAAGCCCTGTAACGGCTATAAAGCCTAGAAAAAGAAAGGTGTAAAGGCTACTAGTAAGTATACTATTTTATTAATATTTCTATATTTAAATATACTAACTATATATAATAGATTGCCCTCCGAAGCGTGTGAACGAGAAGTGTAAATGCTAGACTTTTTTTCGTAATTTTCAGACAGTTAAGGGCTGTAAATAGGTTACTATAATAGCTACTAGATACTATAGTAGTTATTAAATATTTACACCTTTCATTATATTATAAAGCTAAATTCTCGCTATTTTATATTATCTTTTACAGGCCTGATACTATAGATATAGAATGGATTTAGTAGAAACTCGTTAGGGGCTATATTTAAATAAATCTTCTTACCCGCCCCCCCTATTCCTACTAAATCTCTTACTCTTCTTATAAGGGGTCTTCAGCTGCCTATAGTATAAGTAAATATAGAAATAGTATAAGTAGTATAGTTAGTAAGTAGGTAGGTTAAATTTAATAAAATCCAGAGGTTCTAAGTTTAAATGTAGTTGAAATGTGATTTTTCGTAATAAGTAAGCGTAATCGTCTCGTCTCCCCTTTAAACGTAATAGTAAATCGAATTAAAATACTAGTAAATATAGCGAAATAGAAGTAAATAGAATTAATAAAAGCAGGATATATTTCTTTTTTATATTTTTATTCTATCGAACTAGATATATAATAAATACTATATAGATTATAAAAGGAATAAAAGAAAGTAAAAGTAAGTAAGTAGATAAATAAGTAGGTAATTAAATAAATAGCTACTTTTATAATAAATAAAGAGGTAAGTAAGTAAGTAAGTAGGTAGGTAGGTAGGGAAGTAAGTAAATAAGTTCGAAAGTTAGAAATAAAGTCTAGGGTAAGTAAGTAGGTAGGTAAGCAGGTAAGTAAGTAGGTAGGTAAGTAGGTAGGTAAGTTCGAAAGTTAGAAATAAAGTTTAGGGTAAGTAAGCAGGTAGGTAAGCAGGTAGGTAAGTAGGTAGGTAAGTTCGAAAGTTAGAAATAAAGTCTAGGGTAAGTAAGCAGGTAGGTAAGCAGGTAGGTAAGTAGGTAGGTAAGTTCGAAAGTTAGGAATAAAGTCTAGGGTAAGTAGGTAGGTAGGTAAGTAGGTAGGTAAGTAGGTAGGTAAGTAGGTAGGTAAGTAGGTAGGTAAGTTCGAAAGTTAGAAATAAAGTTTAGGGTAAGTAAGCAGGTAAGTAAGTAGGTAGGTAAGCAGGTAGGTAGGTAAGTAGGTAGGTAGGTAAGCAGGTTCGAAAGTTAGAAATAAAGTCTAGGGTAAGTAGGTAGGTAGGTAAGCAGGTAGGTAAGTAGGTAGGTAAGTAGGTACGTTCGAAAGTTAGAAATAAAGTCTAGGGTAAGTAGGTAGGTAGGTAAGCAGGTAGGTAAGCAGGTAGGTAAGTAGGTAGGTAAGTTCGAAAGTTAGAAATAAAGTCTAGGGTAAGTAAGTAAGTAAGTAGGTAGGTAGGTAGGTAAGTAAGTAAGTAAGTTCGAAAGTTCGAAAGTTAGAAATAAAGTCTAGGGTAAGTAAGTAGGTAAGTAGGTAGGTAGGTAAGTAGGTAAGTAAGTATATAAGTAGGTAAGTAAGTAGGTAAGTAAGTAGGTAAGTAAGTAGGTAAGTAAGTAGGTAAGTAAGTAGGTAAGTAAGTAGGTAAGTAAGTAGGTAAGTAAGTTAAATAGCCCTATATATATAGGCCTTTATTTATAGTAAGTAAGTAAGTAAGTAAATAAAGTTTAACTTAATTAAACTTATTCTTTTTATCTTTTTATATTCTATACTATTTTTAAAATAAGAAACTTATAAAATATAAATTTCTATTCTAATAATACTACTTTAAGTTTATTATATTTATAAGAATAAGTATTATATTATATATAAGTAATATATAAAAGCTTTATATAAGAGTATTATAGTGAATAGTATATATTTAAATATATACTTCTTTAGGGATAGGGATAAGGGTAGGGATAGGGATAGGGATAATATTATAGCTCTATATTTAGATATAGAGATATATTTATTCTAATTTTACTATCCTTTAAATTTATTTTAAAGGCTATATATAAATATAATATTACTATAAAGAGGTTTCTTTATATTTTTATTAAATATGTAAATATAATATATTTAAGTAAACTATATAACCTATATAACGGTGGCTTAATATAGCCAATCAGATTTAACCTTAAAAATACGCTAGTCAAGTGAGGTCAGGGATCTTATGTCAACTGACCGAATACCTCATCGATGAAGCAGTTGCATGATTGATTTTACTCTGTGTTAAATTTTCAATGATACATCAAGACCTTGTTGCAAACTCGCTTGGGGCCATGAACCACAGCGAGAGATCATACTTTTGGGGGCTGTTGAGTGATTCAGGGCCTGATTAGCGGTTTGAATACTACGATAAGTCGGCGGCACAGGTGGGGGCTGTGCAGGGAAATCAAGACTTCCATACTTAGGTACCTAGTTCAGGTCTGCAGTCGACTACCTAACTCACTAATTACCTTGAAATAGAATCCAGTGGAAGCCCTGGTGTCTTGTGTTCAACGACAATATATGAATCTCGTATATGCATATCATTGGCATTGCTACCCTAGGGTAGGTATCCAGCGGTGGATGGCTTTTGGTCGTTGGTGGCTCTGTACGATACTCAACAGCCCCCAATAATTTGCATTACTACCTACCTAGATACCTAGGTAGGTGATGAATGCATCTGCTTACTTTCGCATCATAGTAGACGGACTAGTTTACTTGCATGACTCCCATCATTCGGGCAAATTGAGATGTACAACATCATCACAGTATCACAGTATCACAGTATCACAGTATCACAGTATCGCATTGTCCAAAACACTCCAAATACGTTTGTGTCCGGGTGATATAATACGGGAAAGCACACAATTCAGTATATTTTCCAGTTATTTCCAATGATCTAACCTGAAACCCCATCAGTCTAACGTAACTCCTAGGAAGCAGAACAGTACAAAAACAAATGTAAGCCATCACTTGATGATTGCAAGGGAATGGCTCCCACGTAGTGGGTTCCACGTAGTGGGAGTCATTAGACAACTCCAGGCCAGACTTACCTTTACTCAAATCATTGGCTCAACACAGCTTCCTGTAAGAGGGTTCCTGGGCACGATGGTCTGCCGTTGAGTTCAACTCGGTGATGTCGATGCTGATGTTCCCAAGGATGGAATCTTCATCAGCCCTGGAGCCTGATGATTCGTCAACCCGAACACACTTGGCAGCGAGCTCTCGCTGATTAGGAAGTCCACGAAAGACGCCGGTGTCAAGCAGTATAGACGTATCTGACTTCTGAACATGATCATTCTCACCCCTGAGCATGACCCCACGATGAACTCTGGGGATTCCGAAGTATGTCACCGCGGAGGAACCATCATCACTTACCCGGCTATTCTCCTGGTCTGCAGCAACTGCAGATCTGTCCGCATGAACCATATTACCAAGCTCAATATCGTCATCCTTCAGTTGTGCTTTGGGCCTGTTGGAAATCAGCGGTACACAGAGGAAGAGGAGACTTACTAGGCTTACTAACCCAAGCAGGGTGCCCAGGATGTAGTTAAGCCGCTGTGCGTCTTCGATACGAACTTGTAGAGAAGAAATTTCGGCAGTGCACGAGAGTGTGCTATTGCAAAGGAAAGTGGTCGAGTTGCACATGGCCGGCATGTTTGCGATTTCTGGGGAGTGCTGTTAGCTGGTCCTGTTCAAAATGAAGGGTAGTCGGGGATGGATACTAGAATGTAGAGGCGGAGTTCCGTGATGATTCTGTCATACCATGTTTGATCATTACTGTGGGAGAGTCAGAGGGATCTTAAGTACTCCATACACCAAAGACTATGGCCAATAACTACCTTACAAAGACATGTTGAGAGTCTAAGACTTCCTACTCAATGCATTGTCACTGCACAAAGCGCAGTTAATTATAGTTCCAGTATACTGGTCTTTGTTCTTTTCGTCGGGACAGATCGAGGACCAAAAGCAAGCCAGTGTAAGTATTGAAACAATTGTTTGCATAGTACAGTGTACACTTGGCCCATATTCGCCGTCAACCGTTTAAGCTAATAGAAGACATGTCAAGGATGGTAGAGTCAAGTCCAAAATAGAATTCCAAGCGAGCGTGTGATTATTGCCTCTGCCTTTAGAAGTTTGCTTGGTATCATGCATATCCTCATCAATGGTAATTAATACCCACCTTCAGGTAGAATTCATATGGACGGATGCCTGTAGCTGTTGGTGTTTCCGGTCTCTCTAACTACTCACGTAAGTACATCGGCAAGGCTTACGTCAAGGATACTACCGAGAATTCACTGCGTGGACGTGGTCGGATACGTTAGATTAAGGTAATGTGATTATTGAAGATTGATGAATGATCAGAGACACGCCTTGATTGCATTTCATGTACATGCAGTGCCTTTTCTGGAAGCCTGATCAACACCACGTACGTATATTCCATTATATCACGAAACAGATATTATTGTTGCTACGTAGGTAATCAATCATTGATCATTGCCCATATCGCCCTCTGAACAACTCAAACTCAAGGTAACCAGAATTCGTATGGTCTTAATCGTCTCCTAAGGATCTAGGACGTCCAGTGAAACCGTTGTTAGCAAATGTCGCAGTTCGGCAATGCACCCTCGCTGAATATTAGCTGCCATAAGTTGATCTTCACGGCGAGCTTCCCACTGGGCAAAGTCTGTCAGCCGAATACCAGGCGGCACATCAATATTCGTAATGTCCACCCGGACACAGAGATCCAGCCCAGCAGACCTTGCCTCCAGATATCCTAGAATCTGGGACAACTTCATGAACGCGTTCTCCATGGCGATCAATTTGTCGAGGTTCATGTTATAAGCTTCCAGTAAACGCGCCACCATTCTCTCCACTTCTTCGATCTCATCCTCGAGGTTACCACCCAGCGTCTTCTGGTCCTCTCGCAAGTCAGACAATAGTTCCTCCCACCTGGCAAGCTTTTTCTCGGACATTTCGCACCGTTTTCGCCAACCGGGAAAACCCTTCGCTTTCATGTATGTATGATAACGAGCTGCTTCAGCAATCACGTCAGCGTCGGTGTGCAGAGGACTACGGCCAATGACCTCGAGGGTTTTATTGGCGATGGGCATCTTGAACGTCTCGTGTCTATTTGTGTTCTGCGCACTTGGTTGCACGGTATATGTTCAATGAAAAGATTGCGGTCGCCCTTGTGTGGAGTATGCGTGTTGATTTGACGATTACATCCGTTGTTGGAAGACTATTCTGGTCCCTTTGGTCTCTTCGATGGTCTCTGTATGGAAATATGATACATAAGAAACTACTCAAGCTAAGCCGACAGGATGGGGATGGCTGTCCATATTTGAGCTGCAAAAGGGCATTGTGCAGCAAGCTAAAAACAATCCTTATGCTGCAGTATATCATCAAAGACGTGGAATAACCTTACAATAGAGTTATTTCCGCTATCACAAGAGTTAGCGGTTTCAAAGCGATAGGCTATCTTTGTCCTCCTTCTTTGTCACCTCGAATTAGTCCCGCTACCATCACAGTGGCTTCGTTGGATTCCAACAATTGTCTCGTAAGATAAGCTGCCTTACATGGTTGGACTGCCACATGGTCGTCTTGCACAGCAGCAAAAGAGGATAAAGACACAACTAATGGATAAGCACAGGAGTGATTCCATTTCAACTGAGGATGAGCTTTACAGCAAGCCAGTCTCATATGACAAGAAATGGTGTGAAGGGAGAAATGAGAAATAGACTTGTTGGGGTGGGAGGAGGCCCGTATAGGTCGAATACTTTGAGGTTGGTCCTACAGTAATTGCCTATGGGAGGCTAGAATACTCGAGCATCATTGAATCGGCTCTATAGATTGGAAGAGCTCGTCACCCTGGCTGTTATCCAGTCTGCAATCTTGATGGCTGAACTGAACGCCTCCTATTGATGTACAAATACTTACGGCCTTCCCTTGATTCTGGGTAAGGTGTTGCAATACCTACAATTATTATAGCACAAAATTAGGCATGGAGCGGGGTCTCGATGGTATAAGTCGAACAAGTTTGTTATGAGGAAGGGATTTTACATATTCATTCTCAGGAACTTGCGGTATCCCGCATCAATCTATTGGTTATTCTGTTCAATTTTATTACCTTGTTCCGGAAAGCAGCCAGGTTATAAAATGCAAAGTCCAACACCTAAAGAAAGGAGATAAGAAGACAGTCGTGATGATATACCATCACTTGATGGTACAATAGCTGAGAAATGTGCAAGAGAAGGTGAAAGGGGGAGGAGGGGAAGATGATGGGAAAACAAAAGAGAACAAAGGAACCCAGGGCAGCATTGAACTCTCAAGCATGTTCACTAGACCAAGGCCCAAGGGTTTCAGACACCATTGTACACCCCAACCCTACCTCGGTTCTCAGAAGAAAACTCGAGAAGAAATCTACACTTGCGACGTCTTGCTCCTAGCCACCTGGGGCCTCGAAGACCCCTCTCCCGCACCACCACTCTCATCACGTCTCCTCTGAAACAGGGCGCCGGACATTGCCCAGGTCTTACCCCTCGTCAGACCCGGCCTCTCATTCTCTCGATAGCCGAGGTCGGTAAGGATAGTGGGAGTCCGCGCCCCCTCCCGCAACAACTCCAGACAGTCCCTAAAGACGTTCGACGTCGTACCCGGCGACCCTGCCGCCGCAGCGGGCCCGTCGACATCGACCTCGACGAACTTGGCCTTGCGCCCGGGAAGCGAGGCGTTCTGCGTTAGGACCCGCGGGTCTGGGACCAGGGGGCCTCCGTGCTCCCATACTGGGTATTGTCCTCCCGACCCGGAGGCATCTTCACCGGTCTCGGCCTTGGCCTCGGTCTTGTCATCTTCCGTGCTTGTGTTGGCAGTCTGGAAGGTCGTCTCGTCAGGCCGGGGCCCAACCACGGTGCTGAAGACCTCTGAGGTCCACTCATCCGAGTCGGCAACGCTGCTCTGTTCGGGCTCGGGCTCGGGCTCGGCCTCGCTCCTAGGGGAGAAGTAATCCCAGCTGTCGCACCTGCTGCCGAGATCAAAGGTCTCCGGGGCTGGCAGGGGCAGGGAATCATCGACGGGGAAGAGTGGCAGAGGAGGGCTGGGGGTACGGGGCTTCTGGCCAGGTCTGGTGGCGCTCAGGCCACGGTATCGAGAGACCTTGGGTGGCTCCGGCTTCCACCGCACCACATTATCTTCCTCGCTCGAGACATTGGTGTCTAGGACAACGAACCTCGATGGATGAGGCATGTCAGATGGGCCGGGATTAGTCGGCGGAGCAGCATCGACGGGCCACCGAGAGATACTCCGGCCACGAGACTCCCTCGTCTTCGCTGGTCTGGGCATAGAAGGCAGAACATTGTCCAAGCCTACCGGAGCAGAAGCGAAGTTGGGAGCTCGAGACACCGTGCGGGGCGACAGGAAATGAGAAAGGCCAAAGGCTTCGGAAGAAGACGACGAATCCTCATCGACCTCTCGAGCCTTACCCTTGCCTTTGCTTCCGTGACTGCTCTTCCTCCTGGGGATAGCCGCACCGGAAGGGATGAGAAACGTCTCATCATCTTCATCGTCATGGATCAAGATAGCTCCACCCATCACAGGCTCCAGGACACCGGGCCTAACGCTTCTCGCACCTGCACCAGATCGAAGATCACCGCGGTTCTGGCCGTTAGCATCAGCCATGTCACGATCGAGTTCCAGCCCGATCTTGCTGTCATTCTTCACGGCTTGTACAGTCGGCATGGGATACTTCCTCGTCATACGGGCGGAACGACCTGCGGCTGGGGGAAACTCACCTTCCTCCTCGGGGATCATGAACATATCAGGATCGGGCAGGTGGTGCCAGTCACGGACGACACCCCTCTCGAGATCCCTAACGCCGGCTAGGTCGCTGAGTTCGAATTCGGCGTCGTCTCTCAGAGGGCGTACGGGCTCTGTGAGCCCTAGTTTGTATGCCAACAAGAGGGAAAGCATGACGATGAGGGCGAACCCACCGAATGCCGAGCCAATGTAGGCCCACCAGACTTTCTCAGACACCATCGTGGGTGTGGTGTCGTTTCGTTTCCTTGTTGTTCTTTTCTTTTCGCTCCCTTTCGGTTGTGTTTCGTCTCTGTACTGGTGATAAAGTCAGCAGTTGTTTTTCACCTACCTTGTGCTCAAGTATGTCAAATACGTTGATAATTGTCTGTTGAGATCGGGAAGTTGATTTCCAGATCAAAGATTTGTGTTGAGCAGTGGGAGAACAAAACAAATGCTGTTGCATGTGGAAGAGGTAGAGAATTCCAAGCCTGAGAACACAGGATGGAGGTGACTTAATATATTCCACGCCCACAGGTGCCCAGGACCGATTCAAAGATATTGTTGCTAATCTGCGCCCCGACATGAAGATACCGTCTACCAACAAAGGATCATGTCCAAAGAAGTTGAGAGTTATTGTTTGCTAGACCATAGTATGCCAGTAGACATTGGAACAATGATGCTTCATTATCAGGAACAAGGCCTTTGTCACTTGAAATGGAGGAAGTCCACCATTGTTCCCAAATGCCAGGCAGTCGAATGAGGACTGAGGAACCTTGGGTTTGGCCATCTTCGGGCCTCCTGGAAAACACTCGACTCCTTTAGCATTCTTGTTATCTCATCTGGGGCTCGAACAGCCATGCCAGTTTGATCAAGGTGGGTAAGTAGCCTGCGAACATCTCGAAGCATAGCAGCCAAGGGTGGAATGGCCTGACGCCCCTCTCGCCATTCATACGCATGCAGTCAGCAGCACACAACTGATGACCCCGTCGAAAGTCATGCCAACGTCGTCAGAACAAAGACTTGTATTAATCTACGCTCATGAATATCAATAATGCCACGGGTCTCGCTCAAAGACGGCCACGGACAGGTTGCATAGAGCTGAAAATCATCAAAAGGTCATAACCGCTCCAGGGACACCCACGCCCACTCCATTTTCCTTCCTCGAAGACACAATAAAATCGATCAAGAGCTGACAATATCGATAGGGCATGCGGGGCACAAATGGGGACAGGGTTGCTGCGAATCCTCCTCCCGGCCATCGAACGGCCAGTGTATGGTCCCCTCGACCATTTCTAGGTGTTCCTCCTGGTATGTTTATGGGTTCGCCACGCAACAGAAGCCAGGCTAATAATTGACGGGGTTGCACACTGAATGAAGGGTCCTCCAACGAATGGGAGGCCTAGTGAGTGGCTCAAGGGTCTCCGAGAAGTTTGTTGGCAAGTGCGGTGTTGGCCTTCCACTCTTCATCCGACCAGCCCCTTGTATTCAGGTCCTCCTGCATTTTCGCGAGCTTCTTCTGGTTTCGCTCGTCACGGGCATTCCTTATCAGGTTTCGCGGTAGTAGGAACACCTCCCGTGCAAATTCGACAAGCTTCTGGAGGCGACGAGACTTCACCCCTCCTCTTAGGCGTGTCGATGCCTCCTCGATGTCCTGATCGTTCTCCCAGTCCACCTTTGTTCGGTGTAGGAAAACAAAGCCTTCTTCCGAATTCATTTTAGCGAGACGTTTCTCTTGATCGGCACACTCCTCATCGATACGCCTCACTAGAAGAGTGTCTATGTTCCTCCCACGACGGTGTCGGAACAGAGCCTTGAATGAGTGCCGAATATCGAGGACAGAAAGCTTCTGCAGACCGGGGATGAAGCCTCCTCGTAAGCCGCTGTTCAATCCACCGTCGATTACAAATGCTTGTCCTTCCTACGGATCGCTCTTCGCATTGGACAGGGTCCTCTCCATCGGATTGGTGATGTTGTTGACCTGTGTCATCGGCATCTTCTTGTACTTGGACTGCTTCCGGAGCTTCTTGCGTGCCACCATGACAGGGACTGAACTCTTGGTCACAAGGTAGTTAGAGAAGGAGCCAAGGATCACACTAGAGAATCTCGTTAGCAAAAGTGTTTTCCTTGCCTTGGAATTCTGGTACGACTCACCCCTTCAGCGCACTTTGCCCGCGGCTGCCTACTACAACCAGGGTAGGACTGACAACATCAATGATCTCCAAGATCTGATGCTTCGGGTTCTTGCAATGCAGGACTTCAACAATCACGCGGACCTGAAGTCTGGTCTTCCTGAGTAGCTTAGTAACCCTCTCGGTAATGTCTTTCACTGCCTTGTGTCGGTCCTCTGCCGCTTTCGATTTGGTTGGGCCAAGCGCGAGATCTGAACCTTGGCCCGCCTTTTGCACTTCCAACATGCTGCCGCCAGGGGTGACGGGTGCTTTGCTGTTTGCGACAATGTTCAGTGCAGCGCCTTGTTCTTTCATGGCCTTTGAATCATCAGCCACTTGGACACCGGCTCCTGGAGTAACGCCGGCTTCCTCGTCGACGCAGGAGATGCATAGCATGGTATCACCGTCTCGCAGTACCGTGCCTACGGCCCATTCCAAAGCATGTGTAGACTCATCGCTCAGATCGGTAGCAACAATGTACTTGCGGAGAAGTCGCTGCTCCTCCTTTGCTTCCTGCACGACTTGGCGCCAGTCCCCGCGGTAAATGATGCGGAGGGCCCGAGCGGCGTTTGGCGTGTCCCTGATGGCAGTCTGGGAGAAGGACAGTTTCTGTGCCCGCCTGATGTCCGTAAGGTCGGCTTCCGTGTCGCTGTCCACAGGTGTTCTAGTGCCCGAGGGTGGGCCATCGTCGAAACTGGTGGCGGGATGCACCCCAGTTTGTCTCGAATGCTTAGGCCTTTCCGAGGTATTGACTTCGGGTTCATCCAGTAGTGAGCGGTATTGGTACTTGGTGTCAGGATTCTTCTTTGAAACCTCGATGCCTGTGATGATTGTCAGAACCTACGTTAGGTATGATTGGGCGTCCATCTCGATTATAAGAAGGAATTGTGATCGCACCCTCGTAATCCAAGGGGAATTGTGATGTCCTCTTCGCATTCAAGTGAAGGAACAATGAGAACGAGGCCCTCGACCTCGACAACGCGGGAAACGTGACGGGGCTTTGAGAATATGAAACCATGGTGTGTACTTCGAGTGGGAAGGAATGAAAGAATGGCTAGTGCATATGGTTTCGAGTATAAGAGAGTGAACGAGTGTGTAGTGATTCTCTCAATGCCTGAATACCGAGAAAGGTATGGATGGAGAGTGTGTATGTGATGTCTGCTTCGAGCCCAAGCGAAATAATCGTATAAAGAAGATTCTCTTGACCTCAAATAACAACGAATTTGTGATGTTCGTTCCGGGGTGATAAAAGGGGAAGGAAATGGTTGACTTACGCTCTTCCTCGGCAGCCGCTAACAAGCTCAGTGATTTTCTGGCAGAGTTGGTGTTCGGTCCTCCCTTATCAGAGTCTGCTTTCAGCCCATCGAAGCTTCTAGCTGCCTTGCGACCACGCTCTCCTTCCTCTTGGGACGAATCACCATCGTCGCTGCTGTCGTCGAGCATTTCATCACCGTCGGGACTGAGATAGTCTTTATTCAGCCTTCCACCACCGGACTGGTCATCTGATTTCTTCCTACGCCCTATCTCGGCAAGAGCCCCACCGGATCGAAGAAGGTTTGCGTCGGAAAGTCGCCTGTATGCATTGCTCATGTCCAGGCCATAAGTCTCCTCAACAACGGCCCTAGCAGCTGGGCTGAGGTGCCTACCACCGGCCAACAGGTGAGCTGCTGGTGAGCTAGATCGCATCGCCAGGCGGTTGTGTGGAGACCTCGACTTGCTGCCGAGACGTAGGGTAGGGGTAGCGGTGGAATTGCGACCTCTATCACCAGGAAGGGGTATCCTGCCGACATCATTGCCGCGCACAAGGTGGGCCATAGAGGAGGACGGCTGGGCACTCTTCTTGTTACCCATGGAGACTCGCTTGGGCATTGCCTGCCCAGTGTTGGCTGTTATGATGTCGGAAAACTGGTACTCGGAAGTATGGTCTCGGGCGGCCTCTGATCGTGGGCCAAAGCCGACAGGCCGTGCGGCAACGTCGGACATATGCCTAGGATGCGAGGAGTTGGAAGCGTAGGCGAGCTTGCTGTGTGACAGCACAGGGGAAGAGGGGGTACTGAAGACCTGTTTGTTCGTAAATCCAGGGGATGAAGGGCTATCCATGTCGAGCATGCTTCGAACGGGAGTGCTGCTGATATTCAGACTGCTTCTGGATGGACCTGTTCGAGAGGTTACCTTGTTAGCTAGCTATAAACATGACGAGAAATTGTGCCGGACAGGTCATAATCACCTCCTATGTCGAGCATGCTCCTAACGGGCGAGCGGGCTGTGTATGGAGATGGAGAACGGGTGCCGCTGAGTGCGCCAGGTCTGCTCCTGGCCGCGATGAGTGCCTCGACCTCTATTCTCTCCTCCTCCAACGCAGCCTCCAGCGACATGGTCTTTTGTGCTCGCGACATTTTCGATTGGCTTATGGTGTGGATGGGCCTGGTATAATGTCTGTATTGGTGGCAATGGCCTAGTGCGAGTTATAGCCAGAGAGAGAAATCTTGTGAAAGGAGAATGGCTGAGACAGGAAGCTACCAAGAAGAGAAGCCGACAGGTCTCGATCCAGGTGTCTGTGTTCACGTCGTGAGTGAGTCTGAGAATCCAGAGATAGTGATAATATGTAGTTGGTCTTCTCGAGGATGCCAAGGAGGCGTCTAGCGTGGGATAATGGTTGGGCGTTCGGTGTGGATGTTGAGGTCAGAGGGGAGAATAAACAGCATCGTGTGTCGGCAGGCAGAGAGAGTCTGGAAACGGGAGTTCGATTGCGACTCGCGTGAGATTTCAGATCATGGCCTCGCCGAGCCTGCTTGGTGCTGTCTGTCCACTGCCAAGAAGAATTGCCGTAATTCTTTATGTATCTGGGAGATGCGAGGCGGGGAATGCTGGGTGAGGCTTGACGGTTGCCAAGTCCCAGGCGAAGGCTTCGATCGACAGAAAAGGAGGGGGAAGCTTCTGCGGCCTGTGTGTGGTGCCTTGTCAGGCTTGTGTGTCTTGCCTTGTCCTGTCGGATTGTGTGGGTGCGTGTGGGTTTTGGGTGATGCAACTTTAGGCAGGTTCTTGACGTTAGGGTGGTTTTAGGTATGCATCTCGTCCTGCCAGTCTGTGGCAGTTTCAATGTCTTTTTGTCGGCGGCGGCGGTGAGGATGTCTGGAGATTGAAAGGTGTTACGGGCCAAGGAATGACGATGTCAACGTCTACTGCGTTATGGAGGAGGCTCTTGTCAAGTCCCGTCCCGTGCTGATGACTGACGGCGGTGGTTTTCACACCAAGATGGATGCGGGCTGGCGCGGGCGCTAGGCTGCGACTGGTTATGGCAGTGCCTAAGTGCCAGGGTCAACGCTGGTGTGGCAAGCTTGATCTGTCTGCCAGCGTCTGCCAGCGTCTGCCAGTGTCTGCTTGGTTCCGTATCTATTTTGTACTCTGCTTGGGCACCGTTGAAACTGCTGATCAGAACAGAATACTGCTAGTGTCGACTTTGCTATAGTATGCTAATTAGACATCCTACATGTAAACCCTTTGCAATGTGCCCGCTGCAATTTTGTGTGAAGTTACGTTGAGTGGACGGCGGCTTGGAAACAGTAGGCTTTGAAGGCCCAGAGGCCCAGAACCTCAGTTGCTCATAGCACTACATATGTGCAAGCTCCAGTTCTCCCCACATGTCAGCCTGAGGCCCCTGTGCCCCCGCCATCTCGATACACAGTACTATTATGTACTGTGACAGTAGCTCACGGCCGCTATTATCCTTGGCCTGTCAGGGTCTAGGCTCTATGCAGAAATACACCCGTTCATGCTGCTCCTCTCCTCCACCAGACATCATTTCAGTGTTCCTTCGTTCACTTCGCCTCTCCAGGTACATCGAATCACACGACTTCGAAGAGAAGTCGATAAAAGTCCCCTTAGGGATAATTTTTGGAAAACTGCCACTATTATTGGACATAAGCTGGGCCAAAGCGTACATCTTTGCAGCGTCCCGCCACTAATATACACGATCCGACCTCGGATGGACTTTCATATGGACTTTCATAAGCAGCACTCTTAGATATTGTACAGGTGTGATATATACTGTACATACAGCCCGTTTCTTCCCTCTACGGCTTTCGCCAAGGCACTAATATGCGGTGCCTTCCTGGATGCCCCTTTGCATTTCCAGCTGTCCGCAAAGGATTCAGACATCATACAACGAGCAGATGCCATTCCCCAGCAAAGGGCACATCTTGTTCTCCCGTGCTTCTCTCAGGATTTTGTGCCAGTACCGGGTAGCCGTAGAGGAAACACCGCCGTAGGCCTTGTAGGGGTGGAGAGGGACATGCTGTGAGAGCTGCAAAACCCCAGCAAGTATGCCCTTTTCTATCAGCCCTGAGACGGGGCCACACCATCCACCACCCACATCCTGTGATCTGCTGTTCCTCCGCTCCCCCATAGAGAGGAATGACCAACCAACCACGCCCTTAAACCACCTTCCTCTTCAGCAGCGCAGGCGAGTTCAGGTTGGCCCGCACGCTCGTGCCCAGCTTGTGCAGCTGGTTCCTCTTGTCCCAGACGCTGCTCCGGCCCTCGATGACCGAGACGATCTCCTCGCCGATCCTGTGGGCCAGCATCTTCTTGCCGGAGCCCATGGACGGCCTCTTGTTGACCGCGTCCATGATCCACATGAAGGCCGTCCGCCGCCTCGCCCTCCGCGAGATGGGCACGGGCACCTCGAGCGCCTTGCCACCACCCGCCAGGCCCGTGAAGCCGCGGATCCGGATCAGCGGCGCCACCGAGTCGAGCGCGAGCATCAGGTACAGGTTCGGGTTGAGCGGCAGGTGCTCCGGCGGCGGGGAGCCCGGGAGGAGGGGCCGCTGGGGGTTGATCTTGGGCGCGGGCGAGGTCCGGAGGTAGTTGAGGATCATGGCCATGTCCTGCGCGGCGCGCTCATGTTAGCTTTCATCTGCAGTAACTGGCCGGGCTACACACACTGGGATGTGGGTGTTTGGGGCGGACTCACGGTTTGTGCCTTGCTCAGCTTGCCGTCGCGCATGAGGAGCCTCGTGAGCTGGTCTATACCCTCGTCGTAGCGGTGTTTCATGTGGAACAGGGTCTCGTGGAGCTTTCCCTGGGGTATCTCTGGCTCCTCGAACTTGAGACCCGTGAACTTCCTGTCGAACGGGTTCAGGCCGTTCGCGGTGAGCTCCAGCTGCATGCGTGCCTCCTCCTTGGCCGTCGGGGTCCGCATCTTCACGTCCTCTCCGCTGATCCCCCCTTCCTCCGGGGCCCCCAGTGGCCTATCCTTCGGCAGCGGTATGCTGCCTGCATTGAAGCCGGGGATGGTGCCACCAACGGCGCCAGGTATGTTGGGGATGTTGGACGGGGGTGGCCTTGAGCCGTCCGTCAATTGCCTCGTGGTGGCGGCAACGCGAGACAGGTGGGATTGTGGTGCTTGTGGTCGTAGTCTGACGGATAGGGAGCGGCATGCGCCCCATATACTTGAGCTTGGAGGCATCTTGTCGTTGTTCTGGAGGTGGATCGGATGCGTTAGGACCCCGCCATCATCATCAGACGGCGACGGTCAAGTCAAAATGTCGCTGAAGTCGACACTCGTAAATTTTGCTGCCGGCCGCGGTCATGTGGCCCGTGCTCTCAGTTCTGTACTAACTCAGTAACTGTACGGTTCAGAAGTACCGTATCCGTATGGGGTCCGTATTATGGGGTCCGTACCTACCCGCCTGTTTGTAGGGATCACAACCATGGGCCATTTGGCACCTGGAACCAATCCATATACACCACTCCGGACTGCGTACTCCGGGATATCATAAATAACAACCTTGGAAATGCCGTCAGTATCGGACCCGATGGCCTCACTGTCCTCATCCAGCATTGGCTCCATCATGCTCACTCGTCTTGCATGCCCAGCTTTGACGGCAACGGCCAGTCTGTTGAACCGGATTGTGGTTGGACAGATTCTTCATAATTTCATATTATATCTTCCCTCCTTCATCATCATCATGGTCCACCAAGAGAAGAAGAGGGCCAAGGTCTGATACAACAGCAGCAGCCCTCTTATCTCGCTGTCCTATATACTTGAGTTTCCATCCTATCCTGTGATGGACAGACGTCTGGACCGGCTGGGCACAAAATGTGGATCGACCCGGAGAATAAACCTTTGCAGTACATACATACCTACCAGTAATCCGTACACGTATTAGGTGCTCACATACATACATATACATACATACCTACATACTTGGGTATGCAGAACACGGCCCAACACAAGCGAACCCCAGCTTCAACCCAGCCTCGACCCGGCCGGACTCTACCGGCCAGCAGCACATCATCGGGGATAAAGTCCCTGCAGCCTCCATGGGACCTTCGGGGACCTCCATCGAAACCCCATTTGATCCGCTCCCAGGGCTGTCGAGTACATATCATCAAGATCAAACCATCCTTCAATCAATTGACCTTCTACTTCCAGGCCTGGGGTTCCACTCCTTGTCATCGAAACAACTCCGACACACACGCGAGCGCACACGCGCACACACAATAGTCTCGTCCTTCCTCTCTCTCTCTCTCTCTCTCTCTCTCTCTTCCCCTCTAATCATCCCCGCCTCCCATCTACCTTCCTCCACGTGGGAGACGTGGGAGAGACCCGGACCGTTGAGCACGTGTGTTCAAGCCTCACTAACGTTTCTGTACCATGTAAAGTACATACATACATGAAAACATAACGGCCGGGAGCCTCGACCTCCCTGATTGGCACTGGATCGTCGCCCGTCGTCGTCACAGGGATTGTGAAGGAGGACACCCTGCCGCCCTGTGAGAACAATGTCCGACCCCGAAGACGCATTGTCCGGACAGTCCATCGCTCCTTCACTCTCCTCATCAGGGCTCGACCGGTGTATACAACAAGTTACGGTGGTATGTGCTTAAGTATAGTATAGAGAGGTACAGAGATCACTTCTCTCGCCAAGTATGTATGTACATAGGTACCCTGCAAGTGCATGGCCGCAAGGGGGTTCTATTGGACTCTTGACACGTACATACATATACCTACACCACATGGTATCCTCCGACGCAATACATAGATAGGTAATCTACATACCTTACTCACACTAACGGATGCGTACACAGCCCTGGGGGGAGGTCCTGCATGCTGCAATCTGCAGTTGACAGCCAGGTGGTCGCAGGCCATTGACCGGAAGGGCCCTCGCAGGCATCCGGAGGCCACCACCAGCTCTGAAACCTACACAGTACCGATACCCAAAATACGGTACGTACCGGTGTAGACAAGGTGGAGCGCCTCATCACTTTCCGCCCTGCAGGCCAGAGGGAGCGATCTAGAACCACGCTCACGATAAACCCCATGGGTTAGCTAGATGTGGTAGGTGATCGAGGGCCCTAGCTTCATCGCATATCCCCGGTACCTCCCCCGGGGGCGCTGAACTCTAATCATGGCGGGTTGCCTGATTGCATGGTAAGCCACATGTGGTCTTGCTTTTCCTGCTCTCTGTCGGTGAGGCAGTCATCGAGATAGATAGCTGCCATCGCGTGGGAACGGAACTTGCGGTGGGCGCAATGTGTAGACGCATCTGTATCAATTTATCTCGAGACTGCCCTCCTTGTATAAGAAACCCTCTCTAACTGGGCATGCTGCTTCTTGGTGCCAAGGGAAAGAAGAAAAACCTGCGCCCATTCCAAATCCCCCGACATAACCCCTTCTCTGTTGTTTGTACTGTTCTTCCTGATCTGTCGAGTCCTTGATTCCCCCCTCCCGTGCCCATGTCCCAGTGGTATTCGGAAATACCGTATCGCAACAAGCAAAGCCGTAAATAGCAATATCGACTCATGTAAGCCCGCCTAGCCCACCCATCCTTGCCCCCTGAAGTTTTGGTTCGCGCCCGCCCAAATCTCATCACCAACCAGACAGGCACCGGGGGGAAAGAGAAAAGTAACAAGTCGCCCGCAATGACCCATTGTTCGTCACAGATCTTCCTTCCTCGTCTCCCCCGGCCGCCTCCTTCCGATGTCCCCGGGGTAAATAAGATCCATTGTGGTCCCGATCAGGAAGAAGGAAGTGATGAAAAAAAAAAAAGCAACAGCAAGGCGATCCTTGCCCTGTCAATGAAAGTCCCGGCATGTGGACCCCGGGATATGACATCTCGTGTAACCCAGAAGAGAACCATCTGGATGTGTTCGACGGCAGTTGAGTCGATCAATGCATGGATTAGATACGTGTGAGGAATGCAGGCAGTAGGAAGGAAGGGAAAAGAAAAAGAAAGGAAAAAAGAGCATTCGAGGAAGTACGCCGAAATAAACAACAAACAAATAACAACCACCAACAGCAACAAACAACAACAATAACGACAATAACAACGACAACGGCCACCCCCGGTGAGATTGCCATCTTATCCCTTGCCGTGTGGCTCCGCCCCGTTTCTTCTTTCCCCCTTGCCTTTTAGTTGCCCAACTCCAAGATTGACAGACAGTGATGAGTATCCCGGTTGATAGTGTCGAGTGTGATACATGCAGGTCGTACATAAAAACGGACGGATGACATGGGTGGGGGGTGGTAGCTGTGCTATGAACCGGGGTAAGTTCGGGCAATAATACAGTTGCAAACAAGTGGAGGAAGTTATAACCTGGCAGGTAAATGCGCTGGATGCCAGAGACAGGTGGGGAGGAGGGAGACATTGCACATGCCGTCCGGCCGCCACGGGTCGCTGACCTTCTGTGCTTCTCCGTGTGTCCAGACGTGGCTTGTCACAAGAAGATGATGATGTCTGTCGGAAATAGATACGTAGGCACAAAGTCCGACGGACCATCGTGAGAGAGTGGGAAGGGGGAACCCGGCGGCCCAGTGTGCCAGGAGTCCCTTACCATCCACCCCCGTGCCGGTGTCCCCTTGACGGTGAAGACGCCGCTGACGCCGTATACACCCACGATAGGGCCACCTCGGCGGCGTCCTCCTTGGCGTTGTTGAGGTTCTTGCCGTCGTACCAGAATCTGGCCTGGTGGACCGTGCCGTTGACTGTCACTCGGCTCGACCAGGCTGTGCGACCACCTGCCGTTCATCAGTTAGTCAATCCTGTGTGGCCTCGCACAAGAACCCCGGGGAGAGTGACTGCCGAAGAAACTCGTACCTCTTCTATCAGACACGATCTGAAACGTCGGCGTGGCTATCTGGTACTCCCGGCACGCATCTATGTAGTGCGTTAGTGACAGTCTCGTTGTTTTATGTATGCCTAGAACAAAAGAAGCATGGAGTTGGCTAGGAAAAGTTCGCTTACCTTCAAGCTTGTCTTGCCAGGCGGTGCTCTCGCCAACGCTGCTTCCGCTGTGGCGAGAGCTGCTGGTTCGAGAGGAAGACATGATGTTGTGTCTTGACGTAGGAGATTTGGGTATGGTGGTGATACTGAGGTCGTGCTGTACTGAAGTTTCCAGAGTACACGAAGACAGATGTAAGTCCTTAAAGGTTAAATTTAGGAGCTGTGTAGGCCAGATCAATGGCCAAGACTGTAGTACTGGGAAAATATGATATTGACAGAGACAATGTCGTCCTCGGCGGTTGAGAAGGGGAGAAGGAAGTCGACGCTCGTCTTATACCCGAGCAAGTGAACTGGCAGCACAGCGAGGTTGTTAACGACAGAGGGTGGCGTGGCAGAAACAATGGTTAACGGTTGGGTATCTTCTCAGCCTCAGATAGATTCTCTGTGTTGATTTGTTTGTGCGAGATGTGTTGCATGTAGACGGCAGGACAGCAAGAGTTAATTGGGCCTCGGGCGAGTGCATCTTCTGGCCGTCTTCGCGGGACGAAGCCGGTATTTGACACGCAGACAACCTAGACCCCAGCAGGAGTAGAAGTGACAAGGCAGCTTTAGGCCTTTTGGGTCCCTTGGGTAATAGCAGATAAGGTCTTCTTTTCTTTTCTGGTCTGTTAAGTGTTTTTCCCTGCCTGTCAAAAGTATGTATAAAATAAATGGCACAAGTACATGGAACCCTCCCCTGTCCATAAGTAAGTACCTAGCGGAGGGGTCTTTTTCCCCATTAGGAGAAACAGCAACACCTCGTCGCCGGGAACCGAAGCCTGGCAAGGAAAAGCCTGGGGCCACCAAAACATCTGAAATTGGTACATAATAGTACAAATGATAGTAGGCGAGTTCCTAGACTCGAGCTTGTTTTTCCAGGTGTCTTGTGTAAAGCAGGTGCGGTCGACTAGACCAGGCAGGTGGAATTATCAAAGGCTGTCAAAAGCAATTTGAGGGGTGAGGGCGTGCTGCAGCATCATCATTGCAGGTGAGGTTGACAATCGTGGACCCATACGGAGCTTTGCTTCCTTGCTTCCTCTGCCCCATCAAGATAGATGAGGTGCAGCTGAGGGCTAGAACTGCTCGTGGAGATCCACGCAGCCAACGTTAGGTTCAGATCTTGTGGTATCCCTGAGGATGCCAACGTGCTGTGGGCAATCATGCAGCCATGGAGACTTCAGGCGGGTGTGGCATCTGCATGCAGCAGGCGAGGGGATGCATGCACAACCAATCCAGCTTGTCTCTACTCGCGGGGTTCGGGCTGCTCTTCATCCCACATCGGACATCCTTACCTCCCCTCGCCCCAACTAAACACGGTTGTCTGATGGAGCAACTATTACCGATTGCCTCTTTGAATCTGGGACACACTCTCGACTCTGTTGGTATCTTGCTTTTCGGCAAGCTGCCGGATTGCTCGCTTCTGATGGCCTTCGTCGTTCCTCAACTGGTGGTCCGATTGTTTGCTTTTCTTAGCGGTCCTGCATTGCAATGTCTGGATCCATCCGTATGTTTGACGACATCAAGAGTCATCCTCGTAGCGTCCCAGACCTCCGGGCCAGAATGATGACACCAAGAAGAGACAAACGACCAGCCCGCACCTGCGAGCCCAATTCGATCGGCTTGTATCATGTCAGGCACGGCAGGCACCAATACCACCCTCCTCCGAGTACTGTACCCGGATGATTTCATTGGTTATATCCCTGCTGGGATGGCATCTTGACACCTGACATATGCATGTACGATTTATCAGGAAGTTGGCCTGCTGAGCATGTGGACTGGTCAAGATGTTCGCTGACAGGCCACAGTCCACAGCATCCATGAAGCCGGAGCCTGGACAACACGGGTAGCTGAAGATGAGCTGGCCCCATCGTGATCGGGTTTATGTTGCACTGGATCCAACGGACAACTTGTAGTTGCAGGGCTGGGGCGCGGCGAGTGCGAGGCTAGGAACACACTGCTCCAGCATCTGCAAATGAGGCTTGCGGCCCAGACCGCGGAAGCACGCAACTGCATGAGATAAATCGGTCAGCGAAGCCAACATGTGCGAGCTCGTCACTCGAGTGGTGAACTAAGTAATTAGCGTCAGAAATGAGCCGTTGCTTCTTGCGACTCTGGGGCGAAGCGTGATGAAGTCATGGTGAATTGGCGAGGTGTCGTGGGCCTAGTCAGAGACTCATCCTTCGAATTGCTTCTTGCCGGTTTACCAGCATCGTCTTTTGGCGTATATTTGATCACTGCAGAAGCGGTGTAGCCCAGATCTGCCTTTACCTCGACCCCATGTAGGACAGGACGGGGCTACACGCAAGTATAGCGCGAAGGCAAGCATGTTTTTCGCCGCAATCCGGATATGGTTGGGTATGTGGTTTTGCACATGCGGGACTCAAAATGCGTTGATGCAGTTGACCTTGCTTGTGACATTTGGCTCGTGCTTCTCGACATACGCACTTAGAGCATGCAGTCCAGCGTGAGCGGACTCAATTGTAGTGTGCCCAACCGTCTCCTCCGTATCATCCGCACAATCTCATCTTGCCGTGAATCAACGGCTTCATAAGGGGGCTGTATCTGGTGGTTGCTGAGACATGTGTCAATCGGCACGCGGCTCTTTGAGCTTCCCATAGGTTGGAGGCCGTCACTCTTTGCCAGAGGAGCAGGGAAGAAGCTTCAGCCAGAAGAAGCAAGGCTATCTTACCAGAAAGTCATTCGTTCCCAGGGGTCGCCATGATCATACGGAAAGGGAAGATAATGCCATGCCCAATCGGTTCCCTTTCAGGCCCATAACACCGAGGTTGAGGATCCCAATCCGGTATACCGCCCACAATTGAAGCACACCTGGGCAGCTACGAGACTCTGGCTCGCAGAGATGGGAAGACAGCCCTGTAAAACTACCTCGATATTGGCATATGTCGTGGTTGCATCCAACGCCCTTCCCCGAGTCCTGCAATGCTGTGTCACTCGTCTCACGCATGCACAATGCTCGGTGATGGCCTGTATCAAGTCGGACAATTGTGGTCTCGATCAGGCGAGACAGGCAACAATAAGTAAGACGCACAAATTTAGGGATCCTGGACCCTACAGCAATGGAAGAGAATATGGACTCGAGTGTGGGAGTTGCGACCATGGTCGCTGCGGCTTCATGGAGCAGATTGCAACGGCAGCATACCTCACGAGACATGGCTTGCAGAAGGCCTCCATGCAGGCCGTACCTGCGGCGCCAAGAGGCATTGCAGAAGACAGACACGCTACAGCCATTTGCCAAGAGAATGCCGACAAGGCGGCCGCCCGCTGAGGCATCTAGCCAGCCCAAACCGTGGTAGTCGACGATGCTAGGCCGCAGTCGGTAGCTATATATCGCAGTGAGGCGAGAAAGTGATAGGCTCTTCCGTCTTCTTCGGACTGCTGCAGGCTGCCAACATGCCCAGCAAGTACGTGAGAGAGCAGGTGAGAGAGCAGCCAACGTATCGCATGGACTGCTGTTTCGGTAGAGCGCATGGCGCAGTTGTGTTGGGCCGACGGCAACGGCTATGTTCGTGGGGGGAGGGGGAGTGTTGACGTTGACAGAGGCTCTTTGTGAGGCGATAGATGCAGAGAGGCCCAGCGAAGGGAACAATACCCGCGTAGAACAACGCACAGGGAGAAGATTCTGGACCAAAATGACGTTGAGGCGTTCAACGTGTCACTGCATGGCATCGCAGTGTCGAGATGGAGGGTTTCGCAGCTTTGCGGCCTTGCCATCCAGACCTTTATCAAGAAAGAAGAAGAGGTAAAAAAGGTAGGGACAGACTTGTCGCCTACCTACTTAGATTTAGTAGGGATGTGAAGGAGGATCAAGGGAACCGCCGGTTGAGGTTAGAGAAGTGTTCGAGATGTGACGTTACAGGCGTGCTCACTCGAAGTTCCGTGTCGCGGAAGGAACCACAAGGATGTAAATTACAGCAGCCGAGGCCCACTGCGATGCAGCTAACCCTGAAACCCTGAAACCCTGAAACCCTCAAGCCAACCCTTCGTCTGTCCCCATGGACGAGGATATCATAGATTCAGTGATGCGTGCTGCCAAGGATGCTCCTTCATGACGGATTGTTGATGTACTATCTACCTAACGACTGATAGACTTGCTACACAAAAGACATCTCACGCAATGTCTTTGCATTGGTCCTACAAAGTTGTAGCCATCTGGCCGAGCAGACCCAACCCTGGGAAGTTACTTGCGATATGATCGATGTCTCGGCTGAATTCAGCACAGATCTTATCATATTGCGTCTACTCCTTCTCCTTTGCCGCAAGGCTGAGCTTCGAGTACAGGTTCTGAGGAGCAGCGTACAGCTCCTCACGCTTCTCCTCGCCGGTTATGCTCAGGGTCTCCCTGGTGTAAATGTCCCCCTCTCGTTTCTCGTTCGAAAAGGTGTTATCCTTCTTCTCGAAGGCTCTCAGGGTATTTTCGGAGTAAAGTTCTTCGCGCTTTGCCTGCGGCTCATTAGCTTGTTTACATGACACACAGGACGATAGAAAGACTTCTGCGCGAGAAGTTTGGGAGGAGGAGGGGAGGGTGCTTGAGACGTACATCCACAGGCGCAGCGACCGCGAGGGACGAGAGAAGAGCGACAGAGGCCGCGAGGAAGCTTAGGGTCTTCATCGCCAGTAAAACTTGGGTTTGGACTTGGATAGCTACAGCGAGTGATGCGTCGTGCTTGGTCTTCAGGGGTAGGCTCCGGAAGCAATGTTCGAATGGCCGAAGTCCTCTGTCCGGTCTCGTAATGTAGGATCCTAGCCGGTATATATACCCTAGGGTATCAATCCAAAGGCCAATTAACCCTGGGAACTCATGATATCAGCGGATATATTGCTCCGTCTACATGACTGTGGGCCCAGATACCTAAAGTCAAAGACAATGGCTACTGAGTACAACTAATCTGGTGCCCTTCGCACGCTGAGCAGTTCGATGCCAGCCATCTCATCATCATTTTGTCTCTTTCTGGAAGGTGTCTTGGGGAAGGATTCTTGATGTTGAGTAATCACGACTCTCGAGGGGATCTTTGTCAGACGTGGCGTTCATCTTCTGATCTTTCTCTGGAGGGTATATCTTGTTTCATGCTTGTTGATATACACGAGCATATGGCGTCTTGAGCCCAATGCAAATCGTAGCTGACTGCATGAAGTGATAACAGGTTAGACGAAAGCATCAACTAGTCAGCACTATTGAATATGGCGACACTCAGTCTGCATTTGATCGTCAACGGCATGGCCCAGGTCATGATTTTGCATCATTTATTGGTGCAAACCTTGAATTCTTGCAGCTGAGAGGGACTTTTATGTCCAAATTGCGGCGGAGGCTTCCTCGATCCGGGCGTCAGTCTTGAACAAATACGATGTCTATAGGCACGTGGACGATGATGAACCATACGCCTTGCATCGTTATCCTTGGATATACCGGTGTCATAATTCTCGTCATCTCATCCATCCCAACCAGTCCGTGATCACTCCTCACACTTGTCGGGCTTCGAATATGGGCACAAAGTATCATCAGTTGGGGGAGTCATGCTCAGACGATGGAGACGATGGTAGACAATCGTCCTTGGGCCAGGCTGAAGGAAAACAATCTCTCTGGGCAAGACTCAACAAAACCGCCATTGTCTTGAGTGGTTTGAATATCTCCATCCTCCTAACCTCGGTGATATTGTTCATCAATTTGGGGCACCCACGGGAGTACTCGACTCTCAATCCACAACTTCGTCGAGTCTCGACATATAGTAAATAACCTCTTAACCTAGCACTCGTCCTCATTATACTGACAGAGATACCGATGTAGGCCCTGTTCATGATCGAGTCGACCTTGAGATACATCCCATCCAAGTCAACGGCTCACTCTTCATGCCTCCAGACCCGTCCATCGCAAGGGGCCAAGGGCAATGCCCAACAATGCATCTGACGAGATCTGGGATGAGATCGAGCTCACTCGCATCTTTCCTGTCACCAAGGCAGATATCATCAAGATGGGCAAGGACCCCAGCACGGTCGTCAAGCTCGAGGACAAGCTCTGGGGCCTAGGTGATGATGCCTACGCCACAACGTTCGATTTGTATCACCAGCTACACTGCTTGAACAGTCTCAGGCAGATTGCGTACGGTAGATACTACGAGAGGGTCATGGGCGACACCGAGGGCGAGCGGTCTATTCGGGAGATACACATCAACCACTGCGCCGACATCTTGTATCAAGCTCTCGTGTGTAGTGGTAACGTAAACCTCATCACTATGCACTGGGTTGAGACCCAGACATATCCCTTCCCCGACATGTGAGTCTCTTGTGTGCAAGCAGTCAGTCGGCAAACTTGTCACAGCCACTTTCGACGCTAACACACAAGTATCAGGTCTGTCAACAGGCAGTGCATCAACTTTGACAAGCTGACGGAATGGCGGAAGGAAAACACCGTCGATATGGACCGTTACGTGGAGGTGATGGAGAAGCCAGAAGGAGTCAAGGAGGCACCAATCCCGGAGGTTATCGGAAGCTTCATCCTGATACACTCGACCATTTCACAAGTCATCCGGCAGGGGAGCCCGTAGGGTGAAGTGCAGGTCTGATTGTATTTGTGCATATCTCCTGTTTTTGCATATGATGTCGAGTTCTCACCTGATCAGTGTCAGTGCTGCATCGCGTCTCTGATATGGTTCTCTACTATTGAGCTCTGTCTTGATCAATCACCCTCGTCCTCAAGGCCTCTGTGAAGGCTTCAAAGTTGTGAATACGGCACGCTTCTGTCTATTTCCCATATAGACGAGGACTACAATTAAGGGGGGGGGGGTGGAGTATAAACCAGCCCTAACCCTTGAGGACCGTATATGGAGGGACTGGTATCTACCTAAGTATGTACACATATATATACAGTATGCTGGGAACATGGATACTTGAGTGATGTTGTGAGGGCTAATAATGCAGGAATGTGTACTTAGTAAGTACTTTGGCTTGCATAACATGTCTGAGTGCGTAACCTTGAGTTGAGTGGAAATCAATCAGACATGTATGTCGTCTTGTTTGAGTTTGAGTTGTCAGCACTTTCAGCTGTCAGATGTCAAATATATGTCAAATATCAGCGGGGACGGCGTCTCCATAATTCTTCCCCAGGTTCAATGTTCGGGGCCGGTTCAGGGGTTCCAAGGTTCTTTGTTGAGCAAGGGGCAACCTGGGGCGCCTCGGGAGAAACATCTGTACGTACCTCGTAATCCCCCACAATCGAACCTCGGCTCAACACGAGCGTCAAGTGACCTTTCCCGGGGACGTCGACGTCTTCTCTTACATAGACATCGCAGCTTTTTGTCTTAAGATTTGTTAGATTTGTTAACTTTTGTTCATTGACGTGTCGTCTTCTCCCATCCACAATCTTATAGACAATACATCTCGGGTCCATCTCGTCTCTCGCAGATTTAGACACACAAAGAACTCGTTCAGACATGACGTGGAATACAGAGCTCACCCGCCGTTTGGGCATTCGAGGTGAGTTGTGACCATCCAATCCAGACCCTCATCAGGGCACACTTCGTACACTCCCAGAAGGAGGGTTCTCATCTTCATATCAGAATGACTGACATCTATTCCAGTCCCTGTCGTGCAGGGAGGCATGATGGTAATGTGTCCCGGACGTCCTTCAGTGTTGCCTTCATCTCACCGCATCCCCCGGTGACATGTGATTGTCCATCCCTTCCACACACACACACCAACATGGAGACTGACAAGTTAACCACCCCTCTTCTCACAGTATGTCGGGTACGCAGAGCTCGCCAGCGCCGTCTCCAACGCCGGCGGCCTGGGCCTCATCACGGCGCTCCTCTTCCCCACGCCCGCCGACCTGCGCAAGGAGATCCAGAGGTGCAGGACCATGACCAAGAACCCCTTCGGCGTCAACATCACCCTCCTGCCCTCCCTCAACCCGCCAGACTACGGCGCCTACGCCCAGGCCATCATCGACGAGGGTGTCAACATCGTCGAGACGGCCGGCAACAGCCCTGGCCCCGTCATCAGGAAGCTGAAGGAGGCCGGGTGTATCGTTTTGCACAAGTGCACCACCATCCGCCATGCACAGAGCGCCGTCAAGCTGGGCGTCGACTTCCTGAGTATTGACGGGTTTGAGTGTGCTGGGTGAGTTGCAACCCCCTTCCCCACCAAACACAACCCCCTCCCTCATTCGCAGAGAGTGAGAAAGAGGGAGGGAGGAAGAGAAGACGGATCAATCATGCCTCTGTTCCCGTGAAGGCTGGCTGCGTGCGTGATGGAAGTAACGCGCCTCCTCCCTTCGGATCATTCTCGTAATGCCGGAACGGAGTGGATGCCGTGCAAGGCACGGCGAGCAGCATGTTATGCAGTGAGACAAGGATCCTTCCGGCGCCACAGGCGGCGAGAACCTACTTCGGCTATTCACATGAACAATGTTCCCTGCCGCGACCAGCCTCATGCACGCACCTCTTAACGAGGACCAAGGCTTTCTTCCTCCCCACCCCGTCCATTCTCTCTTTTTGACCCAGCCCCCCAAATCCCCCTCAACCGAAAGAACCCAAAGACTAACCACTTCCGAATCAGCCACGTGGGCGAGTCCGACATAACAAACTTCATCCTCCTCTCCCGCGCCCGGCAGTCGCTCAAGGTGCCCTTCATCGCCTCGGGCGGCTTCGCCGACGGCCAGGGCCTCGCGGCGGCGCTGTGCCTCGGCGCCAGCGGGGTCAACATGGGCACGCGCTTCATGTGCACGGCCGAGGCGCCCATCCACCAGAACATCAAGGAGCAGATCGTGCGCGCCGACGAGACGGACACGGCGCTCGTCCTGCGCCGCTGGAAGAACACGACCCGCCTGTACCGCAACAAGGTCACCGAGGAGGCCCTCCGCGTCGAGAGGGAGAGCAAGACGGGCGACTTTGCCGAGATCGCCCCCTTTGTGAGCGGCCAGAGGGGCAAGCAGGTCTTTATCAATGGGGACCCGGAGTATGGGGTAGGTACCTGACCCCAAACAGAAAGACGGCCACCCCCTTCCCTTCCTTTACCTACCAGAACCCCTGCTCGAGCAGGAAAGGTAAAGGTTGTTCAGAATAATATGTGCTGACGTGTGATCAATCAGGTGTGGACTGCAGGTCAGGTCATCGGCCTGATCCACGACATCCCGACGTGCGCGGTGCTGGTAGACAGGATCAGCAAGGAGGCCGAGGACACGCTCAAGGAAAAGCTGGCGGTTGTCTCACCTGCGCAGAGCAAGTTATAATCGTGCATACATGCAATGCAGTAGGATATCTCATTCCCGGGCACCGTATCGTTCTTCTAGACACTGTACAATGCATTATATTTCTATCGTTCTATTGCACAAAGTCTATATCGCCGTTCCCGACGTCGCAGGAACTGGCTGTATATATGTCCTCGCCTCAGCCCGCAATTCATCCAAGTCGCTTCGTCAGTTCCACCTCCCCTCCGTCACAGCCTGCAGGTCCACGTCGTCGACGAAATCGTCCAAGATGTGATACCTCTCGTCAAGCCTGTGCCGCCCCCTCACCTCGCCCGGTATCCCCTCGTAGTCCTCCCACCTCATCTTGCTACGTCCCTTGCCCCTCATGGGCGGCATCCTCACGCTCCTGTCGTTATCCTTGTACATCATCCCGTCCCCGGTCTCCATCAGGCCCGCATCCAGGCCCACGATCGAGTACCCCACGCCGAGGTCCTGGCCCTGCCCCTGCCCCGCGGCACAGCCGAACACGGGGTCGAACTCGGGGGCGCCGTTGACCACCGAGCAGAGGGAGGCCTCGACGACACCGCCCGAGATGCCGATGTAGAAGTTCGGAGACAGCGGCGAGGCACGCGCGAGAGACCAGACGCCAGCGTAGGCAGCCTCTCGCGGGAGGGACATGGAGAAGAAGAAGGTCCCATTGGGCCGGTAGTACAGGTCCCTCGACAGGTCGTGCCAGCGGCACCGCCGGCCCGCCATGTGGTCACACCGGCCACGACACTTGGCCAGGTGTGCCGGGGACGGGATGAAGGGCTGGTGCGGCCTCGGGCTGGGCGCGTCGGGGCCGCAGGGCATCGCCGCGGTGTGGTAGTAGCCCTGCTGCCAGCGGAAGTCAAACACCTTGATCGACGCGCCAAGGGCGCCCCCGCCGATGAAGTGAGAGGTCCCGAAAGGTAGGAGCGATTCGAACTCGGACCAGGGGTCGATGTTGTCGCAGTATACCATGTCAAAGGGGCTCGGGGTGCGCAGGTCCTGTAACCTCACGCTGCCGTCGCGCCAGGCGCTGAGGAGGAGTTTGGAGTCGCCCCCTGTGATGGAGGACGCGTCGAGTGGCGTTAGAGAATTTGTGCATAGCCTGCCATTGCAATGACTGACGTCGAATTTGTCTTCCAGAGCAGCATTTTTGTAAGGCGTGAGGCTTTCGATACCGGTTGGCGTGACTGTCGCATACCGGAGTTGGTGTGTGCAGCCTTGAAGAGCGAGTACCATCGTATCTTCGTTCATCCACCTCGCATGTCCAAGAGTGGTACCCGGCTCGAAGTGCTGGGCCGTGAAGTCAAGATAGGCTGAGGGCTGGACATTGACATTGGATTCCTCTGGCAGAGGATACAGATACACGCCCGCCTTGGTAGCAGCAGCCACAAGCCTCTTCTGGTGGAGAACATCAACTGAATTGACAGTTTTCTGGTCGTCCCCCTGCCCTGCAACGCGTTGCGCAACGTGGGCAGGGCTGAAGTCCGCCAACCGCTGACCGAAATTCCCCTCACTGACATCCAACAGGGCCAAGTGGCCATTGTCCCTCCCGACGAGCGCGCCCAGCCCATCTCGCCCAACACCTTCCACAAGCGAGACAGCCCTGATATCATCGTGCCCCGCCACGTAGTTGAACTTCTGCCCGTCGACCCGGTGCCAGACATCCTTTTCCGGAGATGCACCCGCCTTTCCCCTCCTGCGCCGTCGCGCAACCAGGTTCTCACCCGCGCCCCAGACGACAAGCTCCTCCTTCATGAAAGGGTCGACGTGGGCGTCCAGAACAGGATGGAACGGGACTGCCTGACGCCGCCGGGCAGCTGAGCGCTGGTTGCGTGTGGGTATGGGAAGCATGGCGTTGAAAGATATTGAGCGGCGGTCCCATGCGCGGGACTGCCAGGTCGAGGAGTTGGCTAGATCATGCCATCCAAGCTGTTTCGCCCCTGTTGCTGCTGCTGCTGATAAGGGGGATGATGGACCCTGCTGATGCGGTAGAGACACGCCGGGGAAGCGGGAGCGGACAAAGATGCGCCATGCTTCATCGTGAGATTGGTTGAGGTTTATGAGACGTCTGTTGGCCGAGAGGAGGGAGCGAACATCCTTTGCGCATTCCAGGTGAGTCAGGATGATGAACAGGATGTCATCTGGAAGAGTATCGAGCATTATGACGAGATGACGAGTTGGTGATTTGAGGTTAGAGGATGAGAATAAAGATAAGGTCGAGGTCGAGGAAGAGGAACCATAGATACTTAAGAATTATTAGGGGAAAATACGAAGCAGCTATACAATACTTTTTTAAGGTTTAGAAGAAGCTTACTTCACGATAGGGGAATGCAATGATCGCAGTGGGAACTTCTCGTATCTATGAAGTCATCGTTGCTGCCTGGGACGCCTGGACCCCTAAAGTCTAAAGTTCCAGTGTGGTTTCTGGCCTGTGCGTAGGGCTGACTTAGGGCCTTTAGCAGCCTGGGTAGCAGCGTAGCCTTAGTCAGCCTCAGAGCTGGGCACCACCGCAACGCACCTGGCCCACTCCCCGACCAGCACACCCACCACAGAGAGCATGCTAACATGGATAAAGATCGATCCTTTAGAAGGACCCGACCATTTCTTCATGACTCCCTCAAAATGAAGTGAGTCAGTCTCGTTCAAGATGTTGTCCAATTTGATCCGCGGTGCACGAAAGCCTACGACACCGTGCATTAGTTTCATACGGACCCAGCGCGCGGCATTCTCCTCGTCCATTATTATGTCTTTCCGGTACGACTTCGACCCGCACGAGTACAGCAGCGGTTGTTGGCTACGCGCTGATGCTGCTCATCGTGATGCCCGTCGCGTTAGATTCGACTTCGCTACTCTTTGCCAGAAGGCAATCAACTCCTCTCCTGGCGCCAAAGAAATCTTAAAAGGGGTGAAAGTAGAGGGCAACTTCAACCGCGCATTCATCCTACACCTCGATAATGGGTCCAGAGTCGTCGCCCGGATCCCCTTCTCTGTCGCAGGGCCTCCTCGGCTGGTTACAAACTCAGAAGTTGCGACCATTGCTTACAGTAAGGTGGTTTCTCTATCTGTCTGTGACCTTTGTATGCGTGGTTCAATTTGTACTAATTCATGATGCTAGTCCGGGAAAACACAAGTATCCCAGTACCAAAGATTCTCGATTGGAGTGATGATCCAACAAATCCAAGCGGTACGGAGTATATCATCATGGAGTATGCTCCCGGTGTACAGCTGCACGAGATATGGCCGCAGATGGACTCACTCCAGCATATGCGATGTGTCCAAAGTCTCACACTTCTGGTGAAGGAATTGCACGATTTGACCTTCCCTGCATACGGTAGCATCTATATCGACAACGACTTCATCGACACCGCTCACCGTGTCCCCCTCAGAGGCAACTTCTTCATCGGACCGCATTGCTCGTCGCGGTACTTCCCATGCTACCCAGGAGATCAACACATCTATGGCAGAAGGCCACCAAATCAGGGTCCTTGTACGTCAGCTTCAGCACAGGATATTCTGCCCCATTCCTTCTAACATTTCGCCATTCTAAAGGGAACACATTCGACGAATTCAGACGCGGCTTGGTCGATGCAGGCATCTCGCGCGTGCCCGAACAGACCCCACGTGGAAGAGCTGATTTCCGCGGCACAGCTGAGGCCAACGTGGAACTTCTAACGAGAGGCGCAGTGGTTCTTGAGGCGCTTAGCCGTGATCCTCGCATCGGGAATATCTCAGCGCCACTTCTGTTCCATCCTGACCTGCATAAGCGAAACATATTTGTCGACCCAAACGATCCTACCAAGATCACCGCAGTGATTGATTGGCAATCAACGTGCCTCGATCCTGCTCTATTCTATTTTCAAGACATACCAGACCTTTGCAGTAGTTCCGAAGAACTCTACCAACAGCCTGATTCTGACGGAGGCCTAAGCCCAGAGGAGACGGCGAAGCGAGACAGATCGGCCAAGGACGTGGCTATCTGTCAGCAGACCTGGGATGTTGGGCTGAAAGGCTGGGCGCCACGTCTATATGCGGCACAGAAAACCGATGACACCCTTACTCGCCCATTTCGATACTGCTATTCCTGTTGGAAGGATGGTGCGACTGGCTTCCGCAATGAGCTTGTGGAACTCAGTCAGAAGTGGGACGAACTCGGCCTGGACGGGTCTCCTCCGTATCAGCTTACGGCCGAAGAGCTGGCCGAACATACCCGGCAGTGGAACGATTTTCAGGACGCTGTCAACCTAAGAAACGGTATCGCCCAGGGCTTAAACACTAATGAAGAAGGATGGGTCCCTATAGAGTACTGTGAGACGGCGAGGGAGGCTGCGGCTGAGCTCTTGGAGCAATGGTTAGCAACAGCACGGGATGATGGCATAGAGATGGAGAAGGCTAAGCAGCTTTGGCCCTTTGATTGCTAGAAAGTTGGTATATTTAGTAACTTTCTTCGGTCCCGCGGCTCCCTATCTGGCCTCCTGCTCCTCCTTCTCACACTGAGAAATACACAGGTCTCTTGATGGCCTCATGAGCCACCCTTGCGGAAGCCCGATGAGCCCTAGGGCAGCGCTGGTCAATGGTGACCGAGCATTCTGTTCTCAGCTGTACTGTCTTGCCTCCCGATATAAAGTCATTTGTCTCCTCACTCAGTGAAGGCGCGAGCTATAGTTCAGCATCCATAAGAAATTCTCATCTTCTCAGCACACAAGCGTGTTATACACATCCCTCAGAACACACCTGAAATCTCCACCTTGATCATAATTTCCTCACACAATCTCGTCACAATCAAATACTCGGGCAGTTATCAATATGTCCGGAAAGACCGTCAGCAGCTTCCTGAAGACCGCCTTCGGAACTAACAAGTCCAAGGTTGTGGACAAGCTCACGTCGACTGCTACGCAGTCCGGACACGCCCGGGTCTTCCCATCGCAGAGCAAGGACGCCTCCTTCGACCTGCGCATCGACGCCGGCAAGAAGGTCGACGGCAAGCAGCCGGTCCACCTCCAGGTCAACGCCCAGGCCAAGTCCCAGGGACTCAAGAGCTGGGTCAGCAAGCAGGGCAGCAAGGGAACGCACGCCGACCTGGCCGTGGCAGTCTTCGACACCAAGGCCAAGAACCAGGAAGAAGAGGTGAAGAGAGTCCAGGAATCACTGGAGAGGCAGGCCAAGGACAACCTGGCGTCGGGCAAGTCCGCCAAATAAACTTGTTCCAAGATATGGCAAGACGTTCAGCCATGGGAAACGCATTACGCATGACATAGAGCTCGGGTAGTTAATGTCATATCAGCCTACCTACCAAGTAGGCATGGGGTTCTCCGGGCAACCTCAGTGACCAGACCTGTGTGATGGTGCTGCTTATTGTTGAGGAAGGAAAAGACGAAGACCAAGACCAAGGCGAGAACATGGTATTATCCAGTTGCTGAGACTACAAAGTGCCCCTCAGAACCGCAGCCAGGTGAGATCCGGTCGCTAGTAGGCTGACATGTCGATCCCGCATATGATACTGTCTAATCAATCTCGAAAGGCTTCTAGTAAAGTATACAACGGAAAGCGCAGTTGTGCTCCGTATTCCATACCTCTCCTCCTCCAGAGGATTTCCGCGTTTTTTCCCAACACCACATTCTCAAAGCCAAAGCCGCTTTGCGCATGCGTGGATTACAGATCATCTCTCTCCCTCATCTCAACCTTGGAACGGGCATCGTCACTGTAGAAGCCCAGTGATAATCAGTAGTTTGGACATTCCCTATTACCACGGGAGCGGAGCGTGCCATACTTACTGGTCGAGGGTACATGCCATACCTCAACAACAGCCGGCAGGACGGCAGACTGATCGACGTCGACATGAGTAGGGGAGATGCGTTTGATCGTGAGTACAGCCGGGGCACGGCGCGGGCAGTCCGCGGCACCATGGTCGAAGATAACTCACCCCCTGCGACAGTGGTAGTCTTCCAATTCCAGTCAGGATACACCTAGGGGACCATAAAGGAGGAAACAATAAGTATACCGCGACTATTTATGGAGTGAGAGGTCGCTACAAGATGCAGTACAGCTCGAACAGTACAACAAAGACAACAGTGATATAAAAAGAATGCTGAACAGCGCCACACCAAGGACACACCCCAAGGCTAGCCCACCTAACAGAAATAATTAAACGCATATGTATGTGCCGTGACGCCAAGTCGTGACGCCATGTCCTTATGCCATAAAGACAACCAAAATCCAACCCAGTCCCCTCCATCGCACCCTTCCCAGCCATGAGTCACCACGAGCCAGTATGAGTCCTCCGTCCGGGAGCCGTATCCATCCATCCATCCAATCCATCCAACCATCAAACCATCAAACACCATGCACCACTTGTCGACCCGGAGTGCCGTGATACCCCCTTCCCAGAAGAAAAACAGACTCCTACTCCGAGGGCGGAAGCTATCCCTCCGCAATTTGCCGACAGTATTTATCAAGCGTTTGCAATTGTCCTGTGGGTATGGAGTCAGCACACACAAGTCCATCATATCAAGGTGCGCCGGCGTTGAATTCTAGAGAGATGACTCACGAGGGAACCCACGTCCAACCTGCCGCCGCCGTCGGCCGCCATAGGCATGCGTCCAAGAAGAGCAGGGCAGACAGGGCGCGCCTGACCCTCCAAGACGCCCGTCCTGCGAAGGAACCACTGCCTGTCTAGATGCCAAAGGTCAATGGGGAACCTTTCCAAAGAACGCCGGCCACCCATCCCTATCCGTTGTCTTCACCCCAACAGCAGTCTCGCCATTTCAAAACAGCCTCCTCCTCTGGACACTCTCCGCAGACCCAGTCTGGTCGATCAGCCTCTCCTGCCTGTTGTTGCCGCCCCCGGAGCC
Organism: Cytospora chrysosperma; assembly: GCA_016808195.1. Taxonomy (NCBI): domain Eukaryota; kingdom Fungi; phylum Ascomycota; class Sordariomycetes; order Diaporthales; family Cytosporaceae; genus Cytospora; species Cytospora chrysosperma. The sequence goes on along the minus strand of MU179926.1, from coordinate 8,969,018 downwards.
ATACAGCATCTCCATCAGCTTCCCCTTCTGCCTGGTCCTCACCCCCTCGAGGTAGATCCCCACGTCCTCCAGCCCGCGGATCTGCTCGTCCACCGTCAGCGTGCTGCTGTTGACGCTCCGCACCAGCGGCGAGACCAGCTTCCTCCGCAGGCTCTCCAGGTTCGCCTTGAGCGCCAGCAGCTTGTGGTTGTGCTCGACCAGGATCCCCTTGTTCCGCACCGTCTTCTCCCGCACGTTCTGCAGCAGCAGCCGGTTGCGCTCGTACTTCTTGACGTCGCTGGCCTTGGGCCCCAGGATCCGCGTCCACAGTGACGACAGAAGGTCCGTGTGGATCTCGTCCTGCGCGTTGGACTCGCGCACCACCGTCCGCGCGAGGTTGAGGAACTGGTGGTCGATGCTCTCGAATAGCCCAAACAGCGCGAGGCTGTGCTGCAGCTCGTTGTTGATGGCCTCCTCCAGCACCGCGAGGAACTCGTTGAAGGTGCGCTGGAGGGCATGTCGTGTGCGCTGCGGGTTTGACATGCCGAACACGGTGGTTGCGATGGCGCCGAGGCGGGTCGGCGTCCCGGAGGGGGTTTCCAGCACGCCGGCCGTGGAGAGGATGGTATGGATATTGTCGAAGGCGGAGGTCAGAGGGGCGTTGGGAAGGGATGCTACTTGGGAGAGTTCACGGCGGGCCCAGTCCATTACGATGAGTATGCTATGTGCGCATGTCAGTACATGGAGTCACTCGTACTAAGACAAGGGCCAGACAAGAGAGGAGGCGGAAATACCCGTCGATGTCCCCGTCGACGTTGGCAAAGAACTTGGTCAGTTCGATGGCCAGCGTCTTGAGGCTATCACTCAGCTCGTCCAATTCTTTCACGATGATGGGCGCGCTGGTCAGGTTGCTCAAGCGCACGCTCTCGCCGAGATCCCACACCGCAACGCCCGTGGCCTGTAGGTCACCGACCTGCGCAACTCCGTTTTCCGAGTAGTAGATCAAGGGCTCGAAACTCCGTGCTATGCCAGCGACTTTTACCAAGTCGGGCACTGGGCGGCCATAGGCCGGCTCGAAGAGTGTGCGGGTGGCTGCTATTGACACGAAGGCGATGAGCGTAGAGAGGATTATGGAACTCCACGACTTGGTGACCCGGCGATATGTTGACCGCACCAGGTTGATAGCCGCTTCTATGGGCTCGGTGCGCTGGTTAACTTCAGCACGGACGGCAAAGCGTATGTCTGGTTATTAACTGTCAGTTAAGAATGTTCACTCTCCGCAAGATCAGGGGAACGTGCAGTTCTCGGGATCGTCTTTCTGCGGCAGTGCGGCGAGAGTCGCCTTCATTTCCTCCATGGAGGGCTCTTCGCTCTTAATTCGGACATGTCCATTGGGGCCGCCGTTTGTGGCTGTGGCGCTTATATTGCGATTCACATTGCCGTGATATTCTGGATCGGGACTCCTCTCCTTCTCGGGGCTCATGCTTCCAGTCGGCAACCTCGTCCTGATGGCGGCGGCCAGAATTTCCTCGTCATCTATGTCCTCATCCGCACTGTCATATTCCGGGCTCGACTCCATGCTCCTCCTCCCCTGCGGGGGCAGTCCACCATAACCAAGCAAGTTGTCGCCCTTGCGCCAGAAACCAGACGACCTATCACCGTTTCCGAGGCGCCTCCAGGCCGGCGGGCTGTAGCCACCTGCGGAGACCGTCGAAGTTTCCATCTCGCTCAGGTCCACCTCTGTGTCCGACTTCAGGAAGCCGCTGTGGGCCGAAGGGTAGCCGAAGGGCGGCGGAGAGCGACTGTCCGATTCGAATTCTAGCAAAGAGGCGTCGAGGTGTTCGAGCGGGTTGAATGGCATTGCGCGTGGTGGCTCCGTCGGGCGTGGCGGGCCTGTCCCTTTCCTTCCCTCCTGTTTTCGATATCCTACTGCTTGCGCGCACAGCCAGGCGCAATCCTGTTCCCAGGTGGCGACGTCCGTCCTCGATGGCGAGTGTGGCGCGGGGTTGGGGAAGACCTTCTATCAGGGGCGGATGGTCGCGCAGCTCGATGGGGTCTGGTGCGCGATTGCGATTCCAGTATGGATACCACCAGGTATTATTGAAGTATTGAGCGAAGCGATTGCCGTCGCTTTTGGCGTAGTCTCGGGTGTCGTGATCGTTGGCGTTGGCGTAGCCGTAGTCGGTGTCGTAGTCAGGGTTGTAGTTGTACTTGGCGGTTGGGGCCGAGGTCGATCTCCCGCTGCGGAAGCGCAAGGGCGGGAGATAAAGAGCGAGGAAGACGAGGGACAGGGTAAGTGTTGCGATGAAGGTGCTTGGTGCGATTGTCACACTCAGGAGGCTCACGTTATTGTTGACAGTCAGAAGCGACTGCATCGAGAGCCTCGAGAGGTATGCAGAGGTGTGTGACGGGGTGTAGTACAGGTATGTACGGATCCGTACTGTGTGGTAGGTAGGTAGGTAGATAGAGATAGAGCGGTGTTGGCGGGTGTCGCGGGAATAGTACTAAGTTAAGGGAGGGGTGGAGAAAGAGGTAGGGGGGGGGGGAGTTGTCTCTTTTATCTCGAGGAGTCGATTTGACCGGCGGTCACGATATCTCAGGGAGGGATGTACTCCGGAGGATAGGTAGGTAGGTAGCTATCTGTAGACAAACTGGACCTGAATCGTATCTATTGAGTGGTGATGGACGGTGGATGGTGGATGGTGGATAGTGTCTGTCGACCGCACTGCAGTTTGTACTGGTACCGCAGTGAAGAGGGCTGTCTCGTTCCAGCAGGCTGGGTGGGATTCACGATACGATTGCCGCCTGGTTGGTGATAGACGTTGGTGACGTTGGGATAATCCGATTCGAGATTCCGATTCAGATTCAAAGTCCGTTTGATTGCGGAGTGCTTGCTTGCTTGCTGCTGCAGTGCATATGTGAACCAGGTGGGAGGGAAAAGCAGGGGAAGGAAGCATCGGGACGGCGGGAGACATGGATTGGGAGGGGAGGGAAATGGAGAGGCTGGTGGGTGCTCGAGTGCAAGGCACAGGGACTGAGGGACAGCAGCAGCACTTGTTTGTGAGACAGCGGGGGGGAGGGACAGCCAGGACAGAGGGGGACAGGGAGGGAGCAGAGAGGGAGCAGAGAGGTCTACATAGAGGTCTGTGGTGGAAGGGGCCGTTTGGGGAGACCGCCCTAGTCCACCCAGCCAATGGTTGGCCACCACAACGTTCCACAGGGCACCCCGCTACTGCTGTTAGTGCACATGGGCAGTGTCTCGTACCCTTCCAGATGGTCTTTACCTTCCACCGACACACATACAGTACATATGCGTGCACACACACACACACACACACACACGGAGAGAGAGAGAGGGAGGGAGAGACATGCTTCTTCCGGAAATTATTACACACTTCTTCCATGTTGGGAAATAATCAAGATGGCCAGTTCCGGACCATTCCTGACTTTGAAAATTGGATCGCATTGACAGCTGGAGGAGGGGGATGATGTCTGATGACAACCATCTCGACGAGAATATACATACTGACATAGTACGGAGTGGATGCTTGTACCATGTATTTGCGGACTACACTATATCCCCGTTGAGTACGGATATGCAAGCACTTAAACAGGACCCCGCTCCCATGTACTGGTATTCCGTACACTACACTATATATACACGGTGATGTACTTAGACACACCATACGATCATGTGGGTTGAGCTGGTTGACCATGTACTTACTGATCTTATCGCCCCCCCGCGTCAACAGTCACTGTGCAGTACCAGAATACCTTGTGGCTCCACTGGATATCCACCTCATCCGTCCACCTGACATCACAGCATCACAGCCAACCTTGTCTGCCTGTCTCTGCCTGTCAAAGCCCCCCCATGCGCACCCACTCCTCTGCTCCTCTCTCGACCACCACCCACCAGTTCGCACTCACTTTCACATCTGATGGTGGGGTTACTGGGGCGCGCATCGTCTCCATCGTACATACATACATACATGGTACATACATAGACGGAGATGGACGCTGCACGATGGCCGTTGCCTTGTGGATGTTGCGATCGTACATACATACATACATTAGTCAGTCTACCATGTACTATAGGTACTTAAGTAGGGAGGCACAGTATGGAGTCATCTAATCAATACATCGATCGCAGGATGGGACACGGAGTATCAAGGCATCAATGTATCCTTCTCACCGCATGCCAGTGGCCATCAGCGCGCAACTCTTTCAAACCGCAGCCAGAGCTGCTCACTCGCCGGCCGTCCAGTATACCCATCACCCTGCTCAATCCCGCCATCGTCCAGAATGTGCGTCGTATAATTTAAGTACACGGCGGCGACAATCAGTTTCATCTCTGTTCGCATTGGGCAATTCCCAAGCAGGGGTCAGCCCAGTCTCTCGCGGAACACGTAGCACTGCATACAAAAATGAACCCTGCTTATGTCCCGCTCCCTCTTGCACACTCTCCTCCCCTCCCCCTCTTCGGATAGGTAGTAGGTAAACACCCATTTAAAGGGCAGGAAGAGAGATGGGGAGATGGGGTGATTGGACAAAAGGAGGAGTAAACAAGACGTCATGCAGCCAGCCAGCCAGCCAGCCAGACACACAGAAGACTCCTTGGTCCTCAACGCTGCAGCAGGCGGAGTTGCCCGCCGCAGCCAGGCAGGTTCACATGTGAAGAGAAAAGGGAGGACAAAGGAAAACGTCCAAAAAGCAAGGAACACACACAAACTCACCGTGCATGGCGAAGTGACTCCCGATACACATCCTCCCGCCGGAACTAAACGCCCAGAACTGCCTGTTCATCTCCCTCGCCCTCTCCTCGTCGCCGCCGCCGCCGCCCCCCTCCAGCCAGCGACGCGGCTCCCACCTCTCAGCCGCGGGGAACACCCTCTCGTCGCGGTGCAGCGTGTGCGCCAGCGCCGCGATCCTCATCCCGCCAGGCACCCCGTGCGGCCCCACCCGCGCGCCGCCGCGGGGCACCTCCCTCGGCTGCGGCCCCGGGATCGGCGCGTGCAGCCGGAGCGTCTCCATGACGATGGCGTGCAGGAGCGGGAGCGCGTCCAGCGCCTTCGGGTCGGGAACCCGGCGCCCGTCAGGCCCCGCCCGGGGGCCCTGGGGGGAGAAGTGGAGGTGGTGGTCGGGATCCTCGAGGCCGAGAAGTTCCTCCCGCAGCCGGGTCTGCAGGCCCGGGTGCTGAGACATGTGCCACGTGAGGTAGGTCAGGGCCAGCCCGGCCGTCTCCTGGCCCGCCAGGACGTGGTCCCAGAGCTCGGACTGGACCGCGAGGTCCTTCTGCAGGATCGTAGTGCTGTACAGCAGGGAGTTCTCGCCGTGAGAGTCTTCCTCCTTGCGGATGCCATTGAGCAGGGCATTCATCACCACGGGCTCGTCCGCTGTGTCCTTCGAGACGTCCTTGCCAATCTCGAGGTGCTTCATCGTCCGCTGGCATAGATCCGTATTCCACGCCGCAAGCTCCTTGTTGGCAGCATCCACCCAGCTGGGATACAACTGGATTCCAATCGACTTGCAAAAGGCAGTCAACCGTGGTAGTTCCTGCGGAAAGAAGCCAAAGTCGTTGCGGGCCTTGTACAGCTCCAGCCAGTGCTCGCGGTAGCCCTGCTTGTCGATGAAGTTCGTGCTCCGCGACATGCCCCAGATGTACGCCGAGATGAAGTCCATCACGGTCGCGAGGAAGAGCGAGTAGGCATCGATCCCGCCTTCAGATATGGAGCCCTCCAAGGCCGGGAAGAACCTGTCGTAGAGGATAACACCCGCCTGGGCGGCCAGCGCCGGGGACGACTGGATGTACGACTTGGAATAGACGTTCGAAATCATCCTCTTGCGCAGGGAATGCTCCCTCGATCCGCGCGAGGAGAACATGTTCGGCACCCTTGACGGCGTACAAGCTACCAGTCAGCAGCTCATTTGTCTCCCGCACACAGTCCACCTTGCCTTGCCTCACCTCGAACGCTGACCATCTTACTCACCCATAATTATCAAAGACCCCATACCATCCCGCCTTATCAAACCCACCCCCATATACCCTCCTCACCCCTTCAACACTATCGACGCTGACCTCGCCCGGCGCAACCCGGATATACGGCCCAAGCCGCTTATGAGCCTCCTGCAGCGCGGCATTCTCGCGTTTCCGGAACCGCTTGTGGAGGATCCAGAGGGGGGAAACGGCCGTCGACCAGTGCGCGTTGGGGATGCTGGAGGCGGGAGAGAGCAGCACTGGATATACAATCAGGTGGTACGTCACAAAGACGAGGGTTATGAGAAGGAGGAGAAGCGGGAGAACAGGCATGGGGGGAAGGATGGCCGTCTCCATGGTGGGTGGTGAGAAACGACTCGTCCAAGACGTATAACAACTCATAGAGAGGACATGGCATGAAGCGACAAGGGCTGGATGAGAGCTCACTGGCTCTTACGAGGACGCTACAATGCCTTCAAACGGCCGAGGCCTTATCTGAACTTCTTGAGGATAGGCAAAAATGCGGGCATGTTACCCGAACCCTGAGCCTGGAATCCATAAAGGGCAGTTGACTTACGAGGATTTCGCAGAGCTGCCCGCTCGCCCGCCCATGAAGATTTTCTGGCGTTCAGCACGTCAAAAGTCATTTGACTATCACGGTGTGGTATAATGGCGCCCAGCATTGATCAAATAACTTCATGACTTTTGCGGTCTATCATTCAACCTGATCCTACCAACCGTTGCCACCCATAAAAGTAGTCATTCATGTTCAGTCCACACTCTTCCTCCTTTTCCTTCCTTCCCTTTCCCTGATGAACGGACGTAAGTCGTGCGGCACCTCAGCAATCTCAGCCGGGCCATGACGACGGGGGTATTTTGATCAAACTCGGCCACAACAATCAAGTGCGCCAGAGTGGGCAACGAGCAACCAGACCGTAAACCTATAACGCCAACAGCCGAAGAAACACAAGTCGTGTGTGCATCCATCCTGATCGTCCAAGCCGTTGTCATCCATCCCTCGAGAAAATAGAAAAGACGCCTATCGATACATGGTAAGAGCTTTGCAGCCACAACCAGGTAACAAGTGTACATTCTCCAGAAACTGTGGAGCGCATAGTCAAATGGTCCACGAAGAATGTCGTAAAAATGCCACCTCAGAACGGCCGAGAATACCCCAGACTAAAGACCGCCGACGTTCCTTTGGCTAAGACTTCCATAATCAAATAGCGATTCCAGGAAACGTGGAAAGCCGCGCAATTTCGTTGAAAATGTTGGTAAGACCGAAGTACGGCAAATGCGTCGTCAAAAGAGTCGAATAATCATGGGTATCATGTTGGGTGCGCTCGAAATGGCCGAACTTGGAGCGCAGGGGGGCCTAGATCCTCTAAGCCTTGGCCTCCGTCTCCTCCTTCTTCTCGCCCTCAACCTCATTGCCCTGAGTCTTGACGTACTCGTCATAGACAGTCATGGCTTCGTCGACCTTGGCCCGCAGAGCGTTGTCATCATCAATGCTATATAAACGTCAGTAACATATCGTGCAATATGGGGATGTCCATAGGATTACTCACAGGTTAACCAGCTCCTGGTTGTCCATCTCGAGCAGCATTCCGGTGATCTTGCCGGCCAACTCAGGCTGCAAAGCCGAGATCTTGGGGAAGATGGCTTCGCCGAGAAGCTGCTTCTGCTGAGGGGGGGCCGCAGCGGCAAGCTGAGACTGGAGCAGAGCGGCGGCGCTCAGCTCTGGGCCCATTCCACCCATCTGGCCTGGTGCGCCACGTCCCTGAGGACCAGCAGCGAAGCCTTGACGGCTACCCATGTTGCCGCGACCTGGAGCACCACCTTCTGGAATGTTAGTGGGAGGGAACCCGGGTACGTTGGGGATAGCTGTGGCATTCTGCATACCTGGCATGTTTCCAGGCATGCCCTGCATGGGACCGCGACCAGGTTGGACACCACGTCCACCGGCAAGAGCTGCGGCTTGGTGCTGGACTTGCTGGAGAGCAGCGATGAACTGGGGGTTGTTGGGCTGGTTGTAGCCAGCGGGCGGGAAGTTTCCAGGCATACCGTACATGTTGGGCGGCATCTGCTGAGGAGGCATACCGCCCCGGCCACCGGCCTGAGCCGGGTAGCCCTGGGGGAATTGGCCTTGACGACCGCCCTGGGCACCAGGCATGGGCATGCCGATCTGGTATGGCATGCCACGACCAGCAGCGCCAGGGAACCCAGCCTGCTGGCCGGGGGCGTAGAAGACTGGTGGCTGCATGAAGTGGCCAGGCATACCGGCGGCAGCAGCCTGTTGCATCCTAATCTGGTTGCGAGCCTGGATGCTAGCCTCAAGCTGGTTCTTGCGCACATCCTTGCGCTGAGCCAGAGCGACGTAGAGAGGCTTGCCGTTGATCATGCGCTGGTTCATATCAGCGACGGCCTTGGTGGCATCGTCGGGGTTGCTGAAGCACACGAAACCGAAGCCCTTGCTCTTGCCGAACTTCTTCTCAGACTTCTTATCGGACTTCTTCTCGCCAGACTCCTCGCCGGAAGCTTCCTCATCCTCCTTCTTGTTCTCCTTGTCCTTACCCTCCTTGTCCTCGTCGGACTCGGGAGAGTAAGCGTCGCGCATCACCTTGGCCGAAGTGATAGGACCGTACTCGACGAACATGGCGCGCAGCTTCTCGTCATCAACCTCGTCGCCCAGGTTCTTGATGTACAGGTTAACACCTTGGTACTTGTTCTGCTTCTCCACGCGGGCAGCCTCGTAGGACTTGCGAAGCTCCTCCTCGCGCTCGTGCTTCTTCTGAGCACGACCAACGTAGAGGTCTTGACCCTTGAAGTCGTTACCGTTCAGCTCCTCGACGGCCTGGTAGGCAGCTTCATGAGTAGTGAAGTTGACGAACCCGAAGCCACGGTTCTTGCCGGACTCCTGGTCGCGGGCGAGGGAGGAAGAAGTGATGTCACCGTACTTGGCGAACAGCTCACGGAACTCCTCGTCACTGGTATCGGGGTTGATGTTCTTGACATAGACGTTGGTGAAGTTGGCCTTCATCTCCTCGAACTTGCTCTGGCGGTCCTTCTTGGGAATATGGTGGCCAACGTACACCTTCTTCTCGTTCAACAGCATGCCATTGACATGCTTGATGGCCTGAGAAGCGGCCTCGTCAGTCTCGTAGTGAACAAAACCGTAGCCCTTGGAGTTTCCGTGCTCGTCCTGGGCGACCTTGCAGCTCAAAATGTTGCCGAAAGCGGCGAAGGTGTCATGCAGAGCCTTGTTGTCGATGGCGACATCCAGGTTCTTGATGAAAACGTTACCAGCGCCCGTCTTGCGGAGGGCGGGGTCACGCTGGGACCACATGATGCGGCAGGGGCGACCCTTGATGATGGTGTAGTTGAGCTCCTCAAGAGCCTTCTCGCCATCACTGGTGGTGTTGTAGTTGACGTAGGCGTATCCCAGGGAGCGACGGGTGACAGCATCACGGCAGACACGGATGGAAGCGACGGGACCGATCTGGGAGAAGAGCTCGAAGAGCATGGCCTCGGTAACGGTAGGGTCGAGCTCACCAACGTAGAGAGAAGCGGAGGAAGCGTGGTTGGGAGCCGCGGAGTTGGGGGTAGGACCAGCATCCTCGCCGTTGAACTCTGTGGGGTTGACGGCGGTGTCGATGCTGGCGGGGGCCTTGTCGGAGCCGTTCAATGTGGTGTTGCCGAGATCAGCAGCGAGCTGGTCAACAGCGGCAGCGGGGACGGGGGCAGCCATTTCGATAGAAGTCAGATGCACTTGACAACACTACAAAAGAGTGATGAGGGTCAGCTATCGGCTTAGAAGAGAACGGTTTTGATAGAGATGGTGCGAGAAACTGAGGTTTGAATAGACTGGGTCTTGCGTTGCGATAACCAGCCAAGATGGTGTCGCTGTCTCTGTTTGTTCGCGCGGAGGTATTGGATAAACGCACCTAAGTAAGTTTGATGTCGAGGAGTCGTATGACGACGAATGAATGGAATTGACCAGGCGGAGAGCGACAAAGCAAACCAAGGGGGTCAAAGGCAACCGAGCGATTAGGAAATCTATCGGATTTGGAATCGGTGGTTGCAGTGATTGATCAAAGAGAAGAGACGACAAGGACCGCGTCTCTTAATGATCAACTGGCTGGGCTGATTTGGTTTGTGGAATTTTGGTTTTTTTTGTAGGTGTGTAGTTTGGGTTTTTTCGCGATGGATTTTCAAATTTTTTTTGTGATGTTTTTCTGATGAAAGAACTCGACGAGAACAGAACTCATGTACGTGGTGACCGTACGTTGGGAAACTGAAACTCGCTGCGACCGTGAAGGTTTTCTTTGTGGATAAGAGGTTGAGAGTTGTTGGAGGTGGAAGAGAAAGGAAGAAAGGCTCGACGGAGGAGGAGTCGATTTCTTGGGATGAATTTTTTTCTGGCTGCTGGCAGTCGCGGGTGATGCCAACGACGCTAGTGGGGAAGTGCCCACGGACCTCATCGCGCCTGCCATTTCTGCGTAGCAGGGATGCGCATGGTAGGTTTTACGTGCCCATATACTTTTAAGTGTCTGACTAACGGGGCTACTCCTTGGAAGTCAGCCACGGCTTTGCTGATTACCATGTATATCTCGCCACGCTCTGATGCATGGCCGGAACTATGAAAGTCCCTAAACAGTAGGCTCCCTAGTTTCCCAGCGGAGGAAATAAAATTTCACTTTTCTTCTCTCGTCTGGTCAGAAGAGAGTTCAAGCTCCATCTCGCCCGGCAAATGCTGAGCTGTGGCTGCTGCTCCGCTCCCTAGAAGCTCAAATTACGCTCTCAGCATTGCGGAGCTGATCAATATCTTTCCACTGGCTTGGTAGAGAGAAGGCTAATGGCCTTGCGCATATTTGAAGTACAAACAGTGTGCTAGCATGGACGAATGTAACCCAGAGCAGCTGTAGTCATAGATGGGGATAATGGGCATTAAAACGATGTTCATGCTCAAATAGACGGAACGTCTTATCGATTGTCAGCCGGCTCTCATTTAATGGAGGGGCACGGCGGGGTGAGTAGCAAGGGTAAATTCACTGGCCCTGGTGGGACTGTCACGGGCCATTCGATGTGGGGGCCCTTTCAAGTGAGAGGGGGGCCGGGAGGGGGGGGGGTGGTCAAGTGACGTCGGAGCCTGATTGCGTTGTTATCAAGGCTGACTAAATGCACAGGCTGACCTTCCAGAAGCTACCGGGGGTCCCTCGGCTGACGACTTGCCTGCCTGGAGCATCGTCGCCCTGCGTGCTGAGGTCGAAACAGAAGGCTGCCTCTCATCGCAACCCTGCCTTGTCGATGACACTCCTGTACCTTACTAGATTTCGAGATCGACCTAGCAGGAGGCTTGGAAACGGTATTCTCTTGCGACTCTGCGCCTCCTGCGAACCCTGAACAGCTTCAATGTGTGGTTGTGAACAACAATAACAGCTCAGCCCGCCACCAAGATGTTCCCTACCTTCTCCGGAAGCTCGCGGCGGCCGCGAAATGTGAACATGAGCGGCCAGAAGAAGATGAATCCCTTCGCGGCAACATCTTGGACACCCTCTAATGCCTCCAGTGCATCCAAGACTGTTGCCGAAGCTCAAGCTGAACGGAACAAGCGACAATTGGAGAGGGACAAGCTCAAGGCTGCACAGTCCATACAACGCACTTGGAGAGGTCATAGGTCAAGGAGGAACTTGAAGAATGAACGACGCCAGGCTCTCGACGCTCTTTACGACGACCCCTCTATTTCAGACCCTCGAACACGAGCATCCGAAGCTTTACCCCTCATCATTGCAGCTCTCAATCCTCGAATACCTGCCGATCGGTCACGGCTGGATCGCTTCGCCCAAGACCTGGTACAAACGAACTGCTCTGTCGTCAAGACCGGGTCAACTTCAAACACTTCCCAGCTAAGGAGGCTGATGAGCTTGTTACTAGCTTTCCTGCAGAGGTATGTGGCTCTCAGTGCTACAGAAGATGACTTGTCTGCCTTTACATTCTCTCGATTGCGCGCAGCTGACAGCAGTACTTAGCTCCGTCGACGACCGAGTCCCGCAGTTGTTGTTCATTCCGATAATAGAGATCCTCGGTACAAGATTCGAAGCTACGCAGGAAATCCTCGATAGCCTTTACGATGTCGTTGGCAAATACTGCCGCAATGGGAACAATAACGAAGCGGAGAGCCTCGCCTTGTTGGAACAAGCCATATTGGTGCCACTATCGCGGGAGACGCGGCGTTGTGCTTCGAATGCATTCGCTCTGCGCTTCCTGACGCAGCAGAGCCTTGGACTATTTGAAGCCAATGTATCCGCATTTGCAGAGAGGGTCAATACGGAAAAGGTTTCGACTGCAATAGTGGAAGCTTACGCCACCGGATGGGCGTCAGCACAACCGACCGACTCCCGGCTATGGCTCTTGGCCCATTTCATTGCACTGGGAAACAGCAGGAAAGATATATCTCCGGGTCCTTCCTATCTGAATGCGTTGTACACTCAACTGTCGAGTCTGCATGGTGAGCTGAAGAAGTATCACATCGGCCAGGGCTCGAAGTCCCCGACAGACCCTGGCAGCTCCAAGAAACGTCTGCCGCCCTTCATCGAGGGAACCATTGAGTCGTTGGTCGAGAAAGATGAGATCTCCAACATTCTGGAAAAGTTCACGAGGTCGGTCCAACCATGAGGTTCGATGGGTTTACACAATCGCTGACCGATCTTAGCAATTTTGCCGGCACTTCCCAAGAGGAGCACAACGAGGCCAGCCTCCTCGCCGCCTACATCCTCACCTTGATTCGCTGCTTCCCGGCCCTTAGTGACGATATTCGCATGAGGTTGTACCTGGCGGACATCCCTTCTCAGACGGGCCACCCCAACTCGGTCAAGTTCTTTTGGAATGCCATGATAAGAACCAGAATATTTGCAAGCATACAATCTGACGAACAAGGCACCACTTTGGACCTCCTACAACGAAGAGACTCCAAACAGCTCTCCTCGATCAAAGACGATGCGGTGTGGGATCGTGAATGGCGGACGATACTACTATTCCTCGAGCTATATGTCTTCGTTCTACGGCTCACCGATGATGATGACTTCTTCTCTCCGCTGCACTCCCCAGGTTTCCGTCCTGAAGCCACATCACGGCTGCGACAATGCATGCTCACTTTAGATGAACTCAAGAGCCTCACTTTATTCCTAAGGAATCTTGCGTTCACAATATACTACAACGCGAATGACCTCCATGAGTATGCAGCAAGACTCAAACCTCGCGAAACCGCTACCGTGGATGATTTGTTTAGCACCCATTCAAAAGCATCAGGGAAGACGGAGAATTCTCAGGAAACATATAATGTGGTTTCTGGGGTAGATTTTGACACGTTTAGAAGCACCGTCACAACAGCCATGCGCATGGTCTACGAACGTGATTCTCGCCGGCGCTTCCTACCTCTCGATCACTGGTTAATGACCTCCAGGTTCGACATGGAGTCATTCATGTCTGCCGTTGTATCAGAGGACCAGCGGCAACGAGAAATCGATGAAAACGGTAGCGATGATGAAGACACGAAGATGGACGACGACGATGACGATGATGAGGAGGAACCAGATCCTTATGTCCGGCTCACGTCGGGTTCTACTTTGCAAGCCCTCCGCATAGAGAGGCTAAGAGCAGCACACCAAAGAGACCAACGAAAGAGGTTACTAGCTACTGTTGCACCGAAACTCGAGGTACTGCGTAACATGCCTTTCGTTATCCCTTTTGACACGAGAGTCAAGATATTTCGCGAATTCGTGTATCTTGACAAGCGTCGACGAAGAGAGGGTCATGTTGAACCAGATCAATGGCGTATGAGTGTTCTGCATGGGGTCAGAGATCCTGGTAGGGCCCGAGATGTCCTTGGGCAGCATCATGCCAAGGTCAGACGAGGCCGAGTATTTGAAGACGCGTTCGATCAGTTCTACGAGCTGCGCGATGGCCTGAAGGAGCCAATACAGATCACATTTGTGGATCAGTTCGACATCCCGGAGGCGGGCATTGATGGCGGAGGTGTTACGAAGGAGTTCCTGATGAGCATCACCAAGGAAGCTTTTACAAATGACAATGAGCTCTTTGTCGCCAACAGCAAAAACTCGCTGTACCCCAACCCATGCGCCATTGACCAACGTCAACACAAGCTCAGGGAAATGGGATTGACACCAGACTCACCAGACTGGAAGGAGACCACAACAAGTCTCCTCGAGCAATATGAGTTCCTCGGTCGGATCATCGGCAAGTGCTTGTACGAAGGCATTCTCATCGACGTCGTCTTTGCAGGCTTTTTCCTGCTGAAATGGGCAGCAGCAGCATCGGATACCGGCTACCGAGCCAACATCAACGATCTCAGAGAGCTCGATGAGGATCTCTATACCAACATGATGAAGCTGAAAAACTACCCCGGTGACGTCTCCGAACTTGGTCTTGACTTTACCATCGACGACCAGATCTCCATGCCCGGCGAGCCCGTCAAGATCGTCGCGCGGAACCTCGCGCCCAACGGCGACAAGATGACTGTCACGAACGAGAACAAACTTCTCTACATCAACTACGTGGCGCGGCACCGGCTCCTCGTGCAGCCCTCCCGGGTAACACGCGCTTTCCTTGCAGGTCTTGGCGCTATCATCGAGCCCGCTTGGATGAGCATGTTCAACCAGTCGGAGCTGCAGAGACTTGTGGGCGGTGACAGCTCCGAGATCGATGTCGAGGACCTCCGGCGCAACACATTCTACAGCGGACTCTACCAGATCGGTGACGACGGCGAGGAGCACCCCGTCATCAAGATGTTCTGGGAGGTCATGCACGGCCTCGAGGACAGCCAGCGACGCGACGTGCTCAAGTACGTTACAAGCACACCGCGCGCGCCGCTGTTAGGTTTCAGCCAGTTAAGGCCTGCGTTCAGCATCCGCGATGGCGGGAGAGATGTGACGAGGCTGCCAAGCGCGAGTACGTGTGTGAACCTCTTGAAGCTGCCACTTTATGAGTCGGCAGAGCAGCTGAGAGACAAGCTGCTCTATGCGGTGAGCTCAGGTGCCGGGTTTGATTTGAGCTAGGCACCCGAGGGCTTTACTTGAGAGTAGATGCAGACTTAGTACTTCGGTACATATTGAAATATGGCCGGTGTTGGGGGGCCTCATATATCTGAATTTCGGGCAAGGAGTTATAGGCACATGTCATCATTGCGGGGGGATTCTTTTTCAACTTCACTATTGTGAAAATGCATTATGAAGTAGACTGGCTGAAAAATAAATACAAAGATTTATTATTAGGCGATTCGTTCTCTATGCAAAGAAATGCCCATGCAACAACGGGGGTATCATCCACACCTACACACACACATATCATCGATCCCCCTTCACATGGTAGTCTATATGTGACCTTCCTACTTGTCCTGGAAGCTTGTCTTCAATATCCCTGGTTTTCTCTCCCTCAAGTCCAGAATCATCTGCCCAAACAGACCGTTAGCCCAGCTGAACCAAGGCCGTGTCCACACCCCCGCGTTCCACACGTTGACGCTCTCGTGGATCAACCCC
Source organism: Cytospora chrysosperma (assembly GCA_016808195.1). Classification (NCBI taxonomy): domain Eukaryota; kingdom Fungi; phylum Ascomycota; class Sordariomycetes; order Diaporthales; family Cytosporaceae; genus Cytospora; species Cytospora chrysosperma. Next base: position 8,953,511 of record MU179926.1, on the reverse strand, counting down.
AGCCCATTAGTGCTTGAGATCAACTGGCTCAGCATATCCTTGATCTCGTCGTCGTCGTCGCTCGTCATGATCCCCACGATCAGACTCATCGGCCACGCCATTCCCGGACCGATGTGTGCGCCGCCAGTGCCGTTTATCACGGGGCCGTGGTCGTAGTATGGGTTGGCGTCGGAGAGGACGAGCTTGCGGGTCGCTTTGTAGACCGGGTCGGTGCGGCTGGTGTAGCCTGTCAAAGGCGCGGAGAGGAGTGAGGGCAGATTGGCGTCGTCCTAGTGGTTTCTGTCAGTAAGGCGCTGTGGAGGCGGGCTTGAAAGGGGAGATCGATCTAGGAATATTTGCTTACCATGAGGTTCGCCGACCAATATCCGTCCACCTCGTAGGCGTATATCTCGCCAAACTGGGGGTGTTTTATCTTGCCATACTTCTCGACTCCGTCCTTGATTTCCTTGGCCATGCGGCGCATCCTGTCCGCCACGGACTCGTCGTCCTCTTCGTCTTCGGTCTCGTAGTCTGATTCCTCCTTGACGCCTTCGCCAAATACAGTCTGCGCCTGGCTTCCCATGACCGCAGCCACCCGATCCTCCTCCCTTTCGACCATCGCCACAATATTGGCACAGAGGCCCAGGTACTTGGCCAGCATCATGTTCGCCGGTATCAAGAACTGGAACGTCGTCGCATCGTCACTCGGTCGAAAGGCGCTCCTCACCAATCCCGTACCGCCTTTCACAGGTGACCCATTTCCCCCGTTCGGTAACGTCTCCGTCGCCACGTTGGTGACCCTCCTGAACTGATATGGAGAGCCCGATAGCTTGCCGTCATTCTCGTGCGTCGACCGGCGCATACTATCCGCCGTGTCAAGGATCGCGACAACGGCGTCGAGCCAGCCGTCCGTTCCCTTCTCCCTCCGCCCCTTCCTCTTCTTCCTCTTCACAAGCCCGCCCTCCTCGAAGTCCGCCACAGGAAACCTGTCGCAGCTCGCGTCGATGAAGAACCCGGCGTCCCTCGTCCGGCTGAAGTAATCCCAGCTCAGCTGCAGAAACGACGCCAGGCTGTCCAGCTCGTACTTGCACTCAAACACAACCTCCGGCTTGTACGGGGGCACCACGAAGTCGGCGCGGTTGCCATCGTTGTCGGGCGCGATCCCGGACTCGGCCGGCGGCTGGAACGCGTTGCAGTGCGGCGAGGCGAGGATGTACCGGCTCTGCAGGTTGATTGCGCCGCGGAAGAGGGAGGCGAGCTTGGGGCTGGAGCGCGAGGAGGCGGCGGCTGCTCTCTGGCCGCTGCCGGCTGCCTTGGAGTCCTTTCCCTTGTCGCCGCCGCCGCCGGCGATGGGCCCCAGGAGGCTGACGTAGCTCTGCAGCTGGTTGGCGCTGTCGCGCAACCACATGGCGTGGATGTCGCCCGTGGTGATGAAGGTGAGCTCCTCCTGCACGTCCGTGCTGCTCACCCCCGTCCACTTCACGCTCGTGTCAAGCGTGTTGGGGAAGCAGTTCTCGAACAACCTGAACAGGTCCGGGTCCTTGATCGTCCTGTTCATCTCCTGGATGACCTCCTCCACCTCCGGGATCACCACCTTCCTACACTCTGGCGCCGGGCGCATATATGGAAGGTTGTGCCTTCCACCTGTCAGCGGCTCGTGGGGGCGCGTTGCGTAGTGTCCGTATTCGGGACAGTCGCGGCCTTCCGCCACGGTGATTATCTCCTTGCCATACGGGGAGGATGGCGACTCCATGGCGGGGGGCAGGATGAAGTCGCCGCCATGGATGAGATTCCTAGCCGTGGTGAACACGCCGTAGAGGATTACCACGGCGATCACAATGGTGTATGTTTGCTGTCGTGAGCGCCACATGCTGCGCCGGCTGGAGGGCGAGCCTCCTGGGTAGAGAATCCCTCGATCCGTCTGGATGGTCACGCGCTTCTTCATCGTGGCATGTGATGATGGGAGTTGAGAGGGATGTCAGGGGAGGGGTAGAAAACTCGCGGTGCCCTTTCAGCAAACCATCTCTGTGCCAATCCGGGTGACTCTTACTCAACGACGTCTCTGGCAATCAAAGTAAAAGGTTGAGGAATCTTGAAATGGAAGGATTCTTTGAGAGGTGCGGCAACGGCGCAGCTCTGGAGCCCGTATTCCGATTTGGCACACGCTTTCAGGAGTCCAATAGTTTGGTCTCGGCCGAGTGATGGTAATCTACACACAAAAGTCAATGGAAGTATGCTGAAAAGTCCGGAGAAGCTGCTCGAATTTGTTATAATAATTAGGTATGTGCAAGATCCCGGACCAGCCGCTGCGGCCACAGGCCTTATTTAAGCAGGTGGATAACATTGACGTAGCTATGGCAAGTTACCATCTTCAACAATGCATTTCTCAGGGGTAAATCTACGTTGCAGCCTGGTGTTCAGGGACCTCTGCTGAAATCCGGGGGAGGAGATCAACTGGAAATTGTCCGAGTGATTGCTTCAGGGGTGCAAGCAAAGGGCTGACGACATCTGGGCTGTTGAAACGCGTCAACTGGATGCCCCACAGCCTATTGTGGGCTCTAAGTGTTTGATCAGTTTGATCAGTTTCTGAAATTGTGGGCGCTGCCAAGCACTCTCTTTAATGTTGCCGTCTCCTCTGCTCCAGACAGGCGACGTCGTCCTCCACAGCAACTTCTCGCCCACTGCAGCACAGAGACCATCTTCTCCATCGCCCCGGAACAAAGGTTATATTTCCCACCTTCTATTACGGTCTTCCTGTTCTTGATCGGCACTTCGAATTGGCCCTAGAGATTGCGATGGCACATTGCCCCAAAGCTGTGGTAGTTGGTGCATCACCCTGTCGCATGCTCAGTAGGTTCAACAGTTTCGCCATCTCTCTCAATATATCTGGCAGCCTTGAAAGACAAACACAATATCAGAAGTATCACGACCAGGATCGTCAGGAGAATCATCTGGGAACCAAGGAGGCCCAGCGACTGCACCAGTGAGCCCATCACAAGCGGTCCAAAAGCGGCTCCCACCTTGCCGACAGCAGCCGCGAGCGAGACAGCTCTAACGTGCAGCTCCTTTGGTAGCAATCTTGTTATCATGATAATCCCAAATGGGAAAAGTGGTCCTAGAAAGAATCCCAACAGGACGACAGCGATGACGGACACTATGGCGTGGTCTACGAGAGTGAAAATGCCTTGAGATACGATAGCAATGACCAGGTAAGAAACCGTTGCCGTTCGTATCCCGAGCTTGTCTGTCGCGAGGCCTAGAAGGATACGACCAGCTGCCATGCCGAGCCAGAATCCGGAGGATGAGAGCATGGCGAGTTGGGTATTAGCATGGCGGGCGCGGAGCATGAATGTGGCGATCCAGCCAGATATCGCAGCTTCTGTACCGGCGTAGACGAGGAAGTAGGCAGCACATATCCAGGTGACTGAGTACCCCAAAGCTCCCCTGGGACGTACCATCAGTGGTTCCCCGGAAGCTGCATGTTGTTCGCTTGGTCTCGACGTCTCCGAGGCCTCACGATATCGCATCCCATCTTCGAAGCGAAATGCCCAGCACAACACAACTCCCTGCAAGATGACCGCCCCGAGGAGCACATACCACCACTGCCACCACGGCGCCTCCCATACGGCTAGGAACGGACCCAATCCTGCACCAAGGGCAAAGCTCCCGTGCAGTAGGCCCTGCACTGTATTGGTCCGCCGACCGAGGCCGCCAGCCCAGGCAGACCAGCTCCCATGGAGCAGTCCGAAGCCAAAGTTCCCCACCACAGTTATGAGCGGGAAGACCAAGAAATCGACTTCGCCCGGTTCGTAACGGATGGATGCCAGAATCGTGAAGACAATCTGGCAGATGGGCGCGATAACGGCGATTCCCCTCTGTCCGAACCTCCTGTGGATAGGCTCATTGAGGCACGCGCCAGCAAGGTATCCTACCGGCGACAGGGCGATGACCCCTGCCGTCGAGACCATAAGCCCGAGGAGCAGGAAGGAGAAGGACGTGGCGAACACCTTGGACGTGATTCCTGCGGAGCCGTCATGACTAGTGTCATGCTCATGGGCGTGGCACGCCGCAGACTCGGAGAGCTGGTCGTCATCCTCGACCGGGCGAGGCGATAGGCGCCTGAGGAGTGGTCGTCGCTCAGTTCGAGATGGGACGGTGCGCTCCATGCTTCTGTGCCGGGAGAACAGGGCTCCAGGGGCATGAGGTTCAACTCCGACGGCTTTGGTATCATACTTTGGAGAGAGCCTGGCATGCTGAGGATCAAGTGTTTCGGAATGGCTCGGGACCGGGCTACCCCCCACGCATAACCTCCAAGGGGGGATGACGTTGGAAGAGAAAAGCCCGAGGTTTTACCGAGGCTGATACAAGTCGCCAAGCGGAAGGCATCGAAAACCCGTCGAGACAGTGGTGATTCATTTTCCTCCTTGGCTACTGGAGTCTGGAGATCAAATGAACGTGGTGAAGCAGGAGGCACGACCTCCTAGATCTCACATCCAAGGCACCCGACTTCAGCACCACCTAGGCAGCGCAGAAAGCAGAGCGCCAGCACTTGATTTAAGTATTTGTCTCGAATAGGGTGTTTCAATAGCATTTCCGACAGGCAGCTCACCTATGCCCAGGTGGTGGTCCTACGTTGGCTAGGATAACTACAGAGCTGCCTTTCACCCCAGCCACAGACCATTCTCAGATGCCGCATACAAAACCACGTCACGAATATCACGGGTATGGGTATCTCCACAGCAGATGACCAGTGCTGGCACTTCCTGGGCAGCCTGCATGGCAGTAGCTACCCTAGGGTATACTGGTCCCAGTCCCATTACCCCTAACATAAGCTACATAATGGTTATAACTCGATCGCAACGAGTTTTGTTATCATAAAGGCTCTTTCTCCCATATTTACCATCAACCAGCTGGGGCCTCATCTTGAAGTATCCAGGCATGGCAGTTGCTCGGCCAGGGATACACAGTATTATTTGTGTTGATCAACTTTAGGCCTCCTGGCGTATTGCCATGACATCCTCTCGCAGCCCATGACCAGATGCTCCACGGGCATGTGAATTATGATACCTCAATTTCCCTAAGTTCCCATATAATCAGCTATTCACTGCGGCCTCTTCTAGCGCTGTAGGGTTTGTTGAGGAATTGTGAGGCGGGCTTGCAAGTTGTAACAAACATGCAGAAGATATTCCAGGGACTATGCATATGGTGGAATACAACATGTAAGTAGTTATTTAAACCCTAATTAGATGAATAGCCAGACACTCAAGGCTTGATATTTTCATTGTGTAGATAACTTCCACCGCCGTATAAGTAAAGGTAAGCCCATTATTATGCAGTCTGACAATCAAGTACATAGTACTATGACTTCAAAAGTATGAATCTTGCCCAGATAGGTTCTTAAACGAATTGATTCCTTATCACTTCTGTGCATCAAATAGGAATATAAAGATCAGTGCTAATAGTCTACAGCCACCCACTACCCAACTACTCCAGGCTACGTCTGAGTGTTTAGCCCATATCCCCTGAGCACCTCGTTTTGAGTTGCCTGTCCTGCCTGCAATTATCGATTCCTTATTATTAGAGCTGCCATAGTCGGACCTTCCATAGAGAATCCTTCCTGTGACAGCCGTGATTATCCTTGTTGGAATATCGGCATCTGAGGTCCTGCCATGTTGCCCGGTGGTAGCCCGGCAGGCCTTGGAGCTCTGGGTGCTGACGCCATCAGAGGTTGTGCCCCCGGGCCTGCTGGGTACATTGCAGGTTGGGGCCCTGGATATCCTTGGCGATTTGCTAGATTTTGTAAATAATTGTCAGTTTTGTTTCCATCAAGTCATATACATGAAGTGTTGATTACTGCTAGAGATTCTGTTCTTACCAGTAGAACTTGGAAACCCAGTCGATAAGTTTGAGTTTGCCCTTCCATGAACTCCTTGTGGAGAATCTTCTGGCAAAACCACATTGCCTGTGTTACCTGGGGAACCAGCCTGTCATATGTTTGTAAGAAGATGTCATATTGGGGGGGGGGGGGGTCGGTGCATGTTACCTGGTCTCCTACGACAAATTCCTTTGCTCTATTGAGCTCTTTCAATTTCTGTTCGTAAGTCCTGTCGAACTGTCTTAATCCCTCTTCTCTCGACTCTTTGAGTCGACGGAACTCTTCTCGTCTCACGGCTTCCATTCCTGCTAGCTTTTTTGTGTTGTTTTCCTCCATTTTGTTCAGTTGCCGCCGTGCCCATCGCTTTGCGAGTTCCCAGGCTGTTAGCGTACATATCGACCCTACCGCAAGATGAACACAGGCCAGAATGATGGCCACTTTGGTGAGCGGGAAGCTGTTACAGGTAAAGGTGAAGGAAAAGGCTGCTGCATCGCCGGTCTGCTGGCAGCCCTGTGCCACAACGAGAGAGTTCTTGAAATAGGCAACGCTGGTGATGAGGATTGCTGGTGTCACAAGGCCGACAATGAAGCATATCCCAAGTAATGTCACGCTGTGACTCAAACAGGGGCGCCTCTTCGGAATGGGCGCTTCGCATTCGCTACGGGGTCCGGCGATCTTGAGAAGCAGTCGCTTCATGGACAGCCGAGGAGGTTCGTCATCGAAGAGAGACATAGCGAGTTTCTGAGGATGTCGCTGATAGTCTCCTGGATAGATGTGCGTGGTTTGATTTGCAGGATGGGTGGTAGTGTCCGTTTGCAAAAGTAAGGGACTCCGAAGTATGATATTAGTGGTAACTCCTTGCTGAGTGGGAATTTATACCTAGGATCACTTTCCAGTCACATAAGTAACATACTCACAATCGCAGACCTTTGGCAACTTGGTCAGTGGTCTTAAACATGGTGCTGGATAAGGCGCATTATGTGACTCTGGCTTCAAAGTTGCTATGGTACTGCAAGTGAAGTGACTAGAGCCTCATACAACATGAATATATAACACACTTAAGCACAGGCGACAGGTCCTATGAGAGACATTTTACCTAGGTATTTCGGAAGCCGATTTCGAGCCCAAAGTTTGAATGATATTCCACCACGCAGTAATGCTGGAACTGCTGTGTTACCTGCAATGTGGCCGGTGTTGCTGACGATGATGTGCAAGAGAATTATGGAAGTCAAGAAGAAACCTGGTTATCCTATGAGGAAAGTGTTATACAGATGGACTGAGGCGAAAGCAATCTGTGGTTCAACCTCGCCTTTATAGCAAGGAGCCAATATGGAAATATTAAGTCATGATCTAAGAATGGTCTTCAACAATTATTCATATTATAAGAAACATGCATGTACCGACTGAGGAACGAGAATTCACACGCATCAATTTGAAGAGACAGAAATGACCTAGAACCCAAGAACATTGCAAGCCAAGGCACTTGGTCCATGCTGCTCACAAAACTGTTGTCAGGGAAGACCTAGACTGGACAAGCCATATAGGATTTCTCGAATGCAGAATACCATTGTATATGTAGAAGACATGGTTGATTTATGAAATGGTTAGTCCTTCTGATCAGATATCCAGGCAGTCGACTCCAGCAGTCACGTATATCCTGGCCATTCCCCTCGCAACGGATGGAGCAATAGGGTCTCCTACTGTAGCGACTAGATCCGACATTCTCCCGAAGACTCTGATACAGAATAGAATTGAACCCCCATACAATGTATCCATCTCCCCGTACTCGTGCAACTGTGAATTGAGGCGGAGGATGATAATACTGTAGATATCGCCCAAAGCCACATTTCGCATTTCTTCTGTGAACTACGAACTCGGGGTTTGCGAACTCGGGGTATGCGTTCTCGATGGTACTGTGATGGATGTATTCTGCAGGCTCGAGCTGTGCGGACTAGGAGTCTCCAGCAAGGTTGTGGCAGCTACTCCAGCAGATGAGGATAACACGGAACCCCTGAATCGCCCTTGGGAGGAGCTGCTTGTTTCTTTCGACCCAGCATCGGAACCCTGCTTGCCATCCGAACTTCCCGGGCCTTTCATAATCTTTGGGAAGAATGGAGTTCGTCCTTTGCCCAGAAGAATGCCACCGTTGGAGGTGCTGCTGCTCGGGAATGCTTTGCTCGCTTTACCAGTATCCGTCTCTCTGCGACGTATGCGAAGCGATATCTTTTGTTTAAGCTTTTTCATAGTCGATTCTGGATAGACACGTTGAAACCTTTCCTGACAGTAAAGTTTTGTGTCTCCAGAACACATGGAGAATATTCGCGCAGGATTCCAGTCCAGGAATAGGTTGTCTCTAAGTTGCCAGCGCGTCTCATGCTTTGCTCCTCTCTCAACAATGCGCTCGAGGTCAGCTACCGAGACCGCCAAGAGATCACGGCCACGGGGGACGCTTTGATTCCAGTGGCATGAGGCGCAGTGGTTATCATCCTTGCTCTCTATGTCGGGCCTTAATAGCTCCCCAAAGCCGCTACCAAATAGCACTGCTGCGTGTATGGCTCGTGTCAGAGGAACCCATGCGTCTCCCCCACCTTCAGACAGTAGCGTAGCTGCCACAGGATATATACTCTTTGGCAGACGGGCGATCTCTTTGAAGTCGAATCCTTCAAGTCGTGACCAATGAGCCGCATTGATATTTTCAACGATGCTTCTGTCGCCCCCACGTTTGGATTCATGAGAATCCAGGATTTTCTCAAGACGGTCCACAAACCCTTTGACACAATCTTTGACACAATAGTAATTTGAATCGTCTTCCGTGTCTGATATCTTTTGTGTGTTTGCTGCATCGTTCCAGTGCAAACGCACTCTCATGTTGTCGGGATCTCTCAATGTGTTGAAAGCTATATCCCTGGGACTATTGCCGCCGACGGGCTTGAGATCCTCGGGCTTTGACAGATTGCCTTGACTGAAGTCCTTCCTACTCGCTTGATAATTCAGTCTATATCTGATCAAATGATATAAAGCACTGAGACCATCAACGAGCCACCCTCTCCGGTCTTCGACATCAAAGAGTACGACGAATCTCTCGCCGATGTCTTCCAACTCCAGACGGTAGCTCTCTTCCTTGATATGCACTGGCTTCTCCGCAACGCCGCGAACGAAAGCGGCGCCTATAGGGGCGTAGGGTATTCCAGCTGTTATCGTGACTTGGCTGAGAGCAAAACCCGGGGATGGTGCCTTCAGCCTAGAATAGTCGATATTGTAATTTGCATCCACAGCACCTAGTAAAAGAATGAACGATTAATAGACATTATTAAACAGTAACTGGCGGGTGTATGTACCTGTTCTGGTCTCAACCTTTGCCGACCACCCAACAATATGTCGTGCACTTTTATAGGCGGCCTCGAGATCGAGCTTACTTGCAGCATCGGACAAAGGGATGCGTTCGTCGGCAAAGGAGACTCGGGAACCATCTTCGTTGTAGATCAAGTGCCAGAAAACGCAGTCTTCCAAGAACTTAGCGGCATACAGAAGGGTGGAAAAGCCTTTCATGATCAAATTGTCGTCATAGAGGGTAATGCGCTCCGCTCGTGTTAGACTTGCCAGCATATCTAATGGTATCTCCAGTCCGGGCTGCTTCGAAGGCCTTGAAGGGATAGGATATCCTTCAACAATGGTGCAGAACCGAAAGAGATCATGCCAGCACTGACCTTGGCTTTCCAAGAATGGTGTTGCTTGGTCGGTGGATCTCGTCTTATATGTAGCATATACATATGCAGTGCCAACATGCCTCTCTGTTTGGAGATCTGCGGTGTTAGGCCCGACAGGAGCTTCACCAATATGAAACTCTCCAGTAATATCGGCAGAAGAGAGGGATATACCAGGTGCTTTCTTCGGTGTCTGCATAGCGGTAGACACCCACAGAAGCATCTCTGTCACTTCAGCCAAGCCATATTTTGTCCCTGTTGCTTCAAAGAAGGCCGAGCCGTTGAGAAGACAGGCCGAAATTCTTGTATTGTCTGGGAGTGTGCCTGTATGATGTTAACGGCTGACTATTATCCTCATATCAAAGATGATATATACTCACATATATGGGTTTCACCATAGGCCCGTACCAGCTCGTCCAGATATCTGAGGAATTCGGCACCCATTCTTGGCCACGTCTGGGCCATGTATGCGTGGCACGGAAGTGCTTGGACACAATGGCTGTCTCCTGAGATCGTGATAACTCGTCCCACTATTCCGGACAAGGTATCATTGGGGTACTCCTGCTCTCTCAGGAATAGTGATAGATCCCACTTCAAGTGGAATTTGACCGTGTATAACGGCGGTGGTCTGCGACGGCTGATTTTGATCTTAGTATTGCTTATGCCTGTCGATGTTTCTAAGAAACTCAACAGTGTCTTTCGATGATCCCTCATGCAAATAGGCTCAACACCCCTTAGCTCATAATCTCGTTTGATTGTTGTGACTAGCCATCTGTAAGCCTCCGAGTTTCGCAGGAGATCAGCTCCGTTACTAATCTGAGCTTCAGGGTAAACAGTGTCGGTTGTCTCAATGACTTCCGGGACGGGCTCTGCTCCTCCCTCCCTAGACTCTGTCATCCATTGCTCGATGTCGACGGGCTCGACGGGCTCCGCGTCATGTGCTTTTCTAGCATTGTTGCCATTAGGGGTTGAGTTACTCGTATCGCTTTCACTACTGTCATCTGTAGTCGAACCGCGATCTGATTTTTGTTGTATCTGACAGATATCCTGGGCAATATTTCTATCGATATCAGAATGTCAGTGGGAGGCGTAGGAATGACCTCGGGAGAGAACAATGTGTGGCACCATACCGTCCATGTCTATGTGCAATGAACATCATTCGATTATGTAGCATTCGGTCCCCTTGACGGTCCATTCGCTGGCCTTGATGTCCCAGCATTATGGCGAACTCCTTTAGACGCCGGCTCAATACCACCACATCGGCGAACTTTCGAATGTCTTGTTGTAGCTCATTTTTCAGGGTTCTGGTATAAATATCTCGGTAGTTAGCAATACTTCCGTCTTCAGAATATACGTCGCCATCATCATCAACTGTGGGGCCACAGTCTCTGCTCTCTTCTTCCGCTATCATCTCCACACTCGTCATGCTTGTTTTGGTCTGTTCCGTGCCTTGCGATCGGAATGACATCGATTGTGTCTGGCTGTCGGATACAGAGGTTGATCGTGTCTGGTTGTTGGTCACGAATGTTGATTGTGAATGCCCGTCGGATATCGTGGTCGGCTGTGTCTGATCATCTGATATCATAGGAATCGAAGCATAGTTTGAGGATTGTTCGGGTACGATGGTGGGTTGGTAGATGTCAGAATCTGTGTTGATACGTGGAATTCTCGTATTTTCCAGCACGAATTCTAATGCGTTGCTGTTGTCGAACTTTTTGAGGCTCGGTGAACCAAACAGTTTCACATACTAAACAGCGTCAGTTATGTTTCGGCCGACTCCCGTAGATTCACGGAGAATGAAACAGAAAGGACTAGCCGCCTCTTTCCTCAATAGAGGTGAAAACCAGCACCACTAAGCTGGCAACCGGTAAAAGTTCGACTTACATCCTGTCTAAAACGTGCACGCAGACCACCTTGCTGTCGTTGGACTGTTGGAGCGGTTTTGTCTCCAAACAAGGGTACCAAATTTGAAGACAGTATCGAGTTGACTGGGCCGATGACATTGTGTCTCGGTCTGCCTGTGAACCAGTACTTGTCGTTAGATCCTCCCTTGTCCATGATTTGCTTGAGTGCACTATAAAATTCCTCTGCCTTCGCCCGGACTTGGCCCGAAGAGGATGCGGTCGAGCCTGTACTTGCTCTCGCAGCAATTTGTTGGCGTAATGACACGGTTCTTGGTGGGAGCGGCACCACGAGTAGTCTCGTCCTGACAACGTTGAGAAGGTCGCCAATTGCCGTCGACCCAACGCATTCTGGATCTTTGCCGATCAATTCTATGCATGTCTGGACACTGGGGTGAACTTGAGCACGGTCGTTGTTCAACGCCCAGTACGGACTGTTGGCTTCGAAAGAATCGTGCAAGCAGTCGTTGAACTTTTCGAGCTCATCGTTACCGTATAGCAACCAGACAATGAGCTCCAGTATAATGCAGCCCATAGACCACATGTCATACCGTCGAGGCCTTGCTTCCTTGGACTCCAAAATTACTTCTGGGGGCTCGTACAACGGGGTTCCATAACGGGTGGTGGTTGGCCCTCGGAGTCCAGTCTCGTCGAAGTAGGGCTTTGCCAATCCCATGTCAGAAATCTTCAAGGAACCTGTCTCAGTACCATCTTCAAACCTCAGGATATTTTCAGGCTTGAGATTCCCGTGGCGGTACGAGCCTGCGTCTTTGTCATGTTTCTTGTAGTTGTGCAGGGTGTTTAGGGCGTCAGCCAGTCCCATCAGCTGTCGGACAATTTCCTTCATAAGTGTGCCACTGAGATTGGGTCGTGGAACTCTCCTGTAGAAATCCCGGAGGTTGCCCCCATCAGCCCATTGGAACATGAAGTACTTCCCCTTTCCCGTCCAAGTGATGATGGCCTTGACTTCTATAATGTGTGTGTGCTTGAGACCGATTGCATCCACAAGTGCCCTCTCCTCTTTCTGCCATTCTTTGCGAGCTTCTTTCTCTGATAGACCGGCAATTTCCTTTATTTCTTTGATAGCTGCATTGGCGCGGCTTCCGTCAAACTAATAATGGTCAGTGATACCAGTGGCCATGGGCACCTGGGCACTATTGGGCAATTCGACGAACCTTTCGCATAGGTTTCTCGAGATGCGACTCGTGGATCTTGACCTCCCAGACGTCACCGAACGTCCCTTGTTTGGTGTCCCTAGTGGCCAGCGTGAAGGGAAGGATATGCAGACTCTCAAGCTCCAGCTTGATTTCGTCTTCTCGGAAGATCGGGACTAAGAACTTCCATTGATGGTTCCTGAAGTCTCCCAATTTGACTGCTGACCATTGCAGTTCAGACCATGGAGATTCAAGTCGGTCCGTATACTTGATAGGAAGCTTGGTATCACTGAAACCGCTTGATTTAAATATCTTCATAGCTCTGTGCAGGTCGCTCGTATTGAAACCGGTCAAGAGACTAACAGCAAGCAACTTCTGCGCGGATCGTAGAATGAAATCAAGCAGGTCTTCGTCAACTTGTTTCTCTCCGCCTGATTCATCGTCTCTCGTGAACTCCCGAATTATAGAATCCTTCGTGATCAGCCGTTCGAGGCATCCTTCGGGCACGTAGTGCTGAGCCCAGCCTGGGGGGAATTCGGACCTCTCATAACTACCCACGATCTGGTCTTCCAATAAATTACAGGTCGACATTGGCTCAGAGACTGCGAATACCGCTTCTGAGTAAGACCTTCGGCAAGTGTATCAGAGTTTTGCTGGTGTGTGGCATCTGGTTGGGGAAAGCAGGAAAGAAGCCGGGGACAACTCGGGAGTGGGGGGACTAAATTGAACCCCAAAGATAAAGAACGCGAGGCTCTGCAAGTGCAGCTTTTTTTCAATAGTTCATGCAGTACACATGCACGACGAAAGCTCATCGTCGGCGGACAGGCGGAGAATTTGTGGATTCAGTATGCCGTTCCTGCTCCTGCCCGGTGAGAGTTGGTGGTACACACCATGCTTGGGTGTGGCAGTCCTCGCGTCTTTCGAGGCCGAGGTGGTTTCCGTATTATGTGATACCACAAATATTCGTGGTCTGACATCCCACCCTCAGGCCTGCTGTCAGCACATCACTTTCAACCCTTTTCTCTCCCCCATAGGTCGAATTACCAGTATCGACCGGGGCTTGCCCAGCCAGCTGCCATGCTAGACCGCACTCTGCAGCTCCCATGATGTTCGATACGCAATCTGGAGAATAATTAAGGGCTAGTTGTTCTCGTTAGTGTAGACGTGTCTTGTTACACTCGCGCAAAAGCCCCACCCGTGGACATGTGTAGCGTCATGCGTGCATCTGTTCAATGTAATTAGTCCAGCAGAGGTACATCTGTAGTTACTTCCATGTTAGACCTAGTCCTACAGCAGTGAACGCCAGCCACGTTTGCTTGGAGACCGGGGGAGTTTGGGGCAATATTGTGCGAACATGAGTAATTTGCTCATACTTTCGGTTCCTATCACTTCCTCCTCAACCTTGGAAGCATATTTGCTTTCCAAAGCCTCTCCTGAGAGACACACCTTCAAGAACATTTTATACTACTCAGCAGCAGCATCATGGATTCTGAGGTTCGGTCGACCGCAGGTAAGGAACCTGATTACGAAGCGTCCCGGCTGCCTCACACCTGCGTCGGATTTCAGCTGCTTGGAAGAAACTGATGCGGTTTGTACAGGTCTCGAAGATGGACGGGAAGTTGAAATTCTCACAACACTGATATCTTCTATTTCAAAAACGCCAGGTACTCCAAGCCTTCGCTCAGCCAATGTTCCCAAATCATTAGACATGAATACGCCGCTGTGGGAAGGACAAGAGCCAGTCAGACAGCAGCACCTGGAGGAACTGGAAGTGGCTCCAACTGTAAGATTGTTTCATTCTCAACAAGAGTTCCTCAACCATGTTCGCGGCATCTAAAATCTTTCGTGAGCATGAAACGGATCTCTTCCTTCAGGTCCACAGCTACGATCTTCATGTCGCTATCGATCAAGCCTCAAGGACGGGCCACGGATTACCTCTACGGGGACGCACACCAGATACTTCGTACGAACCGAGTGAGAATTCGAACGTCACCAATCTAGGGGCCCACGAATGTGAACCTGCATCTGAGAAGATTGACATAAGACGTGCATCGACTCCAGCATCCTCATCAAACCATAATGTTCAGGTTCCACTGCAGAATCGGCTTCTCGGGCTCATTCAAAAAATTCCAGGACATGAGGAGCGGAAGGGGTTTTTTCCCGAGACGCAACTCGCAGAATTGGTTACGGAGAAATACACGAAGAAGGAGTTACAAGAGAGCCTTCCCTATTTGGATGCTTCTCAAGTCGAGGGTCTTGCGAAAACGATCTGCGGCACAGCCTACACTGACGGAAAACCAAGGCTAAGGTTCAAAAAGATCTTCACTATTCTCGTGCTTTGCGAAAACCTTGAGGCCATCCTGCAATTCCTCGAAGAGGAAGTGTCAGATTATGATCTCCCTTTGTGCAAGGTGGCCTCCGCAGATGGCTCCCCGAATATCTTTACTTTGGCACGCAAAGGACATCAAGATAAACTTGATTGCTTTCGTAGGTGGTCTTCTGCAGCAATATGGAGATTCGAAGAGTGGCAGTGGACCACGATGGCCCCATACTTCCATTACGGCAAGCGAAAGGATGTCAAACACTTTATCCTTCCAGACCAGGTTCCCCTCCCATTTAGCATGGACAGCCGGTTCCCCTCGAGAGCAATCCCGTATAAGCGACCTGAGTTCGAAGGTGGATTCAGCTACGTCTTCAAAGCCAGCTTACATCCTGAACATCATGATCTCTACAAACCCGGTGTTAGTTACTGGCTCATACGGACAAATCGGAAGTATCGTACATGCTGACTGAGTCTTCTAGGTATATCCACGGGACTTTGCAATCAAGTGTCTTCTTTCCCACGACAGAGAAGAATTCAAACGGGAGGCCGATACACTGATGAAGTTTAGTGGTGACGCACATAAGCATTTAATCTCACTGCTTGCAACGTACGAGCAATACGGGGAGTTCTACTTGTTGTACCCATGGGCCGAGGCCCATCTCCAAGCCTATTGGAAGCAAAATCCGATACCAGACCTGAGCTACGAAGGAGTCCATTGGCTTGCCGAGCAATGCAGCGGGATCGCTGATGGCCTGATTCATATCCATCGTTATGAGACCAGCCTCGTCAAGCAGCGCAGTACTATGAAAACTGCTGGGTCGCGACCAACTGCGATCCAACCCAAAGACCGGAAGGAAAGTTTCCAGGTCCAACGACTATTCGGCCGCCACGGTGATATCAAGCCGGAGAATATCTTGTGGTTCTGTGATCCAAGCGAAGAAAACGACAGAGGAGTACTGAAGATCTCGGATTTCGGACTGACAAAATTCGCCTCCAGACATAGCCAATGCTACAAGCAGAACAGCCAGATTGCGCATTCTCCTTCCTACAGGCCACCTGAGTGCGACCTGGAAGGGGCAGTCGTGGGCCCGTCTTATGACATTTGGACACTTGGCTGTCTGTACCTGGAGCTCATCACTTGGCAGCTGGGTGGTTGGAGTCTGCTTCAAGCCTTCCGCGAGCGAAGGAGACTGCACGACCCCATGCAGCATAATATTCTCACAGATACATTCTTCGAGATAGTTCGATGCGAGGAGACGAATACAGTCGGAGCGATGATCAAGCCTGCGGTCACAAAGGTAGATATTTTGGGCTTCCCGACTTCCCACGACTTGAGATTTGTAGAACGAGGGGCACCGTCAAACTAACTTTCGTCAGTTCATCTTGGAGTTGCATGCTCACCAGGAATGCACCGAGTACTTCCATGAATTCCTGAACCTGATTGAGCAGGATATGCTGGTCGTCAAATCGCCAAACCCGAATGAGCGGGGGCGAACGGGCATTGAACAGCTGAACGTTAGACTCCTGAAGATGCTTGAGACGTGCAGAAAGGACAGGAACTACGCGTCTCAGCCAGCACCTTGGTCTCAACGACCTGCAGACTATAAGAACAAAGGGGAAGCGGTCGAGACAGACGTGGCTAAAGTGTCGGCAGATATCCTCCGATTCAAAGACCTACGGGTTCACAGAGGCAAGACACTAGTAAGGGGCCGTCTATTCACATCCCGGGGAGCATGAGACTCCGGAATAGTAATAGTGTGCTAAATAACTGTACCTGTGTGTGGGCACTCTAGGTCATTGGTCTTTCGACAGTTCTTCATTCGATCGGTTGCTAAAAATGTTAGTAGGGGGTTTATGGGACTGTTTTCGTATTCGGCATAATGATATATAACATCACGAATATCAACATCCATCTGAGTCTAGCTTACATGTCTCACTTTCCTAACTGTTGCTTCGTATTTAAGCGAGGACTATGTACGAAGGTACGTAAATAGTAGACAAGAATGGGTGTAATATTGTGCGTGTATTAATCGTAGTAGATCTGTCTGTAAGATTAAGGGGCGAGGGCCCTTATTGTAGACGATACAGAGGACAGAAGCCTACGTGAGGCCTTCTGTACCCTAGGGTACTTAGTAATATAGGACTCAGGCCTAGTCTGAGAGTAGGCTTGAGAGTAGGCTATTAAGATGACCAATAACGCCGCCTTAAGGCTAACATACACATACTATGCCCATCAAAAGCATCAATGCACTCAAGTATTCAGATACTCTATGTAGTATTGGGGGCCAGTCCCCGATCACGTGTGACATGCAGCAGGCCGCTGCCTAAACCCCCGCTCGCCTGACCAGCGCAGCAGCATAAATTGATTGCCTTGGTCACCACCTGAGCACGTAACGAAGGTCTTGCCACGCCAGTTTGGTCCTTTCTCTCAACTGCTTGTTGACCTTCGGCTAGCAATATTGTGAGAAAACGCAATTAACTCTTTCTGGGCTTTTCTTTCCATCAAATCTAATCAACCCCGACTCCATCTTTGTGACCCTCCTCCTTCCGTGACCACTCGCTCTAGGTATGGTGTCAAGGAACGATCCAGCATGAAACACCCAAATTCAACTCGTGGCAAGCTTTATCGCTTCATCTCCAGAGACCTCTGGGGTGAAGACGCTAAAAGATATGTCCACTTACCCAAAAAAGTTGTGAAACACATGGTCCTAGTAGTGGACTCGTCAGACGTTCCGCGGGGATGGGTTAAAGTTGCAACGGTCTGGCTAAGCTCACCAAGTATCGGTTGTTCTCTGGGGCCGAATACTGACTCAAAATTATATGATATAGATCACCTCGACGTTTGCAAACGATGTCGACCCCGACCTTTACGTCCCGATTCACCCAACGCGGAAGAACCGAAGAACCAATATGCAATTGAAACTGAGCGATGACCCAATCGGTACAAGAGGTCTCTACTACGCCGGCTGTTCCTTCTTACGAGTAGATGCCCTTCACGAAGTTCCTATGGAGATCCTAGAGCCTCAGATAAGCCACGGGAGGCATCTTGAGTTGAAGGAACAATCTTATCGTGGCTTGATACACTTCCTCAAACAACGACAAATTATCCAGCCAGCCCCTCGGCCTGGTGCATATCGGAAGGCCACGGCGGACTTTGTTGATCCTTCTCATTCTGTGAACTATGTCCGCCCTGTCGAACCCGCCAACACGGCGGAGTCGGACGCCGCCGCGGGTATGTCGCCAGATAGGAACGATATCATCTCGGTGCTCGCTACACAACTGAGCGACACAATGTCTTCGATCGCTGGAGAACAGTCGAGTGATCAGGTATTCCTCAAGCTGTCACAGTCCGGCACGACCATGCCCCTAGCAATTGATCCTGTTGACCCTGTTGAATTTCTGGGCATGGACCATTCAGCTGATGAGACGGAGGAACCGACTATCAGAAGCCATCAGTCGGTGGAAGCACGTCAGGGGATCAGCAGCGAGTATGGGAGTGAAGACGTGTGATTGATCATCTTTCCAAATCGACGAGACGTGAAGGAGGAACGCTGGGTATCATTCGTTGCGAAGGGGTGTGGTGCACTGAGGTACATGGCCGCCCTAACGAGACACTGGAGGCTGGCGAGCAGCCCGAGTTCAGCTTGGCCGTGCAAAAAGGCTCAGTATTGAAGTCCATAAGCCTGTCTCTCTTGACGATGAACAGATCGGGACCTCGAGCAGAGGTGGCTGGCATTCAACTATCACGACTGATCATAATCCTGAACCGTGACCTTTATATGATTCCCGCCTGTGGCTCATCTTGTATTCTGAGCGAGGTCTTAAGACATAAGTGAGAGAAGTCAAGACTAGCAAAGAGACTAACTATCTGAACGGTCTCATCTCATGAGAACACACAGAACAGGTCAGTAGAAGGCAAGCTGTTTCTGTAATTACCCCATCAGAGCCTTTTAGAGATATAAAGCCTCTGCGTTCCCACATTCACACAGTAGTAATACTAGAAAATCCCCCGCTGCTTTACTATAACCTACCGTCTCCATATACAACTACCGTCCATTTCAACACCTGAAACCGACCAGTATTACCTGCAGCCCCGATGGTCAACCGTGAGACAACCTCAGTTAGCTCCCTATGTATCTGTGATCAAGCACTTCTTTGATACTCGAGCCGTAATCGGCGACTTGGCAACCCTTTCCTTTCTTATGTTCTATGCGCAAATATGGAGACATTCCGGTATGCCGCAGAAGGGGCCCAGTCAGAGGAGAAAAGGAGTGGATCCACCGCCTCCTAGGTTTGCCGCTTGTCTGAAAATGAGTTTAGACTTGAGGAGGAAGCTGGAATCGAGTTGGCGTGTACGGCGATGCGCTGACGAGCTGAAAACACACAGTAAGCAAAAAAACGAAGCCAATGTAGGGCCAGACTGATCTGACAGTAGCCGCCTCGTAGGATTCAGGCGACAGGGAGGCAACCAGAGGCAGAGACCTGGATGCCAACCTGTGCCACAGTTGATCACCACCTGGGCACTTCCTAAAAGCGGGACCTGAGGTGTGAGCTGGCGGTTAGCACTTCAAGAGTGCTCCCTCTCATACACTCCGTGATAATAACTCAGGCCCGGTGAAGTACCTACAAGTACTTAAGTATACGGCTTCCAGCTCATCGCATGTCATCTTTTCATGGATCCGTGTTAGCTCGTCTTATCAAATAATACCATCAGCCGGTATCTCAACTAGATTCACACTTAAGCCGGCAAGTATCTATTGGCCTTAATCAACCACAGGATCGAAAAGGCTCGTACTATTCTGTGCTGTCACCATAAGCCCGAAACAGCTGCAAAACCTTCCACGACCAGATTACTACAAAGAACAGACCATGTCTTATTACCCGGGCCAACAGGGTCAACAGTACCCTCCACCTCCAGCAGGGCAGGCTTACCAAGCACCGGCCTACCCTGGCCATCATCGTGAGGATTGAGTCGGATTACCCCCAGGAAACAAGTCACTGACCTACCTATGAAGCGTCTCAACAATATCCTCCTCCTCCTCCACAACAAGGATATCCTGCTCCTCCACCACAGGGATATCCTCCTCCTCCATCACAACAGGGATATCCTCCACCAGGCAATGCCCCCCAAAGCAATGCCCCCCCAGCTCCCATCCCAGCGCCCCAGGCATCCCCATCAGCCACCGGCATGATGACGATCCGCGACCACGGCACCTTCGCGGGCGGCAGCTACTCCATCACGCACCGGGACACCAACACCGTGCTGACGGTCGACCTCGCGCCAGGCGGCACCGTCAAGTCCCAGCCGGGGGCCATGATCCACATGAGCGGCACGGTGCAGCTGGGCGGCAAGGTCAAGTTCAGCCTGGGGAAGCTGTTCACTGGTGGCGACATGGCCGAGTCCGTGTACACGGGCCACGGGCGGGTCGCGCTGGGCCCCACGCTGTTCGGCGACATCATCACCCTGCCCGTCGACGGGGCCGCCCCCGGGCAGTGGAAGATGGGCCGCGACGCGTTCCTGGCCTGCACGGCCGACGTGAGGAAGGAGACCAAGGCGCAGGGCTTCGGGAAGGCGCTGTTCAGCGGGGAGGACATGTTTGTGTACAACATTGTCGGGAACGGGCTCATGTGGATAAAGAGCTTTGGGGCCGTCGACAGGATCGATGTGAGCACCCCTCCCGCTTCAATCATTGTTGATCCAGGCTTCAAGAACTTTTCTTCATTCTTTCTGGTTGTATAGCTGCTAACCCACGGACTAGCTACGGCCCGCAGAGCAGCACATCGTCGACAACGGTCACCTGGTGGCGTGGAGCTGCGATTACAAGATCGAGAAGGCAGGGGGCGGGTTGATGACCAGCCTGAAGACCGGGGAGGGTCTTGTATGTCGATTTACGGGGCCGGGGTCCATCTATATTCAGTCGCGGAACGGACAGGCGTTCGAGGAGTACATCAGGTCCGTGGCGCAAGTAAACAACAACTGAGCCAAGTGGAGGTGCAATCTGAGCACGTGCGGGAAGCCTCAGCCAATTTCAAGAGTAAATGACAAATGTATTGTTACCCTTGCTTCGGTCACCTCTTTATACTTACTTGTCTGACTTGAACACTCAAGTTTTCTCTCAAGCTTTGCTTTCCTTGTTGTAGAATTCTTCTCTTCTGTATTGTGTGGAATGGTAGAATACGAATGATTCGTGCCATAATGATCCGTAAGATATGGGCAAATAAGAGTGAGCGAGCATTCAACCGCCGTATGTGGTTCCAAGGTTGGGCGGCGAAATGCCCTCCCTGCGTTTTGAGACAGAGAGCACAGGTTCTCAAAACCACCAAAGGATCCACCGGCCCGAGATGGTAGCTAATCGAGATCGACGAAATTAGGTCGATGCCATGGTATAGCTTTCGAATGGTTACCTTTCTGATCTTATCTTACTTGTCGTCCGGCGACCCCTCTTCCTTTGGTTTGAAGACTTTGGTGATATAACTCTGTTTGTAAGTCACCATTTCCTTGCCCCACAGCTCGATCATATTCTCAATGAAAGCCGCCTCAAATTCACCACAGTCAGATATGTCTGGGTTCTCGAGGCAGGTCTTCTTCCATACGGCGCAGCAGGTATGAAAGTAAAGCAATGAATCCAGAGGCCGTGTATGGGTCCTGAAAGAGAGCCGCTGTTCGTCGAGATCTTTCCCCAGTATTTCCGAAACCTTTTCCTTGGGAAAATTCGCATGGCTCGGATATACTGGGATCTTCAAGCTTTTATGCGTTGGGTCCAAGACCTTGAACTTGTATTCACGTGGCGTTATCAGGAAGCCAGTGGTGCGAGCCCTGAGCCGGGTGACGGATGTGTCGGGCACGATGGTCAGCGCCCAGTCGTCCAGGGCCTTGCCGATATGCTCCGGGATCACCAAGCCGTTGTATACCTCCCATAGCCAGCTAGAGTTCAGAACATTTCGTTCCACCAGCTTCCCCAGCGCTGTTGGGAAGATGTGCGTTACATGAAGCCATTCCTCCCGGACCCATTCGCCCGTGACGACACTCCAGAGCTTGTTCCGATGGCAGGCAAGCCGGTCGTTGAGGCCGTACTTGGAGAAGACAAGCTTCTTGAATCTTTTTCTCTTATTATTTAAGTTCCATTTGTGCTTATTCGCGTCCATGGGGACCCTTTCGGTGCTAGGGCCATGCCATTCCTGTGGATTACCGGGCTTGCGGAAGAGGTGCGGAAACTGCACCGCCATGAGGGATCGTGCTGTAAATCGTTTTGGTTTGATCATGGGCATGGTGAGATGCCTGACACGTCCACGTGTCGTTGATTTGTAGTCATGCTATCACTTCCAGGATATAGTCTGAGGTGTGTTCCCGAGCTGTAGAGGTCTTAGAAGCCTAGCAGATTCAGATAGCCGGCATCTTAGACGTGGCTGTGAGTTGCACGATTCCGGCGATGGCGTTTTATCCAGTAGGGGCAGGGCAATGGAGGGAGTAAGTATAGATTTCTGGCTGAGTGCCTGTGTGCCCAGATAGATGACTGAGGTTGGCTGTCTGTTCATCGAGACGGAAAAAAAACCCAGACCAGCCGCAAGGGGGAGGGTATGGATCCTGGATTCAAGGGTTTTTGCCCGGGTTCAGGGTTAGGGTAACAAACAGGTATGCTGGTCTCTCAAGGGAGCACAGGAAAAGTCACCATGAGATTGGGTATGGAAACAATTTAATACTAATATCTGCATGCAATCTGCAATCACAAGGCCAGGCCCCAGGGAAGGACAGTAGAAAAATACTCTTGTTTGTTTCAATCTCTGGGTGTTCCCTCAGTGAATGTACTGTTGACTTGTCATGACCTCGAAGTCGCATGGTTAGTTATTGCTATTCCTGTGTTTCATCATGCTACATAAGGATACCTTTGTAAAAACGAAGGTAGAGCGAACATCGAGGCCCCTGCTGGTTATCGTTTCGTCGTTTCATGCGCTGCCACTATGAGAATCTCTCAAGAGGGCGTATTCGTTCTCGATGGACGAGTAGGCAATCCTGTGGACTATGTACATCCGGAGAGGACATCTGAAAGATGGCTGTTATTCCATATCCCACCTGCTGGAGATCAATTGAGAAACAACATGTCGAATAGCACACAGCATATGTAAGAATGATATATATGTGCATCGCCGACAGGGGAAGTGATGTTGTGCCCAGTGTCCGCCTCATTTGCTTCGTATGGCGCCCAGTATTGTGGATCCACTTCAAAAGATATCCACATTTCCAGATCCTGTATGTACGATACATATGTAGCGTTGTAGTCTCCATTAGGAGCCGCATGCACGAAGCCTTGATACGATCGATAACCGAGGCAGGTCAGTAGCACCGGATACCAACATCAAGAACGGGACACTACAGCCAGTGGCCCGCAACCAGGCGGCTTCACACAACATCCGTGGTGTGACCGCGGTCACTTCAGGCTCAAGGCTCTTCTCTGTGCTTCTAGACAGCCTTCCAGACCGGTCCAATCTCAAGCACATGGGAGAAGGGATCCCAACCTCCTGGACGACCGAAGCCCACGTGGCCGTCCGATACACCGTACTACGCTCACATGACTGTCTGGCTGACGGATGAGCTCTGTTGGACAAGGGAATACCTCCGAGAGCTCAGAAACCAGAGGCATACAGGATGGGGCAGGACGAAAGATGGCGACAGGGTCACATCACATGCAATGTAGATCATTTCCACGTTACAATTCCAACGGCTTTTCATTAATTCGAAATTATGTTTACTCCCCCAGATCAGCTTGACATGTAAAACCGACAACTTTGATCTAACAGGCTTTCCTTCGAGATCCAGACGCCAGCGATGAACATGTACAGTGTGCAAGACAAGATGCCATGCATGAGACCGCCGAGCACAGTTAAACCAGAACGCCAGACTTGCAAAGATCGATTGGTATATCCAAATCGCAGAAGGAAAACAAAACAATAAAGATGAAAACAAAAATAGATATTTGAAAAAGCGAAGACAGACAGACAGCGGTCTGGAAGAGAAACTGGGGCAGAGTAGGTGGTCGTTTGTAGTTGTCCGATCCCATGTCCATCGGGCACTTCGTTTGGGAGGCCAAGACCGTTGTCGGCCCCCCCCCCCCCGGGTGCATCGAAGCTTTTGCGTTCGGTTGTCAGGATCAAGACCGGGCCTACCACGAAGACCAGGATTCCGGTCTTAGGACGAGATGCTCGATTGATAACAGCCCGTGTGGTCGTATATTTTCCGTGTTTCCCGCGGCCAGTGCTATCGTCGAGCAGTTTACTCCTTCATCTTGACGTAGTTGCTTGGGAACGTGCCATGCTTCGTGCCAATCATGCCGGTCCTGCGCGACATTCAGTTAGCCATGCCCCCTCACAGTGTGCCAGCCCGATACGTACCACCAGTCATTATCACTCTCCGTCTTTTTCAGCACCGTAATAATATCACCCTTCTTGAAGCCCAAGTCACCCGGCTGCTCCGCCTCAAAAGTGAACAGCGCAACAGCCTCGTTCTTCTTCATCATAGCCTGCTTGCTCGTAAAGTTGGGCTTCGGCGCCGCAGGCCTGCCCGGTCCGGCCTTCTTCATATCGTTATAGTTCTGTCCTGTCTGGTACTCACGGGGCACCGTCACGTCCTGGAGAGTATTCGATCTCGAGCCGGAGTTGAACTGCCTCGGGTTGTCGTAGACGTCGTCTTGCCACGTCGCGGAGCGCTTCGGCGCGCCGAACGAATCCTGACTGTGGTTCGCGCTGGAGCCGTACGTGCTGTGCCGCGTCTGCTGGCCCTCTCCGTATGCCGAACCCCGATTGCCGTTCCAGACCACGTCGTCGTGATGTTGGTCGTATACGGGGACGTCGTTGTACATGGAATCGGATATGCTAGCGCGGCTGCCCATGCCAGAGAAGACCCGGGAGTTCAGGATACTGAGCAGGGGCGCAGCCGCGGGCGGCGGCCTCTCGGACCCGCTCAGCAACTCCCTCGCGCTGATGGGTCGTCCGTATAGCTTGGTATTCGCATCTTTCCGCTCTATTATGGCGCTGCCCTCCAGACTCACACCGGCGAAAAGGCCCTTTGTCTTGGAATAACTGAAGATGCCTGCCACGCCCTTTAAACTCGCGGCACCGGCTGCCTCGGCGTTTCGGCCTACCGGGCCGGCTGCAATGCTCACGTTTCCACCGAGAGTCAGGGAGCCGGCTTGGGAGAAGGTCTTGACAGCAGAGGCGTCGTTGAGGATGAAGACGAAGTCGGTCAGCTCGAAGCCAATCTGGCCACCAAACCCGGCGCCTCCGGTAGCGATGGCGGTTGGGGCGGACCAGGATCCATCGGGAAGCCGGGCGACGACGAGGCCTGAGCCAAAACGGGCGGAACCGAGGAAGCCGGCCTTGATAACTGTGAGGATGGCAAGTCCCTGGAAGAAGCGTGCGGCCAGTCAGTCACAAGAAGGCAGTGGCCTCAGGAACGAGCGGAGCGAGCCTACCTTTGCGGATGCCAGCACTGAGGGCGGTATGACTTTATCGGGACCAAACGACTGACGAGGGTCGACGAAGGCGGCTAAGATCTTCCCACATTTTTTGCACTCCGCTGTTGTTGATCAGTTAATCCAGTCGATACGCATTGGGGTCACAGTCTTTGTTCTTCTTTGCGGTGGAGGTGAGACTTCAACAAGAGGGAGGTTGGGAAAAGGCGCGAGGTGGATCTGAACTTACACGCCATAGACGACGGAAGGGGGTTGTGGAGTCCCATTTTTGTGAAGTATATCTGGTTGCAGTTCAGGAGTGGAGACTGTAGTATGGTGTTGGGAGAAAGAAAAGAATATTGTAAGGAGAAGACAGGAGGAATGTGGTTTGGTGGTGACGGTGCAGCAGCAGTCAGTGCTGGTGATGTTGGTTGTTTATTGGAGATGGAGAAAGTATACGTCGGTAGCTAGCTTGGATAATAGAGGGGCTCAGACGGCTGGGACGCGCAGTGTGCACCTGGGCAGCCTGGCAGCTGAGTGATAAGATGCGAGGGGAACCCTGGGAGCACTGGGAGCCCTGGGAACTCTTTCCTCTTGGGCACCAATTCCACACTTGCACAGACCTTGATGCGGTGCGACTCCCAGATCAAGCAGCCAAGCTGATTTGGGGAATTCTTGGCCTCTTGGAGATCGTCACCTGTCCCACACACCCAAAGGTTCCTTCCTTCCCAAGCTGCTGGCTGCCAAGGTTACCTAGGTACATACAAGGTTCTTTTACCTGCTTGCTGGTGTGGCAAAGGAACCACGTGCTGATCACTGATGCGGCTGCGGCAACAAGGCTAAGCGTCAGGTGTGGCGGTGCAGCATCATGGCTCAATTGCAAATCCGGCTGAGACCCCCGAGTTTCAACCTCACCTCACCCATTACATACCTGCTGTAACTTCCTAGGTGCATCCATCGTCATACCCTAAACCAGTTCAATCCGCCACCCTTCCTTTGACGACGACACCACACCGCACCACACCACACCACATCATAATCAATCCAACGAATCTGATCAAATCAGTCAACCAACAAACCAATCCAACCAGTCAACTCAACATATCAACGAGCCCCATCCAGTCCATACCTACAGACCACCTCAACGTACGAAACAAAACCGCCAGAATGTCCGAAGCATACGAGCGCGAGCGCCAGAACAACTCTCGCCTCGACGAGCTGTCGTCCAAGGTGTCTGCCCTGCGCGGCGTGACCATCGATATCTACGACAACGCGAGAGCTCAGGATGTCATCGACAACACTGTATGGAAACTAATATCCCCCCCCCCTTCCCCACCCCTCTCTCCTGGTTTCTTGGCCCTTGGACCTTACCACCCTTCTCCACACAACACCAACATCAATGTAAATCTGGACAACCTGCTGATAGAACCATGTACCACAGTCCGATACGTTCTCCTCCATGCGCGCCCAACTCACCGGCTCCGCCGGCCGCATGGGCAGGATGGCCGCCGCGGGGAACAAGGTGGCCATCATGAAGCTGTCGGCCATCATCGTCGGCACCGTCATGGTCCTCTATTACGGCTGGAAGCTGTTCCTGTGATTTCCAAATAATACATGAGAGAAAGACGGCCTTTGGTCTGATTCCAACACGGCGACCCGCTCATCGAATGATACTACGAAGTGTTATCGAAGCGCCCCCCCCCCTGCTGGTCAGGGGGATCACGGGGGTGGAGATGCAGAACTTGAGGACGGAGACGACCATGGACACAAGACACATAACACATAACACATAAGCGCATACCCTACTGGGCTCAGTTTGGGGAAGTGCCAAGGATGAGGACCAGAGAGAGATATTATCTTCGAAGACGTGAAAGTCGCCGGACGCGGTTCTAAAGAGGTGGCATGTCTTCGGGACGAAGAAGCATGACGAAGCACGAACGACGACGAGCAGCTTGGTGTGCAGCTGGGCAAGGCAACCTGCGGTCGAGGTGGTGGGCATAAGATCCGGTACGATCCCGTGACTCTGAATGTTCGCCCACTCCCATTCCTTTTCAGCGAACGAGTTGGAGCGTTTCACACGCCTCTTGGATTTACTCCCATTGAACAATCTGGACCGGTCGGGCCGGGGCCGGCATCATGTATCCTGTACATTGGGCTGGATTGGGGCAGGGGGCAGGCATAGCAATGGCGTTTTCAAGGATTTTGTAAATGGCACGGTCCGAATAATTCAGGACTGGGAAGAGAGGGCTTTGCGAGCAATTAATGTTATCTGTTTCTCTTCGTCTATCCACCAACCGACCGACCGCCACCACGTGTCTCCACGTCCCTGTGTGTATACATGCATGCATGCATGCATTGCATACTATCGGCCCACCTCTGCCTCGATCCAGAATCAGGCTTGCCGGTTGTGTAATATCCCTTTCATATCGTCGCCTGCCATATTATGTCGGTAACGAGCGTCTGCTACTTCTCTATTCGTAGTCGTCTCATCTCATCTCACCTCATCTCTCCCCGTGGCACTCCCACTCATTCCCACACGTTCGAGAACAAGTCTTCACTGCCCCCGAACCCCTTAGACCCGTTGCCCCCTCCGCCCATCCCAGTCGGGGGCCCGGTGCTGCTCGTCCACCCGCCAAACTCCTCGTCGGCCGCGACCTTGGGCTGCGCCACCATCCCGCCCGACGCGCCGGGCACGATCGAGGTGCTGGCAAACGACCCGCCCATGCTCGCGCCGCTGCTGCCCCAGCCAAAGTCGTTGGCGGGCGGGGGGCTGATGGCCGCCGGCTTGCTGGCCGGTGCCGGCTCGGGTGCTGCCCAGGCGTTGCCTCCCCACACGTCTGCGCCCGAGAGCGCGCCCGCGTTGCCGATGGAGGCGAGCGGGCTCGTTGTCGTCGCGGGGGCGGGCGGGGACTTCGTCTGCGAGAGGTTGAAGACAGAGCTTGGTGTAGAGGACACCGCTGGGGCCGGCGCGGGTGCTGGCGCGGAGGCGGTAGAGGTCGCAGAGAAGTCGAACAGGTCGTTCATGGCAGAAGATGCTGGTACTGCGGGCTTGGCGGATGCGGCAGGTGAGGAAAAGGCACTGAAGTCAGCCAGGCCGCTGCCGGACCTCTGCGGCTGGTGTGACGGAGCAGATGGGGCGGGCTTGGAATCGAAGAAGCCCCCGCCACTGAGGCCAGAAAATGCCGACGCTGATGATTGCTGTGGCGTCGACGACCTGTTAGGCCCAGAGAATGCAGACGACTGCTGCGGCGTCGATGTCGACGACCTGTTAGGCACCGGGTTCAGGTTGGAGAAGGCAGAGTTCTGCGGGCTCTTCGGGCTGGATACATTGGAGAAGCTAAGGTTGCTAAATGCATCGTTGAAGCCTCCCATGCCTCCCAGGGACGAGCCGGTGGGCTGCTGGGTCATCTGCGGTGCTGCCGCGGGTGACGACTGCATGCCCCCAAAAGAGCCAGAGTGGGAGTGGGAGGCCTGTGGCCTAGGGGCAGTGGCATAGAGGGAAAGAATAGACTGCTTCAGGTCAGGCCTCGATTGGCCACCCATTCCACCCGAGCCCGTGGTGCTAGCAGGTCTTGGGGGCGGTGACGGTTGTGATCCCAGGAAGTCCAAACCAAGAAGCGAGCTGTTCGTGTTGGTCGCCTTGGGCGGCGCAGGCTCTGCCTTGGGAGGAACCTTGGTCGCGACTGGCCCTGCTGTGCTCGCTCGAGGAATAGGGTCGTCACCGCCGATTAGGTCGACTTGTGGAGCTGGAACTGGGCGGGCCGGAGCCGAAGGCTGTCCTTTCCGCAGTGACTCCTGCCTCTCGATGCTCTGCTTTTCCTTGACAATACTGAGTGGCACGTCGTCGTCACCATCGGCATCCAGTGTAGAAGGATCGGGCAGTGGCCCTTCCATGACCCATCTCTTGAGTTCGTATTTGGTGCGGATGAAGTTCTCGATCTTGGCCTCGGACGGGACGTGGCCAGGGGCAAGTTTCGACTCCCAGTACTTGTTCGCGCGCGCATTGCCCCAATTCAAGACGCTCTGTAGTTGTTCGTCGGTCCAGGTGTCGAGGTCGACGGACTTGACTTTGCTAATGTGGACGCCCATGCTTCGGTGGATGCCTGAGCAGCGGATGCAGATGAAGACGCCCAGGTTCCAACTCGCCCATCGAGGATCTGTGGTGGGTAGACATTGTCAGACTCAAGAATCCAGAGCAGCTGCTAAGAGAGGAGAGGAAGCAAGAGAGAGAGATATGTTGGTATGTGGTATACGTACGCTTGTTCCTCTTGCAGTCGGCACACATCTTGTTGGGCTCCAACTTCACCAGCGACTTGAGTGTCGCTTGGTTCTTTGCTGCCCTCTCGGCAGCGGGATTTGGCGGCCGCCTCGACATTGTGTGGTCGTTTTGGGCGATCTGGTCTTGTTGAAACTGAAGAGGTGTAGGAGAGGTGGGAGGGAGAGCGCAGGTCGATATTTGCAGTAAAGGTGGGAAGTAGTGTGGGTAAAGGGAGACAGACAGACAGACAGACAGACCAAGATGGCGGGTTGTGCTGTCGGTCGTACGTACATAATACGGAGTAGCGGTACAGATTACTGTTACAGGCCCAGGTTGGGCCAGGATTGCGCTCCAGATTTAGTGGGGTCGGGTATTGGCCGTGGGTGCCAGGGTCTCCAGGCTGTCCAAGCTCCATAATGCAGGGGGTTACACTGCCACGGTTTGATAAGATCATGAGCCACACAGCACTTATCAATCGTTTGCAGCAGCACTCAATGTGTGGCTAAGTAAATCCGTACCTACTTAAGTACTGTTCTCAGATCTCTGACGTCGTCGAGTCGCCGCCGATTGATATCAGACCCATCTCGTCTCATCCTATCTCATCCCATCCCATCCCATCCTATCCCATCCTATCCCGTCCACAGCCCTGTCTGCGCCTCTGAGTATTTGTAAGTAATTGAGGAGAACTTGCTTCTTGAATTGTTATATACAAGTGTGTGCTGCACCTGAAGTTCGTTTACCAACATTGCTACCTTGATCTCCTTCTTCATGCGCTTCCAATTCTCAAGTGTACTGCGCACTCTGTACACTCTCTCAACCTTCACTCGCACCCGAGCTTCACAACAGTCTCCTCTCATCCGGTCTCTGCCCCAGCGACCCATCTCACTTAGTTCTATGAACATCCCTTTCATTGGTGGTCTGTTCAGCTCCAAGGCCAGCGCCGAATCCAACAAGATGTCCTACCCCGTCCAGAAGAGCGACGATGAGTGGCGTGCTGTGCTAAACAAGGGTAAGTTCATTGCACTCACCTCATCCATCCTCTATATGAACTGTATGACTACTATCGATACAGCCACCCATTATTAACAAATCCCCAGAGCAATTCCGCATCCTACGCCAAAAAGGCACCGAAGCACCCGGCTCTGGCACATATGACAAGCACTACCCCTCCGAGGGCGTCTACACCTGCGCAGGGTGCGACGCACCCCTGTACAAGGCCTCGCACAAGTTCACCAGCGGCTGCGGCTGGCCCGCCTACTTTGACAGCATTCCCGGCGCCGTGGTGCGCCACGAGGACAACAGCTTGTTCATGAAGCGCATCGAGATCACCTGCGCCAACTGCGGCGGGCACCTGGGCCACGTCTTCCAGGGCGAGGGATTCCCCACCCCAACGGATGAGAGGCATTGCGTGAACAGCGTCAGCTTGAAGTTCAGCCCTGAGGATAAGCCTGTGCAGAAGTCGGCGGGCGATGAGGGGAAGCAGGAGTAGATGGATTGTGTGGTTTCATTTGGCGTCGCCTTGACTGCGAGAGGATGATGCGTGACTGGCGTTGTAGGGCATGAGTACAGGTTCTGAATTGTTCACCAAGGTGGTGAAATATATACACATTCTTCACCTTCGAGGAGACAGGATGACCCCTTTTTTTAAGGCTATCTGCGGAAAACAATATTATGCCACATCTTCTGCGATGCACTCGAGATAGTTGGTTCTCACAAATACGATGCATCTCGATCAGCCGATCTGTTCTACGTCTTCCTCATTCATTGGCCTAATTATTCGAATACCTATAACATCTGGAAGTATGCATGTCGACGTTGACTCCAACACATCTCGCTTCATTTTCATCACCAGGCGCAATACTAACGATGATTTGTCAAGACCTCTAAGGTGCAGGAAAGAAAACGCATGCACATGTGAACCAGGTATTTGAGCAAGAGAAGGTGCCATGAACCCTTTGACGGCAGGGAGTCTTGAAGGCGATCAAGCAGCACAGGGACCTCTTCCCGTGTGCAGTATCTTTGCTCCTAACCATACCGCCGTTGCAGCATTCACCGTTCCCTCTGGTTCACCTGCCACAGATATCCGCAGGCGTTAGTCCCCCATCTCAGGGACGGATTGTCCAAAGATCAAATAGTCACGGGGCCGGGGCAGAGAATTTCCCGACTCGTACATGGCCTTGTACTCGTCCGAGGGGATGAGGTCGATCTGTCCAAACGTCACCCGGGTATTGAGGATTTTCACTGGATCGCTCTGACTCCCCGGCTGCTTCTTGTCATCAGCCTCAGACTTCCCACTCTCGTTACCTAGCCAGCCTGGGGGCTCGTCGTCTGAGTCTGATTCGGTATCGCTGGCAGTATCGTATGGGAAGGACGAACCCAGGCAAGCCTTCTTCGCCGGGAGTGCAGCCGGGCTAGACGGCGACGCAACACGCCTTCTTTTCCTCATCTGAGGCTCTGGTGTGCCCATCTGAGCCCTTGGCTGCACAGGCCATTTCTCCTCGTTCCCATCTTCTGTTTCTGTGTCATCAGAGGAAGAAGAAGAGGAGTCGTCCTCACCCTCCTTGTAGGTATCACAAGAGACAATCTTCTCCGTGACGCCGATCACAGCTCTGGGGGTCCCCGCCTCGTCGACGTCCGTCTTGTCATACTGCACCACGAACCGCCCACACATGCTCGTCAGCGTCTCAAAGGTGCCCCAGCCCTCCCAGGAGGTAATAGCCTTGTCGAAGTGCGCAGCCTCCTTGACAAGGGAATCCGGGTCGGTCGTGCTCTTTGGCAACAGGAACAGGTGGCGCCCGCGGAGTGTCACTTGTACCACCCGGGGCTTGAGATCCCCGACAGGACCGGCTCCCGGCGGGCAGTTCCTCAGCTCATCCGGTTTCTTTATGGCCTCTGCATCGATCTGGCACTGTGTCTTGTTGTTTGCTTGTGGTGGCTTAGCATCTGCCTCTGCTTGTTCCAACAGGCTGATAAGAGGTGACGATATTAGCCGCAGTTTGCAGCAAGAAATCGACAAAGAGTATGAGAGCTGGATATGCATACTTGTGCTTCTTAGCAGGCTCGATATCCACCCCATAGAGGGCCTTTCGCCATTGTGCAAATGTCTTTGCCATCGCACATTTGAGTAGTCAGGAAGCTCTCATGCGATATAGACCAGGGCAATAATCATCTTTGGGGTTCACAGTTCCCAGGTTGGTAATCTTGTATATTGTCGAATATCGAGGCCACATGGGGATAAAGCTATATATATAGTAGATTCTCTGGTTTGCCCTGAGTCGACTTGCGCCGTCACGAGAAGCATACTAAAGTGACTCTAGACGGGAGTGACTAGACAAACCTTGGAAAGTATAACATCTTTTCTGTCAATATCTGGTGAACGGACTCCGTCACTAGAGGTAGAGGGATATAGCCGACCTCAAGGTTCTCACTATTACCTAGGTGAGTTAAGTGCAGAAACCTTGGAGAAATAGCCTGGAGGAACGCAAACCGAGGTGGTAAGACGAGATGTATGCATACATGTAAATATATATTATATATATGAGAAAGGAAGAACCGGCTATTTCTACTTTTAATACGCGGTACAGTAGATGCAATGTATATATAATGAATCTTCTGGTTTTCTAAAGCAGGTGACCATCCCTCAGAAGAAGTGTAGAATTATATAGAGCTTAGTTCCAAAACTATGCTTAGACACGAAAGTAACACATATTCGATTCGGCTGCCTTGAATAACAACCGGTCGATCTTGTTGCACACTGTTACCCAGCTTATATTTGTCTTCCCTTTTCTCTAAAGGTCCCTATATCTCTTATTGTCTCTGTATCTTTACTCGAAATTGCCACCTGCATCCTTAAGGGGCTGTAGTGGGACGAAGTTCAGGGTTGTTGTTATGGACTACCATGATGGTACGGGCACTAGCTAGCCTCAGAATACCAATACCTTGTTTAAAATTCCCCTGAACATGGGAATCACACCGAAAAGACAGTCAATATAGAATCCTGACTCCGCTCTGGCTTAATATGACAACCTTGGAATGTTCAATCGAGCTTGATTTTGATTAAATGTGTCAATTCTCTCGAAGTTGCGTACTGTACAATATACTTCCACCAGTTTTCAACAGTTGATCTGTAAGCCCGCATTTCCTTTTCAAAGTCGAAAGCCAACCATCAAATACCATGACAGACCTTTCCCTCCCCAGTCAGTAGCTGCCATACATTCTATTTCTCGGATGACCCCTTCTCCGGTTTGTTCAAGAGAGCCAGCACCTGGGTAGTACCATGATGCGACTGCAGCTGGCCACTTAGGGCTGCCGTTCAGAAAGAAATACATAATTCTCCCATTCATTCATCATGTTGTGACTAGAAATATGTCGGTTTCAAACTAGTCCCGTTTTAGGGACTGCTATCGATGTCGTACAGTTTGTCGTGTCAGGCGATGCTTCTGGCCATGTATGCAGGTCAAGGTTTTATCCTTTACCAGGCGGTAAACTCGCTGTAGATGCTGTCGAGCAAGTGTCGGCAATCTGTAGATGGGAAGTCAGCTCCGGGATCAGAAACAACCTTTAATATAAGGCCCAGCAATACACACCTTCAACGCTGTGACTCCCTGTACTTCACATGATAAACGCTCTCGTAGGCCCAAGGGCCCGGGGAACTCAGCTCCAGATCCAACTCCTTCGAAGTGACGACATGAGTATCAGGAGGCACCCTCAAGCCCATACCGGCCAGACTCCTGGCATCCTTGTTCCACCTTGGTGGCACCCACCAGAACGCGATCTCGACGCCCCAGACGCGCTTGATATGGTCAATGATACCCATCAGCTTCTCCCACAGGTCCCAGTCACTGACCCGCGAGTTCTCAGACATGAGCCATCCTTTTTGTATCCAGGTGAACACCCACTCCGTCGCGCCCTTGGCGAGGTACTCGGAGTCGGTCTTGATGATGACTCTATGCACGGGGCCGCAACCAGTAATCTTCAAGTCGAGGATCCGGGCGACGGTGCGGAGGGCGGCGATGGCGCCAGTGAGCTCGCCTCGCTGGCGGGACTGGAAAGAGCCGGGTGGCGCGATGAGGGACTTGCCCATATCGTTGAGGTCGTTTCCCGGGCCGAAAAAGACAGCATAGCTTGCGCGGGGGCCTGCAATTCCCTCCCTGTCAATGAGGTTCGTGTGCTGAAATTCATTGCGCGGCTCGACATAGGCATCACAACAGTTGTGTTGCGGAGCCTTAAGGCTCATGGCTCCTTCCACTGGGACCAGGCTGCTTACCAGGATAACAGTACTTCTCATGCAGAAAACTGCCTGCCGTCGCGATGATTAGAGAGCCAGCACGATAGAATGGGGTTGCAGTGTCGGTATGAGGGTCGTAGACGGCCTCGTAGATGAAGCCATCGCCAGGAGATCGCTCTATTTGATAATGATTGGCACGGGTGCCCTGGGGATCGGTAACAGGGTTGCTAGTGCATTCAGGGTCAGTGAATATGGTTTCGATGATAGCAATTGGCAGTGGAAGGAAAGGACAGACTAAGTAAGAGTGGGCGTGTAAAGAGAGGCCATCTTGGTTGGTTAGTCTCGATATCGCACCAATAAATGAGCTACAGGTGATGATGGTTGAAAGGGCGGGTTCATAGAGGACGACGAATGGTTCTTGGGGCCGTGATCTGTTATCCGTGTTTGATGTGTTGTTTGTTATGCTTGTCTATCGCCATGGGTAGGTGTAGAAGCACGGGAATGTCCAAGATGATATGTGGAAACGTGCGGAATAATATCTTGTTGGCCAGCGGGTACAACTAATAACAACGAAATATCCTACCAGCCAGGATATAGAACGCGAGTAACTGCAAGACCGGAGGTTTTGAAGCGTGATGTTGATGTTGGAGGAGAGTGTCTGCCTGGGGCTGTTGACTTTGGCTGCAGGAGGGAAGGCGCGTTACCTCCTAACGCGTCTGGACTGTAGCAACTCGAAGGGAAGGATCCCACAGAAAGAACGCCCAGTACCTGAAGCGCCTCCCATGGATACCTAGGTACGTACCTATAGTGTGGTGTTCTCGATTAGATATTGGACTGGCTCAAGCAGAACAAATGCTTGCAAAGCTGGTTTACATGCTTCACTTCAAAGCGATAGCAGTCCCCTAGCTATCACCTGTGTGTTTCCTTAAAGTATTCAAACATTAATTCAGGCAATCATCAAGGGTATAACACAACAAAGAGCACATTTCAGACGAGTCTCCGATTCCCAAAAACCACTCACTACCTTGTTGTCTACCTGTTACCATCATACATGTACCTTAAGTAGGTACTACTCAGTAAGAAAAAGCCTAGACCACTCCCTCAATCCTTATAGGGTTTCCCATAATAGCCGTACTATCTTGCTATCGATCTCCTGCCCTACGGCAGTGCTTTTTATTGTCCGCTCCGGGTCTGGTGGCAAACAAGTGACCAGATAACTGCAATCTTCACTCAACAAAGTCATAACCAGGTCTTGCGACGGCGAGCCCTTCATAGATGTGTCACTCACTGTGACAGTCACCTGCCGGTGAAAATATAGCCCCGCCTGATGATGGATGATTTTCTATCACTTGGAACTCTGAAGCCCGTGTTACTGCAGCCCTTTATTCAACCATAGAGCCAGATGACATTCGCCCAAGGGAAGGCTGATCTCTCGGCTTGTCCAGAATATTGGAGTAGACCTCCAAGCCATGTCCCATGTTCTTCACAAGCTCGAAGATGTGTTCTCCTTTGAAAGTCTTGGCCCAGATTCGAAGAACGGCAGAGGCGAGCTGACGTAGCTTCTGCGAATCATTAAGGGAACCGTCTATCCTTGATGGTTGCTGAGCAGCGAGAGAGGGGTCGATCGGTACGGCGTACTCGGTCTCATCTACAATGGTCCTGATGGACGCCAGAATCGTCTTCTCTTCGCTCGTCTGTGCCTCAGAAGGACTCATGGATGCCATCGTCATGAGCCACTTGGCGAGGAGGACCGCGCATTCGAGATTGCACACTGCAAAGACACTCGTCAGCAAAACCCCGTCTCTCATGTCGATAGTGTGCTCCTTAGATGATAAAGTGAGGGGCTGCTCACAAGAATGCTGCATGCTCCATTCAAGGGACTTGGTCCTGGCGATGTAGTTGATGCCGGCCTTGACCAGCATCGAAAGCGCATGCACTGCTTGCAGGATTGCCTTGTTCAGACGGGGACCTCGAGGCAACAGCGGCAGATTATTGAATATGTTAGCAGCTGCATATGGTTCACGGCTTTCCAGGGCTCGAGCAGGCACAAGGTCCGTGTGCAGGCGGATGTGGGCAAGCCTTGACAGAGCAGTTGCGTCGAAGGACACCGGCCCTCCTGGGAAGTTCTCGCTGCCCATCTGCTGAGCAGACTGAGTAATCCTCATTCGGTGCTCCTCAAACCCGATCTGCCATACCCGAAGTGCTTGGGCGACTTCTTCTACATCCTCGGCTTTCAGGCCCCTATGAATGTCAAATAGTGACGCGTGCGCAAATGAGGTCTGCTTGAGCAGGTAGATGTGTTGTATCAAGGCATGTATCAGGACATAATTTCCCAGAGACGAGAGGTTATTGAGAGGCCCTTGAGAGGGCCGATGCAAAAGCCTGGTTAATGCGTCCTGAAGAGTGATCTCTGTGTACGTGACAGTTGGCCGGGCATCTCGCCAGGCCCATGCACTCTCCGCTCTCCAGAGCCGAGAAGGACCGGGCAAAAGTAAGTTCGTCTCGGAGGTGAACAGCACTGGTGGGCTGTTGTAGGCGATGCTGCAGAGGTTGAAGTAGCAAAAGGCAATAAGCTTTGTCCGGTTGCTCCCTTCGTTTCTCACCCATGTCTCCCAATCGTTGGTCTGAGTGGGACTGGAGTTCAGTCTCTCGTCGCGAATCAAAAGAGCAAGTTGGCTCTGTAAGGATAAAGCGTCTTGTAAGATAGCCTTGGCTCCCCAGAGCCCCACGGAGAATAACAGAAGAAGCGCCTGTATAGTCTCGAGGCGTGACTGAGGATTATTCGGAGAGCTAACAGATAGATGGTCAGTCACAGTACAGACGCAACAAGGGGAATAACGTACTATGGTTCACGATGTGTCTCCTGTGTCATGGGCCGGTCCAGATGGACCGAATTGTAGGAGTGGCGGAAACCAGGGCTAGGAGACGCCCGCGTCGAATGTGGACTATATGCTGCTGGAGTGGGAAGCAGGGTATGGACCTCATGGCTATGTCGTCTCCGAATCTGCTCCAGAGCAACAGCTTTGGCTGCGTACCAAAGTGCATGGCCACGATGACTCTCGAATCGGTACTGAGCGCCAACAGAGGCCATGGCCAGAAGGAGCTCCGGAGCGATCTCGATAGGGTTCAAGGTTGGGATGTGCAGAAAGGGGAGGTGCTCTTGAAATCCACTTATGTAACCCTCAAGATACCTTGTCAGAGTGTGTCGAGATGGAAACACGAAGTCGCTTGGGAGAACGCTCGAGAATTCGTCCAAGCGGCTCTTGATCACCCCGTGGTCATTGCCCGATATTCTCCACAAAGGAGCTCTTGTCCCTTCATCTGGCAGCCTACTTGTGCCGTCTGTGGACGCTTCCGGTGCCAAAGATGGGAACCTTGATGGGAAGGAAGAGTTCCCACCTCGCCATCCCCCAAAGTTCTGCTCCGTGTCAACTCCTGCAGGTAGGAAATGGGACTGCGTTCCGAAGTCGTCCAAGAAGAAGTCGTAATTGGCATCAAGGGACGGCTGTGGATTTGATGAGACAGAAAAGCCTGCCGAAGTAACAGGGAAAGGACCCGATGACATGGAGAAAGGTGCCGAGGAGACGGCATATGGAGCAGTAGTAACAGGGAACGGTGTAGAGTATACAACCGGATCCGATTCTCGGCCTCGATCAGTGTAGGATGGCAACCCGTCCACCCGGCCGAGACCCGGCTGGGGTTGGGCCATATCGGACATCATGGGCTGCATCGAGGGCACGTCCCCGGCCGAAGCCAGGTGGGTGGCGGCGTCAGACAGCAGGTCCAAGTTACAAGCTGGTGCTGGTCTAGGGGCGATGCGAGAATCCGGGGACAACGTTGACACCACGGCGGACATAGCGTCGGATGTGAAGTGTGGTTGCGACGGAGTCTGCTGCATACCGAGCATTTCAGTGTCGCCGTGGCTTTTTGTCGGGCTCGACTGTGTGTTCGCCGCAGATGACTTCCTCCGATGGGAGGTGGTGGTAACACTGCCATCTCTGTTTCCATCACTGAGATGTACAAGCTTTTCATGACGTACGAGGAGATCCCTGATGTCCATATAAGCATACTTCTAATGAGTGGGGCGTCAAGACGGAGGGTAGGATGCGCACACAGGCAACGAGCAATGCTAGGGATAGAGGATCCACCTCGGGATATATGGTGTGGGCTGATTTGGGGTAAAATCAATGGGTAGCAGAAAATCTGGGGGACATGACTGATGGAGGGGACAAGGCCAGGCCTTGCCCGGCACTCCAAAGTAGAGAGATTTCATAGGACGAAACACGCGGGGGGGGGGGGGGTGAAGATGGCTTACCGTCTGCCGAAACTCTTGCCACAACCATCCCAATTACAAGAAAATGGTTTTTCCTTGGTATGTGTCCTCTCATGCCTTTGCACATGCTCTACGCGTCTGGTTTGGGAAGTGCCTTGTAAGCCAATATCGCGACCCACAAGGGTATCTGCCAGCTTACCTGAACCACTTATTGCAGTATTTGCAAGGTAGAGTTTTGGGCTTTTGTTGTTTGAGTTCTCCGTTTTCATCAGCACGAGTGGGACCAGGCCCCTCCACGGACTGAATGGACAGCATGTTGGCACAATCTGCTTCGATATGCCACGCAGTTGGAGTTTCGGAGCGTCGGTGTTGTGTTGTTTGAGTTGGGGAGACCAAGCAGATCTTTGTGGCGGAAAACTGGCCAGTTGAGACGTGTCAAGGTAACGAGCTCAGTGTGATTCGAGGTTGGCCGTTTGTGACCCGAGTGAGCCCAAGAACCAGACTGGGGTAGATAACTTGTCGTGAGAATTCACCACACCCTTGACCAGACAATTTTGCGGGATCCAGGTACGATAGTGATACTGTGGGGTTGTCCTCGACTCTCACTGTACATGGGACGCATAAGGGAGGGTATTACCTCAATGGGACACGGATATCTGAGCCGGGCAAGGTTGATGGCACGGCAGAGAACTGATAGGCCTTTACAGGAAGTAGTGACACGCCTCCCCAGTCCATTCAAGTCCCTCGGAACAGCGGGTCAGTGAGACATAGACCGACGGGGCCGAAGAGGTGTACGAGAGGTAGGACGAGGCGCAAGACTGTTGCCAAGGCAAGAGAATAGTCGTAGGTACCCAGGTGTACACTCCAGGTCAGGTCTTCGAGTGTACAGCTTGAGATGGAAAGGAAGGCTGCTGATTCCAGCTGGGGTTCGGTGAGGAGAGTTAGAAAACCGGGGATCGTAGTCTAAGTACATGTTAGTGGTCAAAGCTGAGCATTGGCTGTACTATAATACACCAGTGCCTGGTCTGGATAAAGGAAAAATGATATGTGGGCTCGTTGCTGATAACCCCCGAGACGTGGGGAGGAGCATGAAATGGTCAAGGCTACATACACGGGCACGCTGGATAAGCTGGGAAGAAGGAGCGGGGAAGCTGGATCTTGGTGATACACAGGAAATGCTTCGGCAGTCAATGATCAGCCACACCTTGCCGTGACCGTGACCGAGATGAGATCAATTGGCCTAAAGCAACGGCCAGATCGAGGAGCTGAAGTCCAGGTCCCGGTCCAGGTCCAGCTCAGCTCGGGTCCAGGCCAGGTGGCTCGGGCAAGAGAAGACGGAGTTGGAGAATCTGGGGAAACAGATAGGTAGATGGAGACACCAATTTCTCGAAAATACGTACTCGGGTAAGGTCTGAAACTGCACTCTTTTCTTTCGCTCTCTCCTCGAGGCTGGTTGACGAGATGGTATATGTATCCTGACAGCCAGGAGGTTCGTATGGTGTATAGTGAGTGTAGTAAGCTGCAACGCGTGTCAACCGACGACATCAGCAATGAGTGTATGAGTG
This sequence comes from Cytospora chrysosperma, assembly GCA_016808195.1. NCBI lineage: Eukaryota > Fungi > Ascomycota > Sordariomycetes > Diaporthales > Cytosporaceae > Cytospora > Cytospora chrysosperma. The sequence goes on along the minus strand of MU179926.1, from coordinate 8,912,807 downwards.
AGATGGAGATGTACAGTACTGTACTGTACGTACTCTGTAGATCTATCGCCTGTGGTATGTTTCTCCAAGAGTCCAAGCTGATTTCGACTCCACAGACTGATTGACACTTTGGGGCAGTGGGCAGCGCGTGGTTTCCTCAATTGTTGGAGAGATTGCTCGACTTGGTAGATGGAGATGGCGATGGCGATGGAGACTGGCGATGGAGGAGGAATGAAAGTGATGGTCTAGGGACCAAAACGCGGGGTTTGGAATGATGGATAAAAGCGTTTCAAGGCTGCGGTCGCGTGATGGAGCGATGGAACAGCGCCAGCAGCCTTCGAGAGAAAAGAACAAAGGTGCGAACCGGTCAACTATTGATGTAAAGTCTTCTTTGACGCATCGACAACAGCTGCGCTACGATTGCTTTCCCTGCTTTGGTGTCTGCGTGTGGAGAGCTCGCGTCCCCCCTTCCAATGTGCTCCGCAAAGCTGCAGTCTGGTGCATGTGGTTCGTAGGTGGAAAATGTGGGTGAAAATGCGGAGGCGGGGATGGTTTAGACGGTATGCGGTATACGGTGTACGCTATGCAGTAGGTTCTTGGGCAGTTCCAAGGTTCCAAGGCTGGGGGATCTGGGGAAGGCGCAGGGGGGAAGGGGCGGAGAGAGGGGGTCGTACCCGCGCTGATTTAGGGAAGGGGGAAGGAAGAAAGAAGACTGTGCAATACCTAAGCCTCAACAAAATCCAACGTCATGGCAGACACTTGGACACCTACCTACTCAGTACAGTAGGTAGGTAGTGCAGTAGCACGGCAAACGGACCTGCCAAGGTGTATTTTGGGTTTCGGGTAGCATATTTAGCAGTGTCATACGTGTACCTAGGTAGGTAGTCCGTATGTACCATAGTACGCGGCACACAGTCTATCAGCAGGCGACCATAACAGACCCTATTATCTATCTGGGTAAGCATCTAGTTGCATACCTACCTGGGTACTACAGACCAGGGACGACGTCCACTACAGATATGCAACCAATACAGCCAATCCATCAACACTGAAAGCCTATCTAGATCTCAGTTATGTTCCCCAGGATTTCAAATGTTGTCTAGTGTAGATGCTGGTTTGGCCCCCCATGTTGATCTACTCCGGCTGGTCCCATCCCCGCATCGGAAACTGGAGTACTGTAGGCTGGCAGGACTGGAACAGTTCCTAATGGGGGGAAAAGAGAGGGGTCGCCTCAAGTGCTCGGCATTTGGTTCCACCGGATGCCCCGTCTTTACCCCAAATGAGCTAGCGCCAGAGCTTGTTTGGCCAATAATACGACGGCTGTATCAAGCATGCTGTGTCAGCAGGGGCGGAAGAGGGGACCATTCTATTCACCGACTGCTGACGCTCTCAGGGTTCAGGTTCTAAATAGTGTGCCTAATGAGGTCAAGGGTCCAGGTGTTCCAAGGCCTGCCTCATCTGCCCCGGATCCTGGAGAGATAGTCCTGTGTTTGTCTGGTACAAAGTAAAGATCCTTACGTATGTCAATGTCAGTATGTGAATGCTCTACCATGTGCGGGGATCGTGCCCGTCCTGGGCGTTGCTCGATGAGGAAAGGACTTGGAGAAGATGGAAGACCTCAAAATCCGGGGTAATGGGGAAGGACAAGAGGGGAAAGGGGAAGGAGCACCGACGGTGTGGAGCGGATCTCTCTTGGGCCAGTTGACACTTGAAACGTTGATCATTGAGCATTGAACATGGACACTGATTTTCCTAGCTTCCGTCGTCACCGTTGTTCGTCTGAACTGCATCTGTGCATCTTCAGACTCTGAAGCTTCCAAGCCTTTAATCTTCTTGCGCACCAACATTTCCACCCTTGTAATACCGCCTACTCAGCAACATATCTACCTGATATTTGAAGAACCAGTCTAGCAGGAAGGCAACCCACCGCAAACTCCTTTATTGATCCGACATGACTTTGCAGTCGTCCCCGATGGTTTTAGCCTTTGGACCAGCCGATAACATTTGTGCACGAATGACGGCCCAGGAACTGCCTGCCCCATATATATGTGTATATATATATATATATACACATGTATATGAACGCTTCATGCCATGTGACAGCTTCATCACACCGCGACGATCTTACCCAGATGCGAATGACTTGTGAATGACGAACATGCATTCTTCTTCGCAACTCAGCATTGCGATGCCACCATGTTGCTTTCGCCTCGCAAAAACCCCCGTTACACAACACATATTAAGTTGGATATTCACATCCACCTTGTGCCATGAAGAAGAATTGATCCTTGGGCTCCGGACGGCCAAACTTGAGTTCTGATGTCCCGTCACCACTCGTCATAGCCCAATACCACATAGTTTCTCGGCTCTTGTTCGGCGGACGCAATTTCTACCACGATCCTCGATTGTGTGTATATCGAGTCGACCTGACAGTCTTGTGTTGTTGGGGTGGATACTCCATCTGGAACCAGCTCACAGAAGTCTCAGTCTCAAGTGCAGAATCACATATCTGTTACTTAATGCTCGTCCATCGCGTCGCTTGGGTGCGGTGGCTGCGGTCACGCGCGAGCTACCACGGGGACACACCTCCAGTCTGACGAACGACAAACCACATGCAGAGGTGCTATCCACATCTGAAGCAAGACAGGAGGAGGAGAAACAAAATGTGGAGTGCAGAGGCATTGTCTTCGACAATACCTCACGTGCCTCCCCCTACCTTTCTACTGTCATCGAATGGGTTACATCCCGGGTGTGCATTGCGGAGCATGTGTCGACGGAATTTGAGACCCCCCGCAATTTTAGGCCATGCGGGTCCGTCCACTGATCAAAGTCTCCCAAGCTTCGCCTGGGCATTCTTAAAATATCTTCGGCTCTTCAGATATGTATCTCGCCGTCGCCCCGACCTCTTCAACACTCTCGGTGAGAAGTATTGCTCAGGACCACCAGGTCACGTGAACGTAGGGTCTGGCTTCCAGCTCCACCCTTTGCTTGGAACGTTCCGTCATCAGTCCTCTGGCAAGTCTTCCCTATCGAGCAGTCTGGAGAGGAGCGGCCGGCCGGCCACCCTCTACGATCATCAAAGTGTCACTGGACCTCAGCTTTGGCGGCGCCTCTTGTGGCTAACAAATCTAATGCCACCGACGTCGCTCCGTGTCCAGCATCTAGCTTGAGGCTTGAAAGTGAAGCTGAACGCCAGGCTCTAGCTTTTGCCAGCAATGCGACCCTCCGGTATTCCTGTTGCATTGTTGGCGGCATTCAAATTCAGCTTGTGCAATCCAGATGCCAAGGACGAAGCCATCATGACTTGCAGCCCATCTACCGGGCGTCGCTGCCGATTGGCTGAGATGGATATCAAGGCACGGTCGCGATGTTCTATGGCGCAACTCCACTACGGGAACGTCCAGGCCATCCCCGATATCATATTCTCCGGGAGCGAGGAATGTAGGGTCATTCCTTAATCTCGAGACAAGCGAATCACCTTGGACGACCCCTAGCCCCATCCACACCACTGGCCGCCTGGTCTAATTTAAATTGATCCACGTTTGTCAAAGGCCGCGTAGCTGCTGGCTATACTGGAGGCCTTTTAACGTCATTACTTACCTCCTCTATTTAACGATACTCATCACATGTAGGGCAGGATTGACGAGTCACAGCCCAAAACCGAGTGCATCACCACAGGAAGTTGATTGTGTGAGGCACCCTGGGGCAAGCATATGGCCCATGTGCTACGGTCGGTCCATACAGGTCCCATGCAGAAATGGTCCGGTGCCAGGTGCCCGGTGCCCGATGTTCAATCTGTCAGTTCGACGTGTCAAGTGGCTCGACTAGTCCAGACCTTCATCTTCTCATCTCAATGCCATGTCTCCACAGAGCCGGGGTTGACAAGCATTACTTTTGCGGTTTGCCCTCGGCCAAACTCCACCTATCGCTCTCCCTACCCAGTGCCCACATGTACACTTTTGGAAGGTGGGTTTCTGCCGGATGCCATGATGATTCTAAACATGCCAATGCCAGCCTTTTCCCTAGCCTCTGGTGTTTCGCAACGGTTGTCCTCGTGGGTTTTCCGCCCTTACAAGGGTGGCAGGTACCCAGCACTCTCCGTCAACCCCCTTGTGGTTTGCATCCATCACCACAGATATATAAGCTTGTGCCATGTTCCGAGAAAGCGTTCGTCCCATGTTTCTTTCTGGTACTATACCTTTCTAGTAGATAGGTACTTCTGTTCTTCAGGTCACCTCGAAGTTCGAAGTTGACCATGCGTTCTTTCACTACTTTCTTCCTGGCGCTTGCCAGTCTTCTCCTTGCTGTGCAGGCTGACTACTGGATGGGAAGCATCTCCCATCAAGGTCTTGCTCCTTACGCAGGCTCCGGTTATACTATCTTCAGGAACGTCAAGGACTATGGCGCTGTCGGTGAGTCGACATGTTGAAGACTGTGGTGGGTTGAGAGATGACTGACAAGGGATGCAGGTGACGGAGTCACTGATGACACTGCGGCTATCAATGCCGCGATCACGGCTGGGGACCGTTGTGGAGAAGGATGCGTATGTGCCGACCGCAAGGAAACATGGGATGCGCTTGCTATATCGCAGCTGGGGGCTTGTTCTTCCACGATGGTGTTGGCTAATACTTACTAGGCTTCTACAACCACAACACCGGCTGTTGTTTACTTCCCCGCGGGGACATATCTCATCTCCTCTTCTATCGTTCCATATTACTTCACCATGCTCATCGGTGATGCCAACAGCCCACCAACACTGAAAGCCTCGGCGGGTTTCAGCGGCTTCGGTCTGATTGATGGCAACCCTTACTACACATCCGATCTTAACTGGGTCTCTGTCAATGTCTTTTACCGCCAGATCCGCAACCTCATCATCGATACCACAAATGTCGCAGCTACGACAGCTTGTACTGGTATACATTGGCCAACGTCGCAGGCTACTTCGATTCAAAACGTTGAGTTCAACATGCCGACGACTGCGGGCGTTGTGCACGTTGGTTTGTTCATCGGTAAGGGGTTCTAAATGCCTACTACTCAAATTTATTCATGAAGTCTTGAAAGACTTGCTGACTCACGATTCCCAATAGAGTCTGGTAGCGGTGGCTTCATGTCTGATCTCACCTTCAATGGCGGTGCAACTGGCGCTTCCATGGGCAACCAGCAGTACACGATGCGCAACTTCGTTTTCAAGAACTGCGGCACGGCTATTATAATGCTGTGGGACTGGGACTGGACATTCCAGGGCTTGACCATTACGGATTGTACAACGGGCATCGACATGTCTGCCGGCGGCACGACCGATCAGGCGGTGGGTTCCGTCATCGTGATCGATAGCACCTTCTCGAATGTCGATGTCGGTATCATTACGGCTTACACTGCTTCTGGAACTCCTGATGCTGCTGGCTCTCTCATTCTGGAGAACATCAACCTCGACAATGTACCGGTGATGGTGCAGAAGGACGGCAGTACAGTCCTGGCTGGCACGACCGGCACGACTACTGTTGCAGGCTGGGGGGAGGGACACAGCTACACGCTTACTTCTGGACCGACTGACTTTGAGGGTTCGATCACTGCAAACAGCCGGCCAAGTGCGCTGTTAGGGAGCGGAACGGACTATTACACCGCGTCGAAGCCTCAGTATGCGTCCCTGTCCGCGTCCGACTTTGTCAGCGTTCGCTCGTCTGGAGCTGTTGGCAACGGTGCCACAGACGACACTGCTGCGCTGCAGTCCGCCATCGACACTGCTGTCGCCGGCGGCAAGGTCGTGTTCATCGACCATGGCCTCTATCTGATCACCAGCACTCTCCGAATCCCCGCCGGCGCAAAGATCGTAGGCGAGGCTTACCCCGTGATTATGGCGAGCGGCTCTTATTTCTCCAACATCAACACGCCACAGGCCGCAGTGCAGATAGGTACGACCGGGGAGGCGGGCACTGTCCAGCTGAGCGATTTCATTGTTTCCGGGCAAGGAGCTACGGCGGGTGCGGTCTTGATCGAGTATAACCTCGTCTCTCCTGCTGGAACTCCGTCGGGCTTGTGGGATGTTCACACGAGGATCGGCGGTTTCACGGGATCTCAGCTTCAGGTCTCGGAGTGTCTGAAGACCCCTGGCTCGTCGACGGTCAACACTGCGTGCATTGCTGCTTATATGAGCATGCACGTTACGAGTGGGAGCAGTGGACTGTATATGGAGAACTGCTGGCTCTGGTGAGTGGTCCCCCTCGTGGACATCAGGATTAACTGTCCCGTGCGATGGGAGACAACAAGTAACTGACAGACGACACACAGGTCTGCCGATCACGACATCGATGATGCAAACAACACACAGATCACTATCTACTCGGGCCGCGGGCTCTTTGTCGAGTCCACCGCAGGCACCATCTGGCTCGTTGGTACCGCAGTGGAGCACCATTCCATGTACAACTACCAGTTCTACGGCACGAAGAACGTGTACGCATCGCAGTTGCAGACCGAGACGCCCTACTACCAGCCTGTACCAAATGCTCTTACGCCGTATACCGCGAACCATACCCTCAACGACCCCACATTTGACTGTGCCGGTGTTAGCGGGAGCTGCGATGTGTCCTGGGGCTTGAGGGTGATAAGCAGTTCGAACATATTGATCTACGGGGCCAATCACTATTCCTTCTTCACCAACTACGCACAAAGTGAGTATCCAACCCTCAACTTACCATCGCCATATTTTTGCAGCCTACATGTACAAGTTGCTAATATTTTCGCATAGCCTGTTCAACATTCGAAGCAGGCCAGAACTGCCAGGCGCGCATGGTCCGCCTTCAGGGTACGCTCAGCAACGTTAACATCTACAACCTCAACACGATCGGCTCGACGAGCATGATCGACTGGGCTGGAACGATGGTGGCTGGGTATGCTGATAACGAGAACGTGTACCCTTCGACTATCGCCATGTTCAGGAGCGGTTGATCGGCCCTCAGGAGGGAGCACATGAGCCTCCCGTTTACTTCGAGCTCTTGCAGCGCGCAAAGTATATATTTTCTGGGGTTATTTGTCATGTAAATATTCATTCTTCTGCCAAGGGCAATTTATATATCTTCTGCCACCAAACAAGCCGTTTTCTTTGGCCTCTGGCTCGATGCGTACAACTCTCCACGATGACGATTGCTTACACGAATAGGCGACCTCTGTGGTCAGGACGATGACCCTCACGTGTTCTAGCCCACCTGCATGCTGCAGATCACGATTGGCATGCCCCGCTGTGGTGAGTAGATCAGCCTAGCTATTTGCTACCTATTTGCCCTGAGGTGGGTATGTATTGTCTCTACTGTGCCAATCTATAAACGGAGCCCCGGATTAGATGTTTTGGATAACGAATGGGTGACAAAATCATACAAGTTCCCCGTGTTTTCGATCGATGTGTTGAAAGCTGGCTTCTCTCTGGTTCTTGTGCATGATCGGCTTCGTCAGAGGCTTGCCTGGAATGTCTATCTCGGTCTTAGATTCGATGATCAAAGAGCATAGAGGGGGCATGGAATTTGTAACACAATTCCCGTCTAGTAGCGTAGCCACGGTCCTCAGCTGAGAATCCCAGCATCCATGGATCATCAAACAATTGATACCCTTTGGAAGCAAAAGGGTGGTTCAATCAACGGCACGGAATAGTCAATCACAATTTAATATTTCAGTCATACCGTTATATAATGTTCTGGGCTTAGAACCAATGCAAAATTATTGTGGTAGAGTCACTCTCGTTAAAGGGTGGAAGCACTTAAAATCAAACTCACAGGCTTGGTACGAGGCCAGGCGCGAAATCGATATTCTTCGGTACCATACTTGTATATGTGCATAGGAAAGAATATGATTCTAACAGAATTGTGATTTATGGTCCATATCTACTTAAATAGAACCAAAAGCTTCCTTCGACATATTGTTTATTTCACCAAAGTAGAAACGCTTTCCGGTGGAGAACCATGTACTCTTCTGGCGTCCACAACCGCCCTCGCCAGCTGACATCTAGTCACCGTTCGGTGTCCCAAGTAAACGAGTGTGGCGGCTTATGGCAATTCGATTGCATGCAGATCGTCATCCAGCCGACCAGATAGCCCGTCTTGATCTTGTCATAAACCTCGCCACTCAACTCACCCTTTCGACTTCCGTGTGTCGTGTTTCCAATTTCTCGACGCTGCAGCACTGGTAACAGACATTTCATATTCTTGTATGTGACCATGGCAGACGCCGTTGATCTTGCCGGCGTGATTGGGACATGGGTTGCCGTCTTTCTCGCTATCGTTGCCCTGCTGGGCCTTTTGCCGGCTTATATACTCTATAGGAGGTCGCGCACAACAAATGCACAGGCGCTATCACTTGTGGATGACCCGAACCACATGTATACCTCTATTTTCCGTGTCTTCGGTGCCGTGGTCCGTTACTCAGCCCGGGTCCCAGACCTCAGTAATTCACCTGACTTTCACTCGCTCGAGGAAGTACACCTTTCAGGCCCCGATATAGGTTCTACGAGGTCGAGGACAAGCTGGATCGAGTTTGCGCTTGTTATAAAGGCAGCTTTCCCGAACACCAGGCTCGAAAGTGCCGATCTGCTCGTCTTCGAACATGGGCAGTCTTACCTCCCAGTCTCCAAGGCATGGCTACTTGCCCTTGGGGTACTGCACCGTGTTGCAATCCGACAGGACCATGGCCTTCCGCTGGATGCTGATGTGGACACGAGCTCTCCTCCCATGTTCCCCGAACCGCGACTGTCCGGTGTGTCTGGCTACCTAGACTATACTGAGACAGACCCGTATGAAGCAGATAAAACCTTCATATCCTTCGAGATGCACGATCTCTCGGGCAAACAACAGGACGCAAGGCGAGATCACCTGTCTCTCCGGGCGTTGTGTATCTTCTTCAAGGGTTATGTTGAGGTGGGGAATGGGAGGCTATTCAACGGCCGGCTTCATGTTCAGTCGATCTCAGTCGCGCCAGGAAAAAGCCACGCTAGAAACGCGATTGCAGCAACAAAGGAAAAGAATTTACAGATCGGTCTGAGCATCGTACAAGGCGTTCTTGTGCGAGCGAGGACGGAGATGTATCTGAGTCTGCAGATCAGGAATGTCGAAGAAAAGTTAGGAGATGTAGTATCTGGTCATGAGTATCACAAAGTGGGACGCTGGCCTGCTTCTCGGCGTGATAGGCGACTGGATGGTGCCTGGGATGTCTGGATGCCCAGAAAGGAGGTATATCGCTGGGGGTTTGTTTACCTCCAGGTAAAGCCCAGCCCTCATGGATTTGTCTTCGATAGAGAAGATGACTTCGTTATCAGTATGTTTCTCGTTTACAAGACTGTGGGAAAGCTCCTGGAACTGGCAAAGACGTGGCTGCCAAGCCTCGGATTAGCGAAGGAGCAGCAGACTCTGGCAGATCTCGAAGCCATATCAGAATTCGATCTGATCAACATATCGTGGAGTCGGCGTTTAATGCGAGCGATCGTTTCCGTCGATGAGACGATCGATGAAATAATGAAGAACGAGGGCATCATGTGGAAATTCGTTCGCACCATTCACGCGTGCGACGACCGGGTTCGAGAAAGCGTCGAGAAATATCTGGAGCGCATCCATGCTGGAGAACAAGAACCCAAGATCACACTTGACTTGGAACGCGGGATGATGACCATTCCTCAAGCAGATGGCTCTCAGCAAGACCAACCTGGAGTTGAACTCGACTTCGAATATACAATCGCCGAGAGTGGGCCACATCACAGCCTCAGGACTGCCGAGATCGAGCCTGCTCACGTGGTCCTTGCCTGTCTCCAAGGCCAGCTTCGAGCTGTTGCATGGAACATGACTTTAAGCCCAAAGGGCTTACTCGATCTAGTCCAGGCTGAGAGGAGGAGTGGTAGGAATGATGATATCTACTATGTTTCTTCCAACAGGTTTCGCAGCACGCAGCCGCGTCATTCCCGGAGCGTCGAATCTGAGGCGTCAGTTACTTCCTCAGACTTTGGTAGTTCTGGATCCCCCAGTCCACACCATTTGAGTGATACGCAGAGCAGTAGGGACCGTCAGTCCGAGGTTAGTCATCGGGGATCGAGGTCCATTTCGATAGAGGGACTGGAGAGAGGCGATGAAGAAAACTGAAGGAAATGATTAATGTTATTATATAAGGTAGAAACGGTATACAAATATATAGCCGGTAGAATAGTATGGACCTTTATAATGTTTTAATTCCGCTATTTCTACATTCTACAGTGTCAAGATCACTTATAAGATCTGCTGAAAGGTCCTTGTAATTTAGTGTTAAGGCTTGGTTCAATGTTTCAGCTATTCCTATTCCTTTCTGTCTCCCAGGTGTTTTTTCTTTCTTTCTTTCCTTACTTTTTTGTTCCTCTTTGTTTTTGTTTTCTTTTCCATCAATGATATGATCTTATAGCACCACACCTTGCTCATTTTGATATTTGTATAGCATGGCCTGGTAATCAGGAGTTTGCCAATTAACCACTCCACCTCAGGCGGTGGAGCTGTTGATGATCTTCCCAGCTATGAAGCCTGTGATGCTGTCGAAAGGACTTACATAGAATTCCAGGAATGATTTTTGATGTATTCAAGCAAATCAGAAAGTTTGCAAAGCAATGAGAGAATCTCGTCCGTATGTTCCATTTGCCATGTCTTCTGTGTCAGCTTCCTGGCTTGGTTTACATATGCTGTCAGTCTTGATGTGAAAGCTGCTGTAATGTCATGGGTTGACTGCCTGGATACAACAAGGCGTCAGTATCCCATGCTGTTCACTAGTATTCAGAGGCATGCATGACAGAGCCATGCCTACATCAGCTCTAGACTCTTACCCAGTGAAGTTCATAGAGCGATCATAATCCTTTCTTCCTGGACCACTGTAGACCCTTTTTGAAGAGAGCTTCTCCAGTGCCCTTCTCCAGTGTCCTGTGCACATATTTTTCAGTTCGAAAGTAGAGCGTTATTATATGCTTCAGTGAACGCACAGCCTTCATACTGGGCAAGCCAACATCCATGCTAGGAGGATATATCCGTTGCTTTGTGGTTCACCCTGCCAACACCACAAGAGAGAACCTTGTCACAATGTTATGCGAAATCTAAGCTGAGTAGGCGAAATTTGCATCTGCATTTTCGTTACAGTCCGGGGCTGGTGGCTATGTTGAGAGCCTTCTTCAGCCAACTACCGCATAAATATAACACAATCATGAAATCTCCTTTGGATGATGCCATTCGGAAAGACTTATGCGCCGAGAAACATGACCGAAAACCAAACCAAACCACATAAAACTCCCCAGATGACCTGGAGGCCCTGTTCAGGTGCGTATGCCCCTCCATGATACCGAATGCCATCCCTGAAAATTCAACTCCCCTCCTCTAGAAAACTCCGGAGCAGGCCAGCCAGCACTTGGCGACTGCACGAATGACGACTTCAACTTCTCTATCTCAGCTGGGTATCTTTTTCACTCCTTCTCTCTTCCATCGCTTTCTGACGCTGCGTAAAAGTCATGAGGAACAAGACTAAACAGACAGTCTTCTCCTTTCCTGTAGCCTCGTAACGTGTGGTCAACAGGCAGGGACTGAGGTTCTAGAAGAATGGTCCGTGGTAGTGCGATGGGTTGATGAGGCGCAGACGCTTAGTACAGCGAGTAGCCACCATCAATAAGACAGTTGGCACCGGTCATAAAGCTGGATGAGTCGGAGGCCAGGAAGACGCAGAGGCCGTTGAGCTCGTCGACGTTGCCCAGACGAGCCTGGGGAGTGAGGGAGGTCCAGATCTTCTTCTGGGCGTCGAGCGCAGGGACCTTGTTGAGGGCGGTGTCCATGTAGCCCGGGGAGATCATGTTGACACGGATGTTGTACTTGGCCCACTCTGCGGCCAGGGACTTTCCAAGCTGGGCGACACCGGCCTTGGAGGCGTTGTAGCAGCTCTGCTCCTGGGGGTAATTGACGACCGTGCCGCTCATGGACGCGACCAGGATGATCGATCCCTTCTTCCCTGCGGCGATCATCGCCCTCCCGACGGCCTGGGACATGAGGAACGAGCCCGTGAGGTTGATATCGATCAGGCGGCGGAACATGGCAGCATCGTATGTCTCCGCCGGGATGTTGCTGTCCGCAATGCCCGCGGAGTTGACGAGAACATCGGGAGTTCCGTAGATGTCGCATACGGACTGGACTGCAGCGTTGATAGCGCCTTGGTCACGCACGTCTACCTTGAAGAACGTGACGGGGAGGCCAGTCTTCCTGTGCAGTTCAGCCGCAGAGGCATCTCCAAGTTCTTGGTTGGCGTCGAACAACGCTATCGCCTTGGCACCAGCCTCAGCGCAGGCGCGTGCCATGTAGTTTCCAAGGCCACGAGCACCACTGAAGAATGAGTTAGTCGGTGTGATTGGATTTAAAAGGCAGGGAGCGAGTGAAACTGAACTGGGCTGGGCCCGAATGAAGTCGATTCGATTCGGATTTTATGTTCAGGTTTAGGGGTGGTAAAGGCGGGCTGCACAAGCAAACTTACCCAGTAATGATGATAACCTTTCCCTTGACGGTCATAGACTTGACGGTCGCAGGGAGCTTCTCAAAGGCCTCGTCCGAGAGGAGACTGAGGTTTTCCATCTCATTGGTTGGGGGCACGGCAGGGCCAGGGACCTGACGGTCCTCTGGCTTGACTGGGATTGTTTTGTGAACAGCACCATTGGTCTTAGACGCTGGGTCGTAGACAGACACTGGAATGGTGTTCTCCTTCACCACATCTGATTTGAAACGGGGGTAGGAAATGGTCAAAGAGCGAATTGCAGAGGGAGAGGTCAGCCTAGTAGCTCGAGTCGTGATGGCAGGGCGTGGCACAGCGGCCATGCGCAGAGCACGGGAGGTAATGCGTGTAGCAGACATTTCTGGTTGCCGATGTAGTTGGATGCTCAACAAGTATTCAGGACAGTTGGATGGGTGAACCAAAGATGCCGTGAGGTTTGGTCAAGACTTGTTGTCAATTTGCAGAGTGGTGAGGTCGTAGAATTGTTAAAAGGGTCAAAAGAGGTTCCGTAGTGGGAAAGAGTTGGGACAGAGGCAAGATTAAATATTGGCAGCCGCCTTGATAGCACGGTGCACAATCCCTGATTTTATCGAGGAAATGAGACAAATGAATCTCCAAGCTTATTTCTCGGTGACTTTTGGGCCAGATTGCGAGTAAATGGCTTGTTTTCGTCTTATGTCCCAAAGGGAAGTTGATCACTCGTCGTGGCTTGCTCTTTCAGCTAGCCAAGGATCGGAGGTTTTGTAGAGCCCCCAGACAACCAATGCAGATGGGAAAGTTTGGAGATATAGTAACAAGTTCAACTTGTATCCGAGTAACCCAACAATATCAGTAGCAACAGCAGGATAGGTTGTGTGAGAGCGAGAAGAATGTTGAAGATGAACGTCGAGCAGGCCCAAAGCCCTTGCATCATCAGGCTGGTAATCCCTTTATATACGGATCCGTAGAGTGCTGGCTATCATCTACTTAGGTACTTGGGTACGTAGATGTTATTGTGTGAGGGTGACAGTCGTGCGGCTATATCTGTTCAGCTCAAGTATCCATGCCTGAGCGGCTGTTAGGGGTAGTCCGCGATGGAGTCTGAGGAGGCGTAACAGAAAGTGACATGCGTGTACAAGGAAATGTAGCTATCCGGTTCGCTGGCAACACTGGACATGCGTCCATGGCGAGAGGTCGAAGATTCAGGAACCGAATGGGGCGAATATCAGGGAATTCTAGAACTCCAGACCCTTTGTTTACCTGTGAGTTCCCTGAAAAGACACTGCCGATCCCCAGCACGGCACTACCTGCCAATCTGCGTATCCGGCGAGGTGCGAAGAGCTATCATAATACGTGATGGTGGGGGGAAGGAAGGATTAGTACGTACCTCAATGTGTACTTAGTACATAGTAATGTGTAGGTTTATTCGAGCATTTGGGTATCAGGGACGTTTCTCTGTTGCAGCCGGATGCTTCGCAGAGGGGTCTGCAAATATGAACCATAGACTCTTACTAGTCTTGCCTGTCCACCCGCCTTTTAATCTGTAAAGATCAACTAGACTGCTAGATGGTATAATAGGGGCTGGCAAGCATAAAAGATCACTGCCATGCGAAGATTCTATGTCAAAACACACACATCCGTGCGTTTTAGTGTAGACTTTGGCCAGACGGTACATCATTAGGAGATCATCATAACAAGTAACAAGCCTAAACTTGTCGGCCCCTTGCAAGTGCATGTCCCGACTCAATCTGGTATATATTAGCCAAGGTGAGGTGAGGCGTGATATAAAACAACGTGAGGCTTGGCGAAGAGCGGTCCGTCGAATATCGCAGGTCGCCGGGCGACTTGTTCCCAGAAAAAAAGGGGCCCCCGAAGATCCGGGGGAGATCTGGGGAACACGAGGTAGTTGCATAAAGGCGGTGACAGAGACCACACAAACACACAAACTGCCTGCCAGCTACTGCTGCCTATGTAACAACCCTTTGTCGTGTAGCCTTGAGACGAGGAAATAAGGGGAAATAATCCAGCTTGCTGGACTTGTACCTGATTCGGCTGCTGTGCCACCATCCACAAACGTCTTCCAGCCGCTCGCTGGTTTGTATGGCAAACGTTGACAGACAGAATTGGTGTCGGTCGTGTTCCTGTATGTACATGAGCGACCATTTTCTGGTCAGCCAGCGTGGGCTCCTTCGATGTGTGTTCTCTGCTCAGACATATCACTGTCTGTCTGTCTAGTCATGTAGGTATCTTGCACCTTGCTGGATCGAAGCACTGGAGTATAGAGCTGGGATTGCGGGGTGAGACAGGTCGACTGAAGTCCGTAATCCGGGGGAGCTTTGACGACGGTGTGGCATACGGTGTACGGTACGGCTCCGTACTCAGATGTCCCCGTACCTAGATGTCCCCGTTGGTTGCTTGAAGATCGTATCCTGTTCAGGTCAATGACCTGACTGTCCATATTATATGAAATTGCCAAGCGTTGTGGACGGGCAAGAGTACGTATCATCAATGTTTTGAAATGCGACTCGCGACTGTCTACCTATATCCTGTCTCTATCCTACCTATACTACTGGTATCGCACACTCATGTCCTGCAGAACTGAGGGCCTCAAGGCGTGTGTTCAAGCAGCCCCCTTCAAGCCACTGCCAGTCTGCCAATCTTCCAGTGATGTCTGCTTGCTTGGCATGTGAAAGGGGCCTAGAACATTCCCGCTGTTCCCGCTATTCGGGAACGGTGGGGTACAATCAACAGCACCACTCACACCAGAATACACCACAACAACACTACATAGGTAGTGCATTACATGGTACGGATCCGTACGTACACGTAGTAGTGAGTGAGTCGTGCCCAGATCTCTTGAGATGAGAATGGGGAAGGAGGCTTAAAGCGTAATATCGCAGTGTCCCATGTCGAGGTTGACAGCCTCCCTACGCAGTGAATATCATGTACGTAACAGTATATTCTACCAGTTCCAAGACTCCTTCCATGAGTTACAGTGATAGCATGGGCATGGGATGGGAAACAATGCCCTGCCAGTCAGAACACCATCCAAAATAGCCAGAGGCTAGAGCGTGGGGAATCCACTAGACGTCCCCGTCTTCAACCTCGTCTGCTCATCCCCCTTGTCGACGGACAACATCCGCCCCCCATAACCTTTCGACAGGAGGTGCTCGGTGAGCCTGACTAGCGACTGGGGAGAACCTCGAGTGCTGGGAAACGAAACTTCTCGAACAGTAAGGTCAAGTGAGGTGAGCGAACCTGTGAAGGCCAAGCGGCGGGTACCAATCATAGTGAGCCGTACTGTACGGGTAGACTCCATAGTTGACAGCGCCGATCTGTATCCATTTTTAGATGAGAGTTCGGACATAACATATTGAGTGCAATGCATCCGTACATTCGAAATAGCACATGATAGGTAGCCTGGCAGCCTCATAGTGCCAGCAAGAAGAGGCAGCTTCGAGAAGAGCACACCCATCATCGCATCCGGGCATGCCGGCTTACCGGTACACAATAGTACATCATCTGAAACATACACCAAGGGAACTTACATATCCAGCCAGCCAGCCATTTCTGCCAGCGTGGAGGCACACATCATAGTGAACGCAGCTTACCACCCCCCCTGACATGGTCTCGGCCTGTCTCCTGTCAGATAGCCCACTGTTTCTACTGGCAAAAACAGGCATCAGTCCTGCCACCTCGTCCTCGATGAAGCAAATGGACACACATCCTGACGCAACTGATAAGGCAAGCCCAGAAACTCCAGATGTTGCCTACTTGCTATGTATGTACGGAGTACAGTCCTAGGCCTACCGGGGACTTCCCCGACCACCCAGTACTCTATGTACATAGTCAAGTACCGTGTAACAAGAGCTTCCGAGTCCCTGGGGGTCTGCAAAGAGAGGCACCCGAAGAATGGGAATTTCATGTCGATCCGGTGCAAGGACCGTATTTCGTATGATTTCCGAAGGGACTCTCGGAATGCAGCTAATCAATATGCAGACATGGCCTTCGGACGGATGGGCCTCTGCTAACGGTCGACGGCGTCGGCTTATTTGCCACGGTATTATGCTTTCGGGCATTATTTGTCGCCATGCAAGCTTATCTTGCATGTAAACAATCAATCCAGCGTCTTGGGGGGTTGCCACCGCAGACCTTC